>WHUZ01000004.1:0-1200000 GCA_015179045.1 Kalaharituber pfeilii
GCATATGCTGGACATCTGAGCAATATCATTGTGGGTAGATATTAACCGGAATTTAGGTAGAGTTTATGGGCTGTAACGAGGATTTCGCTATCCATAAGTTCTACAAAACCTTCTGACGCTACATTTGGTACCAGAGCTCCCTAGATGCAGGAGTGGGATTACGTGATATTATAAATAACAATGAGAATATACTGACATGAATAAATGCAGAGAAACGAGATTGTACGGTCATGGAACTGGTAAAGAGTGTACAGTCACTTGACGCCGACTTTACGGGTCCCTTATCCACTACCGCTACACCTACACTCACCCTCGCGGTCGCGAGGTGGCCACATGCTAGTAACTCAGTACTATATAAGATGGCATTCGCGGTTGTCGCCAAGGTCTTTTTTGACAGGGGTTCGGTGTACGCCAAGAGGGATGTAACTCAGTACTATATAAGATATAAGATTATCTAGCATCTGTACTACGTTGCATGTTTCTTTGTTATGATTATTGGCATTGTTGAATTGCCGTTTCTTTATTTGCTTGCCTAGTCATGTATGATGCGCTCAGTCTATTTAAGCACAGGCGATAGCACAGTTGAAGAATCAAGACACAAGCGGTGTTCTAGTTCTCTATTGCTCTGAAACCTATCGTTTCCTCATTACGCCCGTGAATCGCTTCGCTCCGCTGCGCGCTCCACGCCAAACAGCTATCCTTTCTGCCTGCCGTATACATACCTCCGAAGCCATTCCGGCCCGCAGCCTATATACCTCCGTAGCTACTCCGGCCCGCAGCATATATACCTCCGTAGCCATTCCGGCCCGCAGCATATCCGCCTCCGTGGTCCTTTCGGCCCGCCGTGTACACACCCTAACGCAGCCCCAGGCCCCATTCCGGCAACCACCCCGTTGGTTGTGAGACAGGATAACAATGGTGTTCAGTGGATTGCTTTTGAATACTCACGAGATAGGGTGAAAATGGAATACACGATCCGCTGCGACGTGGAGTCGGTCAATGTGGACCAACTGTCACATGACTTTAAGACGGAAAACTGCGTGTGCCCTCGTGCATGCTGTCCGAAAGACCAGTATCGCGGGAATCGATTGGTATACGAGACGGAGTGTAACACGGTGGGTTGGGCGTTGGCGGAGCTGAACCCGTGCCTACGCGGCAAGCGAGGCTTGATTCAGCGGGCGGTCGACAGCTGGAGGAATTCTAACCAGGACCCAAAGTTGATGAGCCGACGCGTGAGGCGTATGGCAAAGTTAAACAGCCGCAAGAATGCAGCGGCGCAACAGACGCAAGTTGGCGCAGGTTCGTCAGTCCATAATGCTGTTTCGAATACTACGAACACGAGTGTAGGATTAGGGCTAAAAGGTGCGTTGTTGGGAGATGGTTCAGGCCAAGCTCTCCAAACCCACCATCATCATCATGCAGTTCCCTCGACAGAACAATCTAACGGAGGTGTTGAAGATGGCTCGATGGGCAACATGTTGCATCACCACCATCAGAGTGGTAGTAACTATGCTCCTGTAGGATCGATGCCGTCCACTGGCACCTCACGGTCGACATCCGGACATATATCGCCGGCGGTTGGTGGCGAGGACTTTAACGCTAACGGTCATCATCATCACCACCATCACCAGGGTCCGCCCACGAATGGGAATGACCTTCGACCAGGACGAGTCTTTCACGGATACCCGACCTATCCGCCTGAGCCCGTAGCGGGCGCGAGCATGGCACCAAACATGCACGACGGCATGGAGACGATGGGTAGCTCCAGCAACCAGACCACTGCCGTCGCCACGTCCGCTCCAGCCGCCAACGCTGACAGCGCTGCAAACGACTCCAAGTCCCTCTTCGGCGACATCCCCGACAGCAAACGCCGCAAATTCATCCTAGTCGACGACCCACACCGGGGGTCGCGCGTGCGGGTGCGCGTGATGCTAGACCAAGTCCAAATGCAAGAGATCCCCGACTCGTACCGCAAAAGCAACAGTGTGTATACACACCGGACAACCCACCTCTGGACAAGGACGGCGACGACACCATCCACGCGAGCGAGATTACGATACCTTTACTTGACGGTTCGCATTTGCCGGTGTCGGCGCCGCCGCCCAATCCTGGCAAGAGAAGAAAGGAGAGGCAATTGACTGAGTTGGGCTACAGGATGAGTTGGAGTCAGAGTAGGGTGTTTGCGGGGAGGACGATGTTTCTCCAAAGAGCTCGTAAGTCACCTCCTCTTAGAAATTAGGAGGTTCTATGCTAATACTGACAAGCGGAGCAGTGGACGCATACCGAAACAAGATGCGCTCCTCGATGATGGCGACCGGTCAAGACGTGACTGTGTCGGCACCGCATCTAGAGACACGAGCAGGAAAGAGGAGGTGGTTGGAGAGGGGGAGACGGAGCACAAGTAGTAGCTCGGCTGCCGTGGCAGCAGTCACCGTCAGTGCAAGTGGCGCGGCGAAATAGAGGTGAATGACATCTTTGCTCCTCAATACAACGAAAGTTGAGAGGGGAGCGAAAGAACAATAAGCCCATCTAGCGGCTATTAAAAACGTCACATTTGCGATTTAGTGTGGATTTATCAAAGTAATACTCCATCTATATCCGTATTGTGGGGAGGGGGCGAATTTCCGTTTGGTAGTAGGTGGCGGGGGAAGAAAGATGTAGCTATTTTTAAAGTGCCTCGGGGATGTGGGGCGGGGAGGGGTTGATGTTTTCGTTTGTAGAGATGGCGGTGGAAGATTCAGGTAGATAAGCCTGCCTCCGGGCTTTGAGGGTCTAGACCCAGGGGCCCTGCCATGGCGAACAGCTACAAGCGGGGTCATGTGATATAAAAAAAAAAAAAAAATATATACGTATTGTGTGTATGTGTGTGTATGTTGTTTATCTTGTCTTGTAGGGATACCTTCCCGTTTTATTTTTCCTTTACGTCCATCACTGAAACTTTTTCCTCTCTTATATCTCTCTGCTTGTTTCCTTTGCCAGATAAAATTTTCGGCTTATCTTTTTTTTTTTTTTTTCCTTTGCTATATACTATTAGTGTTTTTTCTTGAATTCCCACGACGAGAGAGCTCTATTTTTTCCTTTTTTTTGTTTTTGCTACATGTAACGTGTGGGCTGGTCTTTTTCTGTTTGTGCTTTTTTTTGTTATTATTGTGACATTGGATATTGGGAAATTATTCAAGCTATATTGGTGGATTTCTTTTTTCATCTATTATTTTATGTTACTGTGGATATTGGTTTGCTGTTGGCAACTTGACTAAACGTGCTGTTGCATGTTGGTGATTATTGTTGTGGTTAGTAGATGGTGGTGGTGGTGGTCGCGTGGCAGGGATTGGGGCGGGGAGAGTAAGTATTGTTTTACACAATGTCAAGTATTTTTTTTTTTTTTTTTTTTTTTTTAATTTCATTACTCGTATGCCGCCCTATGGGCTATGGCGAGGGTTTAAATTAACTAAAACAAAATCAAAACAAAAACGATCTTAGGTACATGATGCCCGCGGTCTTTAGAAGGTGTTGCGGGGAGAGCAGTCAGCAGCCTGAGTCTTTCATCTCCGTCCTCTTTCCGTCTCATACTGACACACCTTGAGCCATTTCCCTCTGAGTCGCACCTTGTCCTTGTCTAGTTCTTCCTCCAAATATACCACTACAGAGCTTGTCTTTTTCCCCTCTCCGACCAGTATGTCTTTTTTTCTTAGATATCTGATGCCGGTGATCTTTGGCATGTCTTTATTGTCCTCGGACAGCCATCTTCTGACGTTGCCCAGTTCCCTGCTCAAGGCAACGCCATGTATGACTAGTCCAGCTTTGGGTTTCTTTGTCAGCGGGGTCGGCAGGGTAATCTTTTTAGTGTCTTTTGGCGGGGTGCTACGGGGTTGTGGCTGTGGGGTTGGGGTAGCTGGGGCTGGTATCGGAGCCGGGGCCGTGGGGGTGGGGGTGGCTGGGGCTGATGCCGGAGCCAGGGTGTGTGCTGAGGTGCCAGCTGGTTTCGGGACCGGGGAAGGTGTCGTCTTTCCTTGTCTTGTCTTCCTCTTCCTCGTTGTGGGTGTTGTAGGTCCGGATGAGGCCGGGGGAGGGGGTGTCGTCTTTCTTCCGGTCTTCTGTGGTGTTTTCGTGGTTGAGGTTGCTGGTGGGGCCTTCTCGGGGACAGGTTCCTCCGAGAGTAGCTGGTAGGTGTGGAAGCTTAGGGCTTCCGGTGTTGTTTCCTCTGGTGGAGTGTCCACGCACGTGATGGGGCTGAGCCTCATGGGTGGTGGTGTCAGTGGTGGGGTCACCGGAATGTCTATGGCCGTGATGGGGCTGAGCCCTAGTGGCTGTGGTGGTGGCGGAATCGCCGGAGTGTGTCTGCTCGTGATGGGGCTAAGCCCGAGTGGCTGCGGTGGCTGTGGTGGTGCGACAGGCTGGAGGCCTGGAGGGAGTTGGCCAGGTTGCAATCCCAGGATAAGGTATATACTATAACTTTAAGTTATTACCTCTACAGCTATCACTATGGCACCTCTCGCAATCGAATAGCACCCAGAAGCCCTCCCCCTCGGAGACACAGTAAAGATCCTAATCATTAGGGAACCCGTTACCCCATGCAGTCGCCAGCAAGCTCCTGAATATTCTCCTCGAAAAGTTTCAGAAAATTCCTCCAGGTAATCTCGCAGAATTCTGGAAATGGTTTCAAGAAATCCCTAGCCGAAGTTATTAATGCAGAGCTCGCAGTCATCCAAGCACAGTCACTAGAGTTTCAACAGGAAATGCATATATAGAAATAAGATTTATGCAGGAAGCCACTATATATATGATACGAACCATCCACGAATGTTGACAATCCATCTTGGACAGTATAAAACATATAATCATCCCTCCACAAACCACTAAAATGGATTGGGAATAGATAATACTAGCTACCGTAGCACCTGGGTTGGAAACCAAGTTCAAACGAGCAATAGACCAAGGGAAGTATACTCTTGAGGAAGAAGATAGTGATAATCGATATACAGCAGCTGACAGGTGAAGACAAGGAGGATCCACCTTACCTCCACTACCAGAATCTGGATCAGGGGGCTCAGGCAGGCAATGTGCATCCAGTTTTGTGGAAGGAGGACTCCCTCCTCCGCTACCAAGAAGTCAAAAAAAATCCAGAGCAGAAGGTAGCCTCTCCAGTTCCAACTCTGAGGAAGAAGAGAAAGGGAAAAAGAGGAAGGAAAAGGGGAAGGGAAAAAAGCAAACTACATTGCAATTGATAGAGGAATTCTTTGCACGATTTCTCAAAACAATGCCTAAGCAGAAGGAGACCTCAGAGGCTCCAAAACCATAACCCTATAAGGGCGACCCTAAGGATCTAAAGCGGTTCTTATGGCAGTTGGAAAATGTATAGGCATTGGAGAAATAAAAGTATAGGAAGGATATTGAGTCACATCAGCAACAACGAAAATGCGTCCTGACACGCGGGCGCAGCGTCATGACAATTGGATACGTCTCATGCATTAGTGCGTCCCGACGCCTCATGAATTATCTCTGGCGTCCCAATACTTCATGAATTATCCCTAGCATCCTGACATATATATACTTTCGCACTGCGTCATAGCACTAAACACTTGGCTTTGCACGTTGGGATATCCGGTAATTGACAGATAACTTCCTCAAAGCTCCCGACGCGCACTTTGCTCTATGGTTCATAATGGTGATAAGGGGATGGAAGGCAGCAGTGAAAAGGATGAAGTGGAAGATCCGGGAGGAGAAGAAGAAGTGCTGGAGGGAGTTCGTGGAAGAGGAAGGGTATAGCGACCCGTGGAGGGTGGTGAGGGTGGCGAAGGACCCTTTCGGAGGAAACGAGAGGATGGGAAGGTTGAAAGATGAGGAGGGAGGGAGTTAGAGGGGATGGAGAGAAGGTGAGGACGCTGGTGGAGAGGAATTTTGCGTGGAGGGAAGAGGGGGAGGCAGAGGCGGGGAGGAGGAGGCGGGGGAGGAGGAGGCGGAGGGGGAAGCGGAGGGGGAGGGGGACGAGAGGGAGAGGGAGAGGGTGGAAGGAGAAGTGAGGGCTGCGTTGCAGGGCACCAAAAACAATTCGGCACCGGGACCTGACGGAATCGGATACCGATTGATCAAAGCTGCCCTGAAGACTCCCATAGGAGATGAGTTAGTGAGGGAGATCGCCGAAAACTGATCCGGAACAGGACCCCGGCGGAGTGGAGAGAGATGAGGGTCGTCATGATACCAAAGCCGGGAAAGGACATCAAGACGGCGAAAGCGTGGAGGCCAATCAACCTGATTAATTGTATTGGGAAGATCGGGGAGAAGGTCATGGCCAGCAGGCTGCAGAAAGAAGACCGCCTCTTCCACAGGCTCCAGCTGGGAGCACGCAAGGGGAGGAATGCGATCCAGGCGATGGCGAGGGCGGTGACAAAGGTGCAGAGGTGCCTGCACAGGGGGGGAGAGCAGCGTGGGTGACGGCGGAGAAGAAGGCTTTAACATCGTGAGGAAGGAGGTGGTCCTGGGAAGGATTGAGGAGAGAGGGAGCGAGGGGGTGAGAAAGAAGCGGAGGTGGCTGGAGGAGTTTATGGGAGGCAGGGAGTTCGGAGTGTGGTGGGATGGCGAGGAGAAAGGGAGGGGCAGGTCGAACGTGGGGGTTCCGCAAGGGTCACCACTGTCACCGGTCATCTTCCTAATCTTCATGGCTCCCACCATTGAGAAGATGGAGAGAAGGCTGAGGGGGTGGCGATGGGGGCGGAGGTAGAAGTGCCATCGTATGTCGACGACCTGGCAGCAACGATCCTGGACTGGCACGGGTACTGGGATATGGGCGGCTCAGGGAGAAAGTGAAGGTGGCAATGGCGGAGGTGGCGGAAGAAGATCAGATCCCGCTGGAGGAGTCGAAGTGGGAGATGATAACTTTCGGAGTGGGGAAAGAGGTGGAAGAAGGAGGGGGAGATGCTGAAGTGGCTGGGAGTCATTTTCGATGAGAGGCTGCCTTCAGTGCGCATTGGCGAAATAGGCTGAGTAGGGCGAGGAGGCTGGCGGGGGCACTCTCAGGACTGGGAAACCGGGACTGGGGGATGTCACCACGGAGCTGGCGGCAGGCGTACACAGGGATGGTGAGGGCGGTGGCGATGTGGGGGAGTGAGATCGGGTGGAGAGGCCAGAAGGAGTGGAAGGAGATTACAGCTGCAAGTTTTAAAGAGAGCAGCTGGAGGGGGAGAGGTGCCGGGGTGGAAGGGGTGAATGCGGTTTGCGGAGTGGAAGACGTGGAGACGGTCCTGGATGGCACGCAAGCGAGAGCGATCGTCCGGGAGGTGGAGGCGCCGTCAGAGCTGGCGGAGCTTTGCACGGGCGACTTCGGAGGGGGTGAGGAGAGAGAGGAGGCGAGAAACTGGAGAGACTGGGGGGTGCAGTGGGCACTGGCGGAGAAGGATGGGTATGAAACGGTGTTGGACCGCTGGCAGGGCTAGTGGGTACGTTTCTCAGAAGAGGGGGAGGAGATTTCATGGGGAGGAGGATGTGAGGTGGTAGAGGTGGGGACTGCGGAGAGGCTGGGGAGGAAGAAGGGGGGCCGAGAGGAATGGGAGACCTCGATTGAGGAGGCTGGAAGGGAGAGAGCCGTCTTCTTTTCAGATGGCAGTAAAATCGAGGATAGCAAGGTGGGGGCAGGTGTGTGGGGAGGTCGGCAGCGGTGGCGGAGGTGGTGGGAAGAACAGCGACGGTTTTCGACGGGGAGGTGAGGGGAGTGAGAAGAGCACTGGAGAGTGCACCGGAGGAGGTCCCAGTCCTGATCTGTCTGGATTCGGAAGCCGCTGTCATGGCGATTCAGAAGGCGGGCAGGGAGGGAAAGGGAAAGACGGAGGATTTGAGAAGGGTGGTGAATGCAGTGGCGAGAAGAAAGAGGAAGGGGGGGGATGCGAAACTGTTGTGGGTAAAAGCTCACATCGGAATCGCAGGCAATGAGAAGGCGGATGAGTGGGCGAAGAAGGGGACGGTGATGCAGGGGAAGGAGGTGGCCACCGGAAGTGGGGTGCGCCAGAGGGTGAAGGCGTGGAGGAAGGAGAAGAGAGAAGTGGAGGGCTTTGGAGGAGGAAAGGTCATGGAGTGGAGTAGGGTGGCGACATCAAACTTCACTGCATTGCGACTGGAGCGAGGAAGGTGTGCTGGGTGGTTGAAGAAGCTAGGGGTGGCGGAATCGGATAGGTGCAGGTGTGGGGAGGTGCAAACGGGGGAGCATCTCGCTTTCCGATGGTGGAGCGACATGGGGAAGGATTGGAAAAGAAAGGCGGAGAATGGGGAGGAGTATGACGTTTTAGAGAATTTCTTCGCTGGGGTCAAGTTCTAGAAGGTAGGAGAGCGGGGGCGACGGCGCGTGGGGGCCATGTACGTAGAGAGTTAGTTTAGCCTGTCTCCGGGCTATGAGGCCTTGCCCAGGGTCCCTGCCATGACCAAGTGCTACAAGCGGGGTTATGTGATTAAAAAAAAAAAAAAAAAAAAAAAAATTGTGCTTCCAAAGTGTGCTTGTGCTGTGAAAGTGCGTTGCCATTGCGTCTCATCATGCCAAGAAACCATGGAGCGACTGTAGCTCCATGGTTTCTTGGCATAGGTGCTATAAAAAAATTCATAATGGTGATGATATAGCAATGTGGTCTTCTACGATTTGCAACGTGAGGCAACCGACCTGTCGCGTCGGATGCTATACCCAATGACCGTTCACTTGATGCTATCAGATCCTTTAAATTGCTACATGATGCCTGATTTATTCTCCGAACTAATTACATTTCATCCGCCTGATATATGTCCTGCCAAGTAGCCAAATCTATCCGATTATTTACATACCACTGCGAGTCCGGCTCTATTGGGATTAGATGAGCCATTCCAGAGATACTGCGAATGGGTATCACCCGCTTGTTCGCTGGCGTCGGCACGCGGACTTTAGGCATACCTTCAGGACCTTCGCACCTCCCTTTCCCGACACATTGAAGTAGAGAAACATATGCACAACGGTAAGTATTACCTGTTTGGCGGTCGAAAAGTTTAAAAAATGCTTCGATCCTGCCTGGAAGCTTACCTTTCAGCGTAGCATTAGTACGCCTTCCCATCTCTACCCAGGCCCAATCTGCTCTTGGTGCTCGCTTGCGGAATTTTTGCCTTCCAGTACAGCGAATGTGATGCAAAATGAAGCCATTATCACTGAGGTCAGGTACTGGAATTTGCAGTGCTGTAAATAGCTCCGCGGGGCCACTCAGCAGACGCTCGATGTCGGAATCTGTCTGGATTAGTTCCTGCAAATATGCGCGCGTAGCAGATACAAGATCTGCGAGTTGGTACTCTTCTGCGATAAGTTTCAGGGAATAAATCTTCTCCGGGTTGACTTTACCCATCAACTTCATAAAGAGAGGGCTTCCGGCGTCTGCCGTCATATTCTCAACGCGGCGCGTCGGGCGAATCAAACTTTCCATCGCAGTTTTGACATGTGGTAACTCTTTTGACCATGCCTCTAGGTTCTTATCTCTCATGGCGAATCCATGATCCCGTGTGTATATCTGCACAATTTGTGACATAGCGTCAACACGATTACTTCGATTGTAGGCATCCTTCATAAGCTTGTGGTAGGTTTCGCATATTTCTGTGGAGTATTGTGGCAAGCTACCGTACCTGGGTATTTGGTCAGCGTAGTGAGAGAGCATATGGATCTTAGGGAAGTTGAAGTCAGCTTCTTCTCCTAAAAGGTCCTCAACCAATAACTGACGCTCTAATTGGTGCTCCTTCCTCAACCGCTCTCGTTGCGCCACAGTGTGTCGCTCAGAGGCTTCTGCAAGGCGATGATCCGACGCAAGTTGTTGTTTTGCTTTTCCAGCCTCGTTCCGTGCTTCTTTCCCAGCGCGGCAAGCGAGGAAGACATCCTTGTGCTCATGGAACTTCCGCAAATACTTCTCCATGTATGCGATAGTGGATGCGGTGTGACTTCTATACTGCGCCATTAGCATGAAATCCGTTAGATATCTGATGCAGGAGATTGCTTTGTCGAAGTCTTGTTTTTGTCCTCCTGTCAACCGTGGTTGATTGGCTGTCCGACGTAAAGCGGCGGCAAAAGCACCTAATACAACCTTTCCAATACACCGCATTTCCTTACCAGACCACTGGGAGACAGATCTGTAAGCCTTTCTGGGGGGATGAAATCCGGGGTAAACAGGCAATCTCTTCCATACATAATCGAATGGGACTAGGCGGTCATGCTTTTCAAGAAATGCTTGAATCCACTTCATCATATGATCAGTACCGGTGATGCCAAGGAATAGGTGGTGGAGAATATCGGCTCGAACAAGCTCGTGCGGGATAATGTCCGGGAGTGACCACAATGCATTTTCCACATACTTTACACCATCGGAGAGAAGACCCTTTTTGTCGGATTTGCAATAAGCAGCGGTGTAGGCTTTGTGGTCTCGTTTAGGGTATTCACAGCCAGGTTCAGGTAGTTCACCTAACTGTTTTTTTGGCGAACTGCAAATTGTGCATAGATTTGACTTTATGCCGTGTATGGTGCAGTTTTCAGGATGATCGGCAAGCCATCCAGAGACACGAGGGATGCAAAGTCGGACTTGCTCATCAGCGCACACCATTTCAATCCCTTTGCGGCATGCAGGATTGGATAGTGGCTTCAGTATGTACGCTAATAGTTTGTGGATAACATCTAATGACTCCTGCTTTTGGGTGTCAATGGAATATCCATCAATGCCAGAAACTCTTTTAGGCGAAATCGGCAGGAGAGCTAGGGGAATCCAAGCATTCATTGAGGGCATGTTTCGGACTCGAGATGTGATATTCCCTATGCTGAGATAGAGGGGCCACAGCTTTTTGCCGCCGGAAAAGTTGGTAAGGTGTGTCACGTCAGAGGCGAGAAGAATTGGGACGAGTGTGGATCCAATCGGTAACGTGAGCTACCCGACTCCATGAGTAAGATATGCAATAAGCAGGGTGTAATTATATTACCTGTGTGTCCCACCACCAATGTGCAGTATGCATCTCATTGTAGATCTGCTCGCCTTTGCTGTCCGTCTCTTTTACCGGACTCCACACCATGTTCTCTGCATAGGCCCTCTGACGTAGGAGATACTTCGTACATTGCAATATATTGCGATAGTAGAATTGGGTTTCTGGTTCCAGTCGGTATTTTACGATTCCCTCAGTCCACTGCGGTTCGGAAGCCATTGAATCCAGAAGTTTGTGTAAAGTGTGACTCGAGCGAAAAGAGACTCTGTACGTCGGATCGTTCTCTGCTGCCGCCGCCATTATTCCATCTTTAAAGAATTCATCAATGCGAAATCTGGAAATCCCGGATGTTTGAAAGAACCGAGCAAGCTTGTAGTCTAGAGCATTCGCAAAGGGTTGGAAAATATTGGAGGAGGCATTCCGGGGGTGACGAAACATATGCTGGCGTAATGGAACTCCGGCTTTGTATTCGGAAGGAAAGGGGAGTGTCCTTTCACAAATCTCAACGGAAGGGGAAGCGGAAGTCCGACTTGCGGTGTCGGAGGATGCATTCCCCAAGTTATCCTCCTCATCGGTGGGGGAGAGATTGTTGAAGTGAATTTCCTCAAAATCTGAGCCGTCATCCATGGAGGTTTCAGGATTGTGGGGTTCAAAGTCGGAATAGGCTGAATGGATTTGTTGAATCACGCGTTCCAGTCTGTTTTCATCCTTCCCATCCCTTTTCCGGAGTTTGGCATTTTTTGACGAACTCAGGGTGTCGGAACACCGTCGCTTGCGTGCGAAGACGTTTGTTCGCTCAGATGTGGGCTTCCATCTGTGTTCAGGATGTTTCTTGCGCAAGTGTTCCGCATAAGCACCAGCACGGCTATAAAGCTTGGAACAATATGGACAACAGGTTTTAGTAGTATTCATTTCTGGATAAAGAGTTCAGTCAAGGGGGCTATAATGGAAGGTGAAAGACCCGTACTATCGGGTAGTGGACCTTTCGCGTCAGTTGTAGAATTTGTATGCCAAGTGCTTCGCGAGAGTGTGGGTTGAAGTTTCCGAAAGATTGAAGTGGAAAGCTGTGGTCTTTTTTTTTTTTAGAAAAATTAAGCATAAGAAATCAGCGGAAAATCTGTTCTCGTGCCCGGACTCCCTGGCCTAAGAGGCGGTACATAATCATCAGGCAAGCTTTGCCGAGATTAGAACCCTGACATGGTGCCTAAACTACCTGGGCATAGTCCCAAGATCAGTACATACATGTCAGGGGTGAATCCCAGCGTTCTGGTCCCAATCCGACGCTCTGGATCCAGTGTCTTCCAGAACGCGTCCTGAGGTAAGTGTGATCCAGCGCGGCAATCGGATGTCTTCCAGAACACGTCCGAAGGCAAGTGCGTTCCAGCACGGCATCATGATTCAGGCGTGTTTTAGTGCAGGAGGCCGATCGGATCAAACCGAGATCAAGATCCATGTAGTTCTTGTGTCAGAATGTTAGAAATAGATCGTTGATTCAGGTAATGGCCATGACGGTCTGGGGTCTATGAAATAGATAGAGTTGTTGCTTTGTTCTATGTATTTAGAATGGCCATGAGGATTCGAGATAAACATTACCAGAATCCATGTTTTTGTATACTCTAAAACAAGCAAACAATTAGTTGTTCGATCTACCTACAAGGCAATTCTCAAGTGCATATCAGAACCAAACTACCCTTATTCTAGGTTCTGCGACATCTTTCGAAAAGAACTCTAGGTATATAATCCGATGTTGAGCACGATTGAGGACCTAAACTCCTGTAAATTGTGAGCACAACAGTACTTCAATTTTGATTCACGGCGTTTATATCGTGCAACAGAGGTAATCGCTCCTTTGAGTTATTCCCGAAATAGGGCTAAATATCCGGCGCGTCAGTTATCTGACCCCACACGGCAGGAAAAATGGTTACCAAAAAGGACGAAATATCCAACTCCAAGGCGCTATTGGGATGGGGAGATAAGGATGCGGAATATACCGCATGGAGGAGTGCCCTAAAAAACCTATTGTGTCACTAATAATATTACAGGTAAGCGACAAGCAGGGGAAGATAAATTGGAGGACGAAGCCAAGAGAATGGTTGGATTCAAAAGATCTGCCAAAACTCTCTTGGCACGCAATGATGACCGAGCATATGAAGCATTCAAAGCCCTTCTCATTGATGCATGCAAGAAAAGACGGGAGACCGAACAAAAGCTGCGACTTGCCGTCGCTGAACAGAAGCTGCAGGAAGGGCAGCTAGGATTGCTGCACTCAACCACTTGGAAGCGGGCAAAGGGAGTCGTTTGAGATCACATGGTAAGTTGTTCCTTGTTAGTTTTTCAGTTTTGCACTCATTGATTTGTACTAAACGAAATGCATGGGATAGACCGTTGTGAATTACTCCGTAATTAGTTTAGAGTGAAGGAAATGTCACATGGGAGGGGTCCGACGCTGAGGATAGGCAGCTGGGTTGTTTCACGTTGAATGTCTTGATTTTAGAATTTGTTATTTTTGTCTTTCTTTTTTATTCCCTTTCGCTGTTTTCCCCTATTCTTGCTTTGCCCTAGCACTGAAAGCAAGTTTTTTCTGTGTAATTTACGTAATTACCAGTCCTGGAGTGGGATTGCGGCTGCATGCCAAAGGCGGTCCGACGCCGTGGATAGGTTGACCGACTCGAATAGAATGTCTTTGATTTTGAATTTGTTATCTGTATTCGTGTTTTTTTTATTTTTGTTTTTATTTTTATTTTATCTTACGTTTTCTATTTCTCTATTGTCTGGCTTCTTTGTTCCTTCTACTTCTACATTATCTGTCCCTTTCGCCTATGACATTTACTTCCCTTTCTGACTGTGATAAATACTCGCTCATTGAAGCTATTCCAATACTTTCTAAACGAGCGCCATATTCATAGCAATTTGAATTGAGAGCTTAATCAACAAGCGCATGGAACATTTGCACACTTCCCTTGCGAGGACCCAGCGCGTCGGCGGACTGACACAATGTACAGGTGATACAATCTCATGAGCTTCCCTTGCGAGGACCAAGCGTGCCGGCCGACTGATACAATGCACGGTGATAGGATCTCATGAACTTCCAACTAAGGATGCCTACCGACCCGTCCCCAGACTGAGAATATATGCACCGATAGCAGGATTTTGATGGACATAAGAGAAACTGAAGGGTATATCAAGTGATATATAGCTTCCTCGATTCATGATCCTCCATCTTTTCTCTTGTACTCTACCCATTCCACTCAGTCTCTGTCTGCTCCTCATTTTTCTTCTCTTTTCCTCTCATCTACTACCAAACTTGATTCAACATCTGAAATGTCTAGCAGTACATCCACTAGAAGGAGAGCCAAGACAAATGATGACGGTACGCCAGTGGAGAAGTCCAAGAAGCGACAATCTTCTGCGAAAATAGTGCAGAAATCGAAGGTTCGTATTACGGTCAAGAAAGCAACAGGTAAAAGAATGATCACACAGGTGAGTTTAAAACGCTCTATCTCTTGGTGAATCCTTAAACTCACTTATTTGATAGATAATTCCGGATGAACGTGATCCAAGCGATGACGGTAGAGACCAGGATGTAGAGAACCTAAGTCAGGATCTCGACGACGAAGAGGAGCCGGAATTCGACGCAGAGGAATCTCAACAAGATTCTGAGGCAGAGATTGACTCTCGCAACCCAGTTCAACGACAAACTCATAGAGGGGTCCGATCTCGAGCGTTCTGCAGCATTCCCCCCACATATCAAGGGTTAGCAATCCGGGCGGAGGAGATTGTCAGGAATTTAACACTTTTTGATCGTCCGCTATTAAGTGCTGGTGAAGTAGTGGACATGCTTGAAGAATCATGGGGTATGGCTCAGGATAGGCTGGGTGAGTATAAAGTTAAAATTAAATCCATTGATTCACATGTAAGTCAATACATCTTATTCCAACAGGACCAGTATGATTGCTGACATCCTGTAGCTCAAGAGCATCCATTCGAGAGTAAGATCACAGTTGGTATATGAATGCCGAGATACAGTGATGAATCTGTATGGACTTAACCATCTCTCAGCAGAGACAAAAGCCGCCAAAGTGAAGGAGTTGCTACTCCATGACCGTTTCGTATGTGAGGGGAAATGTCGCATGGTAGGTACTCCGACGCGACAAGTGGTTGAACCGACGCTTACTCTCATAGGGGATGGAAAATCGGTTCATGGCCGAAGAGATTGTTGAGTTAATCTGGAATAAGTACTTTGTGGGTACAAAAATGCGGGGCAACATTGACCCCGGATTCCTGGATAGAATAAACAAACAATTCATCTGCCTGGTAGCCAGCGTGATACGGCATTGTCTAAAGGCGTGGAGTCTTGGAACTTTCAACCAAAACAGCGTTGAGTTCAAATTTGAAACTGCCTTTTGTAAGTACAAATCCGACGTTACAAGGAGGGTTACTAACATGCAGCAAGCCATTTACGACCGCCTTATCAAGGCCTGGGAGGACCATTCAGACCAGGTCCAAGATCTCATTGTGGCGAATGTAAAGGCAGAGGTGAAGGATCGGCTTCTCCGAAAAACAAGGCCCGTAGACCAGGAGATGGTGGTGTATAGTGTGGTGGGCGATATGGATCAGTATGAGATGGAGTTAAGAGAGCGGCTGTTCGATCACCGCCTCCGTAGGGACCAGGCTACCACTACACGACAGGCAACCCCAGCCCAAAGTGATACGTCCACTGAGCAGGATGCGCAGCGTCAGGACTAGTGCGCTGTACCGACACATTGCATCAGGCCTTGCTTTCCCGGCTTTTCCCATCTTTTTGATTTCTTTATTTCTGTCACCTCCTTTTCTCTGCATGTTCTCTGATGCGTCCTTTTCTCTCTTGTTCCTGTTCTGGCCCACCGACGAACATTTTCCGGTTCGCGAACCGGCCAGCCGATTCGTGAACCGGCCGGCCCCGTGAAAAACATATGGTGTTTTTCACGGGGCCAGCCCAGCTACGAACACCTGGCCCAGCGGCGAACATGAATGTACCTCGATGTACCTATATGTAATATATATACTCGCTTATTTTTTTTTTTTATATATCATTACTCGCATGCCGCCTTGCAGGCTATGGCGAGGGTTTAGATACATGAATGATAATCAACGGAAAAATAAGTAACAGATAAGGAGATAAAGTGAAAATATGACCGGTTACTCCGCCGCCCAGTCCATCACCTCCGCCAACGTTCTCTCCCCCCCCTATATACTCGCTTATGATTTAATGTAATAGTGATCTATCATACAGCCAGCTAAGCAATTTCCACAGTCTCCTATCCCCCTATGCAGTCATCTATGTACAAACAATAGTACTTTTTTTTTTTTTTTTATATCATTACTCGCATGCCGCAGTATGGGCTATGGCGAGGTATTTATTAAAGAAAGAAAATTAACCGTCACTAAATACATGTGGTGCCCGCAATACTCATACATGGTGCGGGTAGAATGTACACACGGGTCAATACAGCCTATTTCCTCCGTCTGTCCGGCTCGTATTGAGTGGTCCTCAACCATTTCCCACCTAACCTAACTCTGTCTACGCCCGTCGCTGCCTCCAAGTACACCACGACCGAGCTGGTCATTTTTCCTTCTTCCAGTAGCGCGGTCATTCGTCTCAGCCACCTTATCCCCACGGTCTTGCTTAGCCTATCATTCCCGGACTCCAACCATTTCCGGACCTTCCCTAAATATACATCACTATGTTCACTCTCATTCTCCTGGTTAGTACATTGACCAGCACTGCTTTTATTACAAGAATAAGAACATTTAACCTTTTGACATATGCATGTACAACGAAGAGAAGAACAGGTACCTAGACAAGAAGATGAAATTTTGTCTTGACAAGTTTTATCATGATGAGGTTGCTTAAAGTGGGTACTTGGCACTTGCAGGGCTCTTATTATCTACTGTTTCTGGTAATACAACCACCAAACTTTTCATTCTTGGCATCAACGCAATCCTGTTACTGCCACAATATAATACCAGAATGGCGGAGGATTCCGGAAATCTCTACCTATGAAGATAACACTCCAAAATTTCGCTTAGAGTAAGAAGAATACTAGAAGCATATTTAGTAATTTTCTTCTAGTGTTTCGGTTAACAATAATTTAGTTATGATTACAAATTGGTATTCTTAACTATAGCAGTCTAGAAGCGTAGTGAATTATTAATTAAACTGTCTGGTAAGAAGTAGCAACTTATCACCGACAGCAACTTTCAAGTGGCAACTTGTAGGTGGCAACTTGTAGGTGGCAATAGGGCTGTGCTAGCATACAGTAACTGGCTTATCAATTAACGCTGGTAGCAGAATGTTTCTCTATACTCAATCACTGGTAGTACGTAGAGGTACCTAGTGGTACTTGTACTAAACCAGTGTTCGTCGGTGGGCTGGCCCATTCGCGAATCAGCCAGCCCACCGACGAATTGGCCGATTCGCGAATGGGCCTGGCCGGTTCGCGAACCGCAATGTTCCTCGGTAGGCCAGAACATTCCTAATTGTCTCTTGTCTCTGGTTGTTTAATGTCTTGTTTTCTGCAAACTGATGGTGAAACCATGTGCTGTGTCTGCTTTGTGCCGCTTTCCACTTGTTTCCTCCTCCTTTGTTACTATTTCTTACTTTCATGATTGTTCATTGTCTCCTGGTCTTAATGTGTTGTATTGAAAGTGTGCCGTGTTGTGAACAAGAGGCAGAAATATCTATCCAAGCGACTACAAGCACAATATCATCTGTTATATTCATAAAAGTTTGCATTAGTAACCGCTGCGTCGGACTGAAAATAAGGCACGAACCTGTGCTTACTGCGTGCGTCGGATATCCGGAATTTCGTATTTTGGGAGTCCTGTATTACTTACGTTGATAGAACATTCTATAACGCCGTGAAAGATAGCGTACATTAATAAGAAGATCTGACATTTCCAAGGTCGGACATCCGACATGCTGTGTCTACAAGGAATTTCAACTTCAGTAACATAATACAGTTTGTGTCGGAACGTTGAGAACATAGGCGGATTCAACATGTAGTTGAGAACATAACCCGATTGAAGCTGTTGTTGAGAATGGAGGCAAAATTGAGTTGTAGTTCAGAACGAAGACACTTTAAAGCTGGAGTTGACAACGTAGGGTTGTCCGAGTTGTAGTTATTAATATATCTCTAAATTCATAATGCATAATGTAAAAAGTGCCAATCGCCGGATGCCACAGTAAATACTTCCCCGTTGCAGAGGTGAGCCGATTCAGAGTGGCATCCGGGACCCTGTGAGTAAAAAGGGTATGTCACTGTGTAAAGCGGTTGACGTCCCGTGGCATTAGTGCGTCTGACGCATATAATGCCTTGGGACGTGAAAAATTTTCTTGCTGAAGTCAGGTGCATTTTACAGCATGACAAACTGACCCTGCACATGCAACTCATACCCAGTGTAATGACTATAAATCACCATATAAATAATCCCTATACAAGTCGATTTCAGATTCTATTTTGAACTTGTTGGGCCAGTTTTTGCCTTAAAAAAAAAACAAACTTAGTTAGACAAGTCAGTGTTGATCATTTAGAAAACTTGTATTAAAAAACCAACTTGGACTGACTTGGACCAATACAAGTACTGCCAACTATGCATTGATTATCGGGCACTAAATAAGCTTACTATTCCAAACAAATACTCTCTGCCCTTGATGTCAGAACTACTTAAGAAGACTCAAGGTAGTAAATGGTTCACCAAATTAGACCTCAAGAATAGCTACAACCTCATATGAATCAAGTCAAGCTCACTGCTCTAGTTAGAGTTTTGGTCTTGGCTAAGGTTTTCTAGTTTTAGTCTGAGTTAAGGTTCTAGTTGGGTGGCGGGCCATGGAGATTACATCTCAATATATCGTGCATCACATATCATTTTGCTAAAAACATATAACCTAGCTCCATATATAAGAGTGTACTGTGCAGACTTATCATACTTTATTTTTTCAGACGTAAATGAGAATTCAATTAAGGTTATAGAGGGAAACAGGTATTTACCTACAAAACCATAACTACTAATTGAACTTTAGAAACAAACAGCATCCGCATATTCATTCTTTCTATATCACATCCTTCTAATTTAGATCTATCTACTCAGAGTCACGGCCAGTCGTGTCTTTAAACCATTAAGCAACAAGAGAACCAGAATGCGGTAGAGGAGGATCGAGAGCAGCTTGATACTCTTCAAAGTTGGCAACGAACTGCTTACCGATAGCCATCATCACTTGAAGCAACAGCCTACCAATTTTGTAGCAGATGAACTCATCGGTAGAATCGATAATGCTGCAGTAGCTAATATGGTCCCGATATTCGAGCTTCCCATCATTGTGGGCTAGCCCGTCGGAGGCAACCATGCACTTATCATAAGTGTGATATTGGTTGAAGCCGATCAATGCCGCAAGCAGGGTGATGTGAAGGTGCTCGAGCATGGGGTGGTCGGTGGTAGGGCAGACCTTTAGATTGACGCTGCTGAAGAAAATTTGAGAGTAGCTAAGCATATAGCTGCTGATGCCAGTATAGATGGGATGATAGTTCTAGACTGCGTGGGCATACCAATCGCGGGCAGCTTCGACTGCTTGGTTGACGATGGCATCAATCTTGTCAGCATAGCTGGTGATGCGGGGATAGGCGTCGATGTTGGCAAAGAGTTCGTCTAACTGGGTTTCACTCAGTCGCTCAAGCTTCCAATGGTAATCGGCGCCGGTATTATGGGTTGCAACTGACCGTCTTGCAAACCGTTGCACCAAAAGGTAGAACTACCGGTGACTCCTAGTAGTACAGTCAGGATATATAGGAGTATTCATGCATACAGGCTCTTGGTACCGGTTCGCGGCAGGTCTTCAGGCATAGCAGGGGTGGGCCAGTCATATGACCTCATAGCTCACTGCATTTTAGCCCTGCTCTGGGTACGCTCGCATATCGCCATGTCATACCATCATGACATTACTCCCCCCTTGGCAAAGTACGTCCCGGACTCTCTATATATTAACTCCCAGGCACCCATTACCGCCTTAAGGCTTCAATTTCATGTGCCACCATACTACTTTATAACCAGCGACCGGCCTGTGTCTGTAAGCCATCCAAATCCAAAGGTTGCATGCAGTATCTCACGTTCGCTACATACAAGGTTTGAACTGGCAACCCCACCGGTAGTACTGTTACGGGTTGCAATCGACCGTCTTGCAAACCGTTGCACTAAAAGGTAGAACTACCGGTGACTTCTGGTAGTACGGTTAGGATATATAGGAGTATTCATGTATACGGGCTCTTGGTACCAGTTCGCGCCAGGTCTTCAGGCATAGTAGGAGTGGGCCGGTCACATGACCTTGTAGCTCACTGCATTTTAGCCCTGCTCTGGGTACGCTCACATACCGCCATGTCATACCGTCATGACAGCTGGCAGTCTCAGGGGTGAAGATGAAATTGGTCTTGCGGCCAACGACCTGAGGATAATAGTGCGTGAGATTGAGGGTGAGGAGGGCAGGTCGGTCAGCGGCAATCCTGGGATCCTTGATGTTACTGTCCTTGAGGTAGGCGAGGTCATACTCAATAGGTGTACCCATTGTACGCTGCTTTCTAGCTCTCTTATCATAGACTGCAGTGAATGGATTCTCCTCCCTCCTAATCGGCATGTCAGACCAGGTGAGACCAAGAAAAAGTATGTAGAACGCTTTCCACCTGGTCTCATTACTGCTTAAGATGGTGATGATATGGGGAAGAGTCAGGAGGCAAAAACCACAGTCCCTGAGAGTAAGATTGCTATAAAGGAAATAGCCAGCAGCGCTTTGAAGACCCGCACCAGTTGTTAATGTGACTAGACGGGTGAAGACAGGCATGGAGAGCCCAAAGGTGACTTACTAGGTACTTCAGCAGACATGAAGTCAGTCTTGATGTGGCTAAGCTCGGCGATGTGAGCGGCATACTTCTGATCCCAATCCAACAAAGTACAAAGGTTTTGCTACTTCTTCCCGTCTGTGTCGAGGCGAAGGACTTTGACAAACTTGCACTCGATATAGTTGATTCCGAAGATTGGCATCTGCTATGACAGAATTATACACAGAAATACATAATATGTAGCTGAGGAAACTCTCAAAGAAAGGGGAATCACAGACTGATATAGAGATACCACTAAAGCTATCTTATGCAGCAGTTATCTTCCAAAACATTCTGCCAAGCACACTCCCGAAAGGGAACAAATCGGACTCACCTTTAGCGCCGCCACCAGAAAGCCGAACAAAGTCCACTACTTCCCAATCCAAAAAAGCAAAAAGGGAATAGAGTACCAGTCCCCCTAAGCAGGAAACGTCCAAAAAACCATCTCCAACACTATCTCTGAAGCCAATCCCAAAGGAAAGGACACTCCTGCAATCCGGTCGTGCTATTGTAGTACATGAAATTGTGGTAACAAAGAAACTCAGGAAAGTAAGAGATTGGATAGAGACTGCAAACCCCTGGATGGGAAAGATTGTTGGTTAGTGAAGAAAGAGAGGAGGGAGGGAAAGAAGGCTAGCTCGGTTGTCATCTACCTAAAGGAGGAGGTGAAATCAGATAGCCAAACACCAGTGAAGGTAAGGTTGTTAGGCAAGTGGTACGATTCATGCCTGTATGACTGGGACAGAAATTTAAAGGTAGACAGAAAGGGGAAGAGGAGGGATGTGAAGGAAATGGACTTGACGGCATAATCTTTCATTTTTGGAGGAGCGGGTTGTCTCAGGAGTTTTATTTCCTCTATTCCCTTATGAATGTCGGTGTATATAGTGAGTTGTTTGTTTTTAGGTGCCTGTCTCTAGGCCATAAGGACTTCGGTTCAGGGACTCTGCCATGGCAAACAGCTGTAAGCGGGGTTACATGAAATTAAAAAAAAAAAAAAAAAAAGACATCTGCTGCGGTCCGAATTCGTCATAGCTATAGGAGAAAGAGAACTGGTTGTTTCAAAGGAGGAGGCTGGTTGCATTGGTGGTGTAGTGGGCTATCGCCTTTGGAGCTTTAAATTTATGAAGGCGATCTGGACGGTGCAGCTTCATCTGAACCAAATACATATGATACTCGAACTCGTCCTCCATGTCTGCGGCAAGCTCTAGCAAGCCATTATAGTTGTAACGGACCGACCTCACGGGGCTATTAGCCGGCGCTGAGTCGCAGATCGAGTCAGGCGGGTCACGTAGTGCTCACAAGTTTGAGCAGGACGCTGCTTGTAGAGGAAAGAGTATGGTCAGGAGAGTATATGTTTTATTACTTGAGGGACCTAGGCTACGGGGTGGAAAAGAGTCTTTATATACAGGAAAGTGCAACACAGAAACAGAGAGATACAGAAGGGCTTCCTTAAGCGCCGTGCCTTCAGCAGGATTGATGTTATCCAAAAAGCGTAATTCCTTAAGCGCCGACAATTCTGTTATCCAAAAAACGTAATTCCTTAAGCGCCGACAATTCTGTTATCCAAAACTGTGGTAGTGGGAGATTCCTTGAACCCGGTCGACCTTAGTACAGTTTTTGGTACAGTTCAGGGTAACCGATTGTGATCCGTGACACGTATTGAAAAACTTAGACTAATAAGTTGAAACAGATACAAGTTGAAAATTTTATATTGTATCATACAAATAATCTCTATCTAAGTTAGTTTTTGGCTCTATTTTCAACTTTTCAGACAAGTTTTGCTAAATAAAAAAAACTAACTTGTTGGAGCAAGTTTGTGTTAGTTTAAAGTAAAAACTTATACTGAAAACCTGACTTATACTGACTTGGACTAATACAAATACTATGAAGGCCTTAGAAGGTAAGTTCTCTATAATTCTTAATATTCTTCTTAATGGATTATTTCTAATTAGCTGGTTTTCTTGAATCTTTAGAGTAGATTCTAGAGTCTTAGTTGATTAGTCCAAGTCTCTAGTAAAGTCTATTACTTCTCCTTCTACTAGCCGAAGAAGTTGATATGGCACAGCCGGAAGGATTTGAGGCGAGTGGGAGTACAAAAGTGTGCCGGCTGAAGAAAGCGCTATATGGGCTGAAATACAAGATGAAGGATATGGGCGCTGCACGCCTGTTTATAGGGCTTGGGATTGAGAGGGACAGAGCGAACCGAACTTTTACGCCTCCAACAAACCAGATACTTTACCTCAAAACAGAGACGTTCGGTATTCAACTCACGTTAAAAGGCCTCTCAACGCCTCTCGCTCCAAACTCTCTAGTGGGAAATCGATTTACGCATACTAGGAACTCGCCCCAGATCACCTACACAGTATTAGGGCGTTTCAGCTCAAACCCCACAGCAGAGCACGCCGACACTACCGCAAAACGAGTTCGTTGATGCTTTCTACAGATGCTCAATTATGGGCTCGTTTATGGCGTTCGTCATCAGGATATGTCTTGTGGACACTCAATGGTAGTGCAATCTCATGGACATCGCAAAATCAACCCACCGTGGCTCTATCATCCACTGAGGCAGAATATATGGCTGCAATTGAAGCTTGCAAGGAAGCTATCGGGCTGCGCAGGCTATTCAACGAGCTAACTCGCGTGGGCATGATTGAACGAAACACACTACTATCAGGCATCATTTCATCCATGAAGTCATTGAACGCGGATCGGTTTCACTCCGTCACTTCGTTACATTCACACCGAATCAAATATAGCCGGTGACGAGAGAAAAACATTAGAGGCACATCACCTCAATGGGCATTCGTTTAATTTCCTGAGAAGATTTATTATATTCCTGATTTTTGGTCATCTCGTGATGATACTGATTTACTGAATTTTATGATTTAATCTCGTCTCTGAGTTTTCTGATTTTTTGGTATTTTTTGGGAGTAGTACTCTTTCTCTCACACAGGTTTTTCCCACTGGGTTTTTCTGTGGTGGTATGCAAAAAAGGCATCGAGAGTTTTAATGAGGCTACAAGGATTATATTTTTGATTTGATGACTCTGGATTATATGGGCCCTCGAATGTTGTACTACTGTTTACACATGCTACCTGTCTGTTTTTGAAAGCATCTGTTTCTGACTGATCTTGAATTTTCTGAAGCATTGATTGTGCGGATATTTCGGTTGAGTGGGAGTGTTGAAGAATATGCAGCGCTGAAGTGAAACATCATGCACAGTGGTTGGGTGTGCTGAAACATATGCAACCTGAGCTGTGGCCATAATGCAGACTGACGTTTCATGATTCTATGGTCTTCTATTTCCTATACCGATTATATCCTCTTTACCGTCTGAATCCGCTGCTATGCGCAACCTCATTCCGCACCAATAATTGTTTAGTTGGGTACGAAGGTACTTCCTGAATTGTGCCGCATAAATAGGGCCGTTGTGGGACGCATATTTGGGGTTATTCTGTTAGAATTAATCAACGGTATCCCACCGCAATTTAGCTCGTAATCTGTAGTTTACCACAAATGCTGACTGACCGGACTGATCACCCCTTAGGCTTGGCTGTTGATTCTCGCATTTTCGTATAGGGTAGTACTACGGAAGTGTGTGTCATTCGAAACGCAGCTTGATGCATGCACTCTACTTACGAAAGCTTTATTAATATACGCACATGCATTAGTACATTCGTTATCTTTGTCCTGTACTATTTTGCATGTTTTCGGTTACGTGTGCCTATTACCACAGGTATTGGCATTGATAAGGAATCGCCGCGTTGCCAGTCATTTATTCATTTGTTGACTAGTTATGTATGACTGCGCTGAAGTCTATATAAGCGCCGGCTGGCGATAGCATAGTTAGAGGGAAATCAAGACACTAACGGTGTTCTAAGTTTCTCTATAAACTCTGAAACCTATCGTTTCCTTTCTACGCCCGTGAATCGCTCCGCTCCGCTGCGCGCTCCACGCCAAACAGCTGCCCATTCCGACCCGCCGTATATACACTTCCGTGGCGACTCCGGCACCGCCGTATACAAACCTCCGTAGCGACTCCGACCCGCCGTATACACTCCGCCGTAGCCGTAACATCCGGTGCCTTCCAGCGCCCACCGGAGCCTAGCCCCTCACGCCCGTAACAGGTTCGGCATCCAAAGGAAAAAAGATGCAAGGCCTAGTGGTCAGCAGCATTTTTTATTAAGTGTATGTGGTATGTCGCTCCAGAATTACAAAAAGAAGTTCACATTCAGAAGTTTAATAAGGCTATCGGTAAGTAGAGGCTTGTACTTGAAGTATATTTAGGAGGCATATTGGACCTAGCTAATATTCAGTATAGTGGAACAACAGCGTATTGGAACATCATTCCTAATAGAGTTCCGTCTGCTGCGAACTGTTGGAGTTTGTCGACGACAATGTCCTAGACTCGATGAGGTGGAACTATACAACCCAGCAGCTCTTCGCTTAAGAGCAACTAGATGGATCCACGCATTAGAACAAGAGGATATAGCTACGGTTATAGAAGATATCTTAGGGGCACAAGGGAGTTGGGTTGAGGAGGTAATGAAAAATTGCCATGATCACTCTTATAACATGTACAATAGACAAATGTCAAGATTTCATTGAAGTTAAACTCAAGCTATTCTTACTCTAAGTTGCTGTGAATATCGAACCGATGCACCTCGAGCTAGTTTCTTTGTTTCACACACTCTACGTCTCTTTATGATTTATCAGTTACTATTTGTTCTTTATGTACCTAACACCTCGCCGTAGCCTATCAGGCGGCACGCGAGTAATGAAATAAAAAAAAAAAAAAAAAAAAAATACCCAGCGTCCGGACGCACTATTTCTATTATACCCAGTGCACCCTTACGTTCTGATGCTAAATAGCATTCTATGTCACCTTTGGATGCTAAATAGATTGTATCTCGGCGCATTTATATGTTTACATTGCAATTTCAATATTGACTTGCACCGGGCCCGACACTAGCAGCCCGCGTGGGGCCTTCGTGGCCCCTCTACATTTTGCCTATATCGCATTCAGCATGAAGCCTGAAGTCGGCACAGAGTCGTAGCCCCGTGATTCATTACTTTTGGCATCCCAATTCATTTCCATCAATGTATGTAGACTTAATATACTCAATACTCTGTCTCATGCTACGGTCAATATACTTAATATTCTCCACACCTTACGGTACGCCCACTGTGCTTAATATTCTCCACATCTCATATGTGCGGAATTGATCACTTTTGCGGTGTATATGAGATGTTGAAAAAGTGGCCAGCCCGGGTTGGAACTCTGATCATTATAGTTACCTGTATGAAAGATATATACTTTTGCAGCAAAAAATATCAGACAATAAGCACGAAATTTTATGTATGCTTTGTTCTAAGACTTAGCAAGTCAAAAAGCCATGCAACAACCGCATCTCACCATTTTCAGAAGTCACATACGTCATTTCCACTGTCTACATTTAGAACTTGTGACATCAACTGGCAACACTACAGGGTTGAAGCGATGAATACTATTCGACATGATGGTTTCAATAAAGTGAGCTAAACTAGAGGGCTTTTCTGAAACACTCTTTTGCAGGTTTCTTATCTCAACAAATTTACTAATCAAACTAGCAAAATATGCCATTCAGTACCAATTGCGGTAGTCATTGCGGTAGCCATTTCCGTAGCCATTCCATAGCCATTTCGGTACCCAACTCCACCCGTTTTTGCTCCTTGTGTCTATGGAAATCGGCACATGAAATATGCCCCAAGCTGGTAAGTCACATATACCTAAAATAGGCAATTTTGTAGATATTAAATACGTTGAAAACTAGCACACTGTGCATGTGTGGAATAGGCCATTTTGTGCAGGCTAAATACATCAGAACATTGCCTACTCGCGTCTATAGAAACTAGACTATTGTGCAAATATTAAATATATCGCAAATAGGTACGTAGAAAATAAACCATTTTGTACTCGGGGTTGCCAGTAAGTCTGTGGAATTATGCAGCGCCAAGGTACTCACGTGGATTCACATGGTACTTCTGCTGCAGCTGTGATAGGTCAGTCAGTAAACAAGTTAAACGCGCGCGGTTGCAACAGAAAATAAACAGTAGATCATGAGAGCCCGGTATCGGTAGCTCTCTGTTTTCACGTCTGACTGCTCTCTATCAGCAGCTTCAGCTCAATAGGTAGGTTTGATAGCTCTTCTACTA
Source organism: Kalaharituber pfeilii (assembly GCA_015179045.1). Lineage (NCBI taxonomy): Eukaryota > Fungi > Ascomycota > Pezizomycetes > Pezizales > Pezizaceae > Kalaharituber > Kalaharituber pfeilii. The sequence goes on from WHUZ01000004.1 coordinate 27,054, forward strand.
TATCTAACTTGTTAGCTAACTTAATGATTTTTCTATTAGTGTTGACAGTCCTCTGCTAGCACTAGTACTCCGCTGGGCACGAGAACAGTACTGTGGGAGAATTCCTTCTCTCAAAGCCGGAAATCTTAAGAAAGAACTGTACTTGTATGATGTAGGTTAGGAGAAAGGAGCAGAATCTCCGTCCTACCCCTCCTTACATACAAGTATACAGGATACGACACATACCCCCCCTCTTTCAGCACCAGCCTGATGGGGAGGCGACGCCTATTGATTTTCACTTGTGGTATGAGTTTTTTTTTTATTTTTATTTCTTCCTACAAGTTTCAAGTTTTTTGAGTTTTTCAAGTGCGTTCCATGGTTGCAATATTTTTTTTTTTTGAGTCGTTTTACGAAATTTTTGCATTTTCTCATATATTAGTGTTGTCGTGTATATAGCATTTTATCATACTAAAAGTCTGTGGAAAAATTTTGCGGGTTTCCCATACAAAAATTTCCACAGACTTTTCGTCCTTTTTTACACCACTTTTCCTTCGCTCCATAGGCCCCATAGCAACAGAAGTACCACGTGAATCCACGTGAGTATCTTGGCTCTGCATAATTCCACAGACTTTGCCGCACCCCGAGTACATGGTATTAACATGCCCTCGCACTAAGCCAGTTTTCAGCATATTTTACATGCCTATCTGCCGCGTATATGACAGAAGGGCCCCAATATGATTTCTACCCACTTTCACATGCATCCAGTGCTCGTTTTATAAAAAAAACCCTCCTGCATCAAAAAAATAAGTATCTACTTTTAGATAGCATAGAAACAACCACGTGGTTTTAGTTTAATTCATGTTGTATACCAACGTTTGGCATAACAGCCTTTACTTGATTTTTATGTGATGGCAGTTTGCATGACACTCTCAGTTTGTTTGATAGCCTCAGTTTGCGTGACAACAGTCGAGTACCAGTATTAGCAGTAGTGTTACGCCACTATTGTAGTCCATTATGCAAAGGGCATGCTGCCATTGTTCTGTTATTGTGCTGCGCCAGTATCACCTTTGCCATTTTGCGCATGCTAAATGCATCGAAAATGTCCTCATTACGCATCTATGGATATGGCTTACTACGCATGTGCCACTTTGCTCACATTAAAGATGGGCATGTGTCAAGTAAGAAGCCGGCCCCAATTTGCCAAGGCTGCGTAAAATAGCAGAGGCGCAGTAGTTAATTACTGTACAAGGCATTAATATATGTCGGTACGAGCGAAGCCCTTGCACGAGCTGATCACGTAACCAGGTCTAGTGCAAGAGCTGAAAAGCACGGAGGGCGGCAGAAAGAAACAGGCTCAACCTGACATACAGACATCTATCAAGACGAGGAAGACACACGGGAGCTCTGGAGCGATTACTGGGGGGCAAAGGCCTCAGGGCATGGAAGTCCAAGATAGGGAAAGCAGACAGGCCCGAATGCCACTGGTGCGGAGAAAAGGAGGAAACCACGGCTCACCTCCTGGAAGAATGCCGGACATGGATAAGGAAATTATGGCCGGGGGGCAGGAAAGACATTGAGGAACCCCCAAAACGGGAGCGACGAGCCAATCTTTGGTCTAATGGCCACCATGGAAGCGCTTGACGAGAATTAGGGGATGTTCTTACTCTACTACTTCACTGTTAATTTCCTACTTCATCGCCATGGCCCATAGGGCCGCCTGCGAGTATTGATATAAAAAAAAATAAAAAAAAAATTTCCTAGTTGACGAGAATTAGGGAACCTTTCTTACTCTACTATTTCACTTCAAATTCCCTACTTCACTTGTCAATTTCTTGCAGTGTACGTACAATTCGCCATAGCCCATAGGGCGGCACGCGAACAATGATAAAACAAAAAAAAAAGAAAGCCGTTGCTGCCAAATGTACCCGCATGCCCAAGTGCAGTATGCTAACGCATGCTTTGAAGCAGAGGGTAGAGGGGACATTATTGCAATGACATGTGAGGAGAGTGCAGAGCAGTCACCTGTGGCCCAATCATAAGCCTTGTAAGAGAAGGACGGCTTGGATGGAGATTTATGCGATGGAAGGTATAGGTATATGGGACATGCAGGAGCGAAAGACGCAATATCCAGCCGCAGATGCGGGCTAGCCAGCGTTCCACAACAAGTATCAAACGTGGGGGCGGGCATGAGCGAATGTCGAGTATCAGCTTTCTATTTGATCGGCGTACTTACTAGTGGTTGCCTTGCGTTACGTTACATTCGGTAACCCATGCCAACCTGCTAAGCCCAAATGAGAGGAGGGTACTGATTGCCCCCACGTAACCTACATTACCGTCACATCCGTAAAATCAACATGCCTCGCATATCGGAGAAGGCCAAAATCGAACAGGTGGTCACGACAGTAATCGAGGCTCATGCCATGTCTATGCTACTTAATTCAGGTACCAGAGAGGGTAGCAGAGGGTGGAGTAACAGCTTGTGAACTTGCTGTGATTGTAGCAGACGTTTGCTGGCTCACGATGGTAGAAACCGGAGAGCTTCTCGCCATAGCCCAGAGGGCGGCAGGCGAGTAATGATATAAAAAAAACAAAAACAAAAAACTGGAGAGCTTTCATGTGTATGCTCATGAGAATGGTAAACACGTTCTTATTATGCATATGTTGCTGATTTAGGTAAAAGACTAGTCAAAGGCCCCTGCAGTCAGCTAAAACTCAGTCGCATATCCTAGTCTGGTTCGCATATCCTTGTCGTTACCTAAAGTTACGCAAAGTTATGGTGGTAATGCGACGATTTTGGCTCCGTAATCATGGTTACGTTGTGTAACGAAAATCGGCTCCCTCACGTTACGAAATCAGCCAATGAGAGCTTTTGCTTATGTCATGTTATCTCACTTAACAGTTACATGACGCAAAGCTTTTTTTGACGTGACCCCGCATGCGGCTGTTCGCCATGACAGGGCTGACGCAAAGCTGATAGACCCCTACTGTATGCCGCTGAGGGATGCAAAACGGAAATCGCCTAACTAATGGGCGATCCCAGCGAGCCTAATAAAGTAGATTGGGCCTGTTACGTGTTATATAGCTGATAGCGCGTCAGAGGTATCTGAGCTTATCTATAGCAGGCGGCGCGGCTAATTGCAGAGGCTCCACTGCTAAATCTATCATGGATGTAGGCCTGACTTTGACTTCTTATCGTGCGCTAGAATTAAAATATAGATACGTAAAAGTTTCGTGAATATACCCACCAGAAGTTAGTGTCACTATCGTGATGTTCCTGTTATATATGCTGGTGTGGTCGAGCTCGGAAGTACGACGGGAAGCAAGGACGCTGGAACAGAATTCTACATCCTCTTCTGTTGTACGACTCCAGCTTCACCACCCGCATGAGGGCTTCTCATAAGCCCAAATCATCCAACAGGGGCGCCTCCAGCACTTGCATCACGTGCAATACTCCATCGTCCGCTCCGCTTCCGGCAGTGCGCAAGTGCATCAGCTCGCATTATTCACTTACATTCTTCCAGGCCTTCTTTTGTACGAGCCTTCGCCGCAGACTGACAAGCTTTTTTTTCTTTTGTTGGATCACATAAACCCGCATACAGGCTATGAGCGTATGGCAGGAAGCTGACAACTTTCCTACTATGTTGCCAATAGGTCTAACATCGATTATGGAGACATTGATATTTGTAAGAAGTTGCAATAAAGCGTTACACTAATCTCCCCAGCATTCGTGTTGCAGATGCAGTTCTTGGTTTTTAGTATCTGGTACCAGCAGCGGAAGACTGGGCCGTAATGTCCAAATTCTGCCTGTTCGCTAGTGAGCGGCACGAGCTAGCTCGAGCCGAGCTGGAGGGTGAGCTCGAGCCAGCTCGTGAGTAAGTGAGCTCGGCTCGTGCTGGCTCGGCTCGTGCCGCTCACTACTGTTCGCTCTGGACAAACCGACGATCTCAAGTCACGAAAAATTTAACCATCAAGGTGCTTGATGTTTCTCAAGGCGGTAAGAGAGTCATGACGTCGGGCCAAATATCAAATATGATGATGGAAACGAGTCCATGTGACAGCAAATTTGCAAGCATCACACAAGCGGGAATATTGAACACGGAATACTGTTAGTTTCATTTCACAAAAGGGTAAAACCAAGCGCTTATTTACAGATATTTGTCTTACGATCTATCCCGATAACGGACTTCTATAATATTGCCGAACATTAATTATTCTTCTGTCTCTACTACCTCTATTCTTATGTTTGAGGGTACTCCTCATACTCGAACACCTGGATCGCTCATCAATGGCCCAGCCCAGTTGGTAACTGGACTTTTTTTTTCTTTCTTTTTTTTAAATCACATAACCCCGCTTGTAGCACGTGGCCATGGCAGGGTTGGTAACTGAACTGGGATGGGCTAATATCAGTGCAAATGAAAATTCGCCCGGGAAACCCCAAGCGCCCTGTGTACCCTGGATGCATTCCACCACTTCGCAGCGCCATGGCACGCTTCAAGTAAACCTTGGCTTCAACATTGTAATTTTGTAGTGCTGGCGTAAAACTGAGTCAGGGTGACAACCATATGCCATGAGCCTACTATAGTGGCCAAATAAATGTCCAACCTTTTTAAATTTAGTGTCCAACATGCGAAGTCTATTACTTTATAAAGAGAAAATCAAAAGACCTATTTTAATTTAGTATATAAACTTGTGCTACGAAGATGTGCTGTAAGAAATTCAATTTAGCATACAAAAGTATAAAGCGGGGTTATGTGATTAAAAAAAAAAAAAAAAAAAAAAAAAAAAAAGATACGCTATAGCTTATAGGTTCAATAGTTTCTACTCTCTGCTAAGGTTTCAAACTGACCTACTATAGTTTACTACTATCCTGGGCATCCCACGTTCTGAGACATATTTACCATCAAAACTGTGAAACATTTGTACTTAATATCTCAACAACTACAATAGTATTAGTAAATACACTATAGAAAGCTATTAAGTAAAATATAATTCTTACTATCTAGTACTTTTTCTATATTAGAAATTATAATTATAGCTTATTAAATTTTAGTTAAAAGCTGAGCATTTATTTAAAAAAAATTTTTATATAAAATATTTATTAGACTCAAAAATAAATCTATTCTTTAATATTAATTGTAATAACTATAATAATATATATTAAGAATTAATAGTAAAAGTATAATAAAATACTTTATTTAGTTTATTTTTATTTATTAAATAATAGAAGTACTATATAATTATCTAGATTTAAATATAGTTTTTATATAAAAAGTTTTTATATTAATAGAAAATATAAATATTATAAATAATTTAATAACTATTATAAGTATTATCTAATAGTATTATTTATAGTATTTAAATAAGTAATATTATTAAATATAAGTATTTAAGGTTTTTTAAAAGTTAATTATAAGTATAATATATAAAATTTATAGGTAATAAAATTTATATAAAAATTTTATATAAGTAAATATTAAGTTTTTTAATAAAAATATAATAAGTTATAATCTTTTTATAATTATATTTTTAATAATAATAAGATTTAACTATATTGAAATATTAGCTTTATTATATTTTAATACTTAAACTAATATATTAAAATAGATATAAGTTAAAAATTTATTTTTTTATTATATAAACAATTTTTATTTAGATAAATTTATAATATCTATTAACTAAGTTTATTAAAAAAAAAATAATTTAATAAAAAAATAATCTTACTATAAAAAAAAAACTTAAAATAAAAAATTAATTTCTATAAATTTAAACTATTATTAATACTATTAATAAATAATAGTATTTTTAAATAATATAAGTATTTACTTTTACTTATATATATATTAGATAGTTTTTATATTAGTTAGTATTTGTATTAGTTTAAGTTAATATAAGTTAGTTTTTTAGTATAAATTTTTACTTTAATTTAATATTAACTTCTTTAAATAAGTTAGTTTTATTTTTGAGAAAAACTTATCTTATAAGTTGAAAATAGAGCTAATCATTAACTTGAATAAGAATTATATATATAGTAAAATATAAAATTTTCAACTTGTATCTATTTTAACTTCTTAGTCTAAAGTTTTTAATAAAAAACTAATAAGTTAAACTAACAAGTACTTATAATCAATATAAATACTAATATTAGTATAACTAAGCTAGTATAAGCCTTCAATAAAATTTTTCTTACTTTAATATAAACTTACTTAAAAACTAAGAAATACTTATTTATTATTATATTAACTTAGTAATACCCTATATATGATCTGATTTAGTTTACTAAATAACTAAGTAAGATATAGTATAACGAGATTTATAGTTAAGAACCTCATATTACTATGTCATGCTATTCAGAAAGCTGTTCTATGTAGCTGAGCGTCGACCGCGAATACTTTATTGTAAAATCTTCAAATTGATTGGTGGATAGGAATTCTCTTTTGGGATATGACCCGCGCCTGGCAGAATAGTGTGCAGAACCCCAGTCTGCGGCCTTGTACATGCAAGTACGATTCAATTAATGTAGTAGCACTACGGCTGGGGATTCTTAGCCCGCTGAACCCCCACACTTTGCTTTTTGTCTCATATTAAGTCAATGAATTAGTTCAATGATTTTCCAATGGCCGAACTGTTTCATTCTTAGAAACCCTGCACGAGGCTCCTATCACGCATATAGCAGTAGTGCTCTCCTGAATAGCTAGATAAGGACTCTATATAAGTGCTCGATGGTTAGAAGGCAACGCTTCTTTTAAGTATTGGGAGATTTTCTCTTCATACTCCGCATCATAATTGCATCCTCCGTCACTCCTCTAAAGACCCCTTCGGCCATTGTCGCGTTGTCCATAGCCAATGTCATATTATAAGCTTCCAAACGATCCACGCAAGCCAATCAACGAGTCGGCCCACAGTAAGGTTGCGGCCTGGTTCCTAGGGCCTCGAGCAGAGAATTTCAAGTATCTGCATCACCTTTTTACCGCAATTGCGGAACGTCAGGCACATGCCAGAAAAAATGTCTACCCGCATGACAAGGACTTCATCACGCAAGAGATCCAAGATTCCCAGACATTCCAGAATGAAATGCGGAAAGTAGGAGATTATACTGAGCTGATCGCATGTCTGCTTTCGGATCATTCAGTGCCGTTTTGGTCTCCTCGATATAATGCCCACATGAACATGGATACAAGTCTGCCCTCCATCATGGGCTGTAAGTGGTCCCCTTTCTCTCACAGATGTCCTTTCCTAGTTCTGCGTTATAGCTTGCAGTGACATGGAGCCCCAAGTTGGAATATATTCGAAAATCATTGCGGAAATGCTAACTTCGAACAGACTTGACAACAATGCTGTATAATCCGAATAACGTAGCTGCTGAAGCCAGTCCTTTGACAACTTATATTGAAACGACGGCGGGGCTTGAACTCTGTAAAATGCTTGGATATAATGTTGCGGAAACAGCAGACCAAAAGGAGACGGCTTGGGGTCATATTACCTGTGTAAGTCCAGAGTCGTTACGTTCCCTTCTGGCACTAACCTTGAATAGGATGGCAGTGTTGCAAACCTTGAATCTTTGTGGGCAGGTGAGTCTGCTGCTACCCTAAGGTTTCATTATTTACTAACGATGTATAGCTCGGAATTTGAAGTTTTACCCGCTCTCATTGAAGCTCGCGACCATCGAAGGCGGCCTTAAATTCCTCGTGGATGCACAAATGGAGCAACGAACACCGTTCAAAATCCATCTTTGTACTGGAGAATTGAAGCTTTTCCGCCTCTGCTCCGTTTGGGAACTCCTTAACCTCACTCCTCAAACCATACTAGACTTCCCATCTCAACTTTTCATACAATATGGAATCACAAAAACTTTCTTGGAAAGTGCACTTTCTCCATACTTGATTCAGACATTGGGTAAAGATTATTTGGAAAAGTACTTCCAGATTTCCAAGCCGGGAAAAATATTTGTCCCATCAACAAAACACTACTCATGGCCTAAGGGCGCAGGTAGGCACAATTTCCATATTGCTATGAACCCTATAGGCATACTTCCGACTTGATGGCTAACCTCATTACATAGCGATTGTGGGAATTGGTAGCCAAAACATTATCACTGTACCGGTTGATAATCGCGCCCGTATGGATGCTGAGCAGCTGGACAAAAAGCTGGCTGAATGCATTCTGCCGGAGAAGGAGAGTGAACGAACACCAGTATATACCGTGGTTGCCGTAATGGGGTCAACTGAACATGGCGCTGTTGACCCGCTCCGCAAAATCCTCGAAATTCGGGCAAAATACCAGAAGAAGGGTTTATCATTTGTCGTCCACTGTGATGCAGCATGGGGAGGATACTTTGCATCTATGATTCGAGATCGCCCATCTCGCCAGGACTTGTGTCTCGATAGGTCGAACTTCCCGAGTATTGTCCCGAGTTTGTCTCTAAATTGTTACACCGAAGAACAGCTTAAAGGGTTTCCTGAAGCAGACAGTATTACTATTGACCCGCATAAGTGAGTTGATTTGCAGCATGGGTGTAAAGATTTCACCAAGCTAACAAATGTGAAGGTCTGGATATTGTTCTTATCCAGCTGGAGGACTCTGCTATCGTGACAACCGCATGCGGTACCTTGTTACTTGGACCAGTCCTATTGTTTTTCATGCTGGTGACGAGGATGGGAGTATCGGTGTTTATGGGGTTGAAGGAAGCAAACCTGGGGCTGCACCTGTTGGAGTCTGGTTATCTCATCAAGTCATTCCATTGAACTACACTGGTTATGGCACGCTTTTAGGTGAAGCTACTTTCAGCTGCACTAAGGTTTGTGGCTCGCTGGAATATGTTGTTTTGGACATTGAAGCTCATCATTCTTGCAGCTCTATTGCCATTGGGCTACAATGACATCAGAGGCTGATAAGATCATCGTTGTGCCATTTAATATGCTGCCTACGGAGAGCGTCCCGAATCCTAATTCCGAAGAAATTGAGACACAGAAAGGCATATGCAACAGCATCCTCGGCTCCGAAAACGCGGACTTTGACCCAAACGCTTTGCTACAGCTGAGTCAAATTGGGAGTGACTTAATGATCAATGCATTGGCCGTCAATTTTAAAATCGGTGGGAAGGTCAACCGTGATGTTGTAAGTAGCTGAAGTACTTTGCGCACTAGCCATGAAGGATATCTCTAAAATGTTGATTAGGTTGAGGCAAACTACTTCAACCATCGTATCTTCACCCGCCTCTCTGTCTCCAAACCGACAGATGTAGTTGGAGCCAAACCTCTGTTTATAACCTCGTCTTCCTGGCGAGCCGATGAATATGGGGCGTGCCTGGATAACTTCAAACGTCGACTGGGGCTGGAGGGGAAACAAGACTTATATGTATTAGTGAACGTGACAATGAGTCCCTGGCCTGCTGCAAACGACTTTCTGAAGAGGATTGCACACAAGTTTAAGAAGGTTGCGTTGGAGGAGTACAAAGTTAGTATAATCACTCCTATTATCCCAGGAGGACTGTAGGCTCACTGACGTTTTTCCAGGCCCTAGAGATAAGGAATACCATCAAACCCGATATCCACGGCTTCGTGATTCAGGGGGATACCAGAACGGTTCACCTAGTACATCTACCAATGTTCAACATGGCGAACCACCGATATCAAGCTATCCTCACTGGTGACTTACCAGAAGAAGTTTGGAAAAAATATATCGACTATAGAAAAAAGAACCCGGGCAAATTCTTTACTTTGGCAAATTGCGAACTGGATTTGCTTCCGACACTTATTAAGAAAGGGCATTTCCAGGCTAGGATCGATTTAGGAATACCAAACAATCCTAACGATAAACCACTTATTGATGCCTTCCAGCTTTCGAATGTGAAGTCGATTTTTATGAAGAAACTCAATTCCAACTTCCTCGATGATGCTTATCCCGAGTTCATGCCATTCTATCTATATGGGATATCAAAGGAGGAGGCACATATCGAGCATATTCTGCGAGCTTCTCCCAACATACAGTTGAACAGTGAGTGTGTCACACTTCAGCTTCGAAAAGATTTGAGCCAGGAGCAACTTCGGAGTGGCGTTGTTGCACTGTTTACCGAGATTCGGGAACGCTCGTTGCAACCATTGTGAGTATTAACTCCTCTGTTCCGGAGGGTTCTTTGAGTAATACCTAAGCTAATGAAAGCAATGCCAATAAGACAATCAACAGACAAGCAGGTTACAGATCAAACTCAACCCAACTTCCGTTCTCAGGCCTTCAACTTTGTCCCTGGCGAAAGGTTCCGGGTAAACATCTATAAGGACTGGAATGACTCTCAAGACCCAAATGCACAACCGATATCGGAAGGCACACTAACGCTGGGGTCTCGTGTATATGTGGATTTTGCTATGATCAATGAGGACCCAGCACCACCACCAAAGGACGATACAAACGAAGCCGAAGAAACGCCAGATACAAACGAAGCCGAAGAAACGCCAGACCCTCTAGGTCGTTTGGAGCTCGCCAGGAGGTCATCCGCTCGTGCGGGATTGTATCCACGTGTTCCGGTGCCAACAACTTCATGCCCGTCTCCGGAGAGTGTGGAACACTATATGGGGCAGGTGGCAGCTCAGTGGGGAGACTGGTTGAAGCAGGTTCGTGGGGATATAGCAGAAGGGAGAAGAAAGACACTTATTTCTCCTGAGGAATTGAGAAAGATTTGAGCAAGGATACTGCATTTTCAAGTTCATAGGTGTTTAGCACGCTGCCAGGTGGTGGAACTATATCTTTTCGGTTCACACAAGGTGTTTGACAGGGTTTGGCATAGTGTGTAGTGATTTGAGGTTTTGATTTTCCTGATTGTTTATGTATGTAAGTTTTGTATGTTGTCGATATGGGATTGAAGGTACAAAATGACAAGTGGGGAAGAAAACTGCTTCGCAGGCTTGTTAGGGTGACGTAGCGGAAGGATACGTAATAAAAGTCCTTGTATGCTTTTTGTGATTCTGATTCCTATTTCTTCCGCATTTTTTTCAGTTTAATTCATTTTTTGTTAGCATGTGTACTAAGAGAGGCTTAAAGAAGATGATTACTATTTCTATATTTTGTTAGCGTCACTAGCATCCGAATACAGATCCTATTCTGTTGATATTTCTACTTATCTGAGTTCTTGTTGATAGTATAATGAAAGATCGTTTTTGTTCTATTAGGCAGGCAGTTCGGTACTATGATGGTCTATCATACTAGGTCACATGTAGATGCATTTTGAATTACCATAGCCCCAAAGGCAGCAGAAGAATGATGTAATGAAAAAAATAAAGATATATTGTAACTGGAGAAAGTATATAATTATAATTAATGTGTGCGCAAACGGGTGGGTCGGGGCAGGTTTTGCTCCGCTACAACCCACCCGCAACCCCACCCACAACCCGACCCTCCACGTCGGCCTCTTTGGCCAACCCGCCCGCGGGCCCTGCCTTGGCGCCAAGCCACAAATGTTGGCCACATAAAATGCAGTCACGGCGACCATATATGGCGAGCATATTAGGGCTGCTAATACAGCCATTGCGGCGGGCATATACGGCTGCTTATACTTCCATTCCGGAGCACATATGTGGCTGCTTTTTTTTTTTTTTTTTTTTTTTTTTTTAGTAACGTAACCCCGCATACAGGCTACCAGGTTATGGCAGGGGCCCATATACCTGGGCCAGGTTTGAGACAACTAACTACGGAATCTACATACACACCTTGAGCACCCAGTGCCCTCCGTCCCCCGGTCCCCGGCTACCCCAGATCGAGGCAGGCAAACCAGTACTCGACCGGATCGCCTTCCACGCCTTCTTGCTTCCAGCCTTTCTCCTCTAGGTCCTCCCAGGACTGCCAGGTGACATGCGCTCCATCTTTGTTCTTCCTCTGGGGCCGCTCCAGTTCGGTGCATCTGAACACCACATGCTCAGCACTCCATTCCTCACCACATGTGCATTGTACCTCCTCGCCACTGACCATCCTCCTCCACATAGCTCCGCCTTTTCCAGTCCGCAGCCATGTGTAATTTGTGAGTACTCTCCTGCCCCACTTTACGAATTTGTCCTTCCCAAACCCTGCATGCTCCCTCTCCTCTTTTCTTTTTCGAACTAACTCTTGACGCAGCCCACCCTCAGTGGTCTGCCCATCATATCTCATGCACTTGGCCCCCTCTTTGGCCAACTCATCTTCCTTCTCATTGCTTTCTATCCCCACGTGAGCCTTGACCCAGCCAGCTTCACTGCATCCGCCTTCCTTAGCCTCCGCCGCCTCTCTGCAATCAGCTCTATCACCCGCGCTAGGTCTGCGGTTCTTGCCTTGCCAGTTTTTCCTGCTTTCTGGACTGCCCTGATAGCTGCCTGAGAGTCTGCGAGTAGTAGTACTTTTGTACTGCCATCAACTGCTTCAAGGGCACCCCTCATTCCTGAGACCTCACCGTTCCACACAGTTGCTTTTGTGCCTACCACCGGGACCCTTCTGACTCACCTGCTACCACCTGCCTCCAGCACCATCCGCAACCAACACCGCCTTCCTCACTGCGGCTGCCATCTGTAAAAATAGCCACAGAGTCACCCTTAGCCTCATTGATGGCCTTTTCCCATTTGGCTGGGGCGTCTCCCTTGCACAGCTTGAGGTCAATGCCTGTCTGCGGTAGGTGTACATCTCGCCCCCAGGACACTCTCTCCTCCTCATTGACCTCGAGAGTGCTGGCAATCTTTCCAGCTATTGACTCAAACCCATCATTTTTGTCTGTAGCATAACCCAAGCTAAAGTCTCTCCAGTCCCTCCCCCTCTCACCCTCTCTGTCTGGGTCTGGGCTACCATTCCAGTGAAGCTTTCCGGCCACAGATATACGACGAGTAACACCTAGCGGCTGTAGCGGCCGACCCAGTAAGCGGCCGGCCTGGCGAGCGGCCCAGCAAATGGCCCCACCGAGTGGCCGGACCTCACTTTGCAACAGTGTCCTAAGGGGGCGCCTTAGGCATGCTGTGATATTGCCGGATTGAGATAATGGACCACTCTGAATATATTGGGCATATCGGGTGTTTTAAGCATATTGAGCGCACTCATGAGATATTGGGCATTTGAGCATATCAAGTATATTGAGTACACACATCGTATATAGAGTGCATACATGCGGGGTTGAGCACATTCGACATGTTGGGCACATTGGGCACATTGGGCATATTGGGCATATTCAGCATGTTAAGCGCGCACTTCTCACTAGTATATTGAGTCTAATAAGTAAAATTGGTGTGTCTGGGCACGAGAACAATACTGTGTACTATGCAGAATATCTCATGCATGTCCATATACGCACTCAACATGCTGATGTACCCATCTCTAGTGAGCGGCACGAGCTAGCTCGAGCCGAGCTGACAGGTATGGCAGGTTCCACTCGACGGCACGAGACATGGCCAAATGCGCTACATTTACAGGTATAGTAGTTCCCACTCGGCGGTGCGGGTTGGGGCAGAATGAGCTGAATTGGGCAGGTATGGCAGGCCCCTCTCGACGGCACGAGATCTGGCAGAATAAGCTCAATCTGACATCTACAGCAGGCTCCACTAGACGGCGTGATTTTGATGGCAAGCTATAGTGAGGTATCTGGAGGCCATTTGGTGACCGGGTGGGCGCAGTGGGCATAGACGTGCACCAGAAAGTCATTTTTGTAGATGTTTTTAGTCATTGTCTTTATTTAATAAATTTATAAGCTGCACATTGCATATTGGTATTCGAAAGTACACAGGAGGCAAAATAAGCGCAAGCGCGCAATAAGCGAATGTATTGTATTATGGACACGAGCTACAATATCTAATACATCATGAGTGAATACCACAATGCCCAATGCATCATGGACGAGCACCTTGTTGTAGCTACGTTCAGGATGCTCATGGTCGGCGTGCTAACACCTGAAACGTTCAAGGTAACTGAAATTACGTCCGCGAAAGGTTATGTGCGCCCACAATGCAAGCTGAAAGAGGCTGTGCGCCTCATGCGCCTAGTGCACCGGGCGCAATCGGGCGGAAAAAACTTTTTCTGCTGATGCAGCTCCCAATTAGTATCCAACAATCATAACTAATATATTTATCTCAGCGGTGTTAAGGAGAAAGTACTACATGTTGGATTCGTCTAACACCAAACTAAACAGTCTAAATAAACGAAAACGAGCTGGAATGGTGGCTAGGCATTCTTTCAAGGTGTTAGAAACCATGAGCCGAACACACGCGAAACAGTCCGAGCGAAACAGTCCGAGCGAAACAGTCCGAGTGTGTAAAACATCCGAACATCCGCAATGGCCTAAGCACTCCGAACATCCGCAATGGCCTAAGCACTCCGAACATCCGCGATGGCCCAAACACTCCGGACTGAGTATTCCATATTAGGCAGTCCAAATACTTAGCTGTTCTGTTCACTGGTTTTGTATGCAACTTCGTGTTATAGAGTTTTTGTATATATATGGGCTCTGGAAGCCCCGTTCTTGATTGATCATTAGAATCGAATACACACATCTCTGAGCCTATTCCTCTACTCCTTTTCACACAAGGTATATTGTGCCACTTCGTTGTCGCTGCATTACGAGGGTAATCCCTTCAGGCCGAATCTAATCTACTGTACTCCAGCTCCAACAACTCCACCATTGAAATAGCCGGATAGATCGGAAACTAGATTGATGGTAGCTCCTGAGCCGCGTGCCGCTATGATAAGTACGGTGTATAGGTTGTGCAGGTTGTTTGTCGGTTGTTGGGAGAAATCAGGGTGTGGAGATCTTCCTTTTCATACCATGGGTATTGATTGTTGAGCACTCTAGGTCAAGACCTGTTACATTCCACCTTACGAGGATCCCAAGATTTCTTCCTTGTATCGCTGAACGCACCCAAATGATGCTGAATGATCATGCGTAGAGGTCGGTGCTACTTACGTGATAAAAAAAAAAAAAAAAAAAAACACGATAAATATTTCTTATCCACCTCAAACATCATGTGTTTCCGCCCAATCACTCCATCAACGGAATCCAGTTGTGCAACTCGGTCTTCTAGAATGCCTATTGCCGCGAGGCAAAGCTTGATGATGCATAATGTGCAGCTTGCATACTGACGGTGCGCTTAGGGCAGTGAATCATGATGGTCAATTGAAGACACTCTTATTATTCCCAATGTGTGGTGTTGCTTTGTGAGAAAGATTCATTGCTTGAATATGTGAACATTATCCGGTTGTCTGGAAGCTACAAATAGCATCAAACTATGTTTTGCGATAAAAATACCCAGAATGCCAGCAACCTATTCTACAAGCAACTCCTCAACAGGAAGTCTGGTTTATTGATACTGAGAGCAGAGTCGCTTCAGTTCGTTTTGCAAATTCTTTTCCCGCGCTTTGCTGAGGCTCTTTAATGGATACGTGGATGACTGACTCTCCGCACCTGCAGCTGCCCACTGGTGCCGAGATACCCGAAGCCAATGACAGCTGAATGGCATCAGCCCACACCCAGTGAATGCGAAAAGGAAGAAAAAAGCAAACCATTGAATTAGCATGCTATGTAGTCCAACTATCTATTATAAGCTAATGTTGGATGACGGCATCCCTGTGTGATTGGTTGGATGAAGGTAACGTCTGTGGGGCAGGTCTTTTTCTCGATTTTTGTAGTTGCATGGAGAACTGAGGATCGAAAGCATAGTCGTCCGTGACTGCATTATGGGGCGACTTGTCTCCCACTGAAAGCGATTTGCCCAATGGTTGCCCAATTCTAACTGCTTTAAGCATCTGGATGTGGGATTGATTTGTCACTCAATTTAATTATAGGTGTTTCACTTTGGCTCCATGGCCCTTTTTTTCTTTCAGCGGAAAAAACAAGCCTTGCCCAGCAAAACCAGGCGTGTTAGGCTTGCAGATCGGTGTGTTGTTTTTGGATTGCTAAGAGATTTGATACAGCATCTATCGCATGGCGCTAAGTGTAGATCAGGAAAGCGCGATCATTTGGAAGCTTCCACGATTAAAGCACTTGGCCATGGGAGCTTCCTAACAGGCTGTAAATTTGCAGTAGGAAATGCTTGTCTGTCATGCTAATGGAATACCTGCATTAGGAGACTTCGCGGCAATAGCGCCTTGCGCGCCTCGTGAAGAGTGCACGACGGGCTGCAGCAGTACCAAAAAGGCTGGATTGTTATGTTAAACCAGGCGCAATACGTATGGCTCGTCAATATTCACCTTAGTACGGAGTCAGGTATGAACCTAAAAGTGGGCAGGCTCTTGCATACACACAATTCAATATATGCATGGCAACGGCACACCAACACGCTATAACGGGACCCCGATAACCAAAAAAAAAAAAAATTCGTAGGATTCTAACACTACCTCACGCCGCTGTGGCAAGGCTATCAAGCTTCACTGTTTGCACGAACATACCCCTTTCTGCAAGAGTCAAGAAGCAAAAAACAGGTAACAAGCCGGAGGAATAAAACATTACATTTTGCCTGATATACTTCTTCCGGGGGTTGTGCAGCTTGCAAGCAGGGCTCTGGGGTTACATACAAAGAACACACTAACGCCTCATCAAGTGGTGGGCTTCCTAGTATTCCTCCTCCCATTTTGCGACTTAGTTCCAAATCACGCAAACAGCACCCGGGGAAGCGAAGAAACTTTTGCGGGGCACGATGTTGTATAGAATCTGAATTAACCGCTTTCCGCATCTACGGTTGAAGTTGGTAACTAATTTTTTTTTTTTTTTTTTTTTTTTTTTTTATATCATTACTCGCGTGCCGCCCTATGGGCTATGGCGAGGTGTAGTTACATCGAACCAAAGTACGAGTACGAAAAAATAGACGTAAATGAGGAGGTAATAGAAACAAGGCTTATAAGTGTCCATCACACGTCCGTTCCCGGGGACTAACCCCTTGCCCATTCCAAGATTTCCGTCACTCCTCCGAGGTCCCCTCCTTCGTCTTGGTTATTGAAGGGTCTGCACAATCCGTCCTCACCCCTTGGGCATCACTGCTTCCAGACTCTGCAGTTGGTGACTGAGATATGACAATACTACTCCTGCTGCTGCCAATGGACTAGGGACACTACATAGCTTCTATCTGGCCTGATGTGGCATGTTCTAAAACACTGGCACCTCTCAATCGAGTCCTCCGCTTTCCATTGCATTCCAGCTCCCGGTGGAACCCTGGGCAATCTTTTAACTTTTCTTTTCTGTTCTTTTTTAGTCAGATAACCCCGCATACAAAGACTAGGAGCCAATGACAAGGATCGCTTTTTCTTCTGCCACTTGGCATTTCACATCCCTGTGTGAGGTTTACTTGCTTTTTTGCATGTTTGCCAGTGTGCTAACAGGGTATGCTGAATGGCATAGTGCAGTATGCAACACTGACAATTTCCTTTTGAAACAACTGACTCAATATTATAATATTGTCTTCTAATGTAGATCCTGTGCAATATCAAAATGCTAACAAAGAGCTTAGCAGTGTAGGAGATGTAAGATTACAGATAGTTTGCGTTACTGAGTTTCAATGGACTGGGGCGGTGGGAGCTGGCGGAATGAGCGTATGACTACTCATGTAAAAGTGCGCGTACGAAAGAAAGGAAGTCTATTATATGAGCTACAGTACAGAATACCACATATATACCCATGTTCCTTACGTGCCATTCTCATCACCACGTACTCTCGGTTCCAAACTTGAGCTTTGCATGTACCTCCTCATTCCTATCTGGCGCCTTCCCTGCAGAAGGAGTCATTACTTTTCGTGCAGCGTTGTGTGTTCAGAATGAAACCTTGTTAGTTGATTCTGTTTTCTTGCCTGAACAAATTATCCAATAATGGATGAATCAAACATGAGATTGAATACCAGTAGGGGATTGCCGCTGCAGCCATTGAACAGGGATTTATATCGTTTTTCAGGCCCAAAGTGCGGCTGAGGATCCAAGAAATGTTCTTTTAGGCTGCAGGCCATAGATTAAAGTGCCTGTAATATACTACCATGATTCTGTGCACTCTACAATTGCCTTGGCAGTTGCATGTAATTGGACATCTCGAGCCTCTTGGCGTCCGATAATGGGCAGTAACTTTCGTTTCAATATCCCTTCCCCACCTTGCAGCTGCAAAAAGAAAGGAAGATAGCTAAATGGATAATGCGCAACATATTGTAAACAGTGACCCATAACATTAATACCTTCCAAATGCCCAGCAATGCTAATATTTCAGCATCCGGTATGCTTGAAAGTTAAAGACTACCATGGGTCATCGCCCATAACACCTGGGCCAAGATTAGAATACAACCTATCACCAAGTTGGAAAATTGCGAGTACATTTAGGTTTGGCTACAAATTATGTCCAATTGCAAAACGACAGCTCATTTCCAGATGGTTGCAAGATTATATGCACTTGTCTAGTGAGGCACGTGGCCTGTTTATTGATTTCTTTCTTTCAATTGTGAAGGGAAAACATCACATAACCACGCCTGCAGCTGTTCGCCTTGGCAAGGCGGCTGAGAATGGGAAAGGAAGAGATTGGGTTTGGCCTATAGAACTGTACAAGACGAAGTGGCTTGGTGGGCACCTTGGAGGGCTTGAAGGCGATATTTGATTTTTTATATCACATGACCCCGCATGCAGCTACTCGCGAAGGCATGGCTTGAAGGCGACATAGGATTCCCTCAGTAGGTGAAGAGGACCCACTGGCTGATCTTGTGAGGTGGATAGAGAGACAAAGGGCCCAGAGCCTCTGAGCCAACAGTATGAATTAGGTTATATTTTCTTTGATGTTAATGTTCCCTTTGTTTTTCTTTAATCTCTTGTTTATTTATACTAGCCATAGCCTGTAGGGCGTGGCATACGAAGTAATGACCCTAAAAAAACCAAAATTTTGTTGACTATTGCACTAAGATGAATACAGACATAGGGACGTAAATAGAGAACTTCATGGAAAATTAAAACTCCTCAGTTTGGAGAAGCACCAGAAGGACGTAAAAGGGCAAACTTCTGTGAAAAAGTGCCCCCACGCCAACTTTCCTTCCCGTTACATCGCTTCTTTGCGCTACTCCATACTTAGGCCGTCCTCACACTCCTGACACTTCAAGGCTACCTGGCGCCCTGTCATGGCGAACAGCTGCAAGCGGGGTTATGTTGGTCACTCCTCCGAAGAGCAAGGACACAGACCCACTTAGAGACATCTTGGAGTGGGCAGGGGCATAGGAGACACACAGGATCTTTTCTTATTCCTTTTCTTCTACCTTCATATGTATCTAATCTCATGTAACTAATCTCGCCATAGCCCCCAGGGCGGCACGCGAGTAATGATATAAAAAAAAAAAAAAAAAAAAAGCGGGGTTATGTGATATAAAAAGCAAGAAAACAAAAAAGGCTACCGTGGCATTAAAAGTCTTTAACCATTTTCGTTTTTAAGAGAAGAAAAAAAAATATACAAAGTGTACTCCTTTCAAGAAAGTTTAGGAAAAACCTCAAACTTACAACTCCCTTCAATGATTGATCAGGAGACAAATGTGTCATTGTCCGATACATAGTTTCAACAGTACTGTAAAGCATTCCTTCGCTTCCTCTCCCAGCGACTTGATTGCTCCCAACCACTCTGATCCCCAATTGACAGAGGAGGAGGCAGCCCATGCTCGCGCACTCATCTGCTTATTCTGTTAACTTACCTACAATTCATACCTGCGGTCGACCTTTTCTGTCATTACTCATATGCTGCTGTGCGGAGCCATGGAAAGACCTCGGGGGGAAGGATAATAGTGGTACCTCTCTTGAAACACCTCGGCGACTGCCACACATCGCAGCAACTCCATTAAGCTTTCCCTCTCCCCACCCTCCCCTCATTTCAGGCCCGCCTCCCCCTCCTGCTACCTCTGCAGCTCGCCTTCCTGTAATAGGTGGTCCTTCGTCTCCTCTGCCCTTCTACGCCACATGGATTCTTTGCTTTTCTTCAACTCGATGGTGACTCCTTATCAGCATTGATCGGCGGTTGTGATATTAGTACTCTAATTGCTCCTGTCAAAATCGAACAGGACAGAATGATAGGTTAGGTTGAAGCCGATAGCAGGACTCATGCCAGCTGATCTCTTTCATCCTGAGCCATCAGGTAGACATTTCCCTCCCTACTACATGCAGGATTTTTCAAGTCAGTTTTGAAAAAGGGACTGTATATTGAACATTTGTTTTTCCTTTCTTCTATCAGGAGCGAATTAAAAAAATTTTGTATGTTAAATAAAGGGCCTACTTATTAAACGCCTTTCATATAACCTTGTAGTCGGCGTTTTGAAAACTTGTGTATAACAGCTCACAACGTAGCAGGAAGAAAACACCCTGATGCATATAGATTGCACATTGCTGTGCAGTCAGTGGTATTTTGGAAAACGGATATCTTGCACTGTGGGCGCCAAGTAAGCTCTATAGATTGTTTACACTAGTATCACGATGTGCCCATCATAAAAGTGAACTATACGTGAAAAGAATAACTCGGAGAGAGCATGGAAAGGGCAAAGAAGCTAGAACCCTGGACAATGTTTTAACTTACCTTTTTTTTTTTTTTCTTTTAGCTTTTTTGGTCAGGTAACTCCACATACAAAGGCTAGGAGCCTATGACAACGATGGCTTTTTCTTTTCCGACTTAGATTCACATGCCTGTGCGAGGTTGGCTTGTTTTGTTGTATCTTTGTACCAACAGGGTACTTACTGACTGGCATAGTGTAGCAACACTAACGATGTCTATTCGAAATAAGTGATATAATATTATAACATTATACATCCGCCGTAATATCAAAATGCCGACAAAGAGGTTAGTAGTGTAGGAGAAATAACCTGAAGATCACAGATAGTATGCATTACTGGCGGAACAGGAGTATGACTACTAATGTGAAAGTACGAGTGCGAAAGAAAGGAGGTCCATTATAAGAGCTACAGTACAGAATACCGTATGTTTCTCACGTGCCATTCTTATCACCACGTGGTTCCAGTGCCAGACTTGAGCTTTGCATGTACTTCCCTGTTCCCATCCGTCGCATTCCCTATAGTGGGATTCATTATTTTGGCTATGTGTGTTCAAAATGAAAGCTTGTTATTTGTTGCTGTTGTCTTTTGTGAACAAATCATGCGATAAAGCATGAATCTTTTTATTTTATTTTATTTTTTTTTTTCACGTGACCCCGCATGCAGCTTTCCGCCATGGCAGGTCATAAAGCATGAATCAACATGAGACTGAATAGGGGATTGCCGCTGCAGCCGTTGAACAGGGATTTATATTGCTTTGCAGACCCAAAGTGCGGCTAAGGATCCAAGAAATGTTCTGTTAGGCTGCAGGCCATGGCTTAATGTGCATGTAAGATGCCGCCATGATTCTGTGCACTAATACAATTGGCTTGGCAGTTGCATGTAATTGGACTCCTGCATCCGATAATGGGCAGTAACTTTCGTTTCAATATCCCTTCCCCACGGTGCAGCTGCAGAAAACATGTTGTCAATAGTGATTTATAATATCCCAATGCCCAGTAATGCCAACATTCAAGTATTCCAGTATGCTGAAAATTAAGAATACCATTGGTCGTCGCCTATAATGTCTGGACTGAGATCACAAGACAGCCTATCACCTAGCTGGAAAATCGCGAGTACAGTTAGGTTAGGCTACACATTATGTCCAAACCACCGAACATATACTCACGAGGTGCAGGACATGGAAACGGACCTGGTTACCCCACCGAAGAACAAGGACAAAGACCCACTGCGAGACATCTTGGAGTGGGCAGGGGCGTAGGAGACATCGTGGCGCGACCAGGGACGCAGGAGAGCTTATGTAAATAGACGGCAGGACGACGGACACTTTCCTTTAATTCCTTTTCTTTCCTTCTCGCATGTAACTATTCTCGCCATAGCCCCTAGGGAGGCACGCGAGTAATGATATAAAAAAAAAAAAAAAAAAAACATTATGTCCAATTGCAAAACGGCAGCTCGTTTCCACATTGTTGCGAGATAATATGCACTTGCCTAGTGAGCAATGTGGCCTGCTTTATTGATTTCTTTCTTTCAATTTTAAAGGAAAAAATCACGTAACACTACGGCCTGCAGTTGCTCGCCTTCGCGAGGCGGCTGAGATATAGGAAAGGAGCAGATTGTGTTTGAATTACCCGCACCTCGCCTTCCTGTAGTACGTGTCCCTCCTTCTTCTCCGCCTTCCGTACCACCTGGGCTCTCTGCTTTTATCGCCATAACTCCTAGGGCTGCACGCAATTAATGATAAAAAAAAAAAAATCTGCTTTCCTTAGCTCAGTGTTGGCTGCTTATCAGCCTTGGTCAGAGGTTCTGATACTGGTACTCCTGTTGCTCCCGTCAAAATCGAACAGGACAAAATGACCAGTTAGAAAAGCCGAGGGCAGGACCCATGCCAGCTGATCTCCTTCGTCCTAGCCAGCAGTGGGATACTTATAAACATTTCCCTCTCTACCACATGCAGGATTTTTCAAGTCAGTTTTGATAAAGGGCCTGCATATAGAATGTTTATGACTCGTTTCTTCTATCAGGAGCGAAATAAATACAAAATAAAAAAAAAGGACCTAATTATTGAACGCCTTTGGTATAACATTGTGGTCGGCGTTTTGAAAGCTTGTGTATTGACAGCTTGCGGCATAACCGAAAGAAAATACCCTGATGCATACATAGAGATTTTTTTTTTTTTTTTTTTTTTTTTTATATATATATATATATCATTAATCGCTTACCGCCCTATTGGCTATGGCGATGTCTATGTAACTAATTCTGGCTAAAAATTGACATGAGGACTAAAGAAATAGTAGAAAGGAAATCATTCGCTGCCCCCTTGCATCCCGTCATCATTCAGTAACTCTATCAATCTCCGCAGTGGGTCACCTTCTCCTCCCGTCGCCTTCGGTGGGTGTCGTATGTCCTCCATCCCCCCTGGCCATCTTCTCCGCCACACCCTGCACTCCTCTAGTGAGTGTCCTGTCGTCTCTTCGTTCTCGCCGCACCACCTGCATGTCGGGTCCATCACTTTCTTCACGTTAAATCTCCAACCCCGTAATCCCTTTGACCCGAGGAGGCCTGCCAATGATGCGACGTGGTGTCCTAGTCTTTGTAGTGGTCGGTACGACAGCCCCAGTCTATTCCTCTCTTTCGTTCTCAGTTGTCTTGTGTACTGTCTCATGCCTGCTTCTGTTATCACTTCCGGTTCGTATTGCAGGGCGGTTCCGACTTTCGCGGCTTTATCGGCTAACTCGTTTCCTGGGATGCCTCTATGCGCATTTACCCACATTATTGCAATATCCAGATCGCCTCTTTCAACTCTTCTTTTCCAGGCTATGCGGGCTCTCTGTGTATACATATAGATTACACATTGCTGTAAACTCAGTTACCATATGAATCTAAGAACAAGACATTACTATATGGTAGGACAGTATCCGTTTGTGGGACAGTAGAAACAGGAAGTAAAATATGTCATTACCAGCGACTCACTAGTAAGACATTAATATCACTTCAGCATAGCAACCAGCTGAATACAGGTACCTTAAGGTATTTCAGCGTGAGGCACCAAGTAACTAAGATAAGCACGGCAGGCAAGGTGAAGCATCTAATGTAGTTCCTCGAATAAGATAGCACTTACTCATCAGAAAGTACTGAGAATAAGAGTATTTTAGAGGGCTACCGAATTGCACATCCAGCCATAAGCCAGCATTTGTAGTAGCGAATTAACGCAGTATGTTATGGAAAACTGATATCTCGTAACCTGCATTGTAGGTTACCAAGTAAGCTCTGTGCATTCTGTACACTAGTATCGCGATGTCCTACATCATAAAAGTGAACTGCACATGTGAACAATCACTTGGAGAGAGCATGGAAAGAGCAAAGCAGCTTGCGTAAACCCGCTAGTCATACAAAGAAAAGATCGGCTTGCATGCAGATTCAGCCATAGGCATCGAAGTGCAGTCTGGTGGTGACTGAAGCTGGAGTGATGGTGATAACTAAGATGCAGAGAGGTGATGAAAGGAATAGACTGGATCTAAACTACAGGCCACTTCACATTCTAAGGTACATGAACATACTACGTAGTTTGTTGAGAGGTAAGGGATTGAGGGTATAGAGCTATAAGGGAGGGAAGGCAAATAATCCGGAATGTAAGTGGTGTAGCATGGAGGAAGAATCGACGACAAATGTTTGGTCCAGCTGCAAGGTATGGAAGACGAGGTGGTTGAGAGCTTTTTTTTTTTTTTTTTAGTCCACATAACCCCGCATACAAGCTACAAGCCTATGGCAGGGAGTGGATGGGCAGTTGGGTGGGGATAATGGGACCATCGGTGCCCCAGCTGGATGAACTAGGCCCTTGGTGGAGTTGATGATGCGAGTGGACAGATGAGACTGGGCTGCACTACTTCTGATGATGGGGGTTTCTATATAGTTCATTAACTTTTTTTTTTTATTGCGGCGGTAATACGAGTGATGATATTAAAAGCTAAAAGAGGGTACTCTTGTACGAAGGACTCTTTATCACTCAACCAAATATCCTTGTTGCCTTTAGCCCATCCTAGTATTCCCATTACGTCACTGCAGGAGTGCGTTGCGGGGCCTCTCGGTCTGCAAGGTAGCGCTTACAGGAGTGTGTGTCTACAGGGGGCTATATCTACAGGGGACTACACAGGTCATCAGACAGCACGGCAAGCTAATGCATATGAGGAAGAGGCGAGTTATGTTATTCAATTTATGAAACTATCTATATACAAGGAAGATATAGGAGGCTACAATGGAGCAGTTGAGTGCACGTGTCGAGCCTGTAGCAGAATTACATCTTGCTTTGTGATAATTCATTAACATTGATATCATTTCTTACCTGGGCCCGCTGATTGGCCCGACGCGCTGCAAGTTCCACATTTTTTTTTTTTTTTGTCACATGACCCCGCATGCAGCTGTTCGCCATGGCAGGGCGCAAGTTCCACATCAGTCAATACCCGCGCTGCCTTGCCGTAATGTTTGTTTTTTTCTCAAGCTCAAAGAACGTTCAGCAACAGCAGGTGCAGAATCTGAAGGAAGATGGGACTACCACTCATGGAGATGCTGTTTTTCTCAGCTGCAATAGACCATTCACATAATTGATGTTTAATGTGCCGTCCTATCTAACAAGGACTTCATTATACCTTTAAGTTGATCACTAAGTAGTACACTAGAGTGAGAACCGAAACTAAACACAATTTCATCCAACTAGTATTGTATTAGTACCACAACTAATAAATTTCTAGGCATACTTACAGGCTCCTCACTACTCTCGCTTTGTATAAATCAAGTCAAATGATAAAGTAGTGCCAGTATTCGTACTTCAGATTTTAAGAAGCTACATCTTCAAAGCATCACTTCGAAGTGTAACATCCATTTCAATAACAAACCCTGCTGCAAATTGTTATCCTAGTATGAGTGCGATGTGAACGAGGCAGGCATTCCTATTCGTTTTGTAGACACATGCATACACTTTGCGTCTGGTATGCTATCCCCTGTAGATACTCCTGCAGGTATGGCCTTGCGGGGAGACCAGTCTTGCCTGGCCAGAGAGGCCCCGGACTGTCATGTGCCCTCCCAAGGTAGAGGAGGCATTGGTAGATATAAAGCTCCTCACTCCTCACATTCAGAGCCATCACTATCTCCTCAGGCTCGGACCACTGGCCACACAACAAATCTGCTCATTTTCCTCTCTCATTACCCACCAATTCTCGCACTTGATCTATATATAAACACGTACCTGCGACAATGGCTACTCACAGCGTTGAACCCCTTGAAAATTCAGCTGTTGCAGTCATTCGTTACCTTCTCGCAACGGAACCCACACCAGAGAAAGTACCTTCAGTACCTGTAATTATCTATTACCAGCTTGAAAACGAACGCATTGCCAGTCAGGTTCTTCCAGACGGTGAAGTTGAGGTTTATGCTACGGTCCAAGTGAATAAGTCGACTTCTCTTGCTGCTGCTCGAAAATTATCTCAACCCTACCCAGTAGAAGAGGTATGTTCCGCTATATCTCATCTCGCCCTTTTTCTTAAGCAGACCTTGGCGTGTTGATGCATGTGATCTGCTAGAGACCCTTTTTTGCTCTTCGAACGCCAAACGTACCGCTATCTGAGGTCATTGAAGTAAATGGGTCAGTGACTACGGTAGTTGGAGTCGCAGCAAAAGCATCAAAACTCGCAGCAACCAGCAACAGTGAGAACTTGGTCAGGGTAATCTACCAGGTCACCATCGAGTATGGCAATAGTTCTCTAAAGCTCCTATATGTTTATTCATGATTTCATGAGCACTAAATCTATCTTTATGACTATAGGAATGCTCCGGTCACAACAGTGGAAAAAACTATTGGTGATTCAGAAATTATCGTTGGCAAGGATATCGGCCTTGGCAACAACTTTGCCTCAGTAAATCAGGTTGAGATTACTGAAAAGGGCGAGAAGCACGAAAAGCGCTACTTTGTCAACTACAATACGAGTTCCATTCAATTTCGTGAAATCAATGGTATGTAATAGACATCATCTTCGAACAGGTAGTGGGTTGGTTTGTTACTGATGACGAGAGCTAGGGTCCCTGCCCCCATACCCGATTCCAGGAATCCCTGACCTTTACGAAAATTCTCCAGTAGCACTGGCTTCAGACCCCATGTACGACATACTTTCCGTTTACTATTTGAACACTGAAAGCGTTATTTATGTTACTCGACGAGTGCGTAACCCGATCCCTTGCCCGCCCAATGTGGATGACGAGCGCAACATTCCCTTCCATATATGGACGGAGCCAGAGAAGGTGCCATCATCCGGGAAACCGCCAATACTCAAGGGAAGCAATTTAGCAGCTGTTGGAATTCTACCTGGGATAACCGCTGTCATATACCAAAGTTCAGTAGATAACAAGTTCGTACGTATAGACGACGTGTACAATCCGTGAGTCACCCTCTTACTCGTTTCCATTCCTATGATCGGGGGGATTAATTTGATGGTATAGGCCGAACAAAGCGTAGTAATGGAAAATGGATGGTTTACCTGATACAAGATTGTGCGTGAGTAAAAGCATTGAGAACAGTTGTTTGAATGCAGTTTCTGATGGTATGTTATATTAAACGAGAAAAAGCAGAGGGGAAGGCAAAAAAAAAAAGGAAAAAAGGAAAAAAAAAAAAAAAAAAAAAAGTGGGGGGGGGGAGATTAGTAATTTGTTTCTGAAAAGTTTGAAAGGAGGAATGCGGGAATTGGAATATTGCTAGCACCGATAGTTTGACTCCACAGAGAGAATTGAAATGCTTTGTTTTATCAAATGTTAATGTTAGATATCTCTTACTATAAGCTGTTTCAACCTATCTGTATCGGCCTACCGCTGAGGTACTTTCAGCCAATGTAGTAGACGCTTGAACAACCCCACAGATATTTAATATCAGAACTCCAGCTCGTATTCTGTGGAATACAATCACAAATATCTAGAAACTAGTTAACTGAGGAATAGACATTGTGATTACCATGAGTACATTCAAAAGTTTTGCTTGTATTTAATTACATGAAATGATGGGGTTACCAGTGTGGACATGAATGCAGCTTCCAGTGTGTACGTCCTGATGGGGTGGCGACATCTACAGAAGGGCTACAAATGAGCGTAGAGCACAGAATGATTGCTGAGGCCACAGGAGTTGGCTATAGGAACATCGGATGTCACGTAAGGTCAAGTTGGCGAGGTGCTGCATTGGCTAGGAGGTGGTAACCTTGTGAAGGACGTGTAGATAGAACAATAAACCTGTTAGGCAAGCATGGATAGACTAGAGCGTTGGCTTGTAGACAGGCTTGGAGTCGCCATAGAGTATTTCCTATACCAGAATCGCTGTCATTGGACGTAAGCACAGCGAGCTGCGCCCTGTACCAGAATGGACTAGTCGTACATGGTGTTTCTCGACCGTACGCCGGACGGTGTGAATGCCGAGTGGGCCTGCCGTACATGAAATATACTTCCAGGTAGTGCCATATGCTGCCGTGTGTTGGTATATATTGCTCTCCTATGCTGGTACTGTATACTGCTGTCGAGCTGTAAATGAAGATGGCGAGCTGTCAACCTGTTGATCTGCTATGGTGCCATGCTGCCATGTACAGGAGGTTACCATCCTCGGCATGCAAGGCGAGTGTTTGTATACTCATCTTGCAGCTATACTGTTCATCTTTGAAGGCGTTGAGCTATTGGGTTATTGAACAGTACCATACTGGACACTTGCTGTATTTTTACAGTAAAGCAGATCATAACATAGAAGCAGCTCCTGAAATTTTGAAGAATACAAAATTAAATTTATTCTATATGGTCTTGATGCCTTCATATTGCTGCTCTCCTCAGTTACTCTAGGTAGTTTAAAGAGTCTGAACTTCTGTACTCAGAGCAGGGAGAATAGATGATGCACATCTGGTAATATTCTGTTGATTTCTCCATCGACAAAAACATGGTTAGGATTACAAGCTTTTATTATGAAGTTAGGGATAGTACAGTAAGTTATTAATTACATTGTGTACATTATTTTCTAGAAACCATAGTAGGTCAGTGTAGGCCTATGGGAGATATAGTTTTATGGCCAGTGGCAGGTATTACAAAGTTGTACTTGTGGGTACTAGTGTTAAAACGGCTGTTCCTGGGCAGTCACGCATGTGCACGAACCAACAATATCAGTCACCAGGCGAGAAAAGTTCCTCGTACCCGAGCACCCCTCTATTTTTATTTTTATTTTTTTCTCCTTACATCATTATGCATATCCAGCCTTACAGCCATGACGAGGCCTATTAGAGCGTGCCTCCATACCTGTCTATGCTCTACCTATGTCTGGAGTACAGCTGTTCGCCCTGCCATTTTTTGAAAAAATTCGACACTATGCATAGCGCACTAGTGAAACACACACAATGGGAGATCGGCAAAGCTAATCTGACACTAAGTCTAATATAATACTCTTATTTTAACGACTCGCCTCTTGACAAGGGTTAACTAAAGCATGGAATATAAGTGAGAACCTTAAATTTCTGCGCCATCCACTTGCTGGTCAATCCCAGCTCTCAGATCTACATATGCATCTGCAGTGCCACGAGTCGACTGAGCCGCACTGTTGCATGCAGCTTAATCTACATGTACTATAGCTGCTCTTCCCCGTCCACTAGTAACTAGTAGCGTCGTTCCTCAAAGTCCACTAAATATTGGGACGGGTAGTACAACCAGACTAACTATCATAAGTATCTCCTTCCAACCTTACTCCAATGAGTAAAGCATGAGATTACTAGATGACACACATATTCTTCTCCTTGCGTCTGGCTCTTGGCTAGCCTCGTCCCTTCTAGCCCTGGAACATGTGACACACCAGCAGACAGTTTAGTAAGCAATGACTTACTCGCTGATTTCGGAAAGTATTGGAACGCTGCATAAAGCGTATGCGCTATTCGCCTTTTGAGATAGTGCATATTATTATGCAGCGTTCCAATACTTTCCGAACCAGCGAGTATCGTGAGCGAGAATCAAACCCGATCTTGGCATGCACTGCCGTCCCAACATATATTTTTTGTTTTGAGCAATCGCTTGAAATATCAAGAACATTGGGAGAGATGGCGACAATGAAAAAGAGAATCAACCAAGAAAATAAAGAAATATGTGGAAAGATAGAAGGGCGGGGATAAGTACTAGTTGATTATCATAAAATGCTATCGCATATAGCACACCTGTGCCAAGAAGTTGACCTTCCCGCACGTGATCAAATAGCGAAAGCTAAGATCAAATGGCAAACTAAGTAATATTTATTGTTATATACTCGAAATGGCAAAGATTGAATATTCCAA
The DNA here is from genome assembly GCA_015179045.1 of Kalaharituber pfeilii. Lineage (NCBI taxonomy): Eukaryota > Fungi > Ascomycota > Pezizomycetes > Pezizales > Pezizaceae > Kalaharituber > Kalaharituber pfeilii. The sequence goes on from WHUZ01000004.1 coordinate 56,831, forward strand.
ATCAAATTGGGAATCTAACGACTAGAAATTGAAACTGGCGATAAAGTTAGTTTGAGTCAGCTATCATTAGAAGAATCAGCAGCGACTGCCAATGATAGCAGAGCGAGTCCCCGTCTGCATTTATTCGATGCGATCTCAGATAGAATGCCAAGCTATCCCCGTGCTTGCCCCACGCCAAGACTTGCACTAGTTGCCTCTCACCTTTCGGCAGTCCCGTGACCAGACTTAGTCAGGTCGTATGAAATCTGAGACGAGAATACACACATGCATAAACTCTGATTAGTCAGCCAGGCTGCCCTTTCTCCCAACCTCCCGCCACTCCGACAAGCGTCTGGAAACCCCCTCTCTCTGCACTTCTCTTCATCCCTGACCCTCATACCCGCCTTAGTCCCTTCCTCCTCCTGATATTACATGCACGACCTTATTCTCGCCCTATCGTCATTATGGCCAGCTCAAGATCCTTTCTACCTTGTTCTCTTTTCCGCTTTTTTTTTTTTTTTTTTTTTTTTTTTTCAATCACATAACCCCGCTTGTAGCCCGGGCAAGCCCTCATAGCCCGGAGACAGGCTAAACTAACTTTCTACGTACATGGCCCCATCGCGCCGTCGCCCCCGCTCTCCTAACTTCTAGAACTTGACCCTGGCGAAGAAATTCTCTAAAATATCATATTCCTCCCCGCCTTTCTCTTCTAATTCTTTCCCAGGTCGCTCCGCCTCTCAAAACCTTCTGGACGGTTCTCCTGGCTTCTGCATCGGAAAGCGAGATGCTCCCCGTTTGCACCTCCCCACACCTGCACCTATCCGATTCCGCCACCCCCAGCTTCTTCAACCATATAGCACACCTTCCTCGCTCCAGTCGCAATGCAGTGAAGTTTGATGTCGCCATCCTACTCCACTCCATGACCTTCCCTCCTCCGAACCCCTCTATTTCTCTTCTCTTTCCTCCACGCCTTTATTCTTTGGCGCGCCCCACTCCCGGTGGCCACCTCTCTCCCCTTCTCCATCGTCCCTTTCTTCGCCCACTTATCCGCCTTCTTATTCCCTGCAATTCCGATGTGAGCCTTAACCCACATCAGTTTCACATTACCCCCCATCTTCTTCCTCCTATCCACCGCATCCACTACCCTCCTCACGTCCTCCGTCTTCCCCTTCCCCTCTCTGCCTGCCTTCTTAGTCGCCATAATGGCAGCTTCCGAGTCCAGACAGATCAGGACCGGTACCTCCTCCTCTTTTCCGCTTTGCTGTGATTGTTAATAAGAATTTAAGCTCCAACAAAGGGATCCGACCTCGTTTGGTCGGAAATAGGAAAGATACGCATAAACTGGACGACGTCATGAAGATATCCCTCCCTGCCCAACATTCTAGACCACTTGTTTGGATGCCTTTCTATCACTTGGAAGATAGTATCCATTTCATTGCGATAGTCCCGGTGACGCTGACAACTGCGGAATTGGAAATTACTATCCACTTGTTTGACGCACAGTCCGATCTCCACCATGGTTGTACAGGGGAGTATGACAGCATGCGAAGCCAATGGAGTAGAGTTGCTCACTGAAGTCTCATCGAAGTCCAGTCTAGAGCACTTCCGCATTTCTCATGGGCCATCAGCAGTGCCCGCAGAATCCTTTCCCGCGGCATCTGTCTCCGTCCCATTAACTTGAGGGTAGATGTTTGCTGCACTGCCCCCAAGAGCAAAAGTTGAATCCGCCTCTTGAGGTATGAGGGGTAAGGTTTGCAGGAATCCGCATGCATCATTCTCTTCAGTGGGCGATAGAGCCGGAGGGCTGGAGGTTGTTGAGAGTGGGTTACGCTAAGGATGTTTGGAAGGGATATGAGAACTGACCATATCTGAACAATAGGAGGCACCCTTCCGCCCAGCGCCTCAAAATCTCATTTGTCTTTATACACAAAGTGCTCACCTATCCCCCGTACCTCTTTCGGGTCAACAAGATTCGCTGGAGAGAATCACGAACGCTACATCTCTACAACTAGCTCGTCGATATACCTAAGCTTCGTGGGCCTACAATAGCTTCTCAATATACCGAGCCAGGTGACTTATCACAACACACTCTTAAAGAATTGTATTGGTCAACTCAATTTACCGAGTCTATTCCTCAATCACTGTTCCAATTACCCCCTGTTTACAAGATTTCCAGAAGCCATCATCATGATGAGAAAAACCTGAGGAACTCTTAATAGTTTACATAGTGGAATGATGCTGATGTACTCATTGGTGCAATTTTGATATATTTCCGAATTGTATCATTATTTGAGTTGAGAAGAGGTTTGTCTTCCAGGGATGTCGGTTCGCGACGTGTACGTTATTCAGCTCACTAACTCGGTCATTGGCATAGGAAGCAATCAGTGAACTCTAAATTCCATCGCACAACCGAAAACTTATAAGCGTTTACAGGCAGCTGGATTTTGAATATTCCGATTCCCAATACTACATCACCCTCATCACCGGGACGACGTGGAGGTTTCAAAAATGTGGTAAGGGAGAAAATCTTGGAGGAATCCGGAAGAGGAAGGGGGCGGGTAGATAGGAGAGGTGGCTGAGGAATTTTTTCAGAAAGAGAATATTCAATGAATGGGAATGCAAGGAGAAACAGAAGGATGAATATAGGAGCTCACAGGAGTCACATTAGCACCGATTATATTTAATTTGGCTGGCGCAAATGCTGAGGAAGACAGAAGAGACCCTGGCAGAGAGTTGTAGGATGCAGAAACGGATGTACCCTCCACATGGACGACATAAACGCAATAATATGGGACTGGGAGGGCGCAAAGGACATGGAATGGCTAAGGGTGAGAAGAATTGTCAGGCAGGTAGCAGAACTGAACGGGGTACCACTAGCGGAGGCTAGTATAGGGATATAGTTATCAAGGGGGAAAGAGGTGGAGGGACCTGAATAGGATAAAAGGGCTGGGAATCATTTTCCACTCGACTCTAGCCTTCGATTTCCGTTCGAGGGCAAAAATCGAGAAGGCGAACAAACTGGTGAGGGCGGCGGTATTCACAGGAATAGATGGAGGAAAGTTGGGGCTGAACCTAAATAGCTGGGCCAGTTATACACCGGAATGGTGATGGTGATCGTCATGTGGGACTCGGAAATTGGCTGGAGGGATCAGGAGGAATCGCGAAAAGAAATAGAGACATTGCAGCACCAGGTCCTGAAGAAGGGGACGGGGGATACATGGTAACGGTACAGCGAAGGAGGGGTGAATTGGATTGTGCGGGTGGAGTTGATACTGGATGATGCACATGCAAGGATCGCCGCACGCAGCATGGGAGATCCCGCAGGGTGCCGGGAACGTTTGGACAACGGACTTCAAGGGGGAAGGAGGGCAGGAGAGGAGAGAGTGAGGGATTGGAGGGACTGGGACATAGGCTGGACAATAGAAAAGGCGGATGGCTTCGAGTCGGTTGTAGGGCACAGCTACGCCATGCCGGAAGGATTGGAAGAGCTATTTTTTTTTTTTTTTTTTTTTTATATATCAATACTCGCATGCCGCCCTATGGGCTATGGCGAGGGTTGATATTAAAAGTAAAGGAAAAATTTCAAAGATAGGTACATGTGATGCCCGCAGTGCTCATACATGATGCGGGTGGAATGTCAAATCCAAGAGTCGTGTGCCGGGACCTGCCTATTTCCTTCCTCTGTCCGGCTCGTACACGCTCGTCCGCAACCACATTCCTCCGAGCTTGACTTTCCCAATTTCCTCCTGTGTCTCCAAGTATACCACCGCGGAGCTAGTCTTCTTGCCTTCCTCCACCAAGATGGCCTTTCTCCGCAGCCATCTCATGCCTAGAGTCTGTCCGATGTCTTTGTTGGCAGCCTCCAACCATCTTCCGACATTCCCCAAGTCTTTCCTCAGGGCTATGCCATGTACGACAATGCCGTATTTCGCGGTGGTGTTGTCGGGGCTGGTTGGGGCGTCTGTGCTGGCTTTGGAGCGTGGAGGTGGGTTCTGGGGGCGGCGTGGAGGTGAATTCCGGGAGCAGGGGAATTTTTTTTTGTTTTTTATATCAGTACTCGCATGCCGCCCTATGGGCTATGGCGAGGGGAGCGGGGGGAAGGAGTAGGGGTGGCAGTCGGTGATTTCGATGTTGTGGCAGGCGCGCCGCCTACGGTCTTTAGTGCATTGTTCGGGGGTGCTGAGGCGATTTCCTTTGCCTCCTCGTCATTCAGCTGGCGTTTAACGGCGTATGTGTCCAGGCTGCACGATGTCTTTCCTTTGCGCTTCTTGTTGTTCCCGATTGGCTGAGTGGGGGTCGACGTGGGGGGGGGAGGGGGAGGGCGTCGTTGGCGTCGTGCTCTCCGGTTCCTCTAAGAGCACGGTGGAGATGGGGCTGAAGCCTATAGCTTCAGTCGCCGGCTGTGTCTGTATGCACGTGATGGGGCTGAACCCTAGTTGCTGTGGTGGCGGTGGCGGGGGCTCGGAGGGGCTGGGAAGGCTGATGGCCGGCCGCATGTCTGTGCCCCAGCTGCTCCCTAGGACCGATCCTGGTGTCGGATCGGGGGCCGGGCCGCGGACGTCTTCTGTCGTGTGTCTCCAGAGCTAGCACTGGGCGGAGAATGCGAAAAAGTGGACGTTGAAGAGGTAACAGGAGAATGAAAAGAAGGGAGGAGAGAGAATGAGAAACCTCAATCGAGTGGGTCACGAAAGGGATGGGAGGAGTATACACTGATGGCAGCGTATTTGGAAAAGGAAGGTGAGGGGGGATTGGGAATGAGACAGTAGAGGGGGCGGCGGGGAGGGAAGGGGGACGGGGATGGAAACAGGAGCCACCGGTGTAGAGTTAAAGGGGATAAGGTTAGGTTTAGGACCGATGTACGAGTGATAATACTGACGACTCACAGCCAGAAACTGCAGCAGTGAAGAGGGCACGGGAGAAGAGGAAAGGCGAGGGCGGAGGACAAAAGGGAGCAGTGCAAGAGATAGCCAGAAAAAATAGGGGAGAATGTGGTGAGGCTGATGTTAGTGAATGCACACGCTTCAACGGGAATGAGAAGGCGAATGCGGAGGCCAAGGAGATGATGGGGGGAAGTCAGTGGTTACCGAAGGTGCTGAGGCAGAGCTGGAACCGATCGGGGCAATGGCGAGGAGGGAGCCAAGATACGGAGGCGGAAAGATTGGGAGAGTGGGGGGGCACTTTTTTTTTTTCTTTTTTTTTTTTCTTTTTTTTTTAAATCACATAACCCCGCTTGTAGCACGTGGCCATAGCAGGGGAGTGGGGGGGCACGCCAGCACTTTCAAGAGTCAAGGGGATGACGAAAGGTTGGAAAGTGACGATGGGAATTGAGGATCGGAGGAGGGAAGGAGGGAGAGGAATGCTAACAACGTGACCCACGAGAGGGTAATACGATGCGTAGCGGAAGAATAAGGATAGCGGGGCAAGCGCTATAGAGAAAGATAATGGTGCAAACGGCGGCAGCAATGGAGTGGAGGCACGGAGGAAGGAAACGAGGAGAGGAGTTGAGCGACTCTATGGTATTAAGTGGGTGCGGGTTTCCGCAGACTATATACACAGAAAGCGAGACGACTATACCCAAATGGTAGCCGTAGATATAGGCAACAAACTTGTACAGTTTCGTAAAGAAAAGACGAAGTAACACAAGCTGTATGCGAGTTCGAAACAAATCCCAGCTGAATGTGATATCCGAAGTAATTCCGTAAATAAATGAAAGAATTACAATATACGAGATAACCATAGCAACCATCCATGTAAACGACATGTGAAACGAAGATAAGAAAGAATTAAGCCAATAAAACATTAACAGAACGTGTATGTCGTGATAATAGAAGGCGGGATCAGACTGTCCGTTTTGACAAATGCGAGTGCCATGAAAGACAAATGGCGGCACACTTGGTGTTTGAGTGCGCGTCAGCAGAGTACCCAGAAGGATAAGAAAAATGGGAAGATGTGGACGTGGGAATATTGGTAGAAATGGTGAAGAGGTGGATTTTCTCGAGCAGCTGTTTTATTCCATAGAAGCATTGAGAGCGGGAGTGAAGAGAAGCTGGAGGGAAGTGGGAGGATCATGTAGCTAATTTGTTTTTAGTTTTGCCTCATACTTTCCCTCCAAGCATTGAGGGGGACGCTGCCGTAGCAAGTAGCGGTGACCAGAGCTACGTGAAAATACCAATCATAATACAAAAAAAAAAACGGTCATCACCGGTTGCGCTGTTTTTTCGGAACATTGTTTTCAATACCTGACGTGTTTCTGACTTATTCCCCGAGACAGTGCAGAAAATTCCCGAATTGTCAAGTCGGCACGTCACTCAACTCTGGAGGTACTTGCCGCGGAAGTTGAGTCCGTCAAAAGGCCTGAAGTTCAATTAGACCAAAGCAATTGCTGGGTGTGGTTGTTGATCGCGAAGTAGCCGGAAAACAACCCGCTGTATCACCGGTCCCTTGCATTAGGTCTCCGCATGAGTGTGTTTGGAGGACTTGAGGGTAACAGCTGCAGAGCGGCATTCGGGCACGGTGAGACAAAAAACTCCGCATTGCTAGAATAAACGCTTACCCTGAAAAAGCAAGCGCGGGGAATTATATCTCCGGGAACCAGTGAGAAATAAATCTGCGGCGCGGCTTATCCACTCTGCAAAGTTCTAAAGAAATTATAGAACAGGAATCGCGGCCACTCGTCGTAAGTACTGCTGGTTACGCCTCGCGCCGGATTGAACCCAGTCGCATTTGATATAGCTTGGGCCTAACATAAAGGGCTGAAGCACCAAGTAGTTCTGCAGCCTGAGTTAAACTTAATAGATATGGCAGGTCCGGCCGGCCCCACGGCCTCAGGTGAAGAAGAATGAGCTCAGATTTACAGGTATAGCAGGCCCCACCTACTGCCGTGAGATGAGGTAGAGTGAGCTGAGTTTGACAGGCATGGAAGGCCCAACCCGACGGCATGAGAAAGTTGACAAGTATGGCCGGCCCACAAGATGAGGCAGAATAAGCTGAATTTGGCACGTATAGCCGGCCTGACCTGACAGCGCGAGATCAGGCACAATGAGCTGAATTTGACAGGTATGGCAGGCCCAACCTGCCGGCACGAGATGCGGCAGAATGAGCTGAACTTGACAGGTTTGGCAAACCCTATTCGACGATGTAAGAGATGAGACAAAATAAGCTGAATTTAACAGGTTTGGCAGGCCCTATTCGACGGCGTGAGATGAGCCAGATTGAGCTGAATTTGACATATATATCCAGCCCATCCCAACGGTGCAAGATGCAGTAGAATGACCTGAATTTGACACATATGGCCCACCGGAGCTGACGGTGCGAGATGCGGTGAGATGAGCTGAATTTGACAGGCATGGCCTGCCCGAGCCTACGGTAAAAAAATGGGATGAGTTGAGACGTATGGCATGCCCGAGGTACGAGATGGGATGAGGTCCAATGCAGATCACGGCCTGTTGGATTCATTGATTTCAGGCCCAACGTGATGGCGTAGAATGAGTTGAATTTGACAGGTATGGCAGGTCCGGCCGGACAGCGTGAGAGGAGGTAAAATGAGTGTCACGCGGCGGCAAGCTGGTGCTGCTAAGGGATACAACCGGTTCAGGGTAACAGTAGTTGTGCACGCGCTGAATGGCAGAGGCCTGACCAATATTGGGCCTGACAAACTTGACAGGAGAGGCTTGACAGGAGCGGTTCAGCAGTTCTAGTTCAGCAGTTCAGCAGTTCGGGTTCAGCGGCGATGGCAGGCTATGGTGGAAAGGTAGAGAAGACCAAGTACTGAATTAGATCTAGGGATTGAGAAGAATAACAAGAACATATGGACTGCGAGGAACCATATGGGTCTATTGAGAAGACAAGACAACAGACAAGGCGAGAAGGAACTATTTACATGAGGGCAAGATAGAGCCTATATAGACATGATAGGTTCATTAGCTAAGAAACATAATACAAAGGTAGAAGCAGCGACGAGGGCAGTAGTAAGAACAGAGTGGTGAAGGCAGAGTTTTCATGGCAGGCAGGCTATACTGGCAGGGGCTGTACTGGCAGGCGGGCTGTACTGGCAGGCGGGCTGTACTGGCAGGCGGACTATACTGGCAGGCGGGCTATTCTTGCAGCTTGCTAGCTATTTTTTTTTTTTTTTTTTTTTTTTTTTTATATCATTAATCGCTTGCCGCCCCACGGGCTATGGCGAAGCTTAGCCCGTGGATGATAGCTTGCTAGCTAGATAGCCGGTTCTATGAGCTTGCCTGCTGTTTTTTTTTTTTTTTTTTTTTAATTTCATTACTCGCATACCGCCTTGTAGGCTACGGCGAGGGTGTAGATACATGCAAAATAATAAACGGAAAATAAACAGCATATAAAACCATAAAGTGAAAGGAAAAAGTGAGACTATATCCGGTTACTCCGCCGCCCAGTCCATCACCTCCGCCAACGTTATGTCTCCCCCTCCTTATCTCTTGACAGCTCCCTTAACCCCGCCTCTCCTCTCGGTAGTCTTTTCTTCCACACTTCACACCTACTCATGATGTGCTCAAAATTTTCGAAGTCTCTTCCGCACCATCTGCATTCGGGAGAGGTCTCCTTCCCTATCTGATATCTCCACTGTCGTACTCCCTTGTTTCCCAGAATTCCTGCGAGAGTGGATACCCTCCTCCTGCTCCCAAATACTCCAGTGGTCTGTATGACAACTTCAGTCTCTTCCTCTCTTCGGCTCTCCACTCTTTGAATTGCGGTCTAATACCCGCCTCAGTCACTGTCTCGTCCTGGTATTGCATTGCTGTAGCAACCTTTGCCGCCATATCTGCCCTAGTATTACCTCTGACTCCTTTATGCGACTTCACCCACATCACCGCCATGTCATGTTCCCCCCGATTAATCCTCTCTTCCCACCTCCTCCTTACGAGCCTAGCGGGCCCCTCCAGTGTCAAGTCTCCTCTCGCTATCCTTTGCAGTTTCGCTATAGTAACTCTGGAATCCGTAATGACCAGCAACTCTCTCTCTCTCTCCAGAGCTTCTCCCACCGCTATCAGCTCTCCGTCATTCACCGTACATTGCCTCCCCAGGTAGACAGAAGTATCTTTGCTACCTTGGTGTACCCCGGCACCTGTCTTGCCTTCTCTCCTGCTCCCGTCTGTATATATACTCGACCACCCCCCTCTTCTTCTCTAGAAATAATGTCCTCCCATTCCTCTCCGCAAAGGTCCTTGGAATAGAACGGATGTACATAAACTGGTAGTGGGTCATGGTGCTCGAGTGAACCTCTCAGGTATCTGGTCTCCGGTTGAGGGTCGTTTATCGGTTCCTCCCCAAACCTCAACGTCCTAGCTTCCACCCTCTTCGCCTCTCCGTCCACAAAAGTCTCAACCGATTCCAGATTCGCCAGCCCTTCCACCACGTCCCTTCTCGTTCCCCATGGAGTTTCGACTATCTCCCTGGCCACCCCATACTGCCACTTCTCTAGCTGTCTAATCTTGCGATCCGCAGGGGAGCCTTTCGCGTAACACGCCCATGCCCAACTTCCCCAGGTAGCTATGTTCCTGGCAATGCTTGTATATAGCTGCTGTCTTCTAGCGGGTGGTATTTTGTGTAGCCGTGATGCTACCCGCCATGCTGCCTTCCTCAGTTGTAATCTCCTGTTGAAGTGGTCATCGAACTTTAATTCCCAGTCTACATACAGCCCTACCAACCTGTAACCTCGTCCCTTTGTACCTATCACAATGGTCTCAGCCTTCTGAGGGTCCAGCTCCAACCCTTCCTCCCATGCCTCCTCAGTCAGCTTTCTGCGATGCTCCAATATGTCTCTCTTTAACTGCCTCAGCGGCCTGTTGGCCAGAATGCAGTAGAAGTCGTCCACGTAGGATCTGGAGAACTCGCGACTGTCTGCTTTTCCAGCCACTGGTGCAATCGCAACTAGGAAAAGTACTGGGGAACCCTGAGGGGTGCCGTTGGTCATTGTGCTCTCTCCTCTAACCTTCCCATCCCATGAGACTTTAAAATTTGTCGGCTGTAGGAAGCCTTCCACGAAGGCTGCCATATTCGGATCAACTGTCTCTATTCTCCTCACCACCTTCTCTCTCCGTAGATGGTTGAAGGCCGATTTTATGTCGTCTCCGACTATTGCCGTCCACTCGTTTCTTTGGAGTCTCCTATCCACCTCCTTTAGCACCTGTCGCTGTAGGTCCTCAGCCCCCCGCATCGGTCTGCCACCCAGCTGGGTTTTTCTAAACAGTTCATCCCGCCTCTGAATGAGATCCGCTACTACCTTCTGTCCGAGCTTGGCCACTGTGTTCAACAGAGTAATCGGTCTCCATCCTGCCGGGTCATCCCTAGGCCTGCCTTTCTTATGTATCATCACCACGTTAAATCCCTTAGCAAACTGATAGTTCCCATTTATATATTCCATGATCTCCTCTCGAACCGCTGTCCAGAACGTGGACCCCCTTAGCATCTTCAGAATTCCATACTGTATTCCATCAGGCCCTGGTGCTAACCTGGATATCGTCTTCATCAATGCCTTATCTATGGCCTGTCTCGCCTCTTCCCTGTCTATAAGCAATCCAGTTGGCCTCCGAGTGACCGGTGTCTCGCTAGGCTCCTCTATAATAAATTTCCGATTGCACCGTTTGGGGGGGAAAATGGGGAGGAGCTGAAGGTATAAGACAGTTAGATAAGGACAAGAACTTGGCGGAGATTCTCGAGTGGGCAGGGAAGGAGTAAGGGTTTTCTACATACATTGTCTAATTTTCTATTTTATGTACTTAAACATCGTCATAGCCCATAGGGCGGCATACGATTAATGAAATAAAAAAAAAAAAAAATAAAAATAAAAAAAAATAAAAATAAATAAATTTCCTCTCCACTAACATCTCCATGACCTGCTGATCTGTGCCTGGGATGTCCATGAGCTCGTGCTCCCGAAATGGGTCTCGTGCCAACCTGAATATATCCCATGGCGACGTTATTCTGTCCTCTTCCATGTACTCCTCCCAACATGCCTTCTTCTTCTCCCTAATTATGTCTCTCAACAACCTCCTAGCTCTCGTTTTCTCTGCCTGTGTATTCCCCTTCCGAAGTATATATTTCACCATCTTTCGCGCCTCCTTTACCTCCTTATCAAACCACCTCTTGGATCGTTCTGTGATGTGTACATCCTTCGTGAAGATTTGGCTCAGCCTGGTGAGTAAGTCGTATGCCTTGACATTCTTCTCCAGTGACCTGTCTTCCCATTCCTGTAAGAAATCCTCCCATCTTTCCCAATCTGTAACCTTCATGGTTCTAGTGACTGGACCTCGTGTCTTTAGTCGACCATATATCATCGCATGGTCAGCTCCAGCTATCCAAGTGATGCCCCTAGTCTTCCATTCTCCCCTTCTCGCAAAGACTAGATCCAATAAAGCTTCCCTTATCAAGCCCTCCACTATGCGTGTCCAGGTCACTGTCCCTTTTGCAATCTGCTGTTCCAGTCCATGAGCCCAAAGGGTGTCTCTTAACGCTATTCCTCTCCTGTCCCTCTTATCACTCCAGTCCTCATGATGGCTATTACAGTCTCCAATTATAATGTCTGAGTCCCCTATCTCTTCCAGCTCTTCTTCTACATCTGCATCGCTATTCCAATAGACTCCTGTTATCTTCTGTCCCTGCATGTAAATACTCACGTGTCTGTCCCCCTTCCCACTCTAATGTCTTGTACTAAGTCTTTCCGTGCATACGCCGCAATCTTTCCTGTTTGACTAGGGGTGTGGATTGTAGTGTATGCTGGATGAAACGTAGTCCCTCCTCCTGGCGCTCTCCAGCTCTCTCCTATAAAAATTATGTCTGCACCCTTCTCCGCCCCTTCCTGTAATGTTAGATCTGTCCCCTCAATCGACCTCCCCACATTTTGGTATATGATGTCAATCATTGTTGTTTGTTTGCCCTCTCTGGTACCCAACGGGGACGTCGTCTTGGGGAAGTTGAGGTGGAGGTATCCATTCCTTTCTCGCATTTGCACTGTCACAGCCGGGGTGGTGATCCCCCCTTCTCCCACAACAGTTACATGTTTGATTAAAGCCTCCATTCAAGTTTACTATCTCGTCCACGTCCTTTCTTCTGGGTGACCTCTGTAGCCAATCCGGGAGGTTCCTCTGTTTCGGTACCCATTCTATAACCTGTCCCACCTGGAAGTGGTGGTAGTACCCCTCGGAATCAGTATATCTGTATCGTCTCGCATTGGCTGATCTCTCTTTTCCTAAATCTTGCCTCAAGTAGCATTTAATTCTTTCTCCTCTGAATTTCAGGCCGCCCTTCAACACCTGTACAACGTTGTCTGATACGAAGAACGACACTGCCCTGTTCCAATTCCGTGGGGGGACCATACTATCTCTGAGCCTCCTTGCGCCCCGATTTGCTATGTCTCCTGGGTTTGCTTCACGTAGTTCCCATTCTACTCTTGAGATCCATTCCCTGTCCTGTATGTCAAACGTCACTAATTCAACTAGACGGCTGTCCCAATCGACCCTGGTGCCCGGGTGGTCGCGTTTGACCGCCCTTGTTAATGCCTCCAGATTTCTCGGCCCCTGTTTTGTTCCAACATCTGCCATAAGAAGTATCTTCTCCTTTGGGAAATTCTGATCCAAGATAATCCTTCGCACTATGTAGGGGGCTCCTGGTCCCATGTTCTGGTTGATTCTTGCCCTCAGGCGTTCCATCTCGCCATTCCCCTGTTGTACTCTTTCCCATTTTTCTCTCCAGTTACCTGAGTTATACAATCTTGCCTGCCACAGCTGGTTCCTTGGTATCATTCCCGTTGGCTCTCCTTGCTTCCTCTTGTTTGGGGCCTGCGGAGTTGAATTCTTTGGTCCCTTCGGAATGTTCACAGTCTCCCCGCTGTGGCCCCTGCTGGCGGCCGCCGCGGCGTATGTGTTCTTCCCACCCTTCATCTTACCCTCTCCTCTCTCTGTCTGTCCTGTCTCTTTCCCTTTCCCTGTCTTCACATTAGCTCCTTTTCTTTCTTTTTTCCCTATATCCGTCGCCTCTTGTATTGGGGTTGTTTGTGTCTTCCCTGGCGTGTCTTGTGGCAGTGGTGGGGCGTCTGTCATTGGAATATCATTAACCTCTCCTTTCTCGGCATCTCTGTATCCTATGTCCTTGCTACTTCTACTCCCTTGACCCTCGTCTCTTCCCGGCCCTTTCATGCTTTCACTCGGGGCTCTCATCTTGTCCTTTGTATAGCCTCTCGTCTCTTCTAATTGGGGACTCCTTCTCCTCTTCTTCGGCGGCTCCTCACTCTCTTCCTTATTCTTGTCGGCCCGCCTACTCGCTTCCTGCTGTATTTCTTTGCCTTTCCCCTTCACTTGTACTCTCTCCGCTTCCCGTGCCTGCTTGGCTTCTTCTTCAGCTCGTATCAGCTCCTCTGGCCACTCTGGTAAGACGACTACTCTGTCCTCTATGCTTTCTAGCCTCCCGACAACTTGTGCTAAAACTCTCGATAGGCTCTCCAGTCCTCTCTGCTGGATCTTCAATATGTCCTGTATGCCATATAGCTGGACTTTCATCTCCTCCGTTAGTTCCCTGACGATCCTGTCTCTCTCCTTGGCTAGTTGGTTGATCACTATATGCCTTGTTTGATCTTCAAGTATCTGTATCATCACCCTGAACTCGTTTGTAGTATCTTCTCCACCCGCTTCTGTCATGTGTTTATCCCTCCCTGTCGTATGATTCTCCTTCCAGCTCCAGTACTCCTTAGCCATTCTTTCCGTCCATTCCCTGAGGTCTTGGTCAGTCTCTCTTCTCCATCTCTGCAGCCCAAATCTCTTTTCCAGTCCGCGGAGTGCTTCAGCTGTCGATGCTCCCATATACCCCGCCGTCTCTGGTTTCACTCGTCCCTCTGCCATTTTCTCCGCCCAGCTTCTAGCTTGTCTCGCTGCTGCATTGCATGTATCAATCAAAAAATTTTCCTCATGTTCTCGCTCATCTATGTCTGATGTCCTGGGCCTGTCTGGCGTGGGGGGCCTAATGCTCGTGGGTTGCGTGTATCCGCAGCTGTTGGCGGGAGGCGGTCTTTTTTTTTTTTTTTTTTTTATTTTCACATAACCCCGCTTGCAGCTGTTCGCCATGGCAGGGTCCCTGGACCGAGGTCCTTATGGCCCGGAGACAGGCACCTAAAAACAAACAACAACTCACTATATACACCGACATTCAAAAGGGAATAGAGGAAATAAAACCCATGAGACAACCCGCTATGCCGTCAAGTCCATTTCCTCCACCTCCCTCCCCTTCCCCTTTCTGTCCACCTTTGAATTTCTATCCCAGTCACACAGGCACGAATCGTACCACTTGCCTGACAACCTTACCTTCGCTGGTGTTTGGCTATCCGATTCCACCTCCCCCTCCAGGTAGATGACAACCGAGCTAGCCTTCTTTCCCTCCCTCCTCTCTTTCTTGGCGGGAGGCGGTCATGGCTTGCCGGCGGTCGTGGATTGCCGGCGAAACCTCTCCGGACAGGCAGATTCTGCCTGCCGCTCCTGGACCTCATCAGACGATAAACTTTACGCCATGACACTGTTACATAGGTACCAACATTGTGGGGTAAGTATGATCAATTGTTGGTACAGGCATATTGCAAGACAAGTTTTAATTTGACTAGTGACGTAAGTGCATACCGGCCTACTGGCTACCAAAATCGGCCCATGCTGTAATCTACTAGTTTGAATGCATGATTACTCAATTAAGTAAAAAATGAAAATGGAAAAATAATAGAAAAATAGATCTGAATTAATGAGCAGATGAAGAAACAAAAATGAAATCTTGGATTTCCTATAGTATCTCACTCTGTGATATTACTCCCTTATCAGTTCCTGTCACACTGCTAGTAGGCTTCGTCTTGCGGTATCTCTTGCTTCTCTTGCTCTTAGGATGTTACATTTGGAGTACACCACTCCAGATGTACAAGAGCCTATTCATTTGCATTGCGGAGCATTTTGAGGGTGTACAATTGAGGTACAGGTGTAGTAAAAGCTTCAGGATATCCTGCAAAGCCTGACAATTTTGAAACTGCTGGATGAGTTGCGCCGCTTTACAGGCTTGAAAGTAAGCAAATCGCTCTGCTTCTTCACTAGAAAGATTCACATGATATTGCTCTGTTCAAATAATTTTGTTCACATAACCCCGCATACAAGCTACAAGCCTATGACGGCGACCAAAAAAAATCACTAGAATATGTGAAGTTGATAATCCAGCTGGCGCCGTTTGGCCATGGGTCAATAATCCAGCTGTTTGCAATGATCACGATCCGGCAGCTTGAGACATCGACGCTGTACCATAGGTTCGGTTGATGTAGTTAATAGCCATCTAGGGTGAAATAAAATGAATGGAATTGGGGTCTGCAATTCAAAAAATGGTCCAAGCTTCTTGTGACATGGAAGCTTGTACTGGTACAGTAAGTAATACTACTCGTTACCAGCATTAGAAACCTTTTCTTTAGTTCCAGCGTCATTTACCATTTTTATTTTCTTAGTCTGCATTCACTTATCACCTTTTTGTATTTAAGACATCGCCATAGCCCATAGGGCGGCAAGTGATTAATGATATAAAAAAAAAAAAAAAAAAAAAAAAAAAAAAACAGCATTATAAGGATCCGGACATCTTCCGAATGCTGGCGGAAACGTAGGAAATGAGGACGGGATCGGGGATCTTTGCCACGGTATTGTACTCGTCGATTTCAGTTAATCCTGCATTCTACCACACTGCTTGTGCGTCTGAACCTTGCGAGTGGCCTCAGCAATGGCTGAGGAGTGCTGAAAGCCTGTGAAAGGTCATACGCAGTAGGGTGAGAGTTGTGGCATATAACGCTGGGGGTTCTGATGGAAAAAGGTGAGGGCAGGGCCCTTCAAGCGAGAGGTGAACATATCAATGCGATCGTCGATGTCAATAATCCTTGATCTCCTAATCCATCGTTAGACTAGGTAGAGAAAGTTGTCAAGCTCCTTCGCATCCCCATCAACCTTATCTGGAGGGGGAATCTTTGCAGGGGGAGTGGAAGGAGGAGGAAGAAGGCCCCACAGTAATGTTTGACTCATGGGGAGAACAAGGAGGCGGAGGGTCTCATACTCGACGAGAACCGCAAGGCGGGGCACGAGGAGGAGGAGTACCCACACGATCAGTATCCGGCGGAATGGGCGCAGCGCTGTGGACATTGTGGCTGTGGTATAGCCACCGGTTCGAAATTCGAATGATGACTGCTGTAGCATCTATTCTCGCATACTTGCCAGTAGCTGGGCAACATAGGTTATCATGTTTTGCAGTTCTGGCTAGCTCTGAGAGAGAGGAGTGGATACATTACCTTGAAAACGCTTCTGTCAGGAGATCTATACGCTCACTGGCTTGGGCGATGTGCTGTTCTAGCTCGTCGTAATGGCGATCCACATAGTATTAGTATTCGCTTGCTCACCAGGGAGGTTGGCGATATCTCCGGGGAGAGGTCCTTGAGGAAAAGGGGCAGCGGATGAGCCTTTCTGAGCCGACATTACGAGACGGGGCTGGTACTATGTTCTACCGGGATATTGCGCACGACCGGGATGTTGCGCACTAGCGTGGCGCTAGTGCCCTAGCGCGTTTACTTGATAACACTACAGTTGCGGGGCATTGTGGGGCACAGCAACACAACAACAATCATTCCCGGAGGTCTATAGAACCCAGCCATGGCAAAAGATCAAGAAGCAAAAATTCAGGAGGCTATTAAGGGCCTCAAAGATGGTAAGTTCAAGTCAGTTCGGAGAGCAGCAGACGTTTTAGGACTAGCTGAAGTTACAGTGAGAAATAGATATAAGGGGAAGACTACTACTCGTAAAGTTAGTCATAAGAGTCAGCAGCACCTACATAAAGAGCAGGAGAAGGCAGTGGTAAGATATCTTGAGCGAATGGATGATATGGGATTTCCTATTGAGATAGAAACTTTGAGGGAGATTGCTACTAGTTTAATAATTAAATGTAAGGGGGGTATTAAGCAAGATTTAGGTAAAAATTGGGTACGCAGGTTTGTGAAAAGACACCCAGAGGTCAAGCAGAAGTTAGCAACAGCTCAGGATCGCCAGAGATGGCAGCAGCAAATAATCCGGAAGTGGTAAAAAGGTTTATTCAGGCAGCGCAAAAAGTAATAGCAAGGAATAAGATACCCGCAGAGAATATATAGAATATGGATGAGAAAGGGTTTATGTTAGGAACAGGAAGCAAATGCAAAGTGATTTGTAGAGCTGGGAGAAAGCATGTGTGAAAGAGGGTGGATGGAAACAGAGAAACAATTACAGATATTGAGACAATTAATGCAGCCGGTAAAGTATTACCGGCATATATTATATATAAAGGAAAAACTCATGTAGCAGGATGGTATGCAGGTATAACTCCAGAGAATAAGGAAGCAAGATTTAACCACTCACCTAAGGGATGGACAGATAATAAAATCGGTCAAGACTATTTGCAGAATCATTTTTACCCCCTAGCAATGAAATTGTCTAAAAAAACTCATCGTCTTGTATTGTTTCTAGATGGACATGCCTCTTATTGCTCTTGGGAATTTCTTTCATGGTGTCTGGAGCATGATATGTTAGTGTTTTGTCTTCCCCAACACTCAACGCATCTTCTACAGCCTTTATATGCTGGGTTATTTGCACCTCTACAACATGCCTATAGTCAAGAGGTGGATACCTTTACTAGAGAGAATTTTGATATTATTGGAAAAGGAAATTTTTGGCCAATGCTTAAGACAGCTCGAGAGCGTGCCTTTACGGAGCAGAATATCAAGTCTGGATGGGCAGGGACTGGAATATATCCTAGCAACTATAGAATCCCCCTTAGCAATATGCAATATACAGCTATCGAAAAATACCTCTCTCCAGTACGTCCAATATCCTCCTATAGTGTCTATACTCCTAGGACACCAAGAGCACTCAAAAGATGTACCATTCGCTTCATTCCAACTGCCTCTCAGTCAGAAATCAAAAAGCCATTTCTTAAACTCTCATCAGCAGCATTAGGAGCAATGACTGAGGTTGATATTGAGAGAGATATCAATATGAAACTCAAGAGGCATGGTAAAAAACTCAAGACAAAGGACCAAAGACGTCTTCCAGTCATTGGGCCCATTACTGGAAAGGATATTATCAGGCTCAAGAAGCAGCTAGAGATGGAAGAGCAAAAGAAGCAAAAACCGAAAAAAAAAAAGAACATCCAAGCCGAGGTCACAGCAACCACAGGCCAAAAACAAGCGTCAACCATCCCAACGTACTCGCAAACAAGCTAGAATTGCTTCAGAGTCACCAGAAGCCTGGTCTGATACAGATGACTCTGAAACATCTGATGCTGCCTCAGATACCACTCTGGATACTATAGTTGTTCAGACACCACTTCCGCCCACAAGACGCCAGCTCTTTCCTACTTCGCACCCACCATCTAGACCCACAAGAGCATCTACCACAATGGCTGTGAGACTTAAGAAATGATTCTGCAAAAGTTAGACCTTCAAGTGTCTGTCCTTCCCAAATAGGTATGTTACCAAAATCACCCCACCTGAAAAATTTCTGTGTGCTTAAACGAGGTCTGAAATAGGTTTCTACATGTATCTAGATGCATTGTATTTGATTTGAAGTCAATTGAACAAGTCGTTGAATTTTGACAAGTCATTTATTAGTCACCCGAAAATGCGCAATATCCCGGTGATGCGCAATATCCCGGTAGAACACAGTATATGAAGGAGCGGTGTAATGCTACGGGTGTGAGGGGCTAGGCTCCGATGGGCGCTGGAAGGTACTGGATGTTACGGCCATGGAGGCGTGTATACGGTGGGCCGAAAGGGCTATGGAGGTGTATATGCTGTAGGCCGAAATGGCTACAGACGTATATATACTGCGGGCCGAAATGGCTACGGTGGCATGTATACGGTGGGCCGAAATGGCTATGGAGGTGTATATGCTGTGGGCCGAAATAGCTACGGAGGTGTATATACGGCGGGCTGGAAGGGCAGCTGTTTGGCATAGAGCGCGCAGCAGAGCGGAGTGATTCATCGGTGTAATAAGGAAATGATAGGTTTCAGAGTTATAGAGAACTTAGAATACTACTAGTGTCTTGATTCTTCCACCTATGCTATCACCAGCGCTTATATAGACTTAAGCGCCTCATACAATTCCTTATCAATACCAATACATGTGGTAACACGTAAACGTAACAAAAACATGCAACAATAGTACAGATGCAAGATAATGATATGTACTAGTGCATGTGCGCATATATTAGCTTTAATAAGCCGAGTGCATTGCAGACCCGGAGGTCTTACCATAAACGTTTGACACACACTTCCTTAGCAATACCCTATTCGATAAAGAAATGAATCTACTGCCAAGTCTAACAGGTGATCAGTCCGGTCTACCAGCATTGGTCTTATGTAACGATTCAGGGTAAGTGCCCCCTAGTCAGGTAATTTTTTTTTTTTTTTTTTTTTTTTTAAATATCATTACTCGCGTGCCGCCTGATAGGCTATGGCGAGATTTAGTTAGGTACATGTAGGAATAGGAAGGTAAATGAAGAAATAAACAAGTAAATAGATAAATAAGCTGGCCCTCTACTCCTGTCCTGCCCATTCCAATACTTCTGCAATGTTCGTTCCCTTCTCCGGCTGTCTCAGTCCGTCCGTCCCGTCTTTTAGCTTGCTCCTCCATGTCTGACATCCGTTGGCTAAGTGAGCTAGGTTCTCCAGTACCCTTCTGCACCATCGACATTCTGGAGAGTCCGCCTTGCCTATGCTGTATCTCCACTCCTTGAGCCCCTTGTTCCCGAGGATGCCGGCCAGTATTGATATCCTCAGGCTTCTGCGGTTGTCTATTTGCTGCAGCGGCCGGTAGGATAGATGGAGGCGATTTCTTTTTGCCGACTCTAAGAGCTTTGGCTTCTTGTCGGATTCCAGCCTCTGTTGCGATTTCCTCTTCGCACTGTAACGCAGTGCCCACCTTGGCAGCCTTGTCCACCTCGGTGTTGCCTTTAACTCCTTTGTGTGCCTTGACCCATGTTACCACGAAGTCTTTGTCGCCTCTAGCGATTCTTTTCTCCTATTGCTCTCGGACCTCCTGCGTTGTGCCCTCCACGGTCGGGTCCCCATTTGCTATCTTCTGGAGTCTGGCGATCGCTGTGCGGGAGTCAGTGACTATCATCACTTCTCCCTCTTGTTTGAGTGCGTAACTGATCGCGATCATCTCCCTATCGTTGACGGTGCTCATCCTCCCTAAATAGAAGGATTCATCTCTCTTCTGGCAAAATGTCCCAGCTCTTGTCGAATCATCCACCCGGCTTTCGTCAGTGTACACGCTCCTCCATCCCTCATCTTCTTCCTTCCTGATATTTTTCTCCCATTCCTACTTGCTTAGGTTGCTAGGTTGAAAGGGGAAGATGTGTATTGGGAGGGGGTCTCGGTGTGTTAGGGTGCCTCGCAAGTATCGCGTGTCCGGTAGCGGGTCCAGAATCGGTTCGTCCATGAACCTTAGGGTTCAGGCTTCCACTCGTTCCTTTTCGCCATATACGAATGTCTCTACTGACTCTAGGTTGGCTATCCCTTCCACTATGTCTCTCCTGGTCCCCCAGGGGGCTCCCATGATGTCTCTGGCGACGGTGTATTGCCAACTCTCCATTTGCCTAAGCTTCTTCGCTTTCGAAGGTCCTTTGGCATAGCTGGCCCAGGCCCAGCTGCCGTATGTGGTGATGTCCCTGGCTATGCTGGTGTATAGCTGTCTTCTCTTGCTGGGCAGTATCTTCGTGAGTCGGGAGGCCACCTTCCAGGCTGCTTTCCCTAAGTACAGTCTCTTGTCGAAGTGTTCATTGTACTTTAGTTCTCAGTCGACTATTAAGCCTACCAGTCAGTAACTTTTGCCTTTGGTACCGATTATTAACGTCTCAGACTTCCGAGCAACTTCCGAGTGTCCAACTTGAAGCCTTTCTCCTTGGCTTCCTGTGCCAGCTGCCTTCGATGAGAATTTATATCTTTTTTCAGTCGTGCTATGGACCGGTGGGAGATCACACTGTAGAAGTCATCTACGTATGATCTGGTAAACTGTCTTCCCTCGGCTTTTTGTGCTAATGGCGCTACTTACCCCAACCAGAAAGAGAACTGGTAATAATGGGGATCCCTGTGGGGCTCCATCTGTCATCCGCCCTTCCTCCTGAATTTTTCCATCATATGATATCCGGAAATCTGTCGGTTGCAGAAAGCCTTTAGTCAGGTAAGTCTTACCTTAAGCGTAACAGACCCCGGGCCTAGTTAGTGAGGCATTAGGATACTAGGCCTAGTTAGCAGAGTATAAGAATGCCAGGCATAGTTAGTGAGGTGTCAGAATACCAGGCATAGTTAAAAGAATATTAGAATGCACTAACATATAGGATGTATTCAATTGTCAGGATACTGTACCCACGTGTCAGGACACATTTTTATTATTACTAATATGTTATAAAAATATTTTACTAAATATTATCAAGAGATATTACTACTTAAGCACTACTACTTAAGTATTTAGCTAACTTTAATATGGTAACTCTCTGCGGTTAAGAGCATAGCTGTATCTGCTTCTGTGGCAACCGTAGAGTTATTGCATACCTGCGGTTAGTAATGCCAAGATTGCACCAAGAACCCACTAGCGCAATTTATAGCGCCTGAAGCTGTGCCAAGACCGAACTAGCGCGCGTTTGTGTTTTGCCTCTTAAGTGAGTTAGTTAATACGGTACTCCAACCACAACGTCCCCCCCAGCGAAACATACATAGATCAAAAGCCCTCAGCGCGCTGAGTCTTTTGGTCTAATTTACATCCTCAAATACCACGATTCACAGGTTTCCCCCCGGGGTGAAATTCTGAGGATTTCTTCAGCTTAACACCTCCGTTGCCACCACACCGCCCACACCCCCGCACGCCAAGACCCACTAGGAAGCAGCCATGGGCGAGACAACCAGGACGGTCGCCATGGGCGAGGCATTCAGGACGGTCGCGACGGCCATCACGAAGCACGAGATGAGCGAAACCGGAAAAGGGACATTTATCTACTTCGAGTGCGGGGACGACCCAGACGACCCAGAGTGCGTATTTGGGGGTCCGAGAGAAGAAAGGCCCCAGTGGGAGTCAGGCAGCTGGGTTTGGCCAAGCGACAAACTGGCCCCACCACCACCATCACCGCCGGCGCCACCACCTCCACCACCGCCACCGACGCCACGCACGGTCGGCAACACCACCCCTACTCGAACGAAGAAGAGGAAGGGAAAAACCCCAGCTCCCAACCAACCATATGAGATTAAGCGCCAACTCAGCGATGAGGAGGCCAGAAAGATCACGTCGTCCTCCTCGGTCGACCCCACAGCCACGGGAGCACCACCCCGCGCAGAGGAGCCTCCGAGCGCGACCCCACCTCCCCCCGCCGCCAGGAAGGGCAAAGGAAAGCTGCCGAGTCAAGACGAAGCCTTCCAGCGCCACTTGGCAGCCACCTTCGAGACCGTGGGCAGCACCCCCGCTGCCCCCACCACAGCTTCACCTCCCCCACCGCCAGGAAGGGCAGAGGCAAGCGCCACTTGGCAGCCACATCACGCAAAGGTCCCTCTCCCCGCCCAAGAGCACCTCCACCTCCCCACCAACCAACCCCGATGCCACCACCAGACTTAAAACCGGCGTCGTAGTACACGGGATCGCCCTACGGAAGGACCTAGGGAAGGTCAGACAATGGTTGGAGGCAGCGAATAAGGAATTGGGAAAGATCACCGGAATTCGCTGGTTGAGGAAGAAGACCACGCTGGTTGAGGAAGGAAAGAAAACCAGCTCGGCGGTAGTTTACTTGGAGAAGGAGACTGAGGTTGGGAGGGTGAGGCTCGGGGGACGTTGGTTAAGATCGGACCGGCATGAATCGGAGAGGGGACGGAAGTAGGACATACCGGGCATGCTCACCGACTCACAAACGGCAATAGCAAGACTTCGGAGAATAGGAAGAGGGGAACCCACGGTAGACGGTGCGTCCACATTGGTTAGGAAGAGTTGGGAGAACCGAGTAGCGAGAGGGGACCTAGACCTGGCAGTGATATGGGTTAAAAGCCACAAGGGGGTGAAAGGGAACACGGAGGCAGACTGGGCGGCCAAAATCGGCACAGCGCTACAATACGAAGACGAGACCGTAACAGAAGCAGGATTAAGACAAGACTATAAGGCACTGCGAGCCACGGAGAGAAACCAGGCAGGCTTAAATTACCGGCCCTTGCAAATCGCCGACCGGAGGAAGTATCTCTCGACGCTGGCGGGGATCCTGGGAAACAAAGGACTGAAAGAATGGAGATACCACATAGGGAAGGCCGAATCACCGGAATGCCGATGGTGCGGGGAGGCCCCGGAAAACTGGGAACATGTACGGAAAGACTGCAAGGCGTGGGCTAGGAAATGCGGGGGGGCGGAAGGTATAAGACAGATTGATAAGGGAGTAAACATACGGGAGATCTTGGAATGGGCACGGGGAGAATAGATGAGAGTGACGCATATATTTCAGTTATTTTATGTATTTAAATATCGCCATAGCCCATAGGGCGGCATGCGATTAATGAAAGAAAAAAAAAAAAAAATACCGGGCATGCCACCCGCACCATGAAGGAGTTTCGCGGGCACTACATGTAACTAGACGTTGACTTGTTTTTATTTCTGTTATAATAAAACCCTCGCCATAGCCCTTAGGGCGGTATGCGAGTACTGATATAAAAAAAAAAAAAAAAAATCCTCTAATACTCATCTTCTTGCCAACGGAAATCATATTCAGGCCCATCATCCTCAGTATCACTAATCACTGGAAAGGAAACTACACTCCAGCACCCAAAAGCCAGTCTATTCATCACCTTGATCCAGTCTCCTGTTTCTATGGTCAGATCCTTCTGAATATCAATCTCTATCATGTTGAGATCGTGCCTGTGCATACTTGGTAGTACACGCGCACTGGCGCCAAGAGGCTTGCCAAGACTGCACTAGCGCGTGTTTGTGTTTTGCCTCTTAAGTGAGTTAATACGGTACTGTACGTTGAATACAAGACACTAGTGAACAATACACTAGTGGTGGTCATCAATTATCTACGGTAAGGTAAGTAGAGTTTGTCATTGTTTTACGTCCCCGACGGTGCCTGGCTATTGCACTTTTTCCGGGACTATACGCGGCAAGGTTTTACAAAGGAAACGGGGTTTCCCCCTCTAGAAAAATAAAAATCAGGAACAAAGAAAGAAATAAGCTCCGCCAGCAACCCTCTCATCCTCCCCGTCCTCCTCTTCCCCATCGCCTTCCGCCCTCCTACCCTTGACTCCCCGTCCCAAAGTGAATAGGCTTAATTCGCCCCGCTACCCTCATGCAGAAGTTCTGCGTCTTAGACCATTCATCTTTTGCGAACCAAATGTCAAAACCTGTAGGTACCGCCCGCCCATCCCTGCGTGTCCCGTAAAGGCCTTCCTCCAGCCTCTCCTTCTTGAGCTTCCGGCATTTCCGCATAATATGGTCCCTCATTGCTGGCTTGTCCTTCCCACAGAAAGGACACTCTGTCCTCTTGCGGGAGATCTCCATAAATGCTCTCACCCCTTTATTGGTCCAGTGCCTCAGCCCTAGACCCCATGCCTCTGCCCCCAGGTCCTCTGCAAACTTTGCTCTATCTCTTGCCCTGGCTTCTGCCACCGTGAGTTGGCCGGGTACCCCCTGCATCCTCCATCCTGGGTCTACCACTGCTCTCTTGGCCTCTTTATCCGCCCTCTCATTCCCAGCAATCCCCAGATGTGCCGGGATCCAAATCATGTATCCCTCTACACCCTTATCCGCCAGCCTGTGGCTCATCCTGAGGAGCTCGTGCTCAAGCCGTGAGCGTGCTTTGAATTGCCCATCCAGTGCCACCCGTACCACATACTGTGAGTCTGTTAGGATGTATATCTTCCCAGAGCCTGAGCTCCCATCGGCCTGCATAAGCGCCACCCGGCATGCCTCCAGAACTGCAGCTAGTTCAGCTACGTCATTATCGTATGTGCCAGGCAATGCTACCCTGTATGCTTCATATCTGTCCGGTTCGC
This sequence comes from Kalaharituber pfeilii, assembly GCA_015179045.1. Lineage (NCBI taxonomy): Eukaryota > Fungi > Ascomycota > Pezizomycetes > Pezizales > Pezizaceae > Kalaharituber > Kalaharituber pfeilii. The sequence goes on from WHUZ01000004.1 coordinate 81,870, forward strand.
CTGCACCCCCATATGTTCCCAATGCCGGTCTGCGGACTCTCACCGCCGCTGCCCCTACCCCGGCCTCTGAACGGCTCCCATCTGTATACCATACTTGCGCTCCATTCCATATCTGCTCCTCTTCCCATACTGCTACTGCAGTGACCCACTGCTCGCGTTCCACCTCTTTTGGCCGCCTCTGCTCCGTCTCCATACTTCCCAAAATTATCCCCTTCCTCCACGGCTTCCACTCCCGAGCTACGTGTAACTCGATTCTAGTGCCCGACTCATCCCCCACCGCCTCCTGCATTAGCTTATCAACAAGACTTCCTTTTCCTATCCTACTTCGGTTTATATGACCTGGGACTGTCGCTATCCTAATGGCTGCTCTTCTCCGTAGCTTGTTGATATATGCATCCGTTGGTATGACTCCCAGTGCCCCTACTGCCACCTTGAATGGGACACTCATGGGTAACTGCAGCAGTGCCCTAACCATTCGTGTATGCTCTTTTCTTAATGTTTCCCGATCTCTTGCAGACTTGTATATTTCCGCCCCATAGGTGAGTGTTGGAAGTAGTATTATGTTAATCAGCTTAACTATAATATTTATTCCCAGACGTCTCTCTCTTATAGTTTGTGCCATCTGCCATGTTCGACCCCATGCTTTCTTGACTCTTATACTTACTGTATCCTGGTAATTCCCTTTTATTGTATTCGGTGTTTTGACTCCTAGCCTCTCATATTCTCGCTTCTGGCTACCCGCCGGAGCTTCATCCCCCCCTCCATACGTAACAGTATGCCGCTTTTCCTTTGGTAACACCAGCCCCCAGGTCTTCTCAAACTCCTCCAGAGTATCTTCTATGAGCGCAAGAAAGTTATCCCACTGTTTGCCAGGTAATAGACCTGTGATACCTATAAACCCATCATCCATATAGGCATCCGTGTCAATCTCTATTTGTTTGTCCTTGATTCTCCAGTCGATTACTCGCTTTTGCTGCTCTGATAGATGTCCTATCTCTGCCTTCCTCTTAGACCCACCGGAGGTCCCCTGCTTCGCCATATAATTCCAGATTCTCTTCTCTAGACTCCGCCTCGCCATCCGTAATGCTACATCCATTACCAGGCACCATAGAAGGGGTGACGCTGGCCCCCCTTGTGGTAACCCATTGACTATTACTGGCCTTCCCTCTCCTCCTGGCCCATCCCACTGTATCCAGGCAGTCCGTTCCGTTGCTCTATCAATCGCTGCATCTGCCCATTCCACCAGCTCCGGATGTGCCATTAGGGCGCAAAGAACCTGTGCTCCTGACGTTCCTGAGAAGGCCGACTTGACATCAAAGTAGATACCGAGCCTAGCATGTGTATTGGAATGACTCTCAGTCTTCTTTACACACGTACTCCTCTTTATAAAAATGCGCTCATAGTCCGCATGTTTGATCAGCAGATCCACCGCTCCCTGTCCTGTGCGCGCTCCCAGCGTATGCTCAAACCAGTGCACCTTTGTTTTCATACCTTCCACTAGGCCCATTTCGTATAGCTTCTCCAAAATGCCCATAACACCAACTGGCCGCCAGCTGGACAGTTCCCCAGCTGCTGTCCTTCCTGGTTTCATGATCATTTTGATTCTTATATCCCTTCTTCCATCCCAGCTTTCATGCCCTCCCCACTTCTTCCCAAACACCTCCCCTAGCCGTTCCTCTGCCTCTGGTCCGGCCGCTTTCACCACTTTTGCCAGCGCTCGCTTATTCCAGCCGTCGATCCCTGCTGCTGCTTTACTGTTAAGCTTTCTCCATACCTTTCTCCATATCTCCGTCCAGTCCTGCGACTCTCTATTTGTTCCCGGGTCAATATCCTCTGCCAGCGCTTCCCTATACGTCACCTCTCCTGCTCCCAGAACCTCCATATTGCATGATGGGAAATTTGCCTGCACAATTCCCTCTATGATCTCCTCTGGAGCCAGTCCTGGTGGCCCCGGAGCCAAGCCAATACACCTTTTCCGCTTCTTTCCTGAGACTCGCTTCCATGTCTCCCAGACCTTGTCCATTTCTCTCAATTCGCCCCTCTCTAGCAGAGCACTTTCTTTGCCCAATAGTTCATCCAGATACATGTTTCTAGCCCTCCTCACTTTCCTTCGAAAGTCCTTCCGAAGTCTTCGTAGCACTTGTTCCTGCCTCTCTGCCTCACTGTCAGTGGCCCTAACACGAGCTCTATCCACCCGCCGGGTCTGTCGATGTAGCTCCCTGCGCTGTCGCTCTAGCTCATCGTTCCACCATTCGCTTTGTCCCCTTCTTGCCTCTTGTCTCTCCACAACTACTCTAGTTCCTAAGGCTTCCTCGATTTCTTTAATCCCTATACCCTCTCCTAATGGCTGCCCTACTATCTCCTGCATTCCAGCGATTGCTGCTCGTAGGCCCGTTCCGGCTCCGGCTACGGCTCCGGCCACGACCCCAGTATCTCTCTGACTTGAATGTCCCTTATCTGCCCCTTTATGTCTCCTTGATCTGCCCTCTCCTGTTGCAGCTGGTCCTCTAAAAGGTGCCAATAACCCCAGTACCAGCATCGCATGGTCCGAGCCGATCCACCACTTCTGTACCTTGCCCAGGGGTTGAGTACCCGCAATTATATCAATAGCCGAGTAGCCGGCCTTGTGCTGTGACTTCTCCCGTCTCGTAACTGGATCATCTCTATTCACCGCTGCTCTCAGTCCAGCTGCATCCATCCATCCTGTAATGCTCCTAATAAGATCTTTATCCTCCCAGGTCCGTTGAGGGAGTTTCCCTGCCCAGTACTTGTGTTGAACATTCATATCCCCTGCAACCATAATCTTCTGTCCTCGTTCCTTTGCCTCCTGGCATAGTTTCTCCAGTCTCTCCATCCACCTGTTTTGTGTCTCCTTACTCTGCCGTGGGTGTCGGTACAGCCCAATTACTCGCCATTCCGCAATATCTAAAACAACCACATCGTCGATTCCTGCCTCCCGCTCAACTATGCCCCGTGTCTCATATATCCACTTCGAGACCCAGATCGCTGTTTGTCCTTGCCTATAACCCACCGCCTGCTCACTCTCACCTGCTCCGAAATTCCTTGGCACCTCGCTGATTATTCTCAGCTCAGCCTCTCCCCATGGCCCCATGGCTTCTGCATACTCCCAAACCTTTCTCACATTAAGTACCTTAACTACCACGCCCCAGGGGGTACCTCGAGTACCCCCTCCCCCCTCTCCCCCCTCTCCCCCCCCTAACCGATATTTATCGGCTTCGGGCATCATAACCTCATGGGTCGCCCCCCGCGTCCCACGCGCGTGAAGCCCTCATTGTCGACCTGACAGTACGCTGCGTAATGCCCTGGTCGCCCGCATCGGAAGCAGCACCCAGCCTGTGCATGGCCAGGCCGTCCCTGGATCCGGGGGTTTGTTCTCATCTGTCCCTGCCGAGGGCAGTTCCTTGCTATGTGCCCCTGGCCCTGACATTTATAGCAGAAGGTCTTTTCTCGAACCTGCTGGCTTCCCATGGCTGGTCTCACCGGCTTGAACCTCATCCCCCCGCAGATATATCCCATGGCGTGGTTCTTCCCACATTTTGAGCATCCTTCAGATATGCCGGCGCGCTCCCTGGCAAAACGTTTCCAGTCTTGCGCCTCACTCTGGCCCTGCTCACTCCGGTATCTCTCTGGCCTGTAGATCCTATCATTAATAATTATTCCCCCCACTGCCATCTCTGCTGCATCTCTCTCGTTAGAGAACTCAAGGACCACCGGCCTCTGCCCTCTTCCCTTTCCCATGGTACGTACTGGCCTATGCGACCACGCGATATCAGGGTAAGCGCTCCTCAGACGCTCATCCAGAACTGCATCACTCTCAACACCTGTCCTATCCACCCTATGCAATACGAGCCTCCAGACCGGTTTCTCCACAAAGATCGCTGTCCAGGTGATAGTTGTACGCTTAAGTCTCGCCACCAGCTCTTCCGCTGCTGTCTCCTTATCCTCTACCACCTCTGGGAGGCGCACCAGAATATATCTCTCCTTGGGGTCAACTGCGGACTGCTCCACTGCCCTAACGTCATATTGCGCGCCTCCGCCTACTCTTGCGAGCTCGTCCTTGACCCTCTTAGCCGCCGCTGCCTTGTTCTTCTGCCACTCGGCTGGCGGGAGGTTATCCAGCTGCCGTCTGACTGTAATGACCACATCATTCTTGCCTACTGCCTCTTTCGGTTGCCATTGGACTGGCATGGGCCGGTGCCTGTTCCCTACCCCAATCCTTGGCCCTGTTGGAATATCGGTAATGGCCGCCGCCCCCGCCCCCTCCGCTTCTGCTTCTGTCTGGTCCGCGGGTCCTTCTCCTCGCTGTGCCTCCGTCTGTGCCTGTGCCTGTGCCTGTGCCTGTGCCTGTGCCTGTGCCTGTGCTCGTGCTTCCGCCCGTGCTTCCGCCCGTGCCTCGGCGAGCTCTTCTCCTCTTAACACCTGCGCCCAGGTTTTAACTGCTGCCTGTTCCTTCTGCCTTTTCTTCTGTGCTTCCTCCTCCTTCTTCCTTTGCAGTAGCCTGTTTGCTACCTTCTGAGAGGCTAACCCCTGTGCAACATAGAGTTCCTCTACCATACCCTTGATATTCCGGAGGTCACGTCCCAAAGCCGCCTTTGCCATCAGGTCTTCATAGGTGCCGCCGCCTTCCACATCCTCTACCTTCTCCATATCCAGTTGTTCCATGTTACTGGCGGGGTAAATGGGTGATTTGATCAGAGCTGCCAACCCCGCGGTAGTCGCCTGTAGTGCATCCAGGACCTTACTGCCCTGCTTTGGGGTCATCCCCTTGACTCTCCTGAAATTGTAGAGCATCACTCGGTGTAATGCCCTGTGTGCCCAGTATAGCGCTTCGGGAATATTATGTCCCTCTATCTCGCTTCCCTTATCGAAACCCCAGAACTCCTCCCCTTGCCCGAGGCGGTGCCCATCCCCACTGGCGTCCCCAGCTCCTGCCCCCTTGTCCCCATCCAAACTCATATCTTCCTCCAGGGTAAGGGGTTCGACACTGGGTCCCCCCCCTTCCTCCTCCTCCCCGGAGTCCGGTCCGTTCGTGTTCCCGTTCCCAACCTGATTTAGCGCCTCCACGATCTGCCTCACTGCATGTGCTGCAGTCCTGGATCTCCTGATGGCGATACCCACATCTTTGAGCTGTACGGCTGACTTGCTCCAGATCGTCTTCAGAAGGTCTTGCAAATTCCATAGTGGGGCATTCTCAACAAGTTGCCCTTCTCTAACCACAAGGTCCACCAGGGCCGCACTGGTTCCAGCGACACGGGTCATCATACTAAGTCCTCCAATAATATCCTCCATTGTCTTCCTTTCTGCATCCGCGACCGCCTGCGCCTCTCGTTCCCAATTGGCTACATCGACCCGAATCACCGCCCCGAGACCATCACGCATGACGACCTCATCAGCCACCGCCACATTCCATTCGCCAAGAGCCTCCCACATTGTTCTGTTGCTTGGCCGCCCTGCTGTAAAGTTGAGGGACCCCCAGCCTCCTGCGTGAATGCTTCGTTCCCCGATATTGAAAGCTGAGTCAATCGATTCGTCTCGATGAGTAGAGTAAAATGATCAGTATGCTGTATCCGAAAAGGTCGAGATTGTTGTGTTGGCAACAACACTCATTGGCTATGTTCCGCCCTGAAATGTACGGCAAGGTACGTTATCACCGTACATTTCTGAAAAATCTACGGCACGAAATAGTCCCGTACTTTTTGGAAAACCACGTACCTTACCGTAGATTTGCCCCAAACCGCCCCCACTCAACGCAACCCCACACCGCACTGCACCGCATGGTACCAAAAGGAGGCTCTTTGCATCTGAAAAATAGCAAGAAATGCTGAATCTGGATATTCATTAATCAAATTTGATAGAATATTTGAGTCTTGTCTTCCAGCAGAGTTTTTGCCACGGTTGAAATATCGGTTAGCTGCAATATTATCACTCCTATCTATAAGCTCCTGAAGCTCCTCTAAGTCCTCCTCTTCTTCCTCTGAACTATACTCTGAGTCAAACTCCGAGTCTAAATCATACTCCATTGCTGTCATCAAAACATCGATTTCAGCTTCTATTTTCTTCTGTATTGATGCTTTTTGGCTTATACGAGGCATTGCGATTCTGTGATTATGTTGATATGCGGGGTAGGGGTGAATGAGACTACAATTACAGAGTGCAAGCCTTAGCTTTTTTGCGTTTTGGACCGGTCATCAATTGCCGGCCGCAAATGGCTAGACGTACAGGGATATGAAATGTACGGATGTTCCACCTTACCGTACCGTAGATAATTGATGACCACCGCTAATATGTATCATATGTAGATAAAACATCCCTGCACCCCAGTCCTATCAAGCAGTAAAAGTCCTGTACCCCCGCAGTTTCTACTAAATGCACAACCTTCCATCCGGTCATTCGTTTAAACAGTCTCTCAATTCACTAGATTGTCAGTCAATTTACAATTTATGTTTCACTGACACACATTAGGCAGATAGAACAAGCTAGCAGTCCAGCCAAAACCATCCGAGAACCTGTCCTTGAAAGAGCCTCAACCTAGACGCTTTGTTACCCCCCTGAAACATGATGCCTATTTTTTAAATACAGTGAGAGCAATGGTATTCAAGTTATTTCCAGCAGACCTTCAACATTGGTCCAAGATGATAGGACAGCACCTACTGATTTGGATAAACTGAGTGATGTTGTCAGGAACCAGTTCATAACATACAGTGCTAATAAATCTAATGCAGATATCACTGTGAATAATAGTGGCAGTGTACACACAATAAATCACAAGAATTGCCAGCCATTAGTGAAAGGATATAAACAGATTATTGCAACTCTCTTCTACCATAAGAAAGGAGTCCTAGTAACGATAACAGCACTGCATATGAAGATGAGAAGTACGGTCATTTCACCTTGCAAGCAGCTCTATTTGATTTTATCTCTACCTAGGATAAATTACTGGTCGCATGGCATAGATGGGACTCTTCCATCTGTGTCTAGAAAACGCTGACGAAACGAGAGTCGTTGAATTGGCTGTTGTCATGCCCGAAATGCTGGACTTATATGAACTTCGGCGGCACGAAGGACTCGCCCAATTTTGACAGAACATAGAATATTGAGGTTGTGCTGCAACCACACGATGTGTTCGGGCGACGCAATCAGCTTGAAGTCAACTCAAGGCTCATCCGGCAGGAGGTCATAGATGAGATTTCCAGGCTTGAGGGTGTTGAGAAAGGGGTTTTTGTATGTGAGCAAGCAAACCTTTATGATTTTCAATATTGGTGGTGTCAGGAAATTACTGCATGTGCCATGAATGGAGAAATCGACTTCGCTGAATCTCTATGTCTTCGTTTTTTGTTACTTAAAGGAGTCCCATCTACCATATTCGACTCGCTTAAGTCTATTATTACATTCAAACCAGGTGCACGAGAGTTATGCATAACTCTTCGGGCTCTAGGATACGAACTTGCTGTTTGAGTGGTGGATTCATACCGCTTGCATACTATGTAAAAGAGGAGTTGGGCTTGGATTATGCATATGGCAAACCATGTTGGTTGCTTTTCACGGTGAAGTTATATTCATACCTGGATCGAGCGGAGAGCGGAGCTTCTTGAACAAATTGCCCGCCAAGAGGACTGCAAGGTTGCTAATTCCCACAACGAGCGTTATATCCAGAATCTTCTAGATATTTCATCACGTGGAGATGTTCATACCATGATCTCAGCTCACGTGCTGTTCACATTCACGTGATATCGCCCCTAACTGCGTGAACTCCGTAGGACTTCACACATGACAGCCTCACATTTATGCGCGGTGATGCTCTTTGCATAATCTTCAACAGCCGAAGAAACTGATTAGAATCCACCTTATCAGCACGTGATAAAGATGTTTTTTGTAAGCTTATGATAAGCGAACCGTAGTAGGTAAATCTGGACGACAACCATACAGCTGCTCCCCAGCGACAGAGGCGCGATAATCCTTGTTGCAATCAGAATTCTTGATGCAACTTCTTGATATACTCCGAGTTGACGAAGCTGCTGACCTACTAATCCCAAGATACCCGTGAGTGCCGCTGGGTAATTGAGTAGGGTAACTTCGGATTTGCCAAATCTACGATATATATAATACCCGCCCCAAGCAATACATATCCTGTCGTTTATGAGTTTGTCTTCATTGTTTTCTTGTTTCACCATGAAGTGATCGTGCAAGACGCCTGAAATAAAGAACAAAATCATGGAACATTTGCACACGTGAGATGAAGAAGTTTGGCTGCTGCGAGGAAGGTGACCTATTATTGAAAGAGCGAAGGTTGAGAGAGATCTCAAGTACATGAGAAATGATATAGAGTAGTCTAGTTGGATACTGGGCTATGTGGGATGGATTTGCGGAGAGGGAAGGACGACTGTGCTGCGTACTATGGGAGACATCATATACTTGGACTGATGCCCCATACACTCACACTCCGTGCAGTTCTGGCGGGGCCCGGTTTGCTCTCTCCCAACGGTACATAGTGCCCGGCAGACATCCACTATTGCGCGACTGCTGCCACTGCGAGCAACTTCCCAGCGCCAGCTCGCACCGCCCCAGCCGCCCCTGCTGCCAGTCTCGAGACTGCTCGCTGCTGCTTCCCGGCGCCACGCTGCACAGCATCCCCTACGAGCAGCAGCACCAGCACCAGCACCAGCACCAGCACCAGCACCAGCACCAGCACCATCCATCGTCACCCCCGGTGCCCAGCTGCTCCTCGGCTTGCTCCCCGACATCCAGCCAGGCTACCCACGAAACCCTCCTCACAACTTCCATACATCCATCTCGTAACGTTCTGTCGAGACCGCATTGCCTGCCACGACGGTGGGACACAGATACCAGGAAGAGAAAAAGGTACGCTGATTCATGCATGCCTCGCAACAACTCTAGTCTGGAAGCAACGCTGAAACCCATACGTTCTCAGCTAGGTCCTCCCTCGTTACGACGCACTGCACTTCAGTCTGCACTCCATTGGTATTGTGCCCCGCACAATTGCCCAGCCTTGTCACGCTTCATTGGATCACAAAAGTGACCTCTCATTGAGGACAATATTTTCGCGTGCCGCCTATCTCTGCATTTACACCTCGCCCTTTGCTAGGGTGCCTGTGTTCACATCTCTAGGTTCCCATGTGCCTTTAGTACGATATAAGAGGGCTCGTATTATTTTACTATTTGTACCAAAGAGGAGCATCCTAGATCAGCCTTCTTCTAGATCAATGGTGGAAACTATGTACTCATCACAAGATGCGAGGAGCGGGGTACCGCCCAACCTAGACCTGGATAGCTACTCTGCATCAACAATGATGGTATGGTTTATTTTCTATATTTTGAATTTTTTTTACAGAAAAGATTCTGTGGCTAAGTTCTGATCATTGTACAGGCTGATCTAGGGCCACAACGTATAAAGGAACTGCCGCTGTCAGGGAGAAGAGTGGTTCAAAACCCTCATCCAGTCATTCAGCACGTGTCACGCAATCAAGAGGTGAAAGGGGAGTCGGTTCATGACTGGAGTTGTATGTCTTCTAATCACCTCGGGCACCAATGTTTGTGCTTATATACCAATTCTCTTAGCATTACTGGACCCAAATGCCGACAAAGATCTGGAACCTGATGGTCTTGGGCTTGGGGGTTCATACAGATGTGGTCCTAACTATCGCCCTGATGTGGGTTCTCAGCATCATACATCTATTGGGCGGCTTAGAGCGCCTACCAGAGGACCTGAATCTCCTCCAAGAGGGAGCAAGAGATCTCGTGCAAGCTCACCAACAACTCCAAGCCAACGAGATATGCTTGGTCCAAGGCCAACAAATTTTTGGCCAAACCGCCTTTTCAGACCAAAGGAATTTGTTACTCGCCAGTTGAAGCTCAGGTTGGTTACCGAGTCCTTACGGTTTGAGTATGTAGAGTTACTAACAACAACATTAGCCCTATGGCTGGCTTTAAACTCGGGACGAGTTCTACTGCTACAACTAATACTAAGTATATACCTGCTCTAACATTTCCTTCGCTACCAATAACTGATACACCGCAATTTGCATAGTGGAAATTCATTGAAACCAGGAACTCAGAACATTCCAGATTTCTGTAAGACTCCCGTCAAAGGATATTTACTGCTCAATCCTAACCCAGAGCAGTAAATTCCCACTCAACAAATGCTCCGCACCTATCGAGCCCCAAAGTTGAGTCACCATCGGCCCCATCACCGACAATACCCTTTACTACAACGCCGACTGTGCCCTATTTGTTTTCGGCGAATCGAGACCAACTCTCAGGGTCGAGCTCAATTCGCTCGGAATCCCCATCTCTGAGCGTAGTGTCACGTTCTAAAGTTCTAACTATTCGTCCTCCTCCTCCGCGAGTGAACAGACCATTGCCAAGCGGTGATAATCCTTGGATTGGGCGCCCTCTGTTGATTGCAGCGACTGAAAAGTCACATCCATTACAGGAAAGCTCCCAATTGCCGGCTTCGACTGTGCCTGTTCCAATTCCGGCGCAAGTTTCCGCTCAAGAAACCATTCCAGCTTCTGCCCAAGCTGCAGCGTCCGCAAGCCAGGCTTCAGCTGCTCAGCAGCCACTCCAGGCAAGAAGCGGGCAAGATCAGGAAAGTGCTATCACAGATGAGAATTCTCGAAGGAAGTCTAACAAGGCCCTCGAATCTGCGAGAGAGCAACACGGAGGAATAACTGAGAGTAAATACGCTTCTCAAGCATATTCTAAGCTTAGCATGCAGCCGTCTCTTAACACAGCGTCAAAAACTCCTTCAAGATCTTTTTCCACCAGCATCGAAACTTGCCGCTCTGAGACACATTCCGGTATAGATGAAAGAAAATACTCCACTCCTGCATTGACCAAAAATCTTGCACCTGATTCAATCGGTGCGGCAAATAGCGGAAACGCACACGCACCTTCTACTCCCTCTGGTGTGGCAAATAGCAGATATGCATCTCCTGCACCTTTTGCACCATCCGGAATGATGAGTAGCAGATATGCACCGCCTGCATCTCCTACACCACCTGGAATGATAAGTAGCAGATATGCGCCTGTTGTACCCTCAGGCATGTCATCTGGCCAATATGTACCTGCTGCACCTTCTGCACAATCTGGAATGATGAGTAGCAGATATGCACCTTCTGCATCTTGTGTACGCTCTGGAATGGTGAGTAGCAGATATGCGCCTGTTGTACTGCTTAAATCAGGCGCAAGTATACAAGGTCCACATGGCCAAGGTTTTGCCTTTCAACCGACCCGACTTGAGGCCCAAGGTCCAAATCTATTTACCGAACAAGAATTCTTACCTCCTTGTAACAATCCATCAACCAAGGGAGTGGAATTACAGGAATCTCCAGGTCAAGAGAATGCAATGCCTTACCCAACAGTTGACCAGCCCTGCAACGAGCATGAAAGTGTCAGGAGTAAAGAGGATACAGACTCTGCAAGTGATCCTGTGCAATTGCAATCACAGCCCACTGACCAGCATGATCAACAACTTAGCTCACAAGAGGCTAGCAACTTCAAGCAAGAGCCAATGAGCCCATGTCAAAAACTCATGGACAGTATTCAGAGTCGATATGATTGTTCCTCTCCTAAACATGTGCAAGGCCTTGCAAGGAGATATGGGACTATCTGCTTGGGAAGCTATAACAATATTGCTGTATACAAGGAACTAGCAAAGCTTATCCAGAAATTTGAAGAGATGAGATATACTCATTGATTGACTAATCTGGATTACTGATTTGTTAAGATATGCCTCCAAATTTATTACGGTTCTATGTTTTGAAACGGAGGCTATATAAGATAGATTTACATTGCCTTCAGAGGAGAAACGGAATTGCTGCTTTTCTGTTCTTTGGCATTTTATCACCAAATTTTTGCTTGTACCACCTTTTCCCTGCGAGAGCTCTTTTTTATTGATTGTTAGTTACCAAAAGAGTGGATGTTAGATTTGGTTTTGCTTGCCTTGGTATCATGGAGGACATTTCATTAAGTAGGAATAAGATAACTGGTGTGCAGCTTGAACCCGCTGCGATGGCATATCCTGCCCACTCGACCCATTCAAAAAAGTACTGAATGTTTGTGGTAAAATATAACGTTAGCTTGGCTTTTCATAATATAGCATATGGACAACATTAACTCTAAAAATAGAATTAATTTTGGACACATACGTGCGGAAACCAGATGTACTTGAACAGCCCACCTCGCGGTATCATATAAACTCTTCCATCCACGATCCTGACATCGCTAGCATCGTAGCCACTGTCCTTTGCGTTGACAGCCCGGCTCTTGTCCTCGTCAGACTTCTTGCCCAATTCGTTGCTGTGCGCACGAATTTCCCGGAGAAGCTTCTCGTGGTAAAGGTTTCCGATGAATCCTATCGCCCAGATGGCAATCCCCAGAAGGAATTGTGGAGTGGAAGAATCGATTTTGCCGTACCCGCCCAACCAGCCCCCAATCAACACGGGATTGATGAAGTTAAACCCGACCCCAATAAGCCAGATAAGTATATGCATCGGCGACATTGTCGGGTTCAGCAGTGGGCCAATGATGGCGCGGTTTGAGTAATGGACGAGGTAAATTGCGATTAGAATGCGGTTTCTGAGGGGCAGAGAGAGAGAAAGATGCTGCGAGACTGAGAGGGACGTGACAAGGAGCCAGATCGGGGAAGGAAGTTCCATGGTGATCCAGGCGTGGCGGCCGGGGAGATTCAGGGGGGAGGAAAAGCTTGTTTTGCCGGTGGGATAGTAGTCGGTGAGAAGTTGGATGCAGCCAAAGATGGGGAACCATTTCCAGATGGAGAGGAGGAGACAGTAGGTAGGGAGGGTGAGCGGGAGGATGTCGGGGAGGTGGGAGATGAGAGAGGGCATGGCGGTGGGGGGGGTGCGCGCGAGATAGCTGCTGTCAGAGAGACGGAGATGGGAGATGCTGGTGACATTGAAATCGAGGTGATGGGGTGCCGTGCTGGTGCTTATCGATAAGGGAAACAAGCAGCGGCGAGCAGGGGTGAGCCCGAGCTCGAGCCCGGGGGAACGCCCGGCGCATTAAGGGAGCAAGTTGAGGCGGCGGGATAGGTACTGCGGCTAGGTGGGATTTACGATGGTAGCTGTGCCGTACAGCCCGAAATGTTAATAGTCGCGCTTCCTTTTTTCTTTTTTTTTGAGAAAAAACATATCATAAGCCGAATGGTTAAAATCTTCTCCGCGGAAAGGGTGCATGGATTGCAGGTTGCGAGAATGGGGGGCGGAGTGTAGGCTTGTGGGGAGCTCATGATCGCCCGTTTGAAAATAACGTCTTCCGGGTCCGCTCGTGGCATATTAAGGTTGCAGATGACGTTGCATACATTATTATTTGAGATAGAGAAGTATGTATGTGTGGGTGTGACTTCCCGCCTCTAAGAGAAAAGCTATGTCATACATTGGTGGAACTACGCTTTATCATTACCTCAGGCACCAGTCCCATGAGACTACCATGCCCTGGTCCATCGCATCTCCGGCACAGCACTTATCAAAGATGGCCACTACGATGTACTCGAGTACATAGGTACAGTGTATGCTAAACATTTTCTCAAATAATGTAATTGCCATTTCTTGAGGGGCAATAACCATTATGAGCGCTAGTGTTCGTTGTGTCATGGAATCTTTTCATTTGACCCCTTATTGTCAAATTGCCAAGAATTCCATGCCGGTAAATTTGATGCAGCTGCTGAATCGAGCATGCAAAGGGGATTGGTTGTTGATGAGGAATATCCCTTGTGTGATGAAGGCTGATATATCGCTGCACGATGCAGTCTAGCTTTGCAGTGCTGCCTTTGGTTGAAGTACCGTTCGACGTTACTGGAATTTAAAATTCACTCTGATAGGGGGAGGCCACGAGTGACAGGGGGACCGATGGAATTACCTACAATGCGCTGCCTTCTTCCTCTTGTTGAATGTTAAGATGCATGTCGATGAAGGAATTTTGTTTCTACCTTCTTCGGTAATCCTAGAAGATACCAACTCTGCGAGATATTTGAAACAGCTATTACCCAGGAATTGAAGAGTACGTACCAGTTTTTCCGTATTCACGATTTTTAAAAAAACAGTTGCATCAGTCAAATTAATTTCATGTCAAAAAGTTCTCACTCAGCTTCTTGTGATACACATCCTGGCACTGGTGCCAATATGTCTATGCCCTGGCATATATAGAGCTGTCAGCCAAATGGGGACATTGTTGCAATATGGTTACTGTAACTGCTACAGGGGGGATGAACGGCAAGTATTACCGACTGTCATTTCTAATTTTTATGTAATGGGCAACGTGGAAATGCTAGAATTTATGCGAAAAATATAAAGCGGGTTCAAACCAAATTTTGATATCATAGTTTGAACTGGAGCATTTACAGTCCATCTACGCTGGACAACCTCTTCTCTAGCTCGAAGTGAGAATCGAACCAGAGACTCAACTCTATACCTCTCCATGGCGCTTGTTGTTACCTCCACCACTGGAGACAACAGCATTCCACTTCGATCAAGGCATAGGTCAGTTCAAAAAAGCTGGCAACTCCACCTGCTCGGAACCCCTCCTCCTACTATCTCCAATTACACCCCCGTCCAGCAGCCGCAGCAGCTTCTCGCACCCCCTCTCCCACCGGCTCTAAATTCACCCCCTCCTTCAGCAGATACAACAGCATCTCACACTCCCCTCCAGCAATCCGAAGTCCCAGCCAAAAACTTCTCCACCTCTCCATCGCACCACCCCGTCCCGCCATTCAAACCGCTCCACCACCACCCGTCCAGCCACTCCGCCCCTTGCTGGTTTTCAAGAAGGAGCATCCAGGGCTCGTGCAACAGGGTTACGACAGCGATTCACGTGCACACAGCTATCCAATTCGCGCCGATTAATTAATGACTAACGAATCACGTGATATAGCTAAAGTACTCTCTATCATACATTGCCATGCAGCTGCAGTTGTGATTGTGATTTTAATTGCCGCGGCTTCTGAAAAATACGCGGATAAGCTCAAGCCTACCAGCCGCTCGCGGATATAAATTAAAGAGGAGCATAGTATGATAACAGAAGCTCTTCTGAATAGAAGCTTATTACGTGCTTCTCCCTTGGACTCCTCCCCTTCCTTGCTCGTTCACCGCCGAAGAAGGATAAGAAAACATCAGATTAATTTTGCAAATCATCGCCATCCACAGTGCTCATTTCACCACTTGTCCACCTTAAATTTATACAAACTCCGCGATAGGCACCCCACCTCCCTTGCATTTGCTTGTAGACACACTTGATACCTTATCATATACCCCAATCGATAAATCTAGATCTTCCCCAATCACAATCGCACTTCATATTCTACTATACCAACCAGGTTTCCTTGATCTAGAGGTTCTAGATCTAGATCTGCAATAGCCCGCGATCTTCCGGTACTAGTATCTTTATCGTTATCGTCAACTTAATCCACCTGCTCCAATCACCAAAAATAGGGCACTCCAGTCGGCATCGTTCATCGCAATGGGTATCCCCAAACTCGGCTGGCCCTCTACCCAAGATTGTTACCACTCCGCTAAAACTGTGGGCTTGAAACTCCGCAACGGCAGCGTCGTGCAGCTGTCCGAACTTGCAAAAAGCACCTTGACACCATTCCGAGCGCATCCTCTGCTACCTGTACGCCTAATTCCCTCCATCCCTGCAGTTCCGGATGGATACTTTGTATAGTCTCGGCTTCAATTGCTAACCCACTCACCAGAATGGCCATTTGCAAACCTTCTGGACCGTCGCAACATCCGCCGATATCCCCGTCTACTACGCCCGCAAAATCCTCGTCGGCAAAGACGGCGGCACCTTCACCGTTGACTTTGTTGTCCCCCCTTCCGAAAACCATACTTCTGAAGGCCTATGGCACCGGACACGATACATGACAACGGAGGAACAAAAGGCCTTACCTTCGGACGATAGTAAACCGATGCTATTGGCGCTCCATGGTCTGACGGGAGGAAGCCACGAACTCTATCTGAGAGCTGTTGTGCACCCGCTCGTGGAGAAATACGGATGGGGGGCATGTGTGATGAATGCCAGGGGGTGTGCAAAGTCAAAGATTACTACACACCAATTATTCAACGCACGTGTAACAGGAGACGTACGGGAAACCGTAGATTTCCTCCGAACTACATTCCCGAATAGGCCATTATATGGGGTTGGATTTTCGCTTGGTGCAAACATATTTGCGAATGTATGTGCGGCGTTGGTTTAACTGAAATTAACACAGTATAGACTGCGAGCAAAGCTGATATATTGGACCGGTAATGTAGTACCTCGGCGAAGAAGGCGACAAATGTGTCCTCAAAGGTGCAGCATTATGCTCGAATCCGTGGAACTTACACATGACAAATCACTTGCTGCATCAGACATGGTTGGGCGCGGAGGTGTATTCTCGGGCCATGGGGACGTGAGTTCAATCCTCTTCCACCCTCACTTACCCATATACGGTATCTCACATACGCGTATGTAGGAACCTCAAGAACCTCTTCGAAGGGTGAGTGCGAATGACCTCTTAACTCAACGCTTCAAGCCGATGGGTTGATGATTCTGGGACTATAAGACAATACGACGTCCTCGCCTCCGATCCCAAAGTCGACGCCGTAAAAGTCCGTAAATCCAAATATATCTATGAATTCGACCGGTACCTCCCCCTCTTCCTCTCTCCCAAATGAACCCCCTATCTCCTCCCCCCTTCACCTCACACCTAGTTAACTCCCTCACCGTCATCCATAGCGACCTGACAGCCCGCGTCTTCGGCTATGCCACCGTCGGTGCCTACTACCGCGACGCCAGCTCCGTCGACCGTCTCCTATCCATCCGTGTGCCCACCTTCATCGTGCACGCCGCTGACGACCCGGTCGCCATCAGCGATGCCGTCCCCTACGATGAGGTCGAAGCCAACCCATACGCATTTCTGGTCCAGACAAGCATGGGGGGCATTTATCATGGTTCGAAGCCAATGGCAAGAGGTGGTTTGCGAGAACGGTGAGTTATTTGGTAAACGTTGTCTACAGGACATATTGAATTATTTGCTGACGTCTGTTTTCTCTCGGCATAACAGGTAGTCGACTTCATGCGTAAATTCCACAACGAAGTGGAGGAGGTGTTGCCAGTAAAACTAGATAACGAGGAGATCAAGGCGAAATTGTGAGCATGGCCCCTCACTTACGCATTCCCCTTACCCGGTTTCCGCTATAGTTTCCCCCCATGATTTTGTGATTTTGTGATTTGGGGATGAGGTCCCCTATAGTAGGGCCCCAACATCCCGAACAAAGCCCTAGAGTTACTTTTCGCACAGTATAGCACCAAGCATTTTGTTTGTCGCCGTCTTTGTAGACTTGTATAGAATATGCTTACATATACCCCGCGGCCTCTTTCTTCTGCTGTTTTTTGGGGGGCCTTGAACTTTTGCAACGAACGTAGGTTCGAGCCTTAGAGCTTTGGAGATCGGGCACATGTGAAGGTGGTGGATACATCAAGATGATGGGGGTTTCCTATTCTAGAGACATGTGGTTTTCGAGTAAGTTACAATTCCTGTTACTAGAGAAAAAGCGAATACAGTACGCGTGGGCACTTGTTCGTACAGCTGAATCAATATCAACCCTAAAAGAAGTAGCCAGTAATCGTTATTGAGCCCGACTGATGTCTGGGCCCTACCGTTGACGACCCTATGAATGTATCTCACTCATTATTATACCAGTTGTAAACACCAGTTACGGAACGAGGCAATCCTCCCAAATGATTGCCGGTGCCAAGCTAGAATACATTACACAAAAGATAACCCCAGTCCTGCCTCATCTTGGCATCCCATCTATTCAATGCTGGAGGTCTCCCGTGATGGCCTACGCAGCGCTCATCCACCTTCACCATGTCTGTAACTTCCGACCTTAGCTGGTATCCATTGGTCGTGACCACGCCCTTACCTACCCAATGTCCACCACTCCTTATCCGGCGATCCTTCACCAGCAATACCTATTCCATTTACCTCACGGACCTCACCTATATCTGGGGTGAAAGCCTCTCTAGGCGGGAGATAGTTCAACGAGCTCTTAACGAGGATACTTCAATAGACCCTTCTGAAGATGCCAGTCAAATGCGAATATTGTTGCAAAAACTCAAGGAGGGACTATCTTTGGATGATGAAGATGATACACTCAACCCTAATATAGAGGTTGACCTAACAGCAGTCCCCAGGCCAGCAAAGCCACAAGGGCCTCTCTTATCTGTGAGCTCAGAAATCTTGCTAAAGATTACGTACCAGCTTCCCGAACCACTTTTACCTCTGGTGTGGACCTTTAAGCTGCAGCCATTACCTCAATCTCGCCTGACAGCCACGATGCTACTTCCTTTAATGAGTCTAACCTCGCTGCACTCTCGGCAAGTGAAAACGTTACTTCAAATTATCAAGGATAAAGATATTGTTCTTGAGAAGATGCAGGACGCTCTTGAAGATTCTAAACTATCTGTTGGTAACATTGTGGGGGGAGCTGCATCTAGAAGAAGGGGTCTTGAGAGGTTCGATGAGAAGAAATGGAGGTCGCAGCTTTTGGAGTCGAGAGGGGAGGCAAGCTCAAAGCCTGCTTCCATAGTCAAGAGTATCTTTGGGAGAATACAAAAATATGAGCACCAAAATTATGGGGATGTTCATGAATGGGAGGAAGCAGCAAGTCATGTTGAGGGCCTCGTCGATTCCACTTCAAATAGATTTTGGTGGGAGCGCATAGAGAGCGATGGAAAAAGGAAAGAACAGAAGAAGTTAAAAATGTTTGGGTCCGACGTTTCTGATTCTGAGTCTGCAAGAACTGAATCACGCAGGTCGGATTCGCAACTCACAAAACATAGGAGGGTGTATTCAGTCGAAGGTTCTAGATCAGAGAGAAATACTGGGCAAGAAATCTCACACGCCCGAAAGGAGGGCTCAGTATCGAAGGGGAAAAAGCGACCTAGTCTCGAAAGCGAGGATGATGAGTTTGAGGTAGGTCGACCATGTGACACTCATATTAGATGTTCTGTCCAAAACACCATAACTCTTGTCAAGCCTGTAGCTAGAAATAGTGGCAATGCCCATAGCTCTAAATACATCGCATACATTATACCATTTGTTTTCCCCATTTCTGAAACCACTATTGATAGGTGCAAGAAACTCCTCCACCTCGGTTCAAATCATTAGCGAATATTGAACCACCTACGTCGTCCTCCTCTCCGCCTCGAAAAGAAAATAGAAGCACAAAACAATGGCCACCTTCGCATCAAGGGGATGATGACAGTACGGTAGATCAACCCTAGCCCGAAGTTACATTCTAGCTCTTTGTTGACAATAAGTAGACGGAGGATGATGATTTAGATATTAATCCTCCCCTTAGGAAGAAGCAAACCGAAAAGGAACTACCAGTCCCGCGGCGAATAAGTTCCTCGCCTGAAGCATGGTTTCACAAGTCCCCCACTCAGCCGTCTCCCCTGCCAGCTCCGAGAAATCTCTCCTTTTCTGGAGACAAGACCGTTTCTCGAACATCAAAGCCTTTAAGTGGGTCATCTACTCCTAGCACATCCTCTCCTCTTCCGAACTCTCCGAAACTCGGCACTGTAGGAAGAAGAGTGGGCATCATTCGAAACGTTAATAAAAGTGCTGTGCAAGGCAAATCACCAGCACGTGAAGCACCTGAGGGAACGCCATCTCCTCAGGGAGTTGCTAGTGATGATGATGGAACCACAGGTAGTGAAAACAACAGAACAGTGAGTTCTCGGTTACTCCATATTGCTGTCTTTCCCTCTAACACAGCTTTCAAAGCCCGTCAAACATAAAACTGGAGGTGTCATTGGAAAGGTGGGCGGAAAAATAGGGGGAAAGGTGGGGCGAAAGATAGAAGGAAAGATAGGAACCCCAAATGGCGAGAAAGCCACTATCACAGACGATGGCCGGACCATCAAAGATGCGGCTTCATGGAGGGCGGTAATCATCATTCTTCTTCATTATCAAAACCATATGCGCTTACTAATTAATTTTTTGCTAGAACAATATGCCCATGAATGAAACCCCATCTGAGAAAAATGGGTTTAAACAGAAAGGGGAAGCGCAAAAGGAGAGGGCTCCGAAGCGAGAACCAACCGTTAATCCCATGGATGAAGAAGTGGCGGATATGAAGAGAAGGCAATTACAGCAGGAACTCGAGGCGAAGCAAAAGGCTCCTGTTAAAAAGAAGAGAAAATTTTAGAGTTCTGTTCATTCTTCGATTCTCAGCATTGATGAGTTTTGCAGGCATATTTGGAATTGCAGCTCATTACTTACACTTGGCATCTATATATATTCTATTTCATCTACTATGTGAAATCCAACTTGAGTCAGACAATGTAGCAAGACGTGCAGCAAAACTTTAAAACAACAAAGCAGAAATTTCTAGGCGCAATGAGAATCAAACACGGGAGCTCTGAAAGGAGTGCTGGCGCAAAATAACTATCCACTTTCACTAGGTACACACGGCTCGTGAATACGTTTTTTATTACCCTAAATATCTACTTGATTGACACATGATGTACTGGGCTTTTCTATTGGCTCTGGGAGTGGAGGTGTGGTATTTGTAGTCGGAGTGGATTGTGGAGAGGAGCTAGGAAGAACGCAAACGATAGAACGGGTGAATGGTGAGGGGGAACTCTGGGGTCTGGACGGGGGTATGAATGTTCAAAATGGAAGCAAGAAGAAAGCAAGTTTTACTTTGTCGACTCGTGGCAATGCGTTAGACATGTAGTAAATAATAGAATAGATGCATATAACGTCTACCGTGTGACAGGTTCAAATAGGCATAATGGTCCTTGGTATTTATTTAAAGGATTACAGATCCCGGCACACTTTTTCTTGATCCGGGAACTATCTATATCCACATGGAGCAACAGAGCACATCATCGGCCGAAGATATAGTGCCCAGGATCCAGGAAGTAGTATTTATTTCCGTTCGTAGAAGTAGAGACATTGGCCATACAATACCTCCTCCTCCGCCTCCTCTTCCCCTCCCTTCTAACCCACCTTCCTCCCCTTAGGAAAGAAAATCACCTCTGCCCCTTCCCCAAATTCTTCAACACGACCCCCTGCGCATCAATCCACCGCTCAACACAATTCTGCAAGCACCCTTCCTCCGCCTTTTCCACCTCTCCCCTGGAAATCTTGCCCGTGACGCACTGTTTGAAGCATTTGTCTGTGAGGGTATGGACAGCTGTTTTGTGCGCGGGGCGTGTGTTGTTAGCCAAAACGCCTTTGGGGGGATGGGAGTGGAGGTGGAGAGGGTGGAAGGGGTGGAGGGGGGTGGAGGGGGGTGGAGGGGGGTGGAGAGGCAGAACGTGAGTCAGCGGAACCTTACCCGAACGTAACTTCGCCTTTTCCTCCTCCTGTTTTAGGAATCGTTCCAGCTCGGCGCGGGACTGTGTGTCGAGGGTGGAGAGCGAGGAGAGGGCGCTGGTGCTGTCGTCTTGCGAGGACATTTTATTCGCGGTGGAATTAAAGAGATTGGCGGGGGCCGGTGAGGGGGCGGAGGGCAGCCTGGATGGGACGGCTGGAACCGAAAGAATCCGGAGATCGGGTTAATTTGAGTTTTTCTGCTCACTGGTAACTGATCCTATCCCGGCCGAAGCTATCACAGTCTGCAGGCCTGTCGGTGATTCTATCGTGTACCCCGATTGACGTTGTAATGTTTCCGTTAAGTCTTGTGTATTTGTATATCCAAACGGAAATGCCTATTCTAACTTATTTGTCTAATCATTGGTTCGCAATCCGAATCTGCAGAATTTGTTTCGTCGAATTTGTGACGTGATGGCGTTCAGGCAGTTACCATCTCCGTATTGAAAAAATTGGCCAAGGCTAGTGCTAGTTTAGCTTTAGATGATTAAAATTAAAGATTGTGAGAAGGTTCAGGGTAAGCTTGCACATAACTGCAGGACAATCACATGAGGAATCCAAATACTGTGTCAGATTTTGACGGTACCACTGGCTAGCATGTTATAGCTGGTACAACTTTATGCAGCACAGAAGTCTATAAAATAACTTCGGACCCATAACATAGGTTGCGTCGACGAAATCTTTGAGCTAGTGACACCGTTTCAAAGTACATTAAGGTCTATCACATCATACTCTGGCTTTATGTCGGCACACGTCTAAGCCCGCCTGTTCTCATCTCCGATCTTCTGCCTACCTTATGTTCATTTAAATAACTTTGGGTCAACACAACTTAGGCTACGTCAACTGAATCTTGGACCTAGAGGTACCGTTTTGAAGACTATATTAAACACTATCAAGCCATACTTTGGCTCTGCGTCAGTACACATCTAAGCTCCCTTTCCTCACCTCGAAGCCAAACTGATAGCTGAGAATTAGAAAGCGGAAGTGGCAGTAAGGGTTGCAGCTCTTTCGTAATAAGAGGAAGTGGCTAACGAAGCAGGCATGAGGGTGGAGGCCAAAAACAAAGAGCAAATGAGAGGAGACAGGCTAGGGCTAACCTACAGTCCGCTTCAGAGGGTATGGTTTTAGGTATGTGCTAGGGGGGACTATGGAGGGATGGGTACAAGATAGAGAAGTCAGATGGCTCGGAATGCAGGCGGTGCGGGAAGGAAGAGCAGACGCCTCAACGTTGTACTAGAAAGATGCGCAATCTAGTGCGAGAAGGAGCTAGGAGAGCTTCGCGCATTGAAGAACCTGTCAAAGAGGACAGAAGGGGAAAGACATGCATTTGTGAAGTTGCTGAATTAGGCAAAGCGATAAGAGGGGCAAGAGGTAATTTGATGGTTTTCTTTTCTTCTGTAATAAATGCAGAATTTTGTTGTAATTATGGTTTGGAAATCTCTTGAGCCAATCTTCAGCATTGGGGTCCCATATCCAGTCTCTTATTCCCCCTTCCTCCTGTTAAAATCCCAAGCCATCCATGTCGCCTTCTTACAGGCTTGCTCTCTTCTTCAATTCCCATCTTGTCCGCTTCTGGAGATATCTTGTCATGCTATTCCACCAACATCTTGTCCCAGTTGGAATGTCCAATCCCATTCTCTATGTTAGTACAGAAGATAGCAATTCGGTCAGGCTAATTCGGGTTTAAGGGATAATAGTCAAACGATGTAATAGTTGCAAAAATTTTGCCCATCGTCAATTCGGCTTTTCCGACGTCCTTTATGTTGACTATTGTTGTATGTAATGAGGTGAGGCGTAGGTGTGAAGCATGAGGTTTCATTGGCGGCACAGATATCTCGGATTGACTGCATAGTCTCTGGTATTGTAGTGCCGAATTTCAATTTTTGGGGCTTGTTTCCATGATTTATCGACGGACATATTGGCAGTGATGACTGTTGGGTTTTATAGGAAAAAGATCTCAGTAGAAGGTTGTTTTAATTAGAGGTTCAGCAATAGAAGAGGAGAAGGAAGAATTTTATATGATGTAATAGGGCTCGCCGAGCCCGCTCGCTCAGAGTTAGCATAACTTAGCAACACACCCTTCCGCAGAGCCGCATAACTTCGAAAATTGCAAATCGAAATTTACAGTAACTAAAAAACCTCACCGCCAGAGCTTCAATTCACACAGCACAACCAGTACTCATTAACATCACCATCACCACCGCCCACCAACCATGCCACCCACCATCACCGCCTCCCCCACCACCTACGTCTCCCACCCCGGCCATCTCTCCTCCAAAACAAAATCCAAAAAATCCAACAAAACCAAATCCTTCGCCTCCAAGTCCGGCGGCCTGCACAACGTCAACCTCCTCAAACAGTCCAAGATCCACAAGAAGCAGAAGCAGCGCCTCAGCGCCCTCGGTGATCCTAAGAAACTGAACAAGAGGGATGCCGCGAAGATTGCGCAACTCGAGAAGGAGCTGCCAAAGCTAAATGGCGTGGTGCCGCCGCAGACGGGGAGGATGCGGGCAGGAGGAGGAGGGAAGAAGGGAAAGGTGTTTGTGGAGGATAAGGTATTGAGGAGAGCCAATGTCATCGGGTGGTAGTGCGAGGAGGCTAATTGAGGCTGCGGTTTCAGGAAACCATGTTGTCTATCCTCTCAATGGTCAACGACACCAAAGACGTCCAAATAGAAAACAAGCTCGAGAAAGGCGTACGTTTTCTCCGGTGCCCCACCACTACCATCCTATCGCACCCCCAATGGCTAACTCCCTCTCTATCCAGCGCCAACTCGAAGCCCTCCGTGAACTGCGCCGCAAACAGCAAGAAACCCGAGAAGAGCAGAAGAAGTCGAAGCTAGTACGTTCTTGCATCCTCGATAGCTCTCACATAACCCGAAATGGGTAAACTAACCCACACTGTTGTCGCCGCACTCAGGACTCCGCAAAAAGCGCCATCCGCAAAAAACGTCGCAGCAACCATCCGAACAACGACAAATCCACCACCAACTACCCCTCCTCCTCGTCTACCAAAGCCGAATCCAAAGCGCCGCCAAAGAAGAAGAAAGTATCGTTCGCCTAGAATGCGAAAGAAGGAAAGAAGAAATGGAAACTTCAGGAACAAGAGATGGCATTAAAGAACTTGGAACTGTACATTATATATTTATATTCCATCAACTTCATCACTACATTTGTAAGGCATACACTCTGTTAAACATCTGTTACAAAAAGTTTTGTGTTTTGTTTGAATATATATCTTGTATTTACTTTTCTTTCTTTATTACCTTCGTCATCAATTGATCGTTTCCCAAGTTTTCTCATGTATATAGTACGTTACTACTCACTCTTCCTTTTGTTTTTTAGGGGCGTTCTTTGCTGTTCTTCTACTCTTTTTCCCTTTCTTTTCTTTACAATATCACTCAATTTCACCCATCACGTAATTATCCACTATGCAAGCGCCCGAACCGCCTCCTGTGAGCCTGCAGGGCTTATAGCCAGATTTGATTGAGTACTTGATGGTTGCGTTGCTTTCACAGTTCCACATTTCCACATCCCCATTGCAGAACCGAAAGTCCATACACATGCAGTTTCTGCAAATATTGGACTGGTTTTCCGGCCAAAATAATGCTATATGCTGTATAGCTCTCTAACTACTTGTTTATTTGTTATAGGAATGTTGTGCTGAACCACTACTGCTCAGATGGATGCGGCAGTCTGCGGACGAAACTCCTGAAAATAAGTGGTGATATACATGATCTACAATATATGCTGTTATGTACATTGTATCTATGTAAAGCTACCAGAACTAGTATAGATAATGGGAATTGGCGTCCTAGGTATTTACGCCTGTCTATATTCATGAATGGAAGTTGGGTTCTGAGACTCTAAGCTTGCCTATACTCAAATTCAATAGCTATCGGAAGTGCTTCGTGTAGCAAGAGATACCCGTCTCTATCCACACATATTAGCACTGAAATCCGCAATCATAAAACCTGGGTAGGCCCTACATTGGCAGATTATCGTCCCTTTCCACTACCTCCCATATCTTTGTCTAGCTCTGCGCTATTTTTTCTAGCTTCCTCAAGCATTGTGCTGATTCCTTTTTCCTTCAATACTTTCTATACATCGGGCATAACTCGTCAGCATAACGTGCCAAGTACACCTCTATTCCTCTAGCGATCAAGTATAATACATACATTCAGACACTCTTTATAGACTTTGAACAGATCCTGGCAATCATCCGTAGAGGCCTCTCCTCTAAGATATTCTGTTATAGGGAGATGCTTTGGTTAAAGCTCAGTTCACGAGCTCACCGAGTATAAAGGAAGTGAAAACGAACTTTCGGAATACCACTTTATGAAGCATTGATCGTAGCGCTCTTTGACTTCAGAACATTCTGGGGCTAGAGATGAGGACATTGTTGGAGATGTGGTGACGAAACTTACATGCAAGAATGTAACCTACTGTAACGTTTTATTCATAGAGCGCCAAGAGTCTACCAATCATATCTTATCGACACGGCTGGTGTGAGGGACTCCATCGCATCGCTTGGAAATGAAAGTTCATACAAAAGCTTCGCAAGATAGCAAAAAAAAAAATGTAAAACAAAAACTGTAGCAAAAATTCCATGCGAATGGACGTTTTGCAAGTAATTACACAGCCTCTATAAGACTTATAGAACTACATCAAACCTCGAGCCACTCCCGCAGTCACTCAAGCGGTGGTTGACCCTGACCTTGGTTTCGCCTCTGGTACCCAAGCTTCAATTCTGGTAGCCTTGACGGTGGAGTATGGCTTGTAAGCATTTCTAGAAAGAGTTCCATTGGGAATCTATATTTATCAACATTAGCAATATATAATTTGCGAGATGCATTTGAAAGCACGTACATGCTCCGTCGGGCTCCACGGGTTCTTCCTGGGTTGAAGTATTGGCTCTTCAGTAGGTGGCTTGTCTGACAAGTGGTGCATCCATGCGTGCCTACAATGTGTCAATTTTTAAACTTGAATCATGATCATCGAGGTATTTACCAGCCTGGCTCAATTTCAGAACTTCAAGACAAGTTAGCCAAACATGATCTCCAAAAACCAGATTGCTATTCACACTCACGCGTCGTAATCTGGCTTGTGGTATACCACCCATTTGGTTCTCACTGGGCACCATTGTAGGTTAGTCACAAGCTCCATGGAGTCTTTAGGAGTTTTTAGGAGGCAAACCGTACATGGCAACTCCTCCTTATTCTCATAGTACTTGTTCCTAAACCTATCGCTACCGATGTAGGCTCCCCACTTGGTATCACCTATGGGGATAACCGTTCAGTAACTCGCGCAAGTTATTCCTTTAAGGAGCATAAACTGCCACATGAGGGTGAAAGTACCAATGCTCTAAAATTCAATTTGAAGATCAGCAACAGTTCGAAGAATGTTGGTTGATTAATCTCAACAGGGTACTGACATTCAGCTGGGCCCAGTAGTCCTTGAGACCGATCTTCCGTAGGTTCCTAGAAGAATTTAGCGCGCTCAGTGGCATTCCAAGATTTGCGCATTCTGTACCTCAGAGTTCTCGTTATGGTCGACATGGTGAGGGAGTTCTTTGTTTCGCTGCCGTGAGCGGCGGATTGGACAGAGGGAGGATTCAGAGGCTAGAAGTTCGGAGGCTCAATGAGGTACATATCCAGATCAGGCTACCGTAAGTGCAGCATGACGCTCAGTGCCGACCCAACTCTCGGCACTGAGCCTTACTGCAGCCAAAGTCTTGGTACCATTTTGGTTCCAACACAATATTGAGACTCATCTACCAGTATCTCGCTATCTTCAACGACACCAATGTCAGCAGATTCAACTCCAACAGCAGCCCCTACGGTTCCTGCACTCAAAGAATGCTATGCGGAAACCCTTCTTCTGAAAGCGCATCCACCTGAGATAGCGTCCGAAATCTTCGCAGAGAAAATCAAATGCCGGAACCTCAACCTCAATCCAACACAGCCCTCGGATGTTGCCGATGCTCGGTCGCAGCGTCGAAGGGAGCGTGAGAAGAAACTTGCATTACAGCGAAAGTCGCAAAAACCAAAACCGTTAACTGCAAGAGAAAAGCGGAAGTTAAGAATTTACGATATACCTCCAGAGTGCCGTCATTACGAAATCTATGTGCCATTACACAAGTTATGGATTGGATATGTCCAGGAAGTGCTCTTCGGGGATAGTGGAACGGTACCCCGATCCAACGGCTATGGTGGTAATGCAGAGAAGGGAAAGGTTATGATAGCTGGACAGGAACTTGCGGCAAAAATTATGAGTGCGGATCTGCATGGAGCGGAGGTCAAGGTTGTGCGTAGCAGATGCCCCACTAGAGTTGGGCTTAAGGGAATAGTAGTCAAGGAAACAAAGATGACTTTTGAGATTGTTACTACAGCAAACCTTATTAAAAGTTAGTTTCCCTCATGCTCTCTTTGTGCTGTAATAACTAATGGGCTTTCAGCTATTCCGAAGGAGCATTCCATCTTTGAGATTGAGGTGCCGCCAAAACTTTCTGATACTCCGCCTGGTGCAGTTACTACAGGGGAGGTTAGAAACTTGGCCTTTCAAATCCACGGTACAAATTTTATGTACAAAGCTGCAGATAGAGGGAACAAAAAGTTCAAGGCAAAGCCCACATGGGATATATGATTACCATATCCATTCCCCCACAGTTCGGTATAATCACGCGACATAAAAATGAGAGTTTTGCAAAGAAACGAATAGCTGTAAGGTTCCCTGAGAAATACTTTTGCTGTTTTTTATAATAAAACCTTTATAAGTCGTGATAGCCGTATCCGCTGATTATGCGCCGCCACTGGCTTGGATTTCTGCATCAATGAAAGGATTGGCAATTTGTTCACTGCCGTCAATTGGTGATATTAACGTCAACATTGGTCCACGGGCAACAACGAGTCCAAGTTCGCGTGTGTGTTCGTTGTTATCCTCGTCTAGATTTATTGTATTAGCCTTAGTACCAAAAGGACAAATTGGAGTTTTCGATACCTCGTAATGTCTCTTTCACATCATCAAGCACTAAGTTCATCAGCTGGTCGTATCCTTTCAGGATGCCAACAACTAGATACATAAATATTGATCAACTTCTCATTCTCTATTTGTGGTTTTGGCCTTTTGGGTGGCTTTGGTGGACGAACCTTCCCTTCCACCACTGAACTTCACTGTAATTGCTTTATCAAGGTACTTTCCAAGGTCGAGAATGGCTTCCCTGGGTTTCCTATCCGCCTGGGAATCTCCTCCGCCCTGTCTGTTCCCTTGATAACCACCTCTTCCACCACCACGGCCACTACTATCACCACGTAGCCCGCCTCGTCCTCGGAATCCACCCCTGCCTCGATCCATATCTCTTCTGAAAAGACTTAGCGGTTTGTTATTTAGGGGATAAGATTTGAGTCTGATACGTTTCCAAGATAATTGCTCCCCTTGTGAACAGGTGAATCTGGGGTTTGACAGTCGGGATGTAAGCTTGTAGTGCTGTTAGTAAGCATGGAACGAAATTCGGTGGCTGTGCCACAAACCTTAAACCTGGTCGCCACATCCCTCTTCAAATTCCACACGCGCATCTCTACGACCTTAAGCTGTCCCTAATTCCTTGGTAACTCCATATCGTTATACTACCAAAATACTGATTTGGTTACGATAATATCAGCCTTGCTTTAATATGGGTACTTTCCTTATCTCTGCCATAACTAATATGGTCCTTGCTAACTTGCCCTGTAGCCAGTTATCTCGCCTCAATTTTCGGTACCGAGCAGGACAAGGTCAACTGTATGTTCATTACTCTTGCACCTTTAGCACTAATTTCAACTGACGTATCTGATCCAGGCTCTTTCTACTACAAAATCGGCGCCTGCCGTCATGGGGATCGCTGCTCCCGGAAACACGTCAAACCTTCATACAGTCAAACCATCCTCCTCCCGAATTTGTACCAGAATCCTGCCTTCGATCCAAAAAACAAGATGAACGCTTCGCAGCTACAGAATCACTTTGACGCATTCTATGAGGACTTTTACTGCGAGATGTGCAAGTATGGAGAAGTGGAGGAGGTTGTTGTTTGCGATAATAATAATGACCATTTGATCGGTAACGTCTACGCGCGATTTAAATACGAAGAGGACGCTCAGAAGGCTTGCGACGATTTGAATTCGAGATGGTATGCTGCTCGGCCGGTATATTGCGAATTATCCCCCGTAACAGACTTCAGGGAAGCGTGCTGCAGGCTCAATAGTGGAGAGGGATGCGTGAGGGCAGGATTCTGCAACTTCATACATAGGAAGGAGCCGGATAAGGTATTGGAGAGGGAACTGGAGTTGGCACAAAAGAAATATCTGAGGTTGAGAGGCCGAGACCGCAGGAGTATGAGCAGGAGTCCAGAACCAGGAATGAAGGACTGAATTTAAATTTGCGTTGAGTTTCGTTGGGTCCATGTCATTTTTCATCATATCTGAACGAGAAAAGGCCTCATATATTCGGTTTGGAGTTTGAGTTAGGCATCACGCTTGGGAAGGCTGCTAAAAGGTGTCGTGCCCCCAGCTTTGCAAAAAAAAAAAAAAAAAAACACAGCTATTCAGTTAATCAATTGGTTGTTGACTGGTTCTACCTAGTGGTTTGTACATTATTCTGCTACGATATCATCAAAATATAAGTTAATCTGTCGAGAATCACCTAAAGGAACAGAAAACGAGTCGAGGTCGCTTAGGTAAATCACGAATGCCGATTATGGCGTATGAAATATGGGAGAAGTCATAGTAGAAAGAACGAGTCCAAAACAAAGCCGATAATGAAAACGAATTCGATGTATTAGAGGAAGGGTAGAATTACAACCTTCTCAGGAAACGTTGAAGTAGAAATGACGAAAATAATTTATACTTAGCTTCATACGTGGACTCTTGTGAGAATTTATAAGTGAGAATTTATAATACAAATGTTGAAATCAACAGTCCAATAGCAATACTTTTTGTGTTCACGAGCACATAAATTTTGTGCAGACTACTTGACTTATTTTCCACAGAGTTAGAAGGTCCAAAGGCTCCTGGAGAGTAGAACACATCTTTGGCTTGTGTGTTAGCTGTTAGGAACCAGAACTGCAGCTACCTGATTAGGCTCAGGCCTGCGATAATGTCAGGTTGCAGCCCACCCTGCATTCACATATTCACCCCACCAACGTCTACGGGATAAGGATCTTACAAACTAGCATCAAACCTCTTACTCTTCAACCTTCATCACTGACACTGTAAGCTAAGTTCACTTTCAACAACAGCAGGTCAACATGGCAAGGCCTCTTTATGATTTATTATGGTATGCGTGCGAATGAGCGCTAACCAATTCACCTAGCAAAGTCTAAACAATATCTCACAGCGCATGTTATTGAAGAAGGCGAGCTCATGGCTCCAGTAATCACTTGATAGGGAGAAACATACTGACATGTATTTTTCCAGCTCACAATGGCGACATTTATGGTCTCGCAGTAACTTCGAAGCATGTGCTCTCCATTTCGGGAGAGTCAATGATCAAGGTCTGGGACGCAAAAGATCCTGAACATCCGAATGTCCATACGTTTGATGGTGCACACCGCCTGGGAATCCACCATGTAGCTGTGAACTCATATGGAGACGGCTCAGTCGCTGCTACCGTGGGTTTTGAAGGAGAACTGAAGCTGTGGGATTTGGTTGCGTTTAAGAAAACTGCACAAATTGGCAAGGCACTTCCATTTAACCCCAATGACCTCTTGTTCTAACACGGCACAAATAGATACCGCAGATTCTTGGGCTGTTTCACTTACGCCCAAAGGCAATAGATGTATTTCCACAACTCATGATGGACGTATTGTTACCCGTGACACACGAGACCTGAAGAAGATAGTCAGTGAGTATACCACAAAAGGAAGCTTTGGAATTTGTGCGGATATTGTATGATCTCTAGACTCCCAATATGTTACAAACACTTTTATTAACTAGGACCAGTCAGCAGATGGAAAGCTCACGGCTTCAGGTCATGAAAATGGGGGGATATATGTATTCAGTAATGAATCTGGAAGGATAATTCATTCTCTCTCTGGTTCGCCTTCCTCAGTTAATGAGAAAATCATCGTCATTCAGATTCGGAAGCTAGGCTATTAATACGTATTTTACAGGTTTGGTGAAGCCTATACGTGCAGTAGCCTTTTCGCCTGGGGGAAGGCTGCTGGCGGCGGCCGGAGAATCCCAAGTGATTGCCCTTTATGATGCTGCATCAGGGGAGCAGGTTGCGATTTTTTCCGGTCATAGTGGCTGGATTTTCTCGCTCAGCTGGAGTGAGACCGGGGAATACCTCCTCAGTGGGTAAGATATTGAGAATTATGCAATCTTTGAACATGGCTGGTTTTACTTATATGACTTTAGGTCCTTCGATGGAAAGGCAAAAGTTTGGTCCATTGAACAGAAAACTTGTGTGGCTACGCATAGTGAGTCTGATCAAGGGCTTTATGCGATTCGATGGCTTCCCCGTGTTGGAATGAATGAAGGATTTGTGACCGCTGGGATTAACTCCGCGATTGCTTTCTATAGAGAAGCGATGGGGGGATAGTTGGAAAGTCCTG
The DNA here is from genome assembly GCA_015179045.1 of Kalaharituber pfeilii. Lineage (NCBI taxonomy): Eukaryota > Fungi > Ascomycota > Pezizomycetes > Pezizales > Pezizaceae > Kalaharituber > Kalaharituber pfeilii. The sequence continues at coordinate 113,881 of WHUZ01000004.1, forward strand.
AAACTTGCAATGGATGTCAATTCCTCATGGCTGCATCTTGGGCTTATACACCTTCGCAATGCTATTCAACTGAAATAAGGCCGAAGCTAGATTAAGGAATACATCGCAGCTCTAAGTAAAAAGACATTAAAATTTGTTCATATTCAATTGCAGTTATATATGATTTGCGACAACCAGCTTAACTTGAAGTCAAAGGGTAAAGGTACTTTGATTGCTATCCCTAATTTTTACTTACCCCAATCGCACTCCCAAGTAGTATGCCAATGGTTGACATTTAAACCGTAATGTCTCGACTTGCGGCCGACTTCATTGCTGTTAACCCGTCTATTACGGGGGAACGATAGAAGTGTACATATTGCTACATAGTTTGTACCCTTATAGTGGGGGGTGGGAATTAGAATCCTCCATTTTGTTAACCCCCACCCCAGAACTTCCCCCGCATTTGTCCTCACTTCCAATCAGCCCCTTATATGATCACCGCTGTCGGTTGCAGTTTTTCCACCAGCTTGGATCTCCAGTATAGAGTATGTGACAATATTTTATAAAATTTTTCCTTTTTTTTTTTTTTTTTTTTTTTTTTTTTTAAATAAACTTTCACTCTTTCCTTTTTAATGTCTCACGTTCATTTGAGCGTGGAAGAAAAAGGCAAGAAGGGAAATAAAATTTGAGAAAAATCTGATGGCGAACCTTGAGCAAAATGAAACAATAAGGGAGGAGGCAGTAATTGGATTTAGGTGGGGGGAGAGGGAGATATATGGCAGAGAAGGGGTATATAAACTATTGAGGTTGCATCGGTATCTGGTTCCTGCGGACGTAGGAAGGGGAGGGGGATTAGTCTAGTAATGGAAGGAAAGAGGATATGAGGGGATATAATTTATTGAGGTCACAGGAAAAAGAGTGGAGAGTAGTTACCTGAAGGAAATTGAGAGACTTCATTTGGCAGATATACGGAATACGTTTGTTAATGCGTGAGTCTATCAGAGGGTTTTGGCTGTGATGCATTCTTCTCCATTCGCACCACCTTGTCGCAGTTTAGCAAACAAAGCGGGTCGAACGCCAATTTCAACTACATATGGTCAGTTAGCATTACCGAATCACAAGACCTTGGAGAACTCACCCTTCTCATCGCATCAACTGTACTCTCCCCAAGCTCCTGCTCCAAGTAATCCCTCTTGACCAACCCCACTCCATGCTCCCCTGTCACCGTCCCCTCCATTTCCACTGCCCTCTTCACCATCCTATGCACAATCTTCTCTACCACCTTCCTCTCCGTCTCATCAAATAACAAGATGCAATGGAAATTCCCGTCCCCTACGTGTCCCACAATCGCACCCACACCACCCCCCGGCGAACTGGCGCTCCACTCCGCAATATCCTTCTTCGTCAACTCAACGATATCCGATAGTCGGGACACAGGAACTGCAACGTCTGTAGTCCACACTTTCTGGCTATCTCCACCCTCATTGTGTCCAGCGGAGCCGCCGACATCCGCGGCTTTCTTCTCCTCGGTGGTCTTGGGAGGGCTAGTTTGAGACCCCTTTAGCGCAATGACGGACCATAAAGCTTCCTTCCGAGCCTCCCAAAGTTCCTTGCCCTCTTCTGCGTTTCTTGCAAATTCGAAACTTGTCTTGTTGGGTGACTTCTTGATGATATCTTTGACAAGTGCGACTTGCTCCTTCACTGCATTCTGTGTCCCCGAGAATTTGAAGAAGAGGGTAGGAGTCTCTCTCCATTGCCGGGTGGTCATGCCGGCTTCGTTGATGCATTTCATTTGTACGTCATCGAGTAACTCCACGGCAGCAACTTGGATTCCCTGGGCAACGATCTTCTCGACAACGTCCGTGGCCTCGCGGACGCTGGTAAAGTTTGCGACGGCAACGGTCTCATGAGGCGGTTTGACAGCGAGTTTGAGGGTAATTTCAGTTACGAGACCAAGGGTACCTTCGCTGCCGACAAACATTCGAGTAAGGTCATATCCTGCCGAGGACTTGCGGGGCCGCTGGCGAGTCTTGATAATTGCTCCATCGGCGAGGACAACAGTGAGGGACAGAACCCACTCTTTCATTGTTCCGTAGCGTGCAGCGTTGGTTCCGGAGCATCCGGTGCCAACCATACCCCCGATCATTGCACCTGGTCCAGGATCAGGTGGGAAGAATAGATTGCTCTTTGCCAGCACCTCATTGAGATGTTCCCATCCTACAGCAGGCTGCACAACCACGTCCAAATCCGCTTGATGCACTGTAAGTATCTTGTCCATGCGGCCGAAGTCAATTACCACTCCACCCCTAGTAGGTGCAAAGTGGCCCTCGAGACTAGTGCCGCCTGAAAATGCGGTAATTGGAAGCCGCCGCGCATGGCAAATCTTTGCAACTTTGCTGACTTCTTCAGTGGTGGAAGGGTAGACGACCAGGAAGGGCAGCGGATCGTCGGGCTTCCGGGGGTGAGAAGACCAGTCACTCGAGGCATGCCGCGCAAGTTCCTCAGGGGACGTTTTGACATTCTCTTCGCCTAGGAGGTTGACGAAGTCGGCCCAAGACGCTTCAAGATTGGATTTTGAGAGGTTGTGTTGGGGAGGTTGTGTGAGGTGGAGGGGACTAGTGGAGGAGGTGGTATCAGGTGGGGTGACTGACTGAGAGCCAAGGTAATAGAATACACCGGCGATCAATAACCCAGCTATCGTCCAAGAAGAATTAGCAAAGGCATTTTTTGCAGAAGGTATCTGGTTACGAGACTAGAAGGTATCATGCTCCCTCCCAATTGTCTTCAAAGACTGGAAAGGTATAGGAAAAGAGGACAAAAGAATAAGGCAGGAATACCCAATAAGCCCCCCAGCGTCCTCGAGCTCGCTGCCGACTTCGCCTGTTGAGCTCTAATAGTCCTCATCTCCTCCGCCCTCTGCGCTTTCACCCGCTCCGCTGTCGCCTGGTATAACTGTCCCTGGAAATTTTGCTTCCTCGACTCCTCCTTCCCAGTCCCACCTCCACCCAGTGCTTTCGTACTTGCGCTTGTCTGGAACGGCCTCTGCAGATGCGTCCTTGTTGCTGTGGCTGTCCTTTCCGATACTGTAATCCTCCTCAACCCAATTGCGGCACCCCTCCTCGCAATCCTTCCAATAGCCGATGGCACTGTGTGCGGAATCGGCATTGTGAATCTGCTGATTTCTTCGCGCGTGCAAGTTTTCGTATGGCCAATGCAATTCCAGAAACGAATCTAAAACTCCAGAAACGGATCTAAAAACGGTCCCCTCTTATGCGTATGAAGAAGCCTTTTCCTTTCTCCTAATCACTGTTCGGAATAATCCAACCGCTAGCTGTTATAATAGTTTGCATCAGCGCACGAACGAGTGACAAATTGGGTGCAGTGGTAGTTCAATATCCCCTACACTCGCTCCATGCAACATCATCTCGAGAAGACTCATGTTCGAGGCAATGTTACACACAGGCCAACAGCAATGGTAGTCAGCTACTGTACACATGCAACATCCGGTCCCCCGACCGAAGATTTCCCACCACCATAGCCATCCCACGGTTCAGAGTGAATTTCACCTACTAGTTACTGCATCATCTGAACTGGCGTAAATCGCCTGCATCCTTGATCTTCTCATACGCAATTCCAATGATGACGTATAGAACACATGACGATGAGCCTCTACGAACATACCTTTACTGCAAAATACACTTCAATTTGCGTCCATTGTAGCACCTAGATTTCTAACCCTCCGCTGCAAGCTTCCGAAAAGTGAAATGGATGCCTCCAATGAGTCGGTGTATCATACATAGAACACCCTCTGGCTGCTGGTGCCTAGCCTTGGAGTACGAGCAGAGTGCGGAGTACCACTGCACTGTGCAATATGCGAAGCCCTGGTATGAGACTAGCGAAGCCCAGCAATTGCCGGTTCATGAATGCGGGGCACAGTCTCATGCCGAGGCCCTTAGCGGGGCATCCTGTCCCCGCGGGGATAGTCTCCATAACATAATGTATGCGCACTATTCTTTACCATCTGCATCTACAGTCTGACCATTATGATAGGCACCTATTTTAATGCTAGGTTCTTCTTGTATTTAAAATTAATACTCACAAAAGTGACATCTTGGTACTTGCAGTCATATCATATGCGAAGGCATATATATACACCCGCCAGTTCGCTACTCTACTCTACCAATCACTATATATTGTAGTTGCAGGTGACGTCGTATATAATAATACTAGTAAACTACTAATATAATACCAATCAGCAATGCAGAGGTCTAGTAACTATCTGCTAGTCAGTGTCTATTTGATCGCAATTCTCTATACACTTACCACTCTTTAAAGTATCAAATTGCCATGCTTGGGGCACGTGGCATAGTACAGTGCATGTGAAGCTACCAGTAAACCTAAATCTAAGAGACAAAACCTTGACCAAGTTATGATACTGAATGGCGCGGGACTGCGGATACTCCTACAGTATATATCCCGATCGTACTACTAGCGGTCACTGGTAGTTCTACCTTTTGGTGCAACGGTTTGCGAACGGTCGGTTACAACCCCGTAACACAAGAGAGTACTCGAGTATTAGTATTAAAATAGTATTCTACTGGTGAATTTTTTATTCCTTCATATGAATATACCCACTGAAAGAATGATAAGTACTTGCTGCCTCCAATAGTTGACTTTTGTAGGAAGTACTAGTTTGGTATAAATCATTTAGGTGCCAGGGTAGAGGTCTGTGTCCTCTTTTTGTTGCACTATCATACTTGGCTGGACGGCCTCACATTCCCACAGCGCTTTTAGTGTCTTCTCCTCTGACTGTTAGATCTCTTTGCCAAATGTGAGCCTACGATAAATGCAGACTCGATCTGCATATTACAGGACATACTTATCCTAATAATGCCTAATCCCCAAGACTTTTCTAAGGGTCACTATCATATCATATCATGACCTGCAGCCTGACTCATACGCTAGTCAAAGACAATAGCGTGTCTAATTGCGCTAGCTCTGTTTGGAAATGTGGAGAATTTGGTGTCCCACTTTACGCGAGCCCCCGCGTCCTATCGCGTCGGTGACACGTCTTCCTGCAACCTCGGTACTCACAGTTCCACAGAATGCGAGATTAGCTGCCCATATGTGTCAATGCAGATGCAGGTTTGGCTAGGACCAAGATATCCCATCCACCAACAAGCGGATTCAGACATGTCTCCGTGACTCACATATCCTCAATCCCATGGTGGGTACCACTCCAATCGATGCTACTTATACCCCACTGTCGCTGCCGATTGGGCACATCCATCTCAAACTCTTACCTTCCATCATCATAGAGCCATTGCATCGAGCTTCGGAGTAGATAAGGTACCACGCTACACTCAACATGATGAACAGTCAATCTCAATTCAATTTCCCCAGTCTACCTGAACCGGTAGAGGGCTTCCTCGATCATGTTGAGCAGCATCCTACATTGCAGATTAGGAAGCTCCTCGAGCCTTACAATGCTTGGGAAAAGGTTCTGCGGGCTGTTTTTGCGCAGGCACCTTCCCATCCAATTGTTCAAGACAATCATGTCAACCTGATCGATGTTTATGCCAATGAGAATCAGAATAAAGTCCGTATTCGAGGAAGGAAGCTTGAAACTGAAAGTCAGTTTGAGCGGGAAAGGTTTGAACTATCCATTGTGTATGGCCTTGAATGGCTTACTGAATTGCAATTGAGTACCTTAGATATGTTATGACTTTGGATGACAGAACAAGAAGGCTGGATGGACAGCTAGCGGTTGCAGCATCACTCGATGACTTTCGTAAAAATTTCAATGTTTTTACAGAAAACATGTTTCAGAATTTCGGTATTGACAATTATATTGATATTCTATGGGCCATTACTTATGTGCTGAATAGATTGGTCGAACATTGTTGTGGCCGGATCTGCCGTAGCGACATGCCTCATGCCTGTGCCCGAACAGTATGCAGGTTCTATAAAAGGAAAGCGAGAGTACTATCACGAGATAATTGCTCCAGCTAGTGACATTGACATATTTATTCACGGAATTCATGACGAGAAAGCTGCAATTGAACGTATGGTCGCCATTGAGAAGGGACTTGTTGACAATCTACTGGGGGAAACTATTGCTGTCAGGACCAAGAATTGCATCACAATTGCATCTAAATATCCTAATCGACATGTCCAGGTATATATCACTACTAACTATTTCTACACCTACAATTACTGATCCTGATACCAGATTGTGTTGCGTCTTTATAACTCAATAAGGCAAGTCCTGCAAGAATGGCCTTTCCACTTATGGCGTTAACTTTCTAACATGTGATGGTTCTCGTTAGTCAAATTCTGACTGGGTTTGATGTGAATTGTGAGCTCAAAAATATTTTCCTCAATACTCCAGAGAGCACGTCGTTGCTGATATTGTTATAGGCTCTTGCGTAGCATATGACGGGTCCAGGGTGTGGGCCAGTCCTAGGGCGTAAGCCTCTCATTCAAGCCTTTTTTAGTGTGTACTGACCGTTTTATAGGCTGGCCGCCTTTATGACCCAGTGTAATGACATAGACTTGTCACGACGGTCCCCATCATATGAAAGTCGTTTATCAAAATACAGCCATCGTGGATTCGAAGTTTACTGTGATTTTCTGGATCGTTCCAAAATCGATCCGACAATATTTGAACGAAGCTTTGCAAGTATGAATATCCACAATATCTATATGGTGCTCAAACTAAAACAATTAGAAACCAATGGACTTGCGAGATTGCTTGTTCTTGAGCGGCTCCCTAGGCCGAGTGACCGCGACGCGTGGGGTTCCCACTACCCATCCAGCTCATTGTTATTTAAGCTAACCCTTTTTAAGATACGTCGAGCTGCGCAAACGTGAAAGAGGCCGGACTGCTAAACCTAGTGGAAATGTCAGGAATTATAAGGATCTCAAAGCTAATCAGACAGATGAGATTCCGGAATGGCAGACAGAAGAAGGCGTCAGCGGGTATGACACGTTTATAGTTCCATATGGGAAAGCGTGAGTACAATTTGCAGTTATTGAAGATCGGAACCTGACTATTGTACCAGTTATTACGCGAAGAAGATTGAAAAACTCTTTTATACGAAGGATATGTTGTTGAATGCGGAGTAAGTAAAATTCCGTTGCTTGTATTCACGGACGGTACTGAAGAACACATAGGTGGAATGAGATGAACAGACCTCCCTACCGTGAGGTGAACCTTCACCGTCATCCTGGTGAATACATTCCAAGTACAGTGGAAATTTGCGATGCCTGCTGACAGGCGTGTTAGCCTTTGTGGGGACCGTTGCAGAAGTTGTTGAAGATTGTTGTGGATATTGCCCAGTCGTTGAAACTGATGGAGAGAAGGTTGTTTTTTGAGGAGGAGAGTAAGGTAAACTTAAAGCCCCCCATGTGTACACTACAATATCACTGAAATTATGATTCAAGCGCTTCGTTTCAGGAAGAGTTACTTTTATCAAGGATGATCCAGGAAGACAAGAAATTGGATCATTCAATCCACTCGATGCCAATGACTATACCGACATGGCATATATCACGGACAGCGAGGTGCTCTTCAGAGCGATTGTCGAAAACGATGTGACCAAAGTTAAGGAGTGTCTCGCCAGGGAGAATATAGATATTAATCGTAGAGATCATTGCGGTCGAACAGCATTACATGTTGCGACTATGAGTTCAGATTCAGTTGAAATTGTGCAAGCTTTGCTTGACAAAGGTGCGAGATTGATTGCAAGGCTACAGGATGGAAGAACGGCGTTACATATTGCTGCCGGTCAAGGAAAGCACGACTTTGTCAATGCACTTCTGAAAAAGAGTGAAGCAAATGAAGAAGAACAACTAGAGAAAGAAGATCAAAAGAGACAGTCATCATCCATGTCTACTAATCATAGAGCCTCTTCTGTTCATGAAAATGAAAATGAAGATTTTGGGGGTTATTCAGATTCAGAAGATTATCAGGCTTCCGAGGATTATGATAAAACCTCCACAGCTCATTCTTTTGTGAAAGTCAAACTGAAGGGTTCAAACACCGAGGACCTGCAGAGCGTAATCGAGGAGAGTTTCGATGAACCTGACATTCTGGATGTCAATGCCGTTGATTGGGATTTCTGGTGGGCATCCTATCCAGTAGCGACGCAAAATCCGTACTAACCAAATTACCTTTGAAGCATGTCTCCCTTGCATCATGCCATTATTGGTGGTTCGAGCAATCACGAACTAGTTATAGAAACGCTCGTTTCTTCATTTGGCGCTGATATTCTTTTACCGTGAGTACTCTCTACATGGAGATTCATGAGTTAAGTATTGACACCGCTGCTAGATTGAAGAAGAAAATGCAATATGGAGAGGAGCATCTGATGCTGAACCTTACACTCCCGCTGTTTTTGTCAGACAATGAGAGGATAATTTCCGTCCTCAAAACACTACTTCGGCTGGGTGCTAGCTCTGCCCAGGCAAATAGCATTAATAAAGCATCCGCTCTTCACTATGGATTAGCATTCAACCGACATAAAGCAAAGCAAGAAAGTCCAATAAGTCCATTAGAGGTTTTGAATCTTATGTTGGAGTTTGACGGTATGTCTTACTACTATCTAATTCTGATTGATCAGTTAATTAAAATTTGTGCACTCTAGGACCTGCCACGAGAAGCGTCGTCAACTATATAGCAGGACTAAGAGATTCGTATTCTTATCATGGCTACGAACTAGAGACTCCTCTACAGACTGTGTAAGAATTGATATACGCTTATCCAGAAGAGTTTGACTAACACACATTCAATGGCCAGAATTCAACTTCAAGATAAACCACTCGCTTTAAGGTTACTAGATATTGGAGCCCGGGCTACCGTTTCATTCCAGGACTTCATTGCTTTTTATGGAAAGGATGTCACAGGGTCTAATCGAAAAACTACGGAAGACTACGCAACAGCACTTGTGCAGCCATTAGAAAGGGCCATCCGAAACGAACTCGATATTGTCGAGGAGCTTTTGGAAGCTGGAGCCGATCCCTCGCTGCTATTGCGAGATACAGTTCAAGACCGCCGCTTCAGAAATGGTAGTGGGTAAGTATTGAGCGCTCGCCAACTTAGACAAAGGCTAACATTTCCATCAAGTGGAAAGACTGTATTAGATCATGTGGAGCATAAAATCATGCTTCTTGAAGAGAAGCTGGCACAGTTGTCAATACATCGTCCAAGGGAACCAGGCCCAGAGATTGATAAGGCAATACTCGAGCAGTTCCCTGTGAAATCATATAAGAGATATTCTGCTGAACTACAACTCAAAGCGCAAAATGCTTCTATAAAGTTAGCTCACAAAGACTTTCTCAAAGAGCTTGAGACATATGAGAAAAATCTAGCGCAGGCTAAGGATCAAAGAGAGAAGGTCCTCGCTGCCATTGCGACACTTACGAGGATGAAAGAAGCACTGTTGAAGAGGGACGCAAAGCAATATCGAGAATTGTTCCCCGATGAGCCCGCCGTGCCAAACCCAAGTTTACATGCACCGCTTGTTACCCAAATCGTCAAAAAGGAAGACTTAGCGGATAAGCCATGGGAGCCAGATTTTACCTTCAATGTCCCCTATATATTTGATGATATACAGGAAGTCTATTTAAAATTGTACGTTTTTTGTTTGCATGCTACGTTCAGGAATTGACTAAACCATGACTGCTTGACTAGGTTCGAATCTGCACGGTCTGGCGATATTGCAACAATTAGACAGTTAACATCCGGAATCAATGCTGGCTCAGAAGCCCGAATGGTGTTTGTGGCTGTCACTGACAGTCATGGAATGTCCCCTTTCTATCTTGCTGTCACGCAAGGACACATTGAGGCCGCCAAAGTTATCTTTAGCATTTCTCAGGATCAATATAGCCCAAAGAACTCGACTGAGCTATCTCGATATACGGTGAATGCTAAGCGTCTAGGTGCTGCCTATGACCACCGTCCACTCAGGGCAATCGCGAGGGAGACCGTGCAACAGGTCTACGCATATGATAACATGGCCATTGCTTCTGCGGAGTCCAAGTGTGATGTTTCACCTCTAGTTTGCACCCCTTGGGACCTATTCTCACAAGCAATTGTTAATTGTTGGGTTAGGCTATGTTACAAAGTCCTGTTAAGGAAAATCTGGAGCCGGCAATCGATATATACCAAGAGAAATATGTGTGTTACCCTAACTTTGTAATCGCCTCCTGAACTGTTCAAGCTAATAGCACAAATTTAGTGTCGAACCCAATGGACTCCGCTATCCTGGGCCGTTTTTCATGATAGATTGGACGTAGTTGAAGCACTGATTGGGCTCGCCAACGAGGCAGATGAGGATGGTGCATGGAAGCTGATCAATCCCCAGCTCAACAGTCCAAGCAAGAGTTCATTTGATTCCTTTGCTATGGCATTACGACTTGGGAAAACGCGAATTGTAGAAACCTTCATGAAGGAAACTGGTTGCGGTCCTAACTTCGAGGATTTTGAGCAACCCACTGGCGTAGTCAAGCCTCAATACTACCTAGGCTTATCAATCAACGGTAAGAAGCGAAAAGACTGGGCTAAAGCCGCCAACCCGAATAATAATAGCGGCTGGACTACGAGTACGGAAAAACTGCTGCATTTCGCTGCTTTTTATGGTAATCTAGATTCCGGTATGTTGTCATTGCCCTATTGAGAAAATAAAGCATTTACTAATTCTGTCCAGTGCACTGGCTGTTGTCTGAAAGGCCCTACCATTGTATTCAAGAGTTCCTTACATTGCATCCAAAAAATAGGCGAGCAAAGTTATTAGCGGCTCAGTCCAATCTCAAACAAATAGTGGAAGATGCCATCGGTATAGGTAGTGAGATACTTCCTCATCTTACAATCAAAGGCTGGAACGGGAAGAATTCTGCCGCTCTGCTTCAATTTTGGTTCTCAAAATTTCCACACCTCCTGGAATCAAGAAATTGTCGTGGCTTGACGCCGTTCCTTTTTGCAGCAGCTTTCGACAATGTAGAGGCAATGAAGGAAACAATCTCTGCGGGAGCCGATGTTCTAGCCAAGGATGCAGATCAGAGAAATATAGTGCATATAGCTGCTCAAAGTTCGAATTTAGAGAGCATATTGTCATGTCTTCCCAAGGAAATGAACATCAAGGACCTTGTCAAGCATCGGGCCATATGTAAAGGAATCTCAGCAACTGTATGGTATCACATAATTGAGGCCAACTGCCACTTACCTTCGCTCAAATACCTCATATCAATTTCGAATGGACACGGACTAGAAATTATAAACGGGGATGGCAATCTTCCGCTTCATCAGGTAGGTTCAGCTTTGTGAAAAACGCAAAAATATTGCTGACATGAAAACTCGGTAGGCCGTCAGCAAGGGCAGGGTTGAAGTCACGGAACTTCTCCTTGACGCGCGTCCAGATCTCATTAACAAAGAAAATGCCAACGGTAGGACAGCACTGGATATTGTTAATGACACCTTCCTTCTAGACTTGGTGGGGAAGCCAGTAAAAATCCTTCCAGACAGGTGGGAAACACCACATGTAGGTGGTGTCGATGGGGTGCTTTGCAAATTGGGCCAGCTTAATAATCACACTTTGCGAGTTAACGAAGACTTTGACTCGCAGTCAAACATGCATGAGACACGCCGTTTGGTCTTGACTGCTGTTCAAAAACATCCGGTGGCTCGTATAAGGGCTACTTTGTTTGAAGCGAACGAGTTGGCTAAGAGGTATGAATACTTTTCTCCAGAATCTTATCATTCAGGCAAAAGACATAATTTGACACCCCGTAGACTTGCAAATAGAAAAGTGTACCAAAGCCAGCACAACGAAACCCCTGCTGCCGAAAATTGGCATCCACTACAAAGGGTGCTTTACCAGGCATACTTGGAGGAACATTACATGGAGTGCTCTAGTTGTGCTTCTGATGACGAAGATGATGCTAGTTCCTGCGACTCCGCATGCTGAGAACCTGCGTACGAATGGAGTTGAGCATGAAAGCCCTAGATTGGTGTGGTTGGCCCGGAGGTACTGGTGGCTAGAGAGAGACGCCTCCGATTTATGTGGCTTTGTATGTCGTCTCGAGATTAACTTGTACTAGTATGGCAGACCAGGCTCTTTATGCATTGAAGTGATTCAAAGCAGTGACAACTTATACTTGCATCGTAATTCAATAATTCTACGCATCCATAACTACCAGATCTTGTAAATATTCTACGATCTGCTCTATCTACATTATTGAGGCTGCGCAGAAAAACGTCGACATGACATGCATGGCTTATCTAAAGTCTGGAGGTAATGCCCGGAAGTACGTCGACAGAACAAGTCTTTGCAGTATATCATTTTTGGCATGTAGCTTGATGAGATATGTATTCTGTGTTGTTGTGATGAAGTTGTCTGTCGTCATGTCGTTGGAAATGGTTTATCTAATGACGGTCTGGCCGTCCATATGCAGCAGTTAATTAAGGCACTTCACATCAATCTCACCTCAGTTGCTATATCTCGCGCTACCATTGTCACGACTGGATGAAGCGATGATGAATCATTCAATATTTTTGGTTTGGCATATTATTATGTATGACGATGATGCACCTGAGATGGATTGTTTTGTGGGCGTGTTGGAATTCAGGAATTATTTTATTTCTCTTTTTTTTTTTTTTTTTTTTTTTTTTTTTTTTTTTTTTTTTTTTTTTTCTCTGCTCCTTCTTTGATTTTTTTTTAACAACTGGATGGAAGCAGATCTGGGGTGGAGACTGGTTACGAGACTAGGGTGGAGAGTGGAGTTGGAGCAGAAGGGAACTGTGGAGTACACACTAGAGACGGTAAACATTATATATTATTATTGTAATATGTTTTTGGTCGCGGCTGTGTTCTATTGCCACAAGGCGTTTGAAATGTTTAGTGTGTTGGGAACTGACAATGTGGGGTGCACATACATATGAGCGGGGGTGGGTTGTATGTGGGGGTCGAAAGTTTAAAATGAATTCGGCCAGGGGGTGTTTGTCCTGGGAGATGTTCATCTTCATGATCAGGGTTCATATTTTTCATCCTTCATTTACTATTCCCCCCCCCTTCCCCCATGAACGCTCACTTGGATCAAAGTCATATACAGGTTTGTTCCAGTGACTGCAGTGTCAGATCCTGGAGGTGGGGGCAGAAGAAGCGGAAAGGACAGTAGGTGGGGGAAGGGAACAAATGCCTGTATAATCTAGGCTCGTGATATTAACAACCTGCTGCTGCAAGCACCGCGCGGGTAGTAGAGTATTGCCGTCCTTTTTTGGGTTTCTATCACATACAGTAAGATTTCTGGTTTAAGATGGCCCTCCTGTATAGCAAGGTTTGACTGTAGTCCTGTTCAAGACACATTCGGTCCTAACCGCCATTGCTTACCTACCCGCCGGCAGCACCACTATGCTAGTTTTGCAATTCGTACGCTGAACGCTCCATCTAATTAAGTCGGTGAGTAAGAAGAGGAAGTATTAAGGCACAGTTCCCCGTCATTGCGTGAGATGTAAGCAAGACGATCTAATAACTGGCTTCTAGCTCCCCGTCTCGTTTTATCCCCCTCCCGGTGATCATTTCCTTCAAGTTACCCTCAAATACAAGCATGTCCTCTTTCGGCCCCCTGTGTTCCTTATTGTCCGCTTCCGCATCCAAGCTACCAAGCTAAGCTTTCAAAAAAAAAAAAAAAAAAAAAAAAAAAAATGATGGTATTTGAAAAGAAAAAGCTTGAGGGCTCAATGGAAGCGACCGGGAAGGCTTTCCAGTAGCGTGTTGAGCGCCTGTGGCATTCCTGCGTGCGACTTCTCGTATCCGGATTCAAAGTGGAACAAGATGCATCAAAACCCGTCAGGAATGAAGCGTCCTTTGGAACGTTAAAGCCGATTTCCCCTGAGGTGGAGTATTCAGGTCGCGCGGGGGGGAATATTCCCTTCACTATCTCCACTGCCATGCGGCGAATAAGCTTACCTTTCGGAGACGTCTTGACACTTCAGCCGTTCCGCCTTCGAAAATTTCTAAATTTGCGGTTTGGTTTAACAGCCTTCACAGTTTGTCGATTCTCATCCACAGAGATATATGACTCTTGATTTTGTTTTTCTTGCGAGTATTATCATTCTTAAAATTCTTTCACGATGTCGGTAACTAAATCTTTATCCGTACTTCGGCTGTGCATGACTGCGAATGTGCTTAGTTAAAGAAGAAACAACCGCGACCTCAATTGGTTGTTAAGATAATTGGAATCTTGATAACCAGATATCATACCTCAAATCTTGCTAGTTGCTATCAGAATGGCATCCCATTGTAATTGCAAGGGCTTGGCCTCATAGAGTGCCCCAAGGTGATACCGATCAAGGTGAATTTAATTGAGCGCTGGGCGAATTAATCGACGGGACGAGGAGGCGGAAAAACTCGAGGTAGCTGGGTGTTGTGGGGTGGGCAGGAGTGTAGTGTTCAGAGAATTCTTCTTTTTCTTTTGTTTTTTTAAATTTCCCGTGCGAAAACGTCTCTTCTAGCATTGACCTGGAAGCCTTCGCTTGCGGCTTGGTTATCTTCAGGGAGTCACTGCTGTTCCTACTGCTGTTCCTATTGCGGTTTCAATTGTGTGATATGATTGATGCTGTCTTTTTCTTTTTTTCTTTTTTTTTTTTTTTCCAAAAAAGAGTCCTCGTGGACGGTACTTAAGCCTGAGGAAGAGGAGGCGATTGGGGAAGAACAACGGCGGGATAGAATTGGCGAGAATATGTCATGGATGGATCAATCTATAGAGGAGCGTGACATTGCGAGATGAGATGGCATCCGGGGGTGCTGAAATTGAAAGTCCGTCGGAGTGTTATGCTGAGAGATGTGTCGGCCACAGCGACTGAGCTATGCATTCCTCCAACGGCCCAAGCCGAGCAGGCGCGGTCACTCATAGCAGCAGAAATGAACATCAATGGTATGGTGAGTGCCAAGATGTGAGTTCATTTATGATATGAATACAGTACCTATCATAGATTGACTTGGGGAAGTTAGCCCACTAAGCCCATCTTGGAATCTAGTCGGCAATATCGCCAGTGTCGATATGGGATACTGTACTCTACAAGTAACATTTGCTACAAAGAGGGCAGGTGCTAGCGGCTAGGCATAGCAAAGACCGTACGTGCTCTAGCCACTCCGTATTTTGAATCAATATCGTGCGAAATTGTAACGAGTTTCACGCAAGACCCAAACTCTGGATCTGTATATCCAAAGTTGAGTATGCATAAGAGGCCGATGCGGGGCATATTTTTATTCTTTGCAGAATGGGAACATATGTGTCGGCGCCTTGTCTTTCGAAGTGCCTGAATTGTAGTCTAGTACGCTGCTTGCCAATTGGTTGATCCAGGAGGGCAGCTTGTGACCACCACTTGCAATGAAACATTAATGCGGATGCGGGGTTAAAATCAACAATCACTGACCATCGTTCACCATCCACATAGTTAAATTAGACTCCTTACGTACTCAAGCTCTCGCATCCAATATCTTTTGGGACAATCTCGGTGCCAGGAATTCAAGATGGATAATCCAGAATCATCCGGAAGCCAGCAAAGGGGGTGGCGTCAGAGCATGAAAGGCATGATGCACAATGCCAAACGTGCAATCAAGTCAACTATCAAGAGTAGCAACGCTTTAGCTCCGCCACTTGACAACCGCTTATCTCGATCGCAAGCGAAATCTGACGGAGCAACAGGCCACGCGAGGACTAGCAGCGCACCCCCAGCTAATAGGCCTCCCCTTATTATCCCCCACATAGCAGCACAAACAGTTCAACAATCTACCTCCTCACGTCTAGATACTACTCTCGTATCATCGCAATCAGCAAAATCGCAAACTGTGGCCAATAGTGTAGCAACTGTTTTATCTCATTCATCAAAGGAGCAATCAGGAGCACCCCCAAATCATGTTGTTAAGGCAACTGGTTCACTTTATTTAACGGAGGAGGACTCGGTAGTGCCTCAAAATCCTCCACAGAGTTTACAGAGCAGCAAAATACGGGGCAATATTGAGCTTATAATTGAGGCTTTACAGTCTGCTAAGGATGATGTCAAAAAAGGGCAGTGGCAATACACCAACAGTCGTGGCGAGCGTGTTGTGGTAGTGGAACGGCTAGGACGAATCCTGAAGGGGGTACAATATTATGCAGGAATAGTTGATGTAGCAATACAGCATAGCCCCGAAACTACTGCTCTTATCTGGGCTGGTGTTAGGTTTATTTTGCAGGTCAGTGATAAAATTCTCCCACATGAAGATAGTTAACCATAACAATAGACTGCACTCAATCATCTTCAATTGATGGAACATTTGGAATTGGCAATGGCAATCATTGTTGAAAGCATGGCGATGTGTGAATTTTATGCCCACATCTATATGACTGCACCGTTGAATATCACATTGCATTCCGACTTGACGTCTAAGGCTTTTAGAGGCAGGCTGGATTCTGCTCTGAAAGCACTCTATGCTGCAATTTGGGCTTTTGCAGATGAAGTACAAAAATATTTCAATTGCTCATGTATGATATTTGATTCCTGATTCAGCCAGCGTAGACTTCGCTAACAAGAGCTAAAACTAGGGGAAAGGAAGATCTTGAATGCATTCATGCCTTTTTCAGTTGCAATGCAACCACTCCTTGATGATATATCTACCAAGGAAAAGATAGTCAGAGAATGCGCAGATACTGCTACCATGAAAAGGATTATGGGTAAGAACGCTAACCGACGTCAAAGTCTCGCATAAGTATGTTATCCTAATGAAAGTAGATAATTCCGATAAGCTTCAACAGATGAATTGCCACTTGAATGATATCAAGAGGGAAATGGAATCTTTATCTAAGGTAGACGGTGAGTGCATGACCTCATGACGTTTATCCATAGTATCCTGCAATTGATGCTAATGGCTGGAAAAACAAAATAGAAATTCATGCTTTAATTAAGGAGGACCTTGCGGTGAATAAGGTAATAAAAGAACAGTTATGGGGCCTAGGTGAGTTTAGTGTACGATTGTTTACTACACTGATTGTTGACGTAAAACTAGTACTGGATCAACATCAGACACTTTTTAGAACAGGTCTGGATTCATCCCTGGATCCACATTTAGAGAAGCTTAAAAATGACTACCTAGCCGAATCTCAATTGGAGGGGTTTATGCCAGACCTATATGTTCCTACAGAGGGAATGATAGACCCATACGACAATACACGCTTTGATCTACTGGAGGCTGTTCAGAAATTCCTCTCTAATGTACCACAAAAGGTTTGCCTGATACAGGGTGCTGCTGGTTCTGGAAAGTCTACATTCAACCACCACCTTGCACGCCAACTATGGTCTAAGTACGACAGTGCTCCTAATCAAGCAAGTGCAATGATTCCCTTATTCATTTCACTATTCAGAGCCTATACGCCAGGCACCGGAAAGCAAGATTTGATAGCCGCTTACTTCGAAAGTCAAGGGTTTGATAAACACCAAATAAAGTTAGCACAGGAGCGGCAATTTGTGTTTATCTTAGATGGTTATGATGAGATTGAGAGGAGGGATCGCAACTTTTATGAAGAAAATAAACTTCACCTCTGGAAAGCTAAAGTGGTAATCACTAGCCGACCTGAGTATTTAATGCATGGCTATCGGAGCAAGTTTCACCCTCCTAATCAGCCGCAGCTATTGCAAGAATATTGGGTTGCACCCTTTTCGAAGTCTAGCATCCGGGAGTATATTTCTCGATATGTAAGAGCTAATTCTACTGGCCCTTCAGTTGAGGAATATGAAAAGTACTTGCTGAAGCCAGAAATATGCACGCTTATCAGCAACCCGTTTCTGCTCAGAATGGTTGTAACGGTCGTACCAACTTTGGATAAAGGCAAGCTCAAGCGCATGGAATTATACAAACAGTTCATCGATCATTGGCTAGGCCAAGCACAGACCCGTTTAGATAGGATTCAGCTACCCGATTCTCAGCGTCGTGCGTATGCTCAATTAGATGAGTGCGGCTTCAGCTTTCACACACGATGCTTTTGTCAACAATTTGCACTAGCTCTTTACCATCATCAAGTACTTGAAGCAACATATGCTCCAAATTTTCTCCCTCAAGATAACAATTCCAGCGCACCAGGGGTATCAGTTTGGAAAGACTTTTTAGCCACCGATGATGATAGAATACGGCTTTTACGCTTCAGTTCACCACTTATTCGGCAGGGGAACTCATACAGATTTCTACACAAATCACTCCGGGACTTCTTGGTCGCCGAAGCACTTTGGGAAGATAAGTTACTTACACAATGTAAAGCCAATGCACTGATCAATAAGTTCAATGTCGTTGATGATCCTGGTGTTCGTGACTTCATCATCGAAGAAGTGAGGTGTAGAAGTCAACTGCAAGATAATCTTTTGGCATTGATTGAACGCTCTAAATTTGACTCTCATTTTTCATCAGCAGCAGCAAATGCAATTACAATTCTCGTGAGAGCTGGGAGAACATTTGTGGGTCATGACTTTCGTGGAATACAGATTCCTGGAGCTGATCTAAGTGGTGGTTGGTTTGACTCTGCTCAATTCCAAGGTGCAGACCTACGTCAGGTTCGTCTTTTTTCTTCATTTACTCGCATAATCATCGCCATAGCCCCCAGGGCGGCACGTGATCACTGATATAAAAAAAAAATAAAAATAAAAAATTCGCATAATCTAACACCGGAATGAGCAGGTTCGTTTGCATCAAACTTGGCTTAGGAAAGCAAACCTCAGTCAATCTTATATGAACTCTGTATCGTTTGGGGAAAGACCTATCATACGACAATTTGATTGTGTACGCAGTGTCGCCTTCTCTCCTGATGGCCAGCTGCTTGCTTCCGGTAGTAGGGACTGCACTGTACGGCTATGGTCAGTTCAGCAGCAAAGGGCCGTTCATACCTTCGAGGGCCATAGCGATTCGGTAAACAGTGTCGCCTTCTCTCCTGATGGCCAGCTGCTTGCTTCCGGTAGTGAGGACCGCACTGTACGGCTATGGTCAGTTCAGCAGCAAAGGGCCGTTCATACCTTCGAGGGCCATAGCGTGTCGGTAAACAGTGTCGCCTTCTCTCCTGATGGCCAGCTGCTTGCTTCCGGTAGTGAGGACCGCACTGTACGGCTATGGTCAGTTCAGCAGCAAAGGGCCGTTCATACCTTCGAGGGCCATAGCGTGTCGGTAAACAGTGTCGCCTTCTCTCCTGATGGCCAGCTGCTTGCTTCCGGTAGTAGGGACTGCACTGTACGGCTATGGTCAGTTCAGCAGCAAAGGGCCGTTCATACCTTCGAGGGCCATAGCGTGTCGGTAAACAGTGTCGCCTTCTCTCCTGATGGCCAGCTGCTTGCTTCCGGTAGTAGGGACTGCACTGTACGGCTATGGTCAGTTCAGCAGCAAAGGGCCGTTCATACCTTCGAGGGCCATAGCGATTGGGTATACAGTGTCGCCTTCTCTCCTGATGGCCAGCTGCTTGCTTCCGGTAGTGAGGACTGCACTGTACGGCTATGGTCAGTTCAGCAGCAAAGGGCCGTTCATACCTTCGAGGGCCATAGCGTGTCGGTATACAGTGTCGCCTTCTCTCCTGATGGCCAGCTGCTTGCTTCCGGTAGTGGGGACTGCACTGTACGGCTATGGTCAGTTCAGCAGCAAAGGGCCGTTCATACCTTCGAGGGCCATAGCGATTGGGTATACAGTGTCGCCTTCTCTCCTGATGGCCAGCTGCTTGCTTCCGGTAGTGAGGACTGCACTGTACGGCTATGGTCAGTTCAGCAGCAAAGGGCCGTTCATACCTTCGAGGGCCATAGCGATTCGGTAAGGAGTGTCGCCTTCTCTCCTGATGGCCAGCTGCTTGCTTCCGGTAGTGGGGACTGCACTGTACGGCTATGGTCAGTTCAGCAGCAAAGGGCCGTTCATACCTTCGAGGGCCATAGCGTGTCGGTAAACAGTGTCGCCTTCTCTCCTGATGGCCAGCTGCTTGCTTCCGGTAGTGGGGACCGCACTGTACGGCTATGGTCAGTTCAGCAGCAAAGGGCCGTTCATACCTTCGAGGGCCATAGCGTGTCGGTAGACAGTGTCGCCTTCTCTCCTGATGGCCAGCTGCTTGCTTCCGGTAGTGAGGACTGCACTGTACGGCTATGGTCAGTTCAGCAGCAAAGGGCCGTTCATACCTTCGAGGGCCATAGCGATTGGGTAAACAGTGTCGCCTTCTCTCCTGATGGCCAGCTGCTTGCTTCCGGTAGTGAGGACTGCACTGTACGGCTATGGTCAGTTCAGCAGCAAAGGGCCGTTCATACCTTCGAGGGCCATAGCGATTCGGTAAGGAGTGTCGCCTTCTCTCCTGATGGCCAGCTGCTTGCTTCCGGTAGTGAGGACCGCACTGTACGGCTATGGTCAGTTCAGCAGCAAAGGGCCGTTCATACCTTCGAGGGCCATAGCGTGTGGGTAAACAGTGTCGCCTTCTCTCCTGATGGCCAGCTGCTTGCTTCCCGATCTCCAGCTCGAGCCATGAATGCCAGTCCTTCCTATCTTATAGCAGTAGGGAATGGTCGCATTGTTTCTGTATGGCAAGTGCAACGCAGAGCGCTAGACGATCGCTCCTGGGACATCACCTGTCAATTCGCATTACCCCACAACCAGCTCGTCCTCATGAATACGAACATCCAAGGTGTAACGGGGCTCGATCCACTTAATCTTTCCCTGCTCAGACAACACCGAGCAGTTGAGTGAATGAAGCTGTTCTGGGGTCACACCTTTTATAATGGGGTTCTGGCCTCCTTTATATAACCTGCTTGCGGGTGCCATCTTCTCTTGCTTATGTTATCTTGATCTGCATATTATCCATTTATGTTATCATATCTCCGTTGCTTGCCACTTGGTGGCACGGAGTAATAGTTCGTTCAGTGTGGCGAGTTTCTTCACTGCTACTTGGCCTCTAGAAATCCTCTAGACAGAGCACGTAGCAAAGTAGCGACAACTACGAATGGCGAAACCGGCTAGGGCCGACGTGGCGTTCTTATTGTGGCGAGTACCATCATGCTATACCTGGAATATTTTGTTATGAATCATGTATATATCTTCGTGACAAGCTGGTTAGGCAGAAACCAACTTACCATCATTTGTCTAAATTTTCAGATGCCCATCATATTGTCACAGTCTTCCGCGCCGTCGTCTGTTGCCTAGAATAGCCATTTATTTATCAGCCAAATTGTTAAATAGCAGGAGCTTTATAGGCCAAATTCGCTCTGATTAGAGCTAAGTACTCCGTATGTTGAAAATGGCCAAGAGACGTGTCATGACGGTATGACATGGCGGTATGCGAGCGTACCCAGAGCAGGGCTAAAATGCAGTGAGCTACGAGGTCATGTGACCGGCCCACCCCTGCTATGCCTGAAGACCTGGCGCGAACCGGTACCAAGAGCCCGTATGCATGGATACTCCTATATATCCCGACCGTACTACCAGGGGTCACCGGTAGTTCTACCTTTTGGTGCAACGGTTTGCAAGACGGTCGGTTGCAACCCGTAACAAGACGATGCTATCAATGGCGAAGTCAGCAGCAGGTATAAGGCGGGGCCTGATGGACGTGGTGGTGATGTTGTTAAAGGGGGCACAAGAGTCTAAGGGGCAATGAAGAGGCAGACCAGGTGGTGAGACTGGGGACATTCCTCCCATATCAGGATGAGGTAGTTATATAAATAAGTATATAATTCTTCCTTCATGCGACTTTCCCTTTCTCAGTAATAAAAGTGAAGTCTAGAGTTCATCCGATTCGATTCCAAAAAGTAAATGGATAATCCTTTACTAATACAGTATAGCTATAGTATTTCTTGATTTTGACTCTTAATTTCTTGAAATATAAAAATTATTTCAGGCTGTTTCTCAAAGTGCATATAAGGCTAGTCTATACTATAGAATTAGTAATTAAATTGCTATTACTAAAGTAGTCTCTGGAGTTTATCTGTTTCAGTTTGGAAAAGTGAATAGAAAATCATTATTTAGTAATACTATATAGTTATACTATTTCTTGATTTCGCTTCATAATTTCTTGATATAAAAATTATTTCAGGCTATTTGTCACAGTACATATAAGGTTAGTCTATACTATAGAATTAGTAAATAAATTTCTATTACTAAAGTGCCTTCTGTTGTCATGCCCTGACTATTATTAATTATTTTAGGCCATTGCTCATGTTTCTTACTGAATTATTATTTGCTAATTATTTTCAGCTGATCTCTCTTTATTACTTGCTATCTACTCAGTGCTCACTACAGCATATTTGCATTCAAGTTAATATGAGCTGAATCGGTATTGAGTTTTGTAGCATATGTGTATACTCGGCTCACACCAGCTCAGCTGCCGAGTAGTAGTTGTATATTACACATCGACTCAGTCACGATGTACATACAACTCATACTAGCTTACTTAGCAGTCTAGCTGAGTATGTTTTATGGCATGACAAACCAGCTCAATTCGGACTCACTCAGAAAAACCAACTCAAAACTCACACTGGGTGCAAACATATGTAACTTACTACTTACTACTCGCTACTTACTGCTCACTACTCGCTACTCACTACTTACTCTACTATCTACTTACTACTTACTACTTGCTACTTGCTACTTACTACTCACTACTCGCTACTTGCTATGGTAATTATTTCCAATTGATCTCCGAGCTAACTGAGGTGCTTTTAGTGCCTTGACCCCTTCATTCATTAGTCTGTTGGCTGCCAGTGGTAGTCTCCAGTACCAATATAACACCTGTTACTAGTCAAATTTGACTGGTAGTAGGCTCTTCTGGTAAGTAGTGCTCAGTTAGCAGCCTACTTTGCTGTATACACCCACATTTATTTTGTACCATATACATCACCTGCATATTCACATCCCGATCATATCAACATTGAGATGCATCTACAAACATAAATAATGCATACATATCCTCTTTATAGGTTTATCACGTATCAAGTTAAAATCATAAGTATCATGATAGCTTTTACATTGCTTCGCTTCTGAGCTCTTGTTGTATTACAGCTCTTTGACTTAGATGGGGCATGGTAAAGTTGATACGCATAAGTCTTATTGCATAGAGGTATATTTGTAGTAGTTCATAGTATTTACTAATAAATTTCATAAGGGTGAAAGGGGTGCCTCATGACACCTGCCTAGTTTGGCTGGTGTATTGTCTCTGATACCTTCTGGTAGCCATTCCCAGTTGTTCGTCGACAACCCCTAATATATATTACATGTTGTATGTCACATGTTGCTGTACCCCAAGACTAAGTAGAGGTAGATCGCTATGCCAGTTTGTAATGGAATATACGGACATTTTCCATTAGTATTAGAATTTGAAATTCTGCCCTGCAGAGGGATAGCTACATCTGGTACCATAATGAAACATGGGTTGGTCACGGTCTGACGACATGGTCATAGCACAGTGCAAGCCACCAACCGAACACAAAGCCACCTCTGGGAGCAAAGTCACCGAATGGATCTCCAGGAGCAGAGCCACTGGATGAATCTCCAGATGAGGCGAGGCAGTGGCTGAGGTAAATCCATAGATAGAGCATTATGGTATCATAGCATAGAATAGATAGACAATAGATGGAAGGCATGCAGGATTGACTATAAGAAGGGCCAGCAAGAGCTGCCCTGTCGAAAGGCCAAGCACCAAGCGCTGTCCCCTCATATTTACTACAACATCGCTATCCAGTATGACAGGTACAGAGCTAGTAATATCCCTTTCTGGGCTACCCGAATAGGCTATCCATCAAATAACCCCAAATATCCAATACTCTTCATATTCCCAAGCTCGGGAGAAGACCCCGTATCCAATAGCGGCTAATATCCAGTAAGCAAGGATCTAATATGAGAGGTTCTTCTGTAGTAGAAGATGTGAATGCGATAATGAAAGCAGACATATATGGTTCATTAGTTAAAGTTGTGGTGACATTTGCAGAGTAATTCAAAGAGGAAAGGGAAGAGGAATAGTGCGGTAGAGACGGGGAGAACTGGTTGATGGGGGATGGATATGAGTCACTGACGGGCAGGCTTCAGCGGACGATCATGTTCTTGGGGTTTGGAGGGGAGACATTCTTCGGACGGAAATGCGAGAGGGTCGACCAGAAGCATACGGGAAAGTTGTAACAAGGCATAAACACGTGACTGTATCTGCCAAGCACGTGCAGCTCTGTGGCCTTTCCAGGTCCCACAAATTGATCTGCATCAACAAGCATGCGGTCTTGAGCGGGAAGAGGTGCAACGGCCTCCAACACACCTCAGCATGAAGCGTCTTGCGGAGCTTCACAATGGGCCTTTTGGCTTCCCCATAGTAGCCCTCTTGCTCTCGTTACTGTTTTCGTTTACTATGGCCAGTCAGACACCGTCCGAACATGACTATCTTGAGCGCCTGCTACTTCGTCCCCTGCCAGGTAATTCATTACTCGCCTCGTTCGTTTTCAAGACCAATGGATCAGTCAACGCGGACCACATGTTGCTTTTCCCGCGCTCACTGAACCAGGTTCTGCAAGCTAGCAGCACTAGAGAGTTGCATGTCAAATTCACACTTGGACGATGGAATGCGGAGGAGCATGGAGCGCAGCCGAGTCAGGGGAAAACTGCAGGAGGTACTGGTGTAGAGCTATGGGCATGGGTGGAGGCGGATGATGACGATGAGTGAGTTTGACAACGCGTGGGTTGCGCGTTGGGTAGGAATTGATGACTGATATGGTCTTGGTTTTTGAAGGGCTTTCGCAAGATGGACGACTTTAACAAATGCGCTTTCGGGATTGTTTTGTGCCTCTCTTAACTTCATCGATGCGACAAGAACAATTCAGCCCGTGCTGTCGTTCCCACCAGCGGGAGACCATTTGGATGCGACGTTATCACGGCTTCATTTACTACATGGGTCACTTCCGCGGGAGCCAGTATGCACGGAGAACCTTACGCCGTTCCTCAAACTTTTACCATGTAAAGCGAAAGTCGGGATCTCGACATTACTGGACGGGCACAGATTGTTCGACGCAAATTGGCAGAGCATGTCAATTGATGTTCGCCCTGTTTGCGATTCGGATGGTGACTGCAAGTTGGAGATGGAACAGACAGTAGATATGGTTTTGGATATCGAGAGGTCGCTTAGGAGGAGAGGTTAGATATCATCTGCCCTGTTAACTCGCAAGGGGCGCCGTGCTTATCTGTGATGTTACTATTTTATAGATTCTCCAGTGCCGAAGCCACGCCCCCATGATCAACTTGTCTGTAATGCGACAAAGGGGTACGTTCATACCGACGACGCGTGTTTCCCGTTGGATAATGAGGCAGATTTGGGGTGGTCGCTGTCTGAGATATTTGGGAAGGCGGTGCAAGGGACATGTCCATTTGGGGTCAAGGAGGGGGTTGAAGCGCAAAGGGTGTGCTTGGAGGTACCGGAGGCGAGGCAGGTGTTTATCTCCGTGGGATCGAAGGAGATCAAACTGAATCCGCACTTGCGATGTTTTGTTACCCCGGGTGAGCTAAAAAAGATATTTAGTTTATTGCACTGTCACTGACATGAGGCTACGGCTAGAAAACGGAAACTTCGACATGGTACTTCCTAAACACGAGCCCTCAATCGCAACTCCCCGAGAGCAACCGCTTCTCTACGTCGAACGCTCCTTCACGGGCTACGGCCAAGAACGTGGCGGCGTGCAAACCATCCTCAAAAATCCGTCACTCACCGACCCGGTCGACTTTGTGTATCTTGAGTCCCTTCCGTGGTTCATGAAGCCATATATACATACCCTCTCTGCTAAAATTAATGGGAACGGAGAGAGTGAAGTGGAAGGTAAGCCGTTGATACAAGAAACATATTACAGGCCAGCGCTGGATCGGAGGAGGGGAACACACTTGGAGATGCGAATGCGGGTGCCAAGAAATGAGACGGTGGTCATGACGTATGATTTTGAGAAGGCGGTGTTGAGGTATACTGAGTATCCTCCAGATGCGAATAGAGGGTTTGATATTGCGTAAGTCCCTTGGATGAAGATTTCTTCCCATGTCCATGGCAAATTTTCACAGGAAATAGGTTGAATTTCTGTGCTAATATACCTCTCTTCCACTTCTAACAGCCCTGCCATAATTGCACTCCTCGAGCCCACCAACCTCGCCACTAACCCTCGCCCAATATCATACCTCCGCACAACATCTCTCCTGCTCTACTTGCCCACTCCGGATTTCTCCATGCCGTATAATGTAATTATATTGACCAGCACGGTCATGGCACTGGCGTTCGGTAGTCTGTTTAATTTGATGGTGAGGAGGTTTGTGCCCGCGGACCAGGTACCGAGGTTAGGGGGAAGAGTTGGGAGGTTCATGAGGGCAGTGAAGGGGAGACTGAGGAAGGGGAAGGCAAAGACGGAGTAATATGGGGGAGGGGTACAATGAACTGGTGAAGTGGAGAGGTTGTACATATATCTATCGGATCGATACCAGTGGGCAGGATGGGATTGATATTGCGATTGGAATGTAATAATAAGTGTGTCTGTTGTCAAATGTTTGGGCTTTTTCTTCTTGAAATGGGAATACTTAATTCGTAGTTCTGTCTGTTTGGATATCGTATGCGTACTGGTGGGCTCTAGATCGGATAGGAGATTACGTAAGTAGCTAGCTAGCGAAGTCATATTTCGGAGGGGCAGGAGAGTTCTCTCTTTCTCTAGATGTACTCAAGCTACTAGTACTACTCGCTGGATTTCGAAGTACATATGGGATAGCGTATATAAATATGTTTGTCAGCATCTATATGCACTACAGACTGACAGGCTGATTCAGTCCAGTTGCATAACCTCTAGCATATCCCTAATTAATAACTACACCGCCAGCAAGCAGCACATTTAGCTTCTACATAGATAAGCTAACCAAGATCACATAGGCCCAGAAATAACTTCAACCCCAAGAAGAAGAGCTGCAATAATCGCATTTTGCTATACTAGCGTGCCCGATGTGGTAACGATCTGCCCCCCTGTAACGATCCACTCTCTGGGCACTCCTCGTCATGCATTCCTCACTCTACTACTTTTATTTGAATATATTGCAACTATAGAAATTGCTTAACATTATACCAATTTGACATCGCTGAATCAGAATTTGCTATCATAATGAGGAAAAAATCAAAATTCCAATACTTACAACTAAATTTATCATTATTCACCTAATTTGAGTCCTCCCTGTATATAGTATAGCTCAACATCCTCGAAATCAGAAAAATAATATAGAAAACTAGTAATTCTCATCTATCTAGGGCTGGTCTTTTTATTAAAAGTCAACAATTGCATATACAGATCATGTGGGATGCAGTGCACCTTCAATTGTATAGAAGTAGTTTATGTTCCTGAGCTAATCTCTATACCTTGATCTGACCTTCAGTGTTTCTAGACTCCTCAAGTGATTCAGGAATACCGGGACTTGAAGTAGTAGTAGTTGAAGCACTAGAGGTGGTAACAGTAACTCCTTCTGAGGTGCCAGGTATAACAGAAGAGACCTGTGGCTCAAATCTGCTGCTGGAACCTTCTTCTACCCACCCCCCTTCTAGTATTCAGACCCTCCTATCTCATGAACTAAAGATCTTTCCCAGTCCCAGCCTTGCATGTGAGTTCTTCCATAGTGTCTTTTTGTAGCTTGTTCAGCTGCAGCCATATCTCTCTGTTTTCGTTCCTCTTTTGCCTTACTTTCTCGCTCCATCGCTACTAACTACTTTGCATATCAGCACCTTCTTTCTTATCCTAAACTATTTTCACACCTTCTGAAGTTTCTCTTCCTCCTTTCTGACCTTCACTGTTTCCTGTTTGACATTTCCTACTATTTTTTCCTTCTATTTCCAGTATTGCTTTAACTTCAGCTCAAGGCGGCATAGGAGGAAGTGAGTAAATATAGCGTCTTGGGTGTCTTGGGCGTAGAGAATCGCATCCTACCAGATCAGTGAAAAGACACTTGACTAGTGACGTTTACTAGTCCTCTGCATAGCTCATTTAGCAATACGCACCTGCATCCCATATATTTGCTGTCGCATTTCGCATGCATTGCATTACGCTCTATCGGCCACCCGACCGGGTGACTCATGACAGAGGGAAAGCAAGGCAAAAGAAGAACGAAAATAGAGAGAGATGGCTGCAGCTGAGTAATCTACAAAAAGACACTATAGAGGAACTCACATGCAAGGCTGGGACTGGGAAAGATCTTTAGTTCATGAGATAGGAGGGTCTGAATACTAGAAGGGGGGGTGGGTAGAAGAAGGTTCCAGCAGCAGATTTGAGCCACAGGTCTCTTCTGTCATACCTGGCACCTCAGAAGGAGTTACTGTTACCACCTCTAGTGCTTCAACTACTACTACTTCAAGTCCCGGTATTCCTGAATCACCTGAGGAGTCTAAGGACACTAAAGATCAGATTAAGGTATAGAGATTAGCATGAGAATATGAACTACTTCTATATATTTGAAGGTGCACTGCATCCTATATCATCTCTATATACAATTACTGACTTTTAATAAAAAAGACTAGCACTACATAGATGAGTATCACTAGTTTTCTATATTATTTTCCTGATTTCGAGGATATTGAGCTATGCTATATATAAAGAAAACTCAAATTAGGTGAATAATGATGAATTTGGTAGTAAATATTGGAATTTTGTTTTTTTCCTTATTATGATGGCAAATTCTGATTCAGCGATGTCAAATTGGTATAATGCTATGCAATTTCCATAGTTGCAATATATCCAAAATAAGCAGTAGAGCGAGGAATATATGACGAGGAGTGCCAAGAGAGTAAATCGTTACAGGGGGGCAGATCGTTACCACTTCGGGCACGTTAGTACTTCGCCAAATTCAAAATCAAAGTCCCTATCTTTCTGAGCCATTTCAGAGCTGCTCGATATACCTGAATCAAGCTGCCATGGTATCATTCACCATGCGATGACATGGGCTTCAAATCTACCCAGTTCAACAGAATCAGCTGCTGGGTCTATAGAAGAGAGGCTCGCAGGGCCTGTAGGACGGAAAGCCGCTGTGGTGGTAGGAGGAGGGCTACTGGGCCCATCGGAGACGATGTTGTAGGACTTATGTGTAGGAGTGGCGGAGCATAGGGGAGAGAGTGTCTGGGGGTTCTGACCATGGATACATCGAAATTTCCTTTGCGTTATTACGATCAGAGATTCTAGGAACCCGCCTCCAGCATGCTTGAACAAGCGCCCAACTTGAACAGCCAAAATGCGCTCAATATAGCGTGAAGGCGAAGCGCCGGGTCCGGAACAGATCAAGCAAAGCAGAAACGAGAAACGAGAAATAAATCAGAAAAATGCCATGGTATATATAATTAATCGCATGGATAGACGGATGGATGGATGGATGATATCACCCCTTCACAGTGTAATAATATAAGTAGCTATAGAGTGGAGGAAACTGGTACAAGGAGAGTGGGGGTAGGATCAGAGGGGGTGCAGGTTGCGTTGAGGGTAATGCATTTCATTAAGTGGAATAGGGTCTGGTTCACGAGACTAATGCATTTTTATGTCTACAGTAGCAGCTGTATTTAATTTAGGTTATTTTTAATTTAGCATAAACCAAGCACTACTGTATAGCACTTAAGCACTCAAGACCGGCGCGAGAACAACTCAATGCCTTGATTAACCTAAAACTGTAATCATGCACTTTACCCAGAATATCACAGAAAATCATTGAGTGCATAGATATCTTGAGGACTCTGCTAATGGCTGTGCAATCTCGGTTGTGATCCTCACTGGCATCGAATTAGGCAATGTTTCACTTGCCAAAGGGATACAGCCAGATTGTATATATATCTAGGAGCTTTGCAGCTGTGCGGTCTCTATTCCTTGAGGGAATTGGGTAATCTTGACATGTATCTTTTCACCAAAAAAGTCAGCATCGGCAAGCGTTGACGTTCTGTTGGCGATTTCAAGCATCAAGTTGATTTTTAGGAATTAGATATTTCATTAGTTATTATCGTCTCGTAACCAGCACCATTTGAACATTGAAACTACTTATACGTACATGCCGATGTAATAACATTTCAAACAGAATTGCTGCTCGCAAACCGTTGATATGGCGTTCGGCTTTTTCCCTGCCTCCTTCTCCCTCCTCTCCGCATGGATATGTCAATGTGCTAACGGAATGCAAATATACAAAACTGATCTCCGCGTACCCCATACCAACCACCTATATCCCATCCCCGATGACTCCCACACCACCACCCAACCCAACCCACAACCCTTTTTTCTCTCTCTCCTCCTTCCTCTTCCCCCCACCTTCCGCCCCACGCGCCCTCATGGGAATCCTTCTCTTGCCCGCCTCTTCCTTTTCCTTGCCCTTCTCCCCCTCCTCCTCCAACTGAACCAACTCCTCCAGTTCCCTCAACAACCCCCTCACCCCACCTGCCTCCTGTCCTTCTAACCTCCCCTTTGCCCTTTCCATCCTCTCCCCCACCTCCCCTTCCACTCCCCTCTTCCTCACCTTCGCCACCTCCTCCCAAGTCTTGACAATCTCCGCTGGTGTTCTGCCCTCAATCTCCAATGCCCCGTTTGCGATATATTCCCTCAACAGATGCGATTCCGATGCGAGCTGTTCGAGAGTCTTGCATAGGCGGTCTTTGGATGTGGTCAAGGTGGATGAGATGTGGTTTCGGAGGAGAACGAGAGATTTCTGAGTGTGGAGCGTGGTTGGGAGGTGGTCGGTTAGGAGAGGGAGTAAGGGGGTTGTGGGGACGGGGGGTGAGGGGAAGGGGTGAGGAGAGGGGACGGGGCCGGGAGGATGGGTTGAAGGAGGAGTGCGGGCTGGTCAGAGGCAGGGGGGGTGGGGTCAGACAGGAGTTGGGACTGGTGGATGAGGGAAAGGAGGGTGGCGCGGGAGTTGAGGTAGGAGGTGTATGCGGCATGGATGTCCACTAGAACCTTTTGATGGATGCCGTCGGCGGTGAAGGCGTCTCCTCCTTGGGCCTCCGCTGCACCGTCCCCCTTTGCGCCTCCCTCAGCCTCAAGCGGAGGGCCAGCGCTATGGCTTAGCCGCTCTTCCATCCACGCAAACAGCTCCTCGCGGGTGCGCTCCAGCGCGCGGCGTTTATCACCCATAGCCTTATCCCCATTACTTCCACCTGCACCCTTCTCCGCAACCTCCGTAATCCGTTGCTTCACCTCCTCAAGCTTTGCTTTCTCAGCCTTCATCTCGTTCCATGCGCGGAAGATCGCTTGCTCGAGTGGCATCAACATCTTGCTTTGCTCGTCCTCTCCTCCGCCAGGACCCCCTCCACCCCCACCTCCTGTACCTCCACCACCCCCCACCCCCACCAAAACTCCCATGGGCAATGCGGCAGGTGGTGCTGGAAATGGTCCAATCCCATCTCCTTTACCCACCTCTCTCTCCCCCCTCTCCCTCTCTTTCACTGCCAGATCCACCCTGCCCACCTCCCCCACATACCTTTCCAACACTTTCAACTTCGCCAGCTGTTTCCCAAGCATATGCGTCTGCAGATATAAGTCCAGGAACTCCCTCCCCCCATTATCAGTGGGGTCATTGATACACAGGCCGTCTTCATCCCATTCATTTCTATATCCACTGCCAACGTTCCCTGTGGACTGTGTATCACCGTAGTCACTTTCATTCTCAAAGACCTCAAATTCTGGTGGTAGTGAAGAAGCAAGGGATTCGTACTCGCGCTTTGCGATGATGTTTTCGCGGAGGGCGAGGAGGTACTCTCGACGCAACCGCTCCCCGCCGAATCGCCCTTCCGTGGGGCCATGCACACCGCTTGATTTCGTTCCTGTCCCTGCCACCCCCGGCCCAGCCCCAGCCCCAGCCGTCGCACTCGTACCTGTAACTCTTGTAACCGGCTTTGGTATCCCGCCTCCTGTCCCGACCCTCTTCAAACTCCCCGTCGCAGTGACAGCAGCCTTCGCCTCCTCACGCGGCGGGCCCAGATACGCCCCCCTGCCCAACCACCCGTCGACCTGTGCTTCGAATTTCGCTACGCCCGTGTCCACCCCGGTATCATAATTTCCGGCCTCGCCCACTCCAGAAGTGGATGTAGATGATTGCGAAGGCGGCTGCGGCGGAAGGAAGAGATCCACGCCGCCAGACTCAATGGCATCAAAGAGCTCTGAGAAGTATGCAGCGACGGCCTGCCGTGTATGCAGGGCATCGGAGCGTGAGCGGATGAATTGGGCGAGGTGGGCGTGGAGGGCAGGTAAGGGGAATGCGGGGGGGAGGGAGAGGGGCGGGGAACGGGGACGGGGAGGGGCGGGTCCATGGTGGAGCAGGTGGCGTAATGAACTGAGGAGTATCTATTCGGGATGGGTCTGTGTGAGAGGGGCTCAATCGAGCGGCATGGCCAGCTTCAATTTCGTGTTTACACTAGGACAGCAAAAGAGTGGTGAACTCACAGTAGCGCAACCCTCAACAAACCAACCATTTACCGGTCCCCGAAGCAACGGCAATCACCTACGCAAACGCGCGAAAAGAACTTGAGCTTCTAGATTGCACCTACAGGTAGCTATATGACTTCAACAGTGCTACAATTACCGGCAGGTTCTATCGGGGATCTAACCCATTTGTAACGACTGTTGTATACTTTGTGGGCGATATTACTTCGAAACTCAAAAATTGAACATGTACCTGTATGTCTACAGAGATGCCAATGCAATCTAACGCGTCAGGAGCAAGTGACATCCATCGCGCAGTGTCGCTCGAGCAAGGGCCGAGCGAGGCTCTCCGAAATTCAGGAAAAACCGAGCCTCATCAGCGAGCTGCTACAGTGACGCCTTACTAAGGATGAGACTACCGTAAGGCTACTTTAAATCGTCCCCTGCTCCCTTAAACACCTCTCGAACCCCACCAAAGTCTACCACCAGCCGCTAGTTATAACGACCCAGCCCACTGTCATTACTAGCATTTAGACTGTTTTATATGTACCTACAAGGACTAGTTGGGAGACTACCACAAGGAAGAAGACAGCCCATTTTCGACCGCGGCTGCCTACGCTCTGGTGTCTCTGGTGTGAATGCTTGATCTGGCCCTCACGGAATGAACCAATGGTCATGACAACCACTGGCGCTTCGGATCATCTCAGACAAAACCCACCCCAGATCGCTACTCCCTCTCAAACTGATGCAATAGAAGCAAATCGGCGGAAAAACAAGCGGAGCCTGGACTATGTGCTTAGGAGTTTCCTCGCTGGAGGTGTTGCTGGGTCAGCGGTAAGATCATTCTTCTCTGCATTTTGTATCCTCATACTGATATCGATCTATTCGGATAGGCAAAAACACTTATAGCTCCCTTGGACCGGGTCAAGATTCTGTTTCAAGCGTCAAATCCGCAGTTTCTAAAGTATACTGGGTCTTGGTTCGGTGTAGTAAATGCTGTTAAGGACATTCAACGGCGCGAAGGATTCTTTGGCTTGTACAGAGGACATTCTGCAACCTTACTACGAATTTTCCCATATGCGGCCATTAAGTTTGTTGCATATGAGCAAATTCGAGCAGTCCTAATAAAAGTTAAGGACCAAGAAACACCGGCTCGCAGGCTCTTGAGTGGCAGTCTAGCAGGCGTAACATCCGTCTTCTTTACATATCCGTTGGAGGTGATTCGGGTCCGGTTAGCATTTGAAACAAAGCAGGACCGCAGATCATCAGGACTTGTGGATATATGTAAAAGGATATATAGGGAGGCAGGTTATACTCCGGCTGCTTCAAAGACAGCACCTGCAGTAGTGTCTTCTACGCCTCTTCAAATAAGACCACTTACTGGCTTGTCTAATTTCTACCGTGGTTTTTTACCGTCTGTCCTAGGCATGCTACCTTATGCTGGTGTATCCTTCCTTACCCACGACTTAGTAGGTGATTGGCTACGCAACCCGAGGATATCCAAATATACAACTATTTCAACCCCAGCAGGCTCTACTGGAGCGCAGGATTATGATGGAAATCGGAAAGTTGTACTCAAAGTTTGGGCAGAGCTACTCTCCGGTGGTTTAGCAGGACTGTGTAGTCAGACCGCCAGTTATCCGTTGGAGGTTATCAGACGGCGACTGCAGGTTGGCGGGGCGGTAGGCAACGGGAAATTCCTGCGCTTAGGAGAAACTGCAGCAACAATATGGAAGACTAATGGATTCAGAGGGTTCTTTGTTGGCCTTTCGGTATGCCTCTGAATGATGCTGCTGTTATTGTGCAATTCGCTGACCATGTACGTAGATTGGATATGTGAAGATTATACCAATGACTGCGTAGGTTCATCCTTTTGAATTGGATATGGAGACTATTAACTAACTTGAACTAGTACCGCCTTCTTTGTCTATGAGCGTAGCAAGTTGTATCTTGGGATTTAATTTTGTATACGTATTGCGTTGGCTCCAGGTCGGTGTTCATTGGCATAGGGAATTTGAATGTTACGATCTGGTACGCGTAGTGTTACGACGTCCTTCATAGTTGGTGACAAGATTAACCTTCTAGATCGCTTGTTACCTTTTGTTCTTTGAGTCTCATATAGAAGTTACGGCGTTTGAATGTCTGAATCATTGGATTATAATTATTTTGCTTTTAGTGCTTGTATATTCTGCAGTTTTGTCTCCGAGGCCAGAGAACTAGGCTATAGTTATTGATGTTCTGGTATTCCATGTCTTTCATCGGTGCAGTAATACACCAATATCACTAGGTAATTATATCAAGTTCCATTACTGTACAAGACAGAGGGTCATGCTCTTGATGAACGAGTAATTCAAGTCATATACTTAATGAAGGCAGATTTCAGTACGGCATTTCTCTAATCAGAAGATAGAAACAAATACCTCTTGTGATAGAAAACGAACCGAAAGCTTTCCTCTAAAAATTAATATCACAGCCCACCAACCAGCTTTTATTGTTCAACGTATTCAAACTTCTGACGACACATCGGACACAATCCCCGTGAACTCTCCGTATTAATCCAATCCAGCAAACAATGCTAATTCCTAACATTAGCTTCATGTCAAGATCCATGCGCATGGGGGAGCTTGCCATGTGGAATGAATGCCCACATTTTCCAACCACTGATCACAACATTTTAGTTAGATTACCTAGCTTATTTTTTTTCTCACTTTGAAGATAATAGGCAAGGAATCATACAGAGAGAACAATCATCGCCAGGAAATCGACAATTTGGGCATGTGCCATCAAATTGGACACGGCAAATACCGCACACCTCATCTTCAGGTACGTCCCATTTCCACGACGCGACCGCGTTCCAGGTTTTGATTTTAACTTTCATGGTGGAAGCTACAGACGCTTTGTTGTGTGCGTGTGGGCGTAAGGAGTGTAGTGAAAACTCGCGTGTTGGTACTCCGGGGGATGCTGGGGCAGCTAAGTATTAGGGCAGCGCCAGTCTAGAGCCAGGCTGCAAAAGCGTTGGTAGGCGTGAGTTTCGTGCTCCCATAAGAGTAAAAGCAGCAAAAGCAGCACCATCTCCGAAGGAGGAACATACTTATTGTCCAACTAGGAATATGAACCTATGCGGAAGATAGTTTTGAAAAAAATAAACACTCGAAAAAAAACTTCATGTATCCAACACCTACGCGCCAACTCCAATTTATTACTCCGACAACTCAAACCCCACAGTATCTTGTCGCCCCTCCTTCAAATTTAATTTACATATCGTTACGACGACGGCACTCGGCTGTGCTCAAAGTACATCAAATGTAATTTTTTAAGGGCGACAATTCAAATGCGTGGTTCAACTGTTCTCGAGTTTAGGCCATTACTAAGAGCTTTTCTTCCATACGGATCTCATCCGTTCAGTGTCTTCATAATTACTCTGAAAGAGCCTGTCAATAAGCTCGAGTCAAATCCCTCGCGTTCTACATGCCACACTCCATGAACTTTTCCAGTGTCAGATGAATCGTTCCTCCCAATTTTGTCAGATGAATGGTTCCTCCCAAAAATTGGGAGAAATCGGTACGAGGAGTTTCTAAAGCTCAGTATTCCTGGTGCAAGATTTCTGATCTTGATGCTGTGAAGGATCCAGATGGCCCATATGTACTCATGGTTCCTACAGCGCGAATCTTTGAGGAAGCCATGAAGAAGGTGGGAATTCCGAGAGAGAATACAGTAGATATTGACCATTAAAAAAAATCGATAGCACAGAAAGACTTTAATACTTGTTGGCTTGAAAGGTTATCGTCTATGATAGTACTGCGCTTGGTATATTCTCTGCCCCCAGCGTAGCATCACCCAAGGCCCATCTTCTCAATAATTTCAAGAAATGGGTTGATAAAATCTATCCTACTGAAAAAGCCCCAGAAGAGACAATTGAAAGACCATATTATCCATTGATAGAGCCGGATGAGAAGATGATTGCCAGCTTTAAGGAAATAAAAAGTATTATACAAAGCGAGGAGAATGGGCAAGATAATAGATTATTAGTAGCATGGGAGATGTTTAGGTAAAGATCCAAAGCAATGGATTGGTCCATGTGAGAAGCAATCTTCTTGTAGTAATATTCAATTTTAAGGTGTAATTTTCATTGTCTTTCATCTGGACATATTCCGAAATCCATCAGTCTTCCCTTCAGTAGCTTATTGGACCCAGTTACTAAAAAGCTAAAGCATGCTACAAGATCAAGGAAATAACTTGGTAGTGGGATTAATCCGTCAAAGAATATGGAAAACAGGCTCACATGTGGAATGGGAGCCACCGCAGCTGTGGTTAACATTGCGATGGAAGAGTTGAAATTAACACTGTTAAGAACGTCTATGTGGCTCTTGGATGTCAGTATACAACAAAAATTCATTTCCAACTTTGGCCCAGCTAATATATGTATGTCTATTACAGGGAATCGGTCCAGAGGGTCGATGAGGCCAGTAGTTTGACTGTTAAATCATAAGGTACTGAGAAAGTACTTCTGATTATAGAGACTTGACACAAAGTTTATTTTTGTGCTGTGCAATTTTAAGAATCTGTTTTATGCCTTATTTATGAATATATGTCAGAGTAGGAGAGGTGGGACGGGTGATTGAGGGGGAATGGGCTTCAAGAGGTGGTGGAGTTGTTTACCATATGAACTGGCCTAGCTTCGTAAGATCAGCTCGTCTGCTGCATCTTGTAATGTAGGATACAACAAGTGGCCGATGATAAGAGGAATAGAATAGAATTGAGGTGCCCTGGTACGACTCCCGAGGGTTGTTCTCATATTCTCTAAAAATGGACACCAGTTTTAGTTGTTTACCGTGCGGGCCCAAATAAACTAAACACGTGAAGAACTTAGAATCACTAGTGAGAGCATGAATATGCTCCATATATCGCGACCGCCCAACTTTGGCCAATACGGTATACCAATATGGCGATAGCTTGCCAATGTTATGAATTTGTGAACAAAAACTGGCTACAAAGTGGGCTTTCAATTTAGACTTTCAGTTAAAAAAAAAAAAAGAAAAGAAAAAGAACTCATCAGGTCATTATATTATGTAGCGCCATTTAGATTATAGCCATCATGTAAAATGAAAACAATATTTGCCTGGGCGGCCACTACGATTCACACGCACAGGATTTGACATTTATTTATTGAGCTGGAAAGAAGGAATACTAGAGTGGCTTGACTATTGTGAACTTATCCATTCTGGGTGCCAGAGAAGGGGCTTATTGATTCTACAGTGCAGCGGTTTACAGATGATTAATATGGCTTTTATCAATCCCATTGAGCCGCTTGACGAACATTGATGAATCCAAAAATATGCAGCCATTGTTGGAAGAAGAGGAAAGACTGAATTAAATGAATATGATACATGGGGCGGATGGGGTGGCAGGGTAGAGGGAAGGTGATGATGATAGTGGTGGTGGTGGGAGGGTATGGGATGCTATTGTGGCTGCTGGAGGGAGGGAGGGAAGGGGAGGAAGGGGGAGAGAGGGGGGAGGACGCGGAGGAGGAGGTGCGATTGAGAGGCAGTGGGGAGAGGGAGGAGTTTAAGCGGACTGGACTTTCTTCTGCTTCTGTGAACTGACCTATACCTTGGTTGAAGTGGAATGCTGTTGTCTCTCGTGAGAGGTCACGGTAACAAGCGCCATGGAAAGGTATAGCATTGAGGACGTTGTGGACTAAGCTGTTGTGGTAACAGCATCTTGTAACGCAACAACTCCTGTCATAACTTGTGTCTAATGACTACCACAAGGTATCTATTGGCATGCTAATTACATACGTACATCTTACCCACTCGATCCATTTCAATCGAATTTCCTTATCTCCCAACCCCTTCACCATGCCTTCCGCCAAACCCCCCACTTCACTCATTCAACACCAGCACCATTGCTCCATTCATGACATGATTCGTCGGAAGGAATCTTCTTCAACCTGGACAGGGTATCCAAGGCAAAGCCTTCGTTAGCATGCGTAAAGCCGCAGTTTGAACAAGCAGAATCATGTCACATAGTATAATGGGACAATGCCGACCCTGAAGACGCGTGCCCAGAGTTATACATAGGTTAATGCATGCCATACGGAAGGTGAAATGGAATAGTGGGGGGATATGCAGGTTCAGACGGTATATGCATGCTCCATAGAGTATATCTGGGGAAAGGAAAGATGCTCCGATAGGTAGAATGGGTATTCAATTTCATGACGTTAGAAAATGGTGATGATTGACAGTCACATTGGAAAAGGGGAAAAAATAATAAATAAAAAAAAAGTGTACAAAGAAACACAGTCTAAGTAAAGAGTAAAGAAACCCTGTGAGCCTATATTGCATGCTCACCCCCCCTCGACGTCTCAGCTTCACCTAACCCCACTGTAGGCTCAATCCTTGCTGTACCCGCTACACCTTTCACACATATTCATAGGAAAACAAACATTGAGACATATCCTAGCTATAGTACCGATATATCAAAGAGCCCCACCATTTCTCTCCAACCGCTCCGCCCCCTCACCCACTCCAATTTCTATTTTGATCGCCTCATGGGCATTACTATACAAGCCCTGTCTTCATCAATACATCGACAACCTACTCTCCTAACCAAATAAAGAGATTACAAACGGTTCTGCTGAATCTAATTCAATAGAGATATTTGAAGATAGGAATTGTGGAGTAGGAGGAAGGGAGGAAGGGACAAAAGAGATGGACATCTTCAAGGAATAAGAAATTAGGAAAGCTTGTAAGGACAATGATCAGATGAAGGGATGGGGTATGAATAGGAAATGTAAATCAGGTAAATAGATGATGATGATGCTCTGACCCAAGTAAGTGTTGAAATAAGGCAGCTTCAACTCACATCGACGTCCTCCAGCGCATCTTGTTGTGACTAAACATCTCCCATTAGCGCATACTCTCCCCACTTACAGCCACTCCTCCAATATTGGGGAATACTCACAATACATCTCAACACATTCTTCTTTGAACTTTCCTGCATTTCTCCCGCAAGCAACAATTCATCCAAAATAAAATACGCTTTCTGGAAATTGAATATGATATCCAACTCGCAGACATTTCCGTAGTATTTGTCCATTTGCTCAACGTAGCGATGCACGATTTCAAGTGTAATGAGCTCATTATCGTCTGGGTCAATGCCGGCGATGAAAAAGAGGGAGGCATAACGGCGGTAGATTACTTTGCTGTCTGTGAGCCGGGAATAGTAAGTGTCAGTCTTGTCTTAAGGCGATATAGTGACTCAAATGACGGAGATAAAAGGGCTTGAGTTACCCTTATACTCAATAAAATTACACATCCGCGTCCTCCTAGACAACACCAGTTGCGACACGTCCTTTACAATCTTCGCTTTCTCTTTTGGTGATAACGTTGTAAACCATTTTGCCAGGCGCTGACAATATCTCGTATCCCCACAGTTAGCTATGACCCCTCCTATATCCCTATCAAGTTTCCCCCAGATGCAATAGACCTACCACTTTGCCCTGGCGAGAGAGGAGTATTAGGTACCTAAATTTTAGCGTGAAAGAGTCAGCTTAGGTGCAAACAGAAGTTGAAACCCTCTACGCCAACATCTCCAAATTTGGCTATAGTAGAGGGTGAAACATCCTACAAAGCTACAACACACCGCACAGAATCGAGAAGTTTGGCATACCTCACAGTCATCTTGCAAAGCTCTCTCTTCTCCAGAACTATGGAACACTTCACCAAGGTCCAAAACTCACACTGAGCTAGAGTTGGGTCAAGCTTGCAAACTCTCTTTGACCAATTTAACGAGCTTCTGACACTACTGGTAACAATTGCTAAACAGTAGGTATCTTTTGAGTCCTATCTGTATACGGGGAGGCAAGCTCGAGTGGGTGGAGGGGTATGGAGAAGAATATCGATGCTGCCCTAACCAGGTTGTACTGCAATCGAAACAGAAGGTATTGTTCTAACTTTAGCTAGATCCTTGTCTGGCACGACAAGGGGCCCTGTACATATGGCAGGGCGTTACCTAATCCTGGATGCGTCCTGGTACCTAACCTGGACCGCGTAGGACGCTAACCCACACGGGAAATTACAGACCTCTTGTCGTGAGAGGCTGGGAGAAGGGAATCATATACTAACTAGTAGGGAGGCTTCGCCTCCTCTTCTCCCAGTCCGCACGATAGGGAAACTGCATAAAAAATATTATATGGTTGGGGACATCTGTACGCGGAGTAAATTGCACCCCAACTTCAACGCTCTAAAACGTAACAAGAATAAATAGATAAAATTAGTTTTGTGCCGTAATATGGTAGAACAGACAATGAAGAATAGAGTTACGAAATGATATCTATTTATTTGATTTTTTGTTATAGTGTTTCATAGAGTTAAAGATCAGGAGTTTTATATAGAGAGGGGTCGCCTTTAGTAATCACCAATATAGTATAGTATATAGTAGTCTAGCTAAAAATGGAGAGCAGCTAACTAAAAATGAAATAGAATATGTACATTCCTGATGCAATACCTCTTTATGTACTACTTGGTTTTATGTTGTGTGCGATATATGCAAGTGGACAACTAGCACAGCTAGGCTAGGATATGTAGAGTGTGACAAAGTGATTGGGCGGTAGGAGCAGTAACAGTAGAGCGAGCAGTAGCAGCAGTGCGAGCAGTAGCAGCAGTAGCAGCAGTACGAGCAGTAGCAGCAGCAGCAGCAGTGTGAGCAGTAGCAGCAGTAGCAGCAGCAATGCGGGCAGTGGGAGTGGTAGAGTGGTAGAAGCGGTAGACTCTCTGCACTTGTAGAGCTCTCACTTGCAATATTACCCTCAATTCCCTCCCCTCCCACCCATCCTCCATTTACTGTTCTCGAACTCAAGGTTTTAGTATATATGGTATATCCAAGTAACTCTTCATGTAACTTCTGGTTTCACTACCCTTTATTCAAGTGTATAATGCCATTGTTACTCACTTCTTGAGCAAGAAATGGAAAGTTGGTAAACATAATAGTGTCATGGTGAAATAACATGCGCAGTGCGAAGAGTAGGCCTAAACCTAAGAATTGTCCGGGTACCCGACCTGACGCGACCGGCTGGATAGCACCGGATACTCCTATATATCCCGAACCGGCAGTCACGGTAGTTCTACCTTTCGATGCAACGGTTTGCAAAACGGTCGGTTGCAACCCGTAACAGATAGACCTATCATTGCTGCATGGGACCTGTCTTTCAAGGCAATCTAAAATTACAAGGCTCTAGAGTTATATTACAAGGCTCTAGAGTTATTGTTATTATGTGGGCTTCTTGATAATATTGACATTTGCAAGGAGTCGCTGTGATGAGAAATGAAATTATCAATGGATGATATGTACAGCTATTCTAATAAGTAATAATTATGGCTTTAATAATATAAATATAAAATGGTTTTACTTACACCTTGTTATAGAGAAAAGCTTGAGAGGCTCAATCCAGGCACTACTCTCATATTCAATGGCAAAGTGGAAAGATAGTGATGATAGCTTCAGCATCCACCATATGTGGAAATTGGAGATGGAATCTAAAAAGAGATAACAAGACAGTGATCGAGGCATTTCTTATCATTGCATCTGCAATTACTATTCCTACAAACAGAGAGCATACAGTACAGCATTAAGTTTTGAGCGATGGATTCTGCCACATATTTTCGCTGTAGAAAGGCAAGTGAGGACTTTGGAAATAGAAATGAGGAAATAGTGGAGGCAATAGATAATTTACACAAGATCTATTAGCAATATGGTTATTGTAAGAAGGCCGAAGAGATGTATCTTGGTGAAAAATATCCTGGGAGATTGGTTACGAGATTAGGGTTAGAAATCTATTTAATAAAGTACTGTAAAATAAAAATAAAACGGCGGCCGACATGCCAAGGCATCGACCGCAGCTCAACCCTCCTATTTTGGGTGACTTTAGGCGAGTTTGGGTGACTTCAGGCGCAGACTATCCGCAAACAATAGTCTGGCGCGACTGCCTCCTCATCCAGTCCTTACAAGAACAGTGGGCACCACAGAGATGATAAAGGTCGAGGAGCTGGAAGCGCACGGGAAGGCGGCGTATAAAAGAAAGGATTATGCGGGGGCACTTCAGGCATTTAGCACGGTTGGTATTCCACGTCTACGATACTAGCCAGTGCTTCAATCTAACTTGGTTTCACTCATCATCTCACAAAATTGTACAAGGAAGCAGAGGCTAAT
The DNA here is from genome assembly GCA_015179045.1 of Kalaharituber pfeilii. Taxonomy (NCBI): domain Eukaryota; kingdom Fungi; phylum Ascomycota; class Pezizomycetes; order Pezizales; family Pezizaceae; genus Kalaharituber; species Kalaharituber pfeilii. The sequence continues at coordinate 156,470 of WHUZ01000004.1, forward strand.
CCTTAGCATAATGATACTCTTTGTATACGCGATGGTATACAGGCAATCAAATCCCTCTCCTGCAACCCTGCACAAACGCAAAAGCTTATCTCTCTTTACAACTTCCGTGCCGCGACATACGAGAAGATCGAAGGCAAATTCGAAGACGCATTGCGAGACGCAAAACGGATGATTGAGCTGGATGGAAGGGTGGCAGATGGGTATTTAAGGGCAGGAAAGGTGCTACATTTGATGGGCAAGTCAGAGAGGGCATTGAGGGTTTATCTGAGAGGATTGCAGAATGTTGGTGGTGGGGAGGATCACAAGGAGATCACAGACGGGAAGATAAGGGAGAAGGTGGAGAAGGACAGGGAGGTAGGCAGGTGCTATTTTGTGGTTAATGGCTCAATTCGGCTGCTGGGAGAATATGAATTCAGAAAGGCTAATACGATGGAGATCGATAATATATGGGGTTGAACAGGACCTTGAGAAGATGTGCAAAAAGATGGAACAAATCATCAGTGGTGCAAAATCAGAGGAGTCCCAGCGAAAGCGTGATCCTCTCGCAGTATTACCACTGGAGCTAATCACCATGGTCTTTCTACACTTGGAGTTCCTAGACTTAACGTACATTCCCCTCCCCTTCCGGCCCGCATTCTCCGCATCCACCTCGCTAACTCATCCCCCCACAGCCGCTGTCAACGAGTCTCCCGCTCCTGGCGTCAGTTCTTCCGTAAACAGTACCCATACACCTACCGAACCCTGGACCTCTCCCCCTGTCTTCACAAGCCCAAATTCAAACTTCTCCGCACCCTCAAGCACTATATCCAATCTTCGCTCATCCCTGGCCATGCCCCCGTCACTACTCTCATCTTCCCTGCAACAGATGCCCAGCTCAGTGAGTTGGCTCATGTACTGCCGTCCTTACAGTATCTCCGGGTCCTAGGCGATGCAGTCGTGACAAAGGCGTTGTTCGATGTCGCTAAGAGTGCGAAAGGGATAAAGTCAATAATCTTGGAGTGTCAAACGGAGATATCAGTTGTTGCACCGCTGATCGAAGCATGCAAGGCACTTGGGACACTTGAGTGCCATTCGATTTCGGGGTCTGCAGCGGCGGTGGATCCAGGTGGGGGAGGTTGGATGAAAATGTGGTATGAGGTCAAAAACGAATCTCTAGAGAACCTTCTCCTCAACGCACAGGATGACATTGGCACCTCGTTTGGAGACGATGAATCTAAGGTATATATCCTATCCTTTCCCCCTCCCCTTTGGCCCCCCTTGTGAATCTTGCCAACTAAACCCCCCTACCAATAGGACTGGGCCTGTCACCTCCCTCTCTCCGCACCCTTTCCATTCACAACTTCTCCTTCCTCCCCATTCTACCAAAGTGGGATCTTACTTGCTTCCCCCGTCTCACAACCTTCGCAGCTACTCATGTCTACTATCCAGAGTACCCTTCTCTCCCACCCTCCATCGTTCACCTCACCCTAAATCGCAACTACCACTCGCCCCGCAGTGTCATGACCACCGCACACGAGATCCTCTCATCCCACCCCTTACCAAACCTCACATCCCTCGACCTCTCTTCCAACCCCCGAGTCACAAACGATCATGTGCTGTTGTTCCTCAATCCCGCCAATTATCCTGACCCCACAAATCCACCCCTTCGTTCTCTCAACCTGTCAAACAGCCCATACATAAACTGCTCCTCCCTTTCCTGGCTCCTTGGCCCGCAGACGCCGAACACCAAAACAACTACCCATAACTCCAGTACTACTGCCTCTGACATCTCCCAGGGAACGTACGCTTCCCCTTGCACCCATCTCACTACTCTCCTCCTTTCCCAATGTCCAACATTCAATGACCACCTCTCTCTTGAACTACATGCCCTTTCACATCTCCAATTTCTCGACATTAGCCTTACCAAAATTTCTGGTGTGGGACTAGTCAACATTGTCAAAACTACGGGCCGGTTACGAGAGGAGGTGTTGAGTGGCAAACGTCAGGTGGGATTAGAGAAAGTGAAGATTGTAGGATGCGATTTTGTGGGAAGGGACGCAGTCGAGGTGGTAGTGGGGCTAGGGTGTGAGGTAGAGTATCTGGAAGGTTCGGGACAGGGGAGAAAAGGGGGGAAGGGCAAGGGGAAAAAGGTGAGGGATCCGTGGATGTTTTAAGTGAGGTGTTGGGGAAGTAAGACAGCATTGTGAGTTGACAGAGCAACTGGAAATGGGCAATGGATTGCTTTAATTATGAATATTTGTGTTTTGATCCTAGCTGTAACATATGATACCGAGTTAATTTATTAGAATTATTATCTTATTTAACTAACGTAATTTTAATATACTAGTAGTTCTTATAGAGCTGATACTTGTACAACACCTTTCGTCTTAGGTCGAGTAGACATTATACGTATGATAGGACATTGACACTAAACATGGCCGTAGATACTCTGGAAAAACCTGACGGCCACTTAGTACATACATAAGTAAGTACAAACGCCACCTACAACGCTCCTTTTCTACTCCTCTCGCTGCGCCCCTGCTCTGAATTCCGTTAAATTCAAGTTAAAAACAATCCCCCCTACCTTTTTTAAGCAGTACTCGCAGCCTTCAAGTTCCTATGTGGCTCCGGATGAATCTGTTCGCTCCCCAGCAAGGCAGGTGTTAGTCCTCCGTATCCCTGTCGTCCCTATAACTCACCTAGACCACTGCCAGAAGAGGTTTCAACTTACCTCCGTCACCCCCTTGATCAAGTCCTGTATGACCCTCTCTCCATGCTGCTCACCCGCCTTCTTGATCCGCGCCAGCGCACCCTCTGCCTCACGGGCCGCAGCATCCTCAGCTTTAGCATTGCTACCGGAGTGCTATACATGCGTTAGCAACCCTGTGCTCTTCGATATCCATAGCCCACCCCCTCGGGATTTTCGATGGGGGAAGTGTAGTCTCGTAACCAGGGACAGTGCGTTAAATGAGATAAAATGGTAGTAGTGATTGTTGGGAGAGGGAAAATGAAACTACGGACTTCGGCCTCAAACTTCTTAAACTCAGCCTCCTTCTGCTGCTTGTACTCTTCGATTTCCTTTGCGGCTTCGGCGCGGGCATCTTTCACGCGTTGGGTGCGGTATTGGCGGGCTGTGTGAGTTTTGGAACAAAAAGACAGTGTTAGTATAGGAGGGTGGAAGAGGCGCGGGAGGGGGGAGGGAAAGAGGGGGGGTTACCTTTTTGTACGATTTTCTGGGCCTCTCGTTCGGCCTAATTCACCATGATAGATTATTCCAATCAGCAATGGCGCTATGGAGGCGAGTATAGGGCCCAAGCCAGTAGATCTTAATCCCATCTCATGTCTCTTGCTCATCCCGCCCAGGACCTTCCCGTTCCGTTCCGTTTCTCGCATCATCCCCATCGAATCAATCCCAACCCAAAGGCTTCACATCTTCGTGTTTCGCCGTACCACCTCTTCTACTCCCGGGGGGCGGACGCATTTCTGCACCTCAGACCCTCTTTTCCTCCCCTTCCCCACCCCGACAAAGGGTAATCAGGATGCTGAGAAAAGGTTTTTTTTTTTTAAAAAAAAAAAAAAAAGGTAACGTACATCAAGCAGCGTCTGGATGCCCGCCGAGTTTTGCGCAGACTGTATCGTGTCAAATACCCGTTAGCCAAAGATGCACACACGCACACACATATATATGTATACAATCTCCAAGCCATACTTTTCAAGCCCACTCCTCATAATTCCCGGAGGAATGACAGCTATATAGCGGTAACGGCGGGGAGATATTATTCGATAACTGGGGGGATCGGGGCTGGGAAACTGGGGAGTGAATAAGGATCTATCAGACGCACCATCTTCGCTATCTATTACTCAAAGAGCGTCCGGGAACACAGTCGTATATCAAATTCTTTCTCCTTGCGGGCCTGCGAGGTTGAACGTTCCGTGCCTGTACCCTGCCGTATCGTCGGTCCTCGATTGAACTAAGCAGCAGGCGTCATGATAGTTCTACTCTGCAACGTAAGGTTGCTGCCAAGCCTTATGCTAGTGACCCCCATCCTCGGAATAAGCATACCTACCAGCCTTTGCAGATCGCAAGCACACCCCACATTCGTGGCGGCGCCACCTCGTAAACATAAACAAAATAAAAATAATTCGATATCAAGCTCTTACCCTCAACACCAAGGCCACAGCTACATCCATCCAGCAATCCATCTCTACCATCGACACCCACAATGTCCCGCACTGCCAAAACTACCTTCTTCACTACAGTTGCCCTCTGCGCATTCACCGTTGTAGGCGTACATTACATACAGAGTGCCGAGAAGGCCGTACGCTGTCCCTTCCCCCTTCATCCTACCCACCTTCCTACTTTCCCATATATCCCTCCCCTGTTGCCCAACAAGTTCCTACTTATCCAAATTCCCTTTCTGCCCATGCTCCCCTCTACAAATGACTAACTGTCAGGTGACTCTTGCACAGGCAATGCATGCCGGTGTCCTCCGTGACGAAGAACGTACACGCATCAAGCGGGAGCGGCAGCTCGATTTCGAGATGCAGGCGCAACTGGAGAGGGATTTACGGAAAAGCCAGACGGTGGTGGATACCACGGCGGAGGCACTGGAGGGGCCAGCGGGGACTGCCGAAAGGTAGTGGTGGGTGGGATGTTGTTGGGGTCATGGGGGAGGCCAGGGTTTGTATGGGCGTGGAAGGCAGAGGAGGGGAAGTATTGACGATATGCTAGGTCTTGGTTATGGCCTGACGCAACTGCTGTATTATCTAATAAGTATAAAATTTTTCCTCTTCTTGGCGTGACACTGGAAGTTTTCCGACTGGATAAGAAAGTGAAGCCTGGAGTTCATCCGATTTGATAAGTATTTTTTTGGGTTACTTCAAATTGAAGTCGGTTTCTCAATTTGCGTTCAATATTATATCATAGTAGTGCTATCGTGACACTAGTGAAAATCTTTACGTAAGTATTTTTTTGGGTTACTTTTCTTATTTTTCGTTCAATATTATATCATAGTAGTGCTATCATGACACTAGTGAAACGCCATAGTCTTTACGGAAGTATTTTTTTTTGGTTACTTTTCTTATTTTTCGTTCAATATTATATCATAGTAGTGCTATCATGACACTAGTGAAACGCCATAGCCCATAGGGCGGCAAAAAAAAAATCTTGCTCGATAGGTTAGTGGGCCAGCTCCTGCTCGATAGATTTAAGAGCCAACTCCTACTTGATAGAGCTCTAAACCAGCTCCTGTTCGATACAGTACATCTGCTGTCTACTAAACCAGCTCCTGTTCGATACAGTACATCTGCTGTCTACTACGATTTCCCTCCACTGCTTATACTACATAATACTGCTTACACGTTTCCATTTTATCCATCAACTATACAAGATGCCTCAGCTATATAGTGCTATTTTGCATACTTCTACCCCAATATACTCAATTCATACGGATTCTATACAAAAATCTATATATACCCGGCGGTTAGAAGGGGAAATTTGGATCGATTCGAGCTATAATATAATATCGGTGGATTCGAATAAATCTTTACCATTGGATATTTACAAGTATTTTCCAAAAAATGCTGGAATTCCAATTCAGAATTCATACATCTTCGCCGATGGGATATTCATAGTGAAAAAAAATCGATAATTTACTAAGTTTCCAATTACGAGCACTTTATATATCCCAGTATGTAATTTCTATTTATTGAATTTTATTACTACCATTATCTGCTAACTAGAGAAAAAAAAATAGGTATGGTAATCCGAATGACGAAGATTATATAGCCAAATGTCCTCAGCCTCAATCTTCGACTCTTAATATCATTGGAGTCGTTGGGAAAACCTTTGATGTTCATAGTGATATCAAAGATTATAATCCTCGCTCATTTGAGTTAAATACTTCGATTTTTGATACTCGAGAATCCCCTGCTTTATATACAGTTATGTGTTTTATTCCACAGGATACCAGGTTTCAAAATACTTCTTTACCTACCTCTCGAGCTCCTGTTTCTATTTTTGGAATTATTATAGGAATTCATACTCCGAGTAATAATATTGCTGTATTGCTTTCTGATATTGTTTTTTTGTCTGCTCGAAATGCAATTGATTTTTGCGATACTACTACTGATGAAGGATTACAAGACTCTAAGTCTTCAAGCCCAAAACGAAAATGGGACAAGTGGAGAAAAAATACAGGAGTTGAACAAAAAAGCAAAAGGGTAAAAGTGAGTTCAGTTAATATACCTTCTTTATCTCCAATGTCATCAATTATAGTTTCATCGGAGCAGACAAATTCTACTTTAGTTGGACAGAGAAATACAAGTACGATGTCTAATATATCAGTACCATAAGATATATTAGATATTTCTCGAGAGGAGGATAATATTTGTGAAGAGGGGATGGATGTATTATCAGTTTACACTAATACTATTATTTCGTCACCTGAGGCAGATTCTTGATAGCAATATATATATATATATATATATATATATTTTTTTTTTTTTTTTTTTAATATTAATTCTATACTGCACTAATACTCTAGCACATACAATGAAGAACCTTCTTCTCTTCTCTTCTTTTCGCATTCGCACTCGCATTTTCTAATACGTTCGTTCCGCCAGTTCTCACCGCTCCGGTCCATCGCAAGGCAGTAGTTGATACTATTTGTCTATCTTACACTGTATTCTTCCTCTTTTTGGCGTGACACTGGAAGTTTTCCGACTGGATAAATAGAAAGTGAAGCCTGGAGTTTATCCGATTTGATAATTCGGTGAAGCCTGTCTAATATTCACGATATATTCAGGATTGTCTGTTGGTAATTACTATAATTTTTGATTTTGTAGTGCTATCGTGACACTAGTGAAAATCTTTACGTCAGTATTTTTTTGGGTTACTTCAAATTGAAGTTGGTTTCTTATTTTTCGTTCAATATTATATTATAGTAGTGCTATCGTGACACTAGTGAAAATCTTACGTAAGTATTTTTTTGGGTTACTTCAAATTGAAGTTGGTTTCTTATTTTTCGTTCAATATTATATCATAGTAGTGCTATTATGACACTAGTGAAAATCTTTACATAAGTATTTTTTTGGGTTACTTCAAATTGAAGTTGGTTTCTTATTTTTCGTTCAATATTATATCATAGTAGTGCTATCGTGACACTAGTGAAAATCTTTACGTAAGTATTTTTTTGGGTTACTTCAAATTGCTTCGTGTTATATAGTCATTCTTTTAGTGTGTTAGTTAGTTTACATATACCTCGCCATAACTGGATCCACTCCAACTCGATAGGTTACTAGATCAACTTCTGCTTGCTCGAGTAGGTCTTTACATCAGCTCTTGCTCGATAGGTTAGTAAGTTAGCTTCTGCTCAGTAAATTAATGAAAATATAAGCTACTCGGCTCATAAGAATATGGCTAATAATAAGAATCTACACTATTTAGTTAGCTAATAAACTAATAGGTGTGGCACTAGATAGAGTACCTAATAATCTATTTAAAGCGTACGATAAACCACTTAATAATATATTCTACAGTTAATAGTTATTCATTCAAGTACAAGTTTTTTAATATTAAATCTCTTACAAATGCCTATTCTTCGAACCCAACGACAGCAAATCCGCCGGCAGATCCGCCGGCAGCAGTCTCAAATATTACAACAGCAGATACAACAGGAGCATGTGCAACCTCGTCAACAAGTCCGACATTTACAACAAATCCGGCCACAGCAAGCTCAACCACAGCAAGCACAACTACAGCAGGTGCAACCACAGCAGATACAACTACAGGAAGCATTACAGCAAGTACAACAGCAAGTATGGCAACAACAAGCACAACAGCAAATACGACAACAGCACATACAACCACAACAGGTAGAACAGCAGCAGGTACAACAACAACAACAACAAGTACAATCCCAACAAGTACCACAGCTGCAACCACGACAGCAGCAACCACGACGGCAGCAACCACGACAGCAGCAACCACGACGGGAGCAACCACGACGGCAGCAACCACGACGACAGCAACCACCACAGCAGCAACTTCCTTGGTGGGATAAATTACCATTGGATATCGAATATTTTACTATAACATCTATATCTTGGTCACATATCTGTACTTTCTGTAATACACAACTTTTAAATACAGAAAAAAATGGGTGGTGTTGCGAGAAAGGGAAGTATAATCTACCTCTATTACGTCCTTTACCTGTTACCTTTCAGGATTTACTGCATAATAATTTAATTAATTTTTCTGCACTATCACGAGTAGCAAATAATCTTTTTGCTTTTACTGCAATTGGATCAACAGGAGAATTCATCCACTACCATGGACCTGCGAATGTAGCAATAACTGGACGAGTATATCATCGTCTTCTCGATTTAGAGACAGGAAACCATTCATTACGTTGGTTTTTATATGACAGTTCTTCCCGTGCATCAATTGGTAAATAACATGGTTTACCTAGCTGGGTAATTAATATACTTGCACAAACCTTACAGGCAGTTAATCCATTTATTATTCAACTACGTAATGCTATTCAAACAGTTCCTGACAGACAAGAACCTCTTGCAATTGAACTAACTATTCCACCAGGTGCATCAGAAGTTGCAGCTATCATCAATGCGTACAACCTCACTCATGTTGAATCTCGCAAAATTGTCGTTTACCATAAAGGTCCTGTCTCTGCACAATTCATCAATATCTTATCTCCTCAGTATGAACCTTTACAATATCCAATATTATTTCCCCGAGGTGATTTAGGATAGTGTCTTGAACTAAAAAAGCAGAAATTAACACAATGCGCATATTATCGATACCGGCTACTTACAGAGCCTCGATTTCGGCAACTAGGTCACCTAACCTGTGAATATGTAGTAGATATGTATTCACGAGCAGAAGAAGAAAGACTAAACTATCTTTTACAAGGCCGTCAACAACAACAACAGCTACAATCTGGAACCGAATCTTCAGGATGCTATAATATGCTTCCTATCTCATTTTTAGGATTCCGTGCTTGGGCAGCAGAGCAGGTTGCTGATGCATTAGCTTTAGCAAGGCAATATGGAAAACCTTCATTCTTTATTACTATGACAACTAATCCTCATTGGCCTGAAATTGAATCTTGCTTACAACCAGGACAAACTGCTGCTGATATTCCTGAAGTTGTTTGCCGGGTATTTAAAGCCCGCTTATCTTTATTATTTAAGCTTTTATATCAATATTTTAAAAAAATTATATATATGGTACGAGTGGTTGAATTTCAGAAAAGAGGGTTACCTCACTGTCATATACTTTTCAAGGTTTACCCTGAACTCCCTTTTGAGAAAATTGATCAAGTTGTTGTTGCTGAACTTCCAAATCCTTCTATATCTCCAAAGCTTTATAACTTAGTACGAAGATTTCAGATACATCCTACTAACTGTTTATCTACTACTTATAGTAGATGTAATAAGAATAGTAAATGTTGCTTTGGATTTCCACACCCAATTCAAGAAAATACTACTCTTGATGAACTTGGTCGAGTACACTATCGCCGACGATACTCTCAGGATCAATGGGTTGCTTCTTATATTCCTTTTTTAGTTAAAGCTCTTGAGTATCATATTCATGTTGATATATGTTTTACTGTTCATGCATTTATGTATTTATATAAATATTTGTTTAAAGGCCCTGATCATACAAGATTTTTAATTCAGCATGCTAATAATAATACAGACATTGAAGAAGCTGATGAATTTCAGAATTATATTAATGGACGTTATTTATTATCTGCTGAAGCTATTTGGAGAATTTTTAATTTTCATATTACAAGGCAAACACCTGCAGTTATAGCACTTCCTGTTCATTTACCTTCTCAAAATTTATATCAAATGTCTCGCCAAACTGAGATATCAAATGCTTCTGATCTTCTACGTTATTTTGCTAGACCCAAGCTTCCTTAATTTCAATCATTAACTTATATTGAATTCTTTTCCCAATATAGACATATATCTGTTAGTTCTCGACCAAATAGTATTTTAAAAGCTAATGAATGGTTTGAACAACTGTTAGCGTAGGCGTCGCTGGACTCGTGAGAGAGACTCTTGAGGTGACTCCGGGTTCACGAAGGCAGCGAAGCGGACGACAAAAGGTTACGCGAGAGCGTTAAGTGAGAGTTCAACTTAGAACACTGCTTGTGTCTTGATTTTCTTCTAGCTAACTGTTCAGCTCGTTTATATAGACTTCCGGCCGTCATACATGACTAGTCAATTGACAGTAACATGACGATAAACATGCTAAGGCATACAGGCAGAGAAACGTAACAGAGAACACGCATCAGGAAGGTCCGTAATAGCAGGAAAGGCGTGGACGTAATGGAGGCATGCATTAGGAAGGTCTGCGGTAGCCGGAAAGGCGTGAACGTAATGGAGGCATGCATTAGGAAGGTCTGCGGTAGCCGGAAAGGCGTGAATGTAATGGAGGCATGCGTTAGGAAGGTCTGCGGTAGCCGGAAAGGCGTGAACGTAATAGAAACATGCATCAGGAAGGTCTGTGATGCATGTGCGCATATTGGTAGGCCATGTGCAACTTCAACACACACTTCAGTAGGCAACCGCCGTTTACCAGTGGACGTTGCCTAGTGGTGATCAGTCACATCTTTAGCATACGTCTCTGGCGGTGCTTCCGGAACCGACTCCGTAAGTCTTACCTTAGCCGTAACAACAACCTCAAGGTATTGATTTTCATGGGCTGTCTTTTCCTTTACAAATTGTTAAAAAAAGAGTGAAAGGACCAATTATCTGTCGTTTAAGATCTGTTCCCCCTAAAGTCGGTGAGCTTTTTTATCTCCGAGCCTTACTTCTACATAAATATGCATTTTCATTTCGTGATCTACAGACAGTTGATGGTATTATTTATTCTACTTTTCAAGAAGCTGCCAAAGCTCTCGGTCTTTTTGAAAATGAACATGAAGCTCATCAAGCTCTCAATGAGGCTATGAGCTTATATTATCGTCCTAACCAACTGCGGTTTCTCTTTGCTCATCTTCTTCTTGATATACCAACTCCCGCTCTTTTATTATGGGATACTTTTAAGACTTATCTCTGTGCAGATTTTTTAGTTAATGTCCGTACAAGTACTACTACTCTTTCCGAAGCTGCTATTGAAGCTACAGGGTATGATAAAGGATTACGGGCAATAGCCACAATTTTATCAACACAGGGTGCGTCTTTATCACAGTTTGGATTACCAGAACCTAGAAATACTAGAAACTCGGAACTACAATTCGAACAACAAACTCTCCAAACTGAAAACTATTCCTATGACCTGTCAGCAATCCAATTAACTTCCGAGCAACAAACGATATTCAGTACAATTCTTCACGATATCCAACAACAAAACCACCATCATTATTTTATCGATGCACGAGCAGGTCGGGGGAAAACTTTTGCCGTTCAAGTGTTGGTGAATTATTTGCGTGCTCAACAATACATTGTATTAATTTGTGGAACAACAGCTTTAAGTATTATTATATATCCTAGAGGAAGAACAGCACATTCAGCCTTCGGAATTCCAGTTACTGAAAATAATACCGAACTCACATCAACAATTGGGAAAAATTCATCCCGTGCCGAGTTCTTAAGACATGCTCGACTTATTGTCTGGGAAGAATTACCAATGGCAAACAAAACAGCTTTAGAATGTGCTGACCAGTTATTACGCTATATAAGAGATAACGATATACCCTTTGGCAATTGTACATTTGTTGGCTTAGGTGACTTTCGCCAAGTTGGACCTGTTGTTCGTGGTGGTGGAATGTCTGAAGTATTAGCAAGTAGTGTCAAATTTTCACATTTGTGGAAAGAATTTATTAGCCTTGCTCTTACTATTCCGATCCGAGATGGTCAAGATCCTGCTTATTCACAATGGGTGGATTCTATTGGAAATGGAAATCCGGATACCTCGAAATATGAAGTTAATATAGCCCACATACAGTCCTTTACAACTCACGAGGAAGCTATTGAATTCTTATACCCTATACCAGTATTATTAAATCCTGAAGAAGCTATTCGACGGAATTTCCTAAGTCCCTTTAATAACTCAGTACAAGAATTCAATAGTAAAATAATAGATATACTTCCTGGTGTGGCCTGTAAGTATTCTACGATTCCTAACTATATGTAATAGATATATATTAAATAGAAAATAGATACATACCATAGTTACGACCGAATTAAAGAAGCTGAAGAAAATCAACCAGGTCCCAATGGTCCACCACCTGCCAGCATTGCTCCCGATTATCTTGCACTCTTAAATGATTCTGGAATTCCTCCACATTCTCTTCACCTTAAGTCCTTAATGATATGCAACCTCGCACGCAACCTATCGATAGAAAAAGGATTAGTGAAGAATGCCCGAGTTATTGTTCAACGCTGCCATAAGAATTTTGTGGTTGTAAGGCTAATCTCCACAAACTCTGCAAACTCAAATCTAATACGACATACAAATACCGAATCTGATACAGATATTTGCTTACCTCGCATCACCTTCACCTTCAAGCCAAAATTCTGCTCATGGAGTGTTGAACGTCGGCAATTTCCTTTGCGCCCTGCATATGCAACTGTGCCGGGCCATTCGTAACAAACGTTCCAGTGGCCACTGGCCCGGACCAGTGGCCACTAGCCCGGACTACTCAACGGAACGCTGGTTAGTGACTGGCCCGGGCCACTCAGAATTTGAATTTTCTTATTCTACCTACAATTTACCCTCTCACACTCTCACACACACTCGCGTGTCCACACATCCACTGTTTGAAAAAAACAGCATCGCGACAGGAAAAACAGCTCCAACAAAGAACTCCTCCAACAGCAAAAAAAAGCTCTACCAAGGACCCCTCCAGCGACAAGAAAAAACAGCTTCATCAAGGACCGTCTCCGGCGGAAAAAAAAAAAAAAAGCAGCAGCAGCAGCAAGGACCCCTCCAGCGACAGGAAAAAAAAGCTTCAAGGACCCCAGCGACAGGATATAACAGCTTTATCAATGACCCCTCCAGCGACAGGAAAAATCAGCTTCATCAAGGACCCCTCCGGCGACAGGGCAAAAAAAAAAATACAGCTTCATGAATGACCCCCTCCGGCGACAGGAAAAACAGCTTCATAGACCCCTTCGGCGAAAAAAAAAAAACAGCTTCATAAAGGACCCTCCGGCGACAGGAAAAAACAGCTACATTAAAGGCCCCCTTCTGAACCTCTTGCTAAAGCATTGTTATCACATCTAGTATGGTCTGATCCTTTGTCTTCTGAGGTTCCATTCGATATCTGTTTGTGTGGTCCCGAGATTGAATATATAGCTCGAATTGATGGCGAATTTTGGGTGTAAAAGGCTCCATAGGTAAAGATTGTTAAGGAAAGAGGCTGAAAAGTAATTACCAGTTTAGGTAAATAAGATAGGCTTGGTGTTGTATACTAGAGAAGTGTATGGAACAGAATGCGATATATGTAGAATACATTCAAAATACCGACAGCATGGAAAAATATCAAGTTTAAATACTTGAGTAAATAAACAAAAAAATAAACAAATGATTTAGACAATTACAATTTCGAACCTTCTAGGATTTTAACAGCCACCAACATACCAACATTCTGTTGTAGTTCTGTGCGCAGAACAAAAAGGTCAATGCATTGTACTAGTGTGTGATCATGAACCAGCGTTCCGTTGAGTAGTCCGGGCTAGTGGCCACTGGTCCGGGCCAGTGGCCACTGGAACGTTGTTACGAATGGCCCGGCACACAACCACCATCAATAGCTGCCAGGGATTAACTTTAAATCGTGTCGTTTTAGATTTAACTATACCTGTTTTTGCTCATGGTCAATTATATACCAGTGTTTCTAGAGTTCGTAAACTTGAAGATATCGCAATTCTGAAATTATTACCTCCTAATCAGCCTGTTTCTCTAAATCAAAACACGACTACAAATATCGTATATCAGCCTCTCATTCACTAAAAAAAAAAAAAAAAAAAAAAAAAAAAATTATAAATAATTATTCCTCTATTTCTTCTACCTCTTCGTCGTTAAGTACTATATCATCCATTTCCTTTTTACTAATCAATCCTTCATGATATTTTTTCCATATTGATTTCAACCTGTTAGATATCGCAAAACTCAAAACAATCTGCTCAAAACATCCTGAATTTGCCATCTCGAAAAATAATACAACTATCAACTGCTTGCTGTACACGAATATGGTATTGCACCAACTTCAAAACTAGCAGTACCATTACCATATAAACGTGATGTTGTCCATATTGGCAAATATATAGTTCCATTCTTTTCATTATGCATATATCGTGCATAATTAATAGCTGTCTGCCCTGATGGTGGGGCAAAAGGTTGCCGCCAAAAGGTATGTTTCAATCCACCCACCGGTCAACAGGTAGCTATCTGCTTCATCATACTTGCTAAAACTTTCTGCACTCGGAATATCCCACTGCTGAATAAAAGAAAGTACTGCTTCACTCATTTGTTCAACTATAATCGAATAATCCAAAAAAGATCCCAAATGATACAAACAATACTCCTAAATTCTTATATACAGGTTTAAAAAGGGTATATCCGTATACACGAATGTAACAGCAAATATAGCAGTAAATAACTATACACGGGCCGCAGACGTGTAGCCGCAAATGTGTAGCCACAAACATGCAGCCGCAGACGTGTAGCTGCAGACATGTACCCGCAGACGTATAGCCGCAGACGTGAAACCGTGAACATATAGCCGCAGAGGTATAACCGTGAATGTGTAACCCTGAACACCGACGTAATTGTGAGCGTAATTGTACTCGTGGTAGTAGTATTTGTGGTGCCTATATTTGTGGTGGTTGTACTCATGATTCTGTAGCACACTAAAATTTTCTTTACTACCAAGACAAGATAGGTACCATAACTACATGGATGTTATTACCTAACACAAATTTAAACACAAACGAGGCGGCCGGAGGCCGCGATAATCACTTGTATAAAATAGACTTTTCAGCTCCTATGTACGATGAATGGAGATGTTGTTCATAGATAGGATATCACTGCTCCGGTATTTCTCTTTCTAAGCACTGTGCACAAATATATATGACACACTTTCGCAACTCTGCAGTCGTACATACACTATTTGTATACACCATATACTAGTATCATACTTGGTGGATTTGAATTATTTGGACGCTTATTAATCATAAGACCAGGATCTCAGGGAAGCACTGTAGGTACTAGTAGTCAGCTGAGTTAGGTAATTGAATTGGTAAGCATAGTGTATACGTTTTGTATTTTGGGCGACTATGATACTTGTATTTTGGATTGAGAGTACTAACACTGCCATGCTAAGTCTGAAGCGCTCTCTGAGAATCTAAACTGTAGGTTATGTTTCTGTAATACTCGATCGGGCCATGATCAAGCATTCTGCTTGCACTCTCTACAAAGCTCCCACTGATCGCATATATATAGGCCCTGAGGATGTTTTGGCTTCGTTGCAGCCTTCTGCATGTGGCCCAACTAGTACTGAAGCGTTGCTCCGTGTAACCCGTCTCTCGGCCGCGACCCACACAATTGGGTTCCCTAAGCGCTTACACATGCCGGAGCATCTCGACTGATGCATTGTCTTGAAGCCAGCTTTCCCTCCCTTCCTTTCTCGAACGTTTCTTTCTTTTCTTTGCTTCCACGACTGGCCAGGCGTCTTGTCGTTTGTTTGCATCTGCATTTAAAATTGATTCATCGGCTGTTACTGAGAGACTAGCACTCGTTTCGTCTTTGAGCTGTATTCATAATTTGACTTGGTTCAACTTTTTCCTGTCGCAAAATACCCCAACGATAGTGACAGCTCAGAGGTAAACAATAGTTACAATATACTATTTGCGCCGCACAAGAAGCTACTACTGCAGCAATGGTGTCTCGGGTATCATACGAGGAAAAACCTCTCCTTCAACATCTTAACAGTGAGTCTCACTTCAGCTTCGCAATCCTTCCCTCTCAAGTTTTAGCCGGAAGACTAACTATCACCACCAAATTACTAGTTGATGTCTTCTTGAAAATCCTCAACCACACCTTCCTCAATCCCTTCTTCACTTGGCTCGGCCCCTTCGCCTTCCGCGCACAAGGCTTCCAATACCACCATGCTCCCCTCTGGGGCTCCGCTCTCTACGCTCTCATTACCACTATTTACTTCCTCCTCGGCATTCTCAACACTCGGCTTGCGTTCGGGAAGAAGCGCGAATTCGACTGGACAGAGGAGGTAGTTGTGATTACAGGTGGTGCTAACGGGTTGGGGTTGCTGATCGCGGAGGTGTATGGGATGAGGGGGGTCAGTGTTGCTGTGCTGGATGTAAAGGAGGCACCGGAAGGAGGGGAGGCGAGGAATGTGACTTTTTATAGGTGTGATGTGGGGAATAGGGAGCAGGTGGAGGAGGTGGCGAGGCAGATTGAGAAGGAGGTATGAATACCCAGTGGTTTATCTGTAAAGTTTATGGGGCCAGGAGTAGCTGATTGGGCTTTGGTGATAGCTTGGAACGCCGACCGTTTTGATCAACAATGCGGCGGTCATGCATGGGAAGTCGATCATGGATTTGAAGTTTGAGGAAATTGAGAAGTGAGCTCTTGTCCCCTTCAATTTGCATCACTCGCGAATATCAATACTAATTTCGACTCCCACCCCCTAGCACAATCCGAACCAACCTCCTCTCCCACTTCTACACCATCAAGACCTTCCTTCCTGGCATGCTCACATCCAAACGCGGTACCATTGTGACCGTGTCCTCCGTCGTTGGCCACATTGGCCCCAGACACCTTAGTGACTACTCTTGTGCCAAAGCCGCCGTCAGTACCCTTCACCGCGCTCTGACTGCGGACCTCGGTGGTGTCAATTCCCCCATTAAAACCCTTCTCGTTGAGCCCGGACAAATGTCCAGTGATCTCTTTGCAGGTGTAGAGACCCCAAGTAACTTTTTTGCACCGGTGCTTGAGCCAGTGGATGTTGCAAAGGAGATCATTGCGGCTGTCGATGCGGGCAAGGGCGGTGTGCTGGCAATGCCGGCGTATGCGAGGTGGATTCAGGTGATGGGGGTGTTGCCAGTGAGTTTGCAGAGATTAGTGAGGTGGTGCAGTGGGTGTGATGAGGCGATGGCGAAGCGGACGGTGGTAAAGAAGGGGAAACTGTATCAAAGTGATGATGAGGACGAATCTTAGACTTCCTCTCCGAGGGGTCTGTACATGCTGTTGTTAACATGGCTATTCCGGACCAGCCACCGCGCGCTATGTAATTCTAGATACCATCTCCCACGTTGTCACTTTAATCGAATATTAACACCTATGCCTGAACCAACATTCGGGTGACACTTCACATGTAGATGCACTGCTATGGGCTCTTTGAACAATTGATGAAATAACTTGCGGAGTAGCCAGTCTCGAACAAGGCTTATGCTCAGTCTCGAGACTGCGAAATAACATAATATCAAATGAAACTTCTTTATACAAACCAAATCGTTTCTCCACTTGGAAAATTATATTTACACCAAGCATCAAAAAGCTAAAAGAGCTCTTTTCTTGTCGACGTCTAGACTACCAGTCGAGGGCAAATTTAATTCCCGAAGCAACGGAAATGTTGGAAGCTGGAACGTACTCAAGCACAGTGTTCTGCGCCGAGCCAATAATTGCTAGGTGTCCAATGATTCATAAGTTTCCCGCAAATTAAATTCGAATAAGGGAAAAGTATAAAATGGGGGAAACCTGAATCATAACTAAATTCAGCTGAGGCGCGAACACTACGAGAAATCAACCGGTGATAGCAATACAATCTATATATAGTTTACAGCAAATGAAATCAGAATTTCTGTATGATCCACTCGAATAGGTCCTTAGTACTCAACTAACCCATACCAATTCGTACAGCAATAAAAGTATCAACATCAAGCCTAATCAAGCATCTTTTGTTGGAGATCAGGCTGAATAACTAGTCTTCACCGAGGAGAACCAAACCTAAAATTGCCCTTTATGGGAAAATTGCCTACTCGATAGAGAAAGCCAAAGGATAAAAGGTGCCGGATATAAAATGAGAATGAGTTCTTTGAAATACACTCTCTGATGTTTCTTCTACTTTGTGTAAGATCAATGAATGTTTGGTCCCAAGCCACGGGTCGACAACTCTTGAGTTGAGGTACCCAGCGAAATTGTTGTTTTCACTGTATCAAACATTAGCAAAGCATACAGATTCAAGCTGTCCTAGTGTATACGCTCGAACCTGAAGATTGCTAACAGTGTTAGGAGATTTATCGAGTCGCCCTAACGAGATTCTCTACTGTTGCTACTAGCTGAGTCTTGGACAGTTCGGTCTCTAACAAGCCTTAGGCCTTGCTTCAGACGCTCGAAATTGGGCTGCTCAGTGTATACATAGGAGATTGGTTGCACTAACCCTCCGACCCTCAGAGGCGGTAGCATACAGGATAATAATTGGACGAGCGGAGAGATACAACTCCAGCCTTCCTATTTGGTCCTTAGCGTTGCAACCACGGGTGTAGAACTCACTGTTTCAGTGCTGACTAAGCCTGCCAGCTTTTCTATTTCGTGCGAGTGCAAATAAACATTCAAAGTTGAAATTTGTACAAGGGCCCTACCAGCACAAAACTGGTCAGCAAACACAACTGTCACTTTACATCACTAGCACCTGCCCTCTGCTCGACTCACATCATCAGAGTAGCACATACATGCCGGACAGGAAATTGCCCAACATCATCATTACGGGGACGCCTGGCGTTGGTATGTGCATCTCTCACCCAGCAGCTGCACCATCTCATGATTATCGAGATCTACATTCTAGGCTATTCCGGGTACTGACATGATTGCTACAGGAAAATCAAGCCATGCCCAACTCCTCGCAGAACAGACCGATCTCAGGCATTTCTCAATCAATGATGTGGTGAGGGAACGGAAATGCCATTCCGGTTGGGACGATGAGTTCAAGAGCTGGATTGTTGATGAAGAGAAGGTGGGCAATCTCGTGCACCAGTGAAAAGCGCCTTTGCAATTGCACAATCGCTGCAATACGCCTGATAGTTGGGACGCTGTCTCCATCCCTACTGAATATACCAACTCTATTACTGGAGCCTACGTGCTGCAATTCTTACCTACAGCAGAAACTAATCCCCGACCCAGTAGCTGCTCGACGAGATCGAAGACGAGATAAAACAGGGGGGCTACATCATCGACTGGCACTCCTGTGACCTCTTTCCCAAGAGCTGGATCGATCTGGTCGTTGTCCTCCGTACAGACAACACTATCCTCTATGACAGGCTAACAGAACGGTTGGTCCACCACTCCCACCTCATTGACACGGATTTGCTGTCCCAATCTTCCAATTCTTTGATCTCTGCACTGCTGCCTTTCACACCTTATTGCCTATTAGGCTTACCTACCTGACTGGGGCAACAGGAACTACCCCGAGGTTAAACTGCAAGAAAACATCGATGCCGAAATCATGGAAGTGATACTTGAAGAGGCACTGGAGGCATACGACGAAGAGATTGTGATTGAGCTGCAGAGTGACAAGGCGGAAGACATGGAGAATAATGTGGATAGGATGGCGGCGTGGGTGAAAAATTGGATAAAGGATAATGCCGAGTAATTCTGAGTATGGTCCTGGACGGTGTTTTGATGGGGTTTGTTTGGAGGCTATAGCGTGTCCAAGAGTAGTAGAGAAGTAGAGAAGCCAAGTAGAGACTTGGAATAGTCTCAGGTTGGCGTTAAAAAGTGTTATGTTTGGTAACAGTAAATTAATAGAATCAACGTTGTAGAGCTCTCTGGGTCTGGTATTGTTATTCTGTATCATTACCCAGACAATTCTACATTTTCTGCGCGCAGCGATAAATTATGTCGACCGGGTGTAAAACCAACCCTTACTGCTCCTTCACTTCCTCCTCATGCTGCGAAAACCAGTCTGCAAGCTTCTTGAGCGCCTTTCCGCGGTGCGAGATTTGGTTTTTGTAGTCCTTATCCATTTCGGCATATCTGCTCGGTCTCCAGTGTCAGTTATGAGAACGCAAATTCCTGCCTTGGATTGGGGAAGGAAAGCAAGTTGCCGTACGTCTGCCCTTCATACTCGAATACTGCATCCCAGCCGAAATCCCCAGGGCCGCGGGGGGGGACGATTTTACCCTAGAAGGAACGAACAGATTTAGGCTCTCGTTAGCCATTACTACCTCGCGCCGTGCCGGGTCAAATGGGGACGTCGAGTTCGCGCATATCTAATGTGGGCGTTTTTCATACAGTCGTCCTGCCCTGAAATATCTTCACCTCCTCCCCTTGCCCTGCACAGTACGCAAACGTGCAAACCGACTCTGCAGACTTGTCTTCGTAGGCGGCAAGCAGATTGTTGAGACCTGGCTTTCCCATCAACTTCCATTCCAATTCTCAATTTCCAAATCATACTCTCCCCCGTCAACGTGCCAAATGTTCTCAGTCTAGTAGAGATAAGGAGCTTGGTGTACGGACCTTCGTGGCCAATCCCCTTCATGAACCACTTTCTAATTTCGGAGAGTGGGATTGGTGAGAGCGCATAAAAAACGAGAATTGGAGTGAAGGTGGGAGCTGGTCTTCTTTGGACCAAAATGTGACTTACATGTACGGTCCCGGCAGCCCCTTCAACGCATTAAAGCACAAAGCCGTGTCCTCCACCAGCACCGGTCCCTTGACCTATTCATTCTCCAGCGCCCACCCCCCGCCCCTCCGCTCCAACCATTAGCATCTGTCTCTCAACCTACTTCCCTTCCTCAACCTCCTTCTCCACTCCTTTTCCCGCAAGAAGCAATGAATTCGCGATCAACAACTCACAATCTCTGCAGCAGCCTTGCATTTCCCTGTTGATACCTCCTCAATGCTGCCCTGTAGCTCCGGGAGATCGAGGTCCCGGGATTCGAGCTCGATACTGGAGGTGGATTCGAGGATGGTGCGCACTTCGCGGAGCTTGTTGGCGTTGCCAGTAATGAAGAGGAGTTTGCGGGGCATTGCAATTATATGTGACAGGGGTATGAGAAATCAAAACGGGGAGAAGGAGGAGATAGGTAACAGTGAAGAGAGAACTGAAAGATGGGGAATATGGAGCGCGCAGGGGTGTGCTTGTGGTGGGGCAGGATGATTACTTTTAATGTAGAGCTTGGGGAAATTTTGGATTTGTAAAGGTCTGCTTAGGGACGGGCAGAGTAAATATATTACTAGACTAGGGCATGAACCATCCATCCGATATGCAGGTCAATCGTCGCGCCAACCAGACTACATCAATCGCTCCAGACCTCGTAGGTTGATGCAACCGCAGAGATACAGGGTGGAGGCTGAATTCCTTCAGCTCCTATAAGAGGCGTGGCTGTTGAGGGTTGAGCTCTTAACGGTCAAGTCCTGGGTACGAGACTAGATCAAGTCATTATTAGATTGCATTCAAGTTTCTGGCTACGAGGCTCCTCAAAAATGCATGTATGTTGTACAACGTCTCTATATTATTTATACAGCCCATTTGTCAACTCCCTAACTAGATCAACTAATTCAACTTGACCTAGCTGTTGAGAATGATATGTATAAAGGGGGAAGAATACCCTTGATTGTCCCTGCTGCCAGGATACTGCCTCGCCATCAATAGACTTTCATACTTGAATGGTCCTAGAAAGTCCCATACTAGGTTTTCAAGTGTGCATAAGCAAACAGAGAACTTAGTAGGAAGGATGGTATCATTGGTATGTCATCACATAACTTCTAGCGTAAATTATGAAATTCCATTCCTATACTCAAGGTGTCACCCATCCAATTTTAGTCCTTCTCTGCAATGGCCTGTAACCTCTCGTCAATCTCGTCCTCAGTCAATTTTCTAAATGCCCGACTACCGTTGGCTCCAACCACGCCAACTTCGATTTCCCCCTTCTTGAAATCCACGCTCAGGACACTCGAGAGGGTAGTTATGCCAAGTTCAACAACGTCTTCCCATGTGCCTGGAGCATATTCCTTTCCCTTGAGCTTCTTCTCAAGGTGGTTAATAGCCTCTTGTTGCTTGGGGCCGGAAGATGTGCCTTTAGATCCGACGTAGTAGCCGGCAGGATCGCATTTGTAGAGCTGAGGGCCGAATTCGTCATCGACAGAAATTAAGGTGATAGCAACACCAAGCGGACGCATATAGGCCTGCGGTAAAATTTGATATTAGAACGCAGGATAAAAATTGTACAAGTGTGAAAGTAGCATACCCGCTGTGTGTAAACTTGATTTATATTTGCCAACCGCTTTGCAAGTACATCACAAGGCATCTCGTACCCGTACTTGTACCTGAATTCAGCTGCCTCTCCTCGTGCACGAGCAACGCAGGCACGAGCATCCGCTATGGACCCAGTCATGACACAGCCAACATTAGGAGAGAGGTTGAAGATATGGGTGACGGATACAGGGTCAATGAGTTTATCCTTTGGAATCACAGTCAGATGGCAGACATCTATACAGACAAGCAGGATGGGATATGCGTACTGGGACTTTCTTCTGAGAGATTACAACAGCGCAGTCCTTTCCTCGAACTCCGACCGATGTGATGTTGGCTGCTGTGATGGCTTTGAATGCATATTCTATTGGTGGGGGCGGGGTAGTTAGCGGTAAGGTTCGTTAAGCAATAATGGGAAGAAGTATAGCATTGCATGATGATCCGTGAGGGTTGACGAAACTGACCAACTTGGTAGAGTCGCCCCTGCTCCGAGAAGATGGTGATATGCCTGTCGAACCCCGCGCTGCCTGTCGATCCCCACCATTCCCACATTAGCATCAGATCACAGTACTGCCGGTACAATTCAACATGAGGCTTCGGGGATGAATATTGGTCTGAGCGTACTGGACATGTTGTCTGCTGAGTGAAGGGAATAAGGGTGCTGGAGATGGCGGGCTGGATCTGAAGGGTCAAACGGGTACGTAGGTGGGTTTGGAGCTCCAAGCAGCCCAACGGTACCAGGACTAATCACAGAGGGTTTACAGGATACTTTGAGGCTCCAAGGGGTCGATGCTGACAAAGCTGCGGCGCTAACCGCCTTGAGGCAGCCGTTATCTGGGCCCGCGATCTTATCGGATCCGCAGCTCCCAAGCCGGCGTTCGGGTAATTATTAAGCAATGTTGAAAGTGTTTGTGGAGCAGTTACCAGCATATACAGGTTAATTAACAGCAAGCATACGGATACTGCTTAAACTCCTTTTCTTGGGATAACTTGGATTTTCATACCAAATCAGTTTTTTATGTCGCACTTCAGGTTATAGCTTCTTCAGACACTGTTCTATCTCAGGAGCTATGAATTAGGGCCTCTGAAGCAAGTTGTGCGACAAGCAATGTGCTAAGTAGTACTCCAAACTCTGCATCACCTGAGACTGCCAATGTACGAGTACTGGTTGACCCAAAAGGAGTGAGACTAAGTATAAATCTCGACTTAGAAGCTTGCATAATTTTACCCAAGCTAAGTCGCGTGCAAAACCCCTCTTGCTGTTATGGTTATGTTTGCGCTTAATAATCATTCTTTGTAATTACCCTCATAACTTTACCGGATGTTGCATTATCCCTCTTATTGTTCGGTCCAACATTTTGTGTATAAAGCAGTAGGAGAGCCTGCAGTCTGAACTTTTGCGGGATGGACGGGCATTTCAATACCCCAATGGAGAGCCTAGCGATACAGACTGCAAAACAGAAGAAACGGAAACATATCACCGGAGCTGGAACTAAACGGAAGCCTAATTATTAATGCGGACGAGTGCGAGAAGAAAAAGCATAGGAAGGATATGATAAGAGGAAGCGCTGCCAAGAGGTGCAAAGACGCAGTGCTAACGGCCCCGAAGGCCGAACAGGAAGAGCAAGGAAGCAATCTGAATCCATGGACACACAGGGCCACTAGCAGCTGACCCAGAACCCCCTTAACGCTAATATTGACTCGGATACCACCACCAAGTCCGTCAGCAACAACGTCTCAAGCCCATCAATTCCGCATTGAGCAGCAATTCTCTGTCTAGCATTCCTCTAAAAGCGAACAAGCCCGTGAAATTCACTTCAGATACTACCACAACTGATGGCGACTCACGTGTCCGTATTCACAAGGCTCTTATCGCAGCGTACAAAGCTCCCGCAACTGTTATCTCTAAGGAACTAGCCAATTCAACCCCGCCCCCTGCTGAAAGGCAGAAGGAAGATAAGAAAAAGAAGCAAAAGAAAAGGAAGGATCAGCAATTGAAAGATGCAAAAGATGAACATGCGAAGGAAGCTGCATTGGAATATCTACAGGAATTTTATAGGAGCCATCAGACTTGGAGATTCCAAAAGGTGAAACAGAATTGGATTTTGAGGAATTTGTTTGACGTTGAGCTTATTGAGGCAGTGGAGGAGAATGGAGCCGCACTTAAAGATTATATTGCTGGCCTACAGAGCCAGGACGCGCGCGGACGCCTTCTGGAGGAGGCTAAGAAGATTATAGCGGATGGAGAGATTAAGAAATAAGATGGCGATGAGGACATATTGATTGACGAAGGTGAGGTTGCGCTCGCTGACAAAGAAAAGAATAGCAGGAGGGTGGAGAGGACACATTTAGTCATGATTGCCCTTGGGCATGAGGGGAGGAAGGAGACCGGGGTGGGGAGCAACGGGAGGAGTTGTAGTGCATGCGAAGGGCATTTCAGCGCATCTGTGTATATACTGCGGCTATGAAAGGCATCTATTGCAGCTGTAATCAGAAAAGATGTTCTGTTGGGCAGTTGAGTTGAGTCACGTGACGGTTGCCTGCAAAGGACGTGTGCCGGCGGGCCATTTTAGCGGGGTAGAGTTCGAGCTGCAAACAAAGCGCACACTGTGGAGGAAAAGGGACATCAAAATCGACGTTTCCATTGAGCACAACCATCGGCCACTAGTCAGAGGACGCTTGCTCAATTACTTCCTGTCGAGGAATGATTCGCCGATGATTGTTTGGCCCGGTTTCAGTACAGCCGGCCGCCCGAGGATCGTCGAACTCTATGCGCTTTCTCCTCCACAGTACCACTTTACACGAGACGCAGTCAAGCTCTTCTCCATACTCCTCCCACGCCGACCCTTACCAATCCCACTCGGCTCTGGACAGCGTATATCGCCCCGTTCACAATCCCCCCGTTCACAATCCCCCCGTTCACAATGACCGACTGCCTCGCACAGTAAGCCTCCACACGAACGCCCCAATCGCCCGCTTCGCGCCATGATACATATGCATTGCAAACCCAGTTCATGCTGCCTTCTCACTAACAGCAATGGCGCCCCTGTAGCTCCCCTTTTCCCCCTATCCGTGCCTGTCTCTTCGACATGGATGGCCTCCTTATCGACACCGAAGACCTCTACACCAAGGTGACCAACACCATCCTCGCCGATTTCGGTCGGCCGAACCTCCCCTGGAGCATTAAGGCCCGACTTCAAGGCCGCACTGGTCCCGCTGTACGACCCTCCCCTCCTCCCCCCTCTCTCCCCCCTCTCTCTCCCCCTCCTCCTCTCTCCCCCTCTCTCCTCTCTGCTCCACCTTTCATCCCAGCTAACTCTATCACCACTAACAATCTACAAACAGGCTACGCAAATCTTATACGAGTGGGCTCAACTCCCCATTCCGATCTCTGAGTACCTCTCGCGCTCCTCCGCGCTCCAACGGACCATGTTCCCAACATGTGCACCCCTCCCTGGAGCTGTTTCGCTCCTCCGCAGCCTTGTCTCCGCTGGTGTCGAAGTCGCGCTTGCAACATCCTCCAACTCGAAAAACTTTGCACTCAAGACTGCCCATCTTGAGGATGTGCTCTTCAATTTCTTCCCCCGGGATCAGGTCGTCCGCGGCGACGATTCCCGCATGAAGCCAGGGCGCGGCAAGCCTGCGCCGGATATATATCTGCTTGCACTGGAAACTATCAATTCGCGGCGGCGGGCAGAAGGGAAGGACGAGATTGCGCCAAGTGAGTGTTTGGTTTTTGAGGACGCGGTGCCGGGGGTAGAGAGTGGGAGGAGAGCGGGGATGAGGGTAGTGTGGGTCCCGCACAGGGAGCTGCTGAAGGAGTATAAGGGGAGAGAGGAGGAGGTATTGGCAGGGCTATGCGGGGAGCACGTGGAAGTGGGGGAGGAAGATGAGGGGAAGATGATCGGGAAGGTCGGGGATGGATGGGGAGAGTTGAGGGAGAGTTTGGTGGGGTTTGATTTTGGGAGGTATGGGATTTTGGTGCCCGAAGGAGAGACATTGAATTGAGGTGGGCCGGTGGGAGGGAGAATGGGAGGAGACAGGAATACGATAAGAGAAGGGAATTGAGCTAGAATACCATACTTTACTGCATTTGTAACAATATCTACTTTAGCATCATGTTATATCAAGGGTTTTGGGTCAACAGCATTCCAATACGTGGTCCAGCCTATGGGTGAGTGAGATGTTTCAAATTAAAATCCATTGTTTCTGCTTTTCTTAGGGCTACATTTTCCAGCCTGCGCGCCCATCCACAGGCTACAGTTGCAAGAAGGAAGCGAGCGACCTGACAATGACTTGCCCAACCTCCGAGCGTCAGGGCGTTGACCTGAAAGAGGCTGCGTCCAGACGATCAGGGTCCTGCAATGGGTGGAGAACAAGGTGCGTCACGAGGCCCAGGACGCCAATGATACAGGACATACTTGTACCGCCAGAACGCTAAGAATCTAGATCACGTGCACGCGTAAGGAGCAGATAGATTTAATAATAGAAATCTAGGCTCCAAGGGGGGGTAATACGCCGACGCAGGACCAAATTTTTGAGGATCTGAAAATAATGTTTGTGTTCAACGTGAGCATGATCATTTACTAACTTCAGAGTGGGATACACGATCGTTGAAGTTAGCAATTTCATTGGATTGAATGAATGGTCAGATACATGAAACAAGATGTCGGCTGCTCCCAACCCGCGCAGGCCTTGCCATTATATTTTTTGGCGCCGTTTCATGCATAATCCTTCATCCCATATAACGACCAGTCCAACCACAAAACGCATATGTATATCTTGCCATTAGGTTGCATCCTAGCATTTAAAGTTCTGCAGTAACGTTGGAGAATTCGCCTGTTTCGAGCTTCCTCTTCCAGAACAATGGGTGAGTGTCTGTGAAGCCGTGTTTGACCCAGCCCTCCTCCTTGACGTGGTAAAGGTTAATGTAGCCTCCAGAAAAGGCATCCTAGACATTATGTTAATAGTCTGAACAAAGATGCAGCACGACAGGGTGTGTAAGCTAATTACCCTGTGTGTAGCAGCAAGAATGCTCCTTGTGCCAAGCGCTAACGCCTCCTCTGTTGTCAAATCGTACCTGTACTCAGCATCAAGCACACCGTACGCAAAAGTTTGACCAGACCCGACGCAGAAGAGGTCACCCTGCAGCCTGGTTCCATCAGAGTCGACGTAGTAAAGTGCGGGCCCTTCTTGGGGCGTGACACCGGTAATCATAGTTCCCATAGAGAGGCCCATGCCTTTGTAGTTATAGACTATGTTGGATAGGATTTTAGAGGCTGCAGCAACGGAGATGCGGCGCTTGTGGCGCAGTTCATGGAGACGGCATTCCATGCCCAGGTAGCTGAGCCAGAATAGGCAGTCAGCAGCACCCCCAGCCATGGTCCCGACCATCTTGTCACTGTAAGAACGATTAGTACGCTGTCCCTCCAATGTGATGAGATGGAATTAGAGGGAGTGTATCGACCCCACCAAAAATGTCCACTTACTTAATCTCAATGACCTTCTTCACAGTCTGACTGGCAATCCAGTTCCCCGAAGTAGCCCTGGAGTCAGTGGCCACAATAATGCCTCCCTGGAATCTGAAAGCTAATGTTGTTGTACCATGGGCAAGTTTTATAGGACAGTCGGGATTGGCATGGTCGTCGGTTAAAGCACGGAGGAAAGCAGCGGGCTAGAGGCACCGGCACGGCTGTCAGCTTGCCGAGTTTCTCTTTACTGAGCTCTTAACGGAGGTATGCATGCGAGGGGCGAGGGCAGGAGAGAGGGATGTGGAGACCTGTGATATTGGTGGGAGGGCGAACTTGAGGTTTGCTGTCGGCTTTGGCGAAGCAAGCGAGGAGCTAGATTCTTCGCCATCGAATATCTCATCGTCGTAGACGGGCTGGGAGTACTGTGCCACGAGGGCGTCCATGACGAGTGCTGAGGAATGGGGTACGGTGGGGTGTGGTGGGGTGTGGTGGGGTGGTATCGGTGGAGGAGGGATGTTTGGTGGGGGGGATTTTGCGTGAGGTACTGTAAGTACATAAGCTTCTGGGAGCGCTGCTGCGTTACGCACTGCACGTGCGGCAGCCCCACCAATCAGAGGGGCAGCGGGTCGCACCGCTTAGTCACCAGCCGCCCGAGCTATTCGTACCCCATGGCGCATTGTCGCGGCGGGCAACGTTGACCCATGCGCTTGTGAGAGAGCATTAAACCAGCATTTCAGGCTTTCGCCAGAAACCTAGATTCTATGTCGCTCGAGCCAGGGATCCGCAGAGAGCACTCGTCGTCGCCGATAAGCTCCGGGAGATCTTCACCTGCGCCCAGGAGGCGGAATGATGACGGTATGCCGCCGCTGGCTTGCTGAGGCTCGCTGCGGGCACGACTGACAGATTGTCTGCTAGGGGATATTGCAAGGAAGGATCCTAAGTACAAGAGATATACTGCGAATATAGAAAGGGCCTTGGTGCTGTTCGAGGCACATGCTCTACAAGAATGGGCGGACTACATTTCGTTCCTGGGGAGGTTGTTGAAGGTACTGAGGTCTCCCCCTGGACAAACTTGAGGAGAGCAATCGGAAGGGTATGGAGGGACTAATTGACACGGGAGGCCAATTGGGACAGGCTCTACAATCATATCCTACATTTCCACAGATCCCGCAGCGAGTATTAGTTTCGAAGCGGTTGGCGCAATGTCTCAATGCACGGCTTCCGTCAGGCGTCCACCAAAAAACAATTGAAGTTTATTCCTATATATTTTCGTTAATCGGAGTGAGCATTGCCTTCCTCAATGTCTATAATCGTGAAGCTTCTCGACACTAATTATTGTCCTCCTCGCTATAATGGGAGATGTAGCGGGACGGCTTAGCCAACGACCTAGCGATATGGACACCGGGGCTGATGCCAGTTCTTTCATATGCCTCTATCACTGTCAAACCACACTTCTTGTCTCTTCTGGAGACATTCTACCTTCCGCTTGGCCGCAAGCTCAGGCCAGCGTTAAAGTCACTTATTCTGGCACTTTTACCAGGAATTGATGAAGAAGGGGGGGAGTATTTTGATGAGACTTTTAATTTGCTGGAATCAATCAGAATTGCAGTTGGCGAAGACACATACTTCTGGCAATGCTTCTTGCTTGCAACCATTACGTCCCATGCTCGGAGACAGGGTGCACTAGCGTTTCTAACGAGGAAGCTACCAAAGATGGATACTGAGGAAGCACTCACATCTGCGCTGGTCAGTCCGGAGCCAGGATTGCTGCTCAGATGTTTTAGTGCAGGGCTTCATGATGACAATTTGCTGGTACAAAGGGGATTTCTGGACCTGCTAGTTCAGAATTTGCCGCTTTCTTCCCCCATATTACAAAAGTATGGCACCCTGTGACCTTTTCTGTCAAAACTGTTGCTTAATACATGTTAGATTTGTCTAATTCTGCATTTTCAATCACAGACTTGCAAATCTCTTGGATCTTCAGCTCCTTATCACCTCCGCCACTGGAGTAGTGTTACGGAGGGACATGTCCCTAAACCGTCGATTGTGGGTTTGGTTACTAGGGCCAGAATTTCAGGACCAGCTTCCCTCAAATTCTCATCTAAGAACAGAGTATTTCCATAGAAATGGACTCACGCACCTAATAGCTGGCTTGAGGAAGATGATTGATTCCGGCCGAATGGAGCCTGCCGAAAGAGCAAAACCGGCGCGAATATGCCTCTCCTTAATGGATAGATGGGAAATTGGGGGACCTGTAGTCCCAGACCTATTTCTTCCCATTATTCAATCCATCATGGACTACCAGAAAAATGCAGCTTCAACGGAGCAATACCAAGAAGTTATGAGATCTGGGGCAATGTTTTTTGATGGTGTTGAGTCTCATCTAATTTGGGGGGTGATATACGGGACTCTTGAATCTGCGATAACTGGACCAACTTTGAGGGACCCGGAATCTATGGAGAAACTCGAACTAGTTAACTTTATACTCCGGACATTTAACGTTCGCGAAGAGGAGATGATCATTCTTCACGCACCATTGGTGGTCATAGCTTTGTTGGTGATGCTACGGGATTATATACATAAGGGTACCTCGCAGCTCTCAGCTAAGGCATTCAGTCTGGTTGAAACATTCCTTGAGCTCATCCCCCAGCGAGCTTTCCAAGCAAGCAAAGATGGTGATGTTAGCGTTGTCGTGAAAGATGAAGATATTCTGCCTGCAATAAACAAGTTCTACTCGCGTCAATCAGTTAAAGCCAATGCAACAGTTCCGTTTACTGCGAGCGTTATTGGGCGATTGCTGGTTCGTGAGACTTCAAGGATTGTTCGTGAGGCGATAATTTCACGGCAAGATGACTCAGGGATAAGGTATAAGCTTCTGGTTCAGGTTTTAAAGAAGATCCCACGAGCCGAGGCATGGGATGAAACACCTCTCACCAAGGCAATTTTGGATGCCCTGTCGCCTAACGACCTTCGATTTTCCACTCTACATGGATCGACGCATGTCATCGCGTCGTTGTGTGCCAATGGTTACCTGAATAAAAGCACCATTGATGATTTAGTATTTCCCATCGTCAATCGCTTATGGAACTTCCTTTCACCTGACACTCCGAAGTATCATGTCGAGGCCGTAAGGGCACTTTGGGCCCTGCAAGATGTTTTAGAAGGCAGGCGAGTGGAGGCAGCCATTTCAACCTTCATGACTAAAGACGATTTTAGAGGTGTACACGAGGTTCGCCATGCAGAGTCGGGAAGAAGGTTTGTGGTTCTTTGGACTCACAGCATAGGAAATCCAAAATATGATATGGTGCTTACTCGGCCAATGTTGCTGTTTTTGGACTCTCTCATCGAAGAAGGAACAGAGCTGCATATATTCGCTCAAGGATGGCTTCAAAATCTGCAGGCAACCACAAAGTGAGTCTATACATGCAAAGTTATGTCTTACATGCTAATATAATTACAGAGTGTCAAATATATTTGTAACAAAGCTCCTGAGCTTTCCGTTCCTCAAAAACCCCGGGTCACGTGATGTCAACGGCAACCCCCATAAACGCCACATATTCACTCCAGAGGATGATTTGGATATCTGTTCCTATTATTTACAGACTCTATCAAATGTATTACGATTCTCAACGGAGCAGGCAATGGCATCACTTGCGAAAGATAAGATTACTGTGAATGATGACGTTGCAGCAGGGATGCTCAAAGAGTGTACGTACTCACCAACATACTTAAACCCCGTTAAATTGTTTCTGACCGCGGACAGATGGATTTGATGAAGAAGCAACGCTACAGGAAGTACTTATACAAATTCTCATCTCAGCCATTGATGGGGAGAGCTCCGAATCGTGCAATACACAAGCGGTTTCCAAGCTTCATCGAACAGCATTGTCTGTGCTGCATCAGATACTACTCAGTCCTTACGCAGAATCTGTTGCAGGTCTCGAAATAGAAAATATACTTATAGCAAGGCTCGTATCACTGCTCAATAGTCCTGATACTTACACCCAAGTACCACTCTTGGATGTGCTTTTCGCCGCCTTGAAGTTGAGTCTACTGCGTTCAGGGTCGCCTCTTAATAATGCCAGACGAGCTTCAATGGATGCCGGACCTAAGAGTTCTAGGCTTTCTCTATCGATAGGGGACTCTGAGAGGCCCAACCCTGCACCACAGCCAATTCCTCCAGCTCAGTTGGTGAAATGTCTGATCGGAGGACTTTCTTCTCCAAGTGGCCGTCCTGTGCTCGATAGTTGGGTTAGCTTTCTGGCAGAATGCCTTCCACTTTTATCCCAGGTTATTTTCCAGATACTGATACCCTTGGTTGAGTGCATGGTCGAACAAATACGGAAGACCTTTGAGGCTTTGAAGGTTTTATATTCTCAAGGGGCTACTACTCTTGTGGCTTCTTCTGAATATGTGCTTGTGTCATTGATGAACGGGCTTGAACAAATATTAGCGGTTGCCCACGACAAGTTGATGACAGAGGAAGTCAAAAATCAAAATCCGAAGAATCCAAATGAAACATCCGGGTTTTTTGGGACTATGGTATCCGGAGTTTTTGCGTCGGAACTGCCACAGTCAAGGAATGCCGCAGCCAATAACAGATTAACTGTTTTACTTTGCTTTCAAGATACAGTCAAAATATGCTATAATATATGGTCGTGGGGCGACCAGAGCAATGGTTCAAACCTCGACTCTTCCTCCCTGGGATCGTTTGGATATACTTCTATGCGGCTACGCTCACGCTCCCGGAGGATTCTTGAGCATATGTTTGCAGCAGAAACACTTGAGTGTCTTGAAACACTCATTCAGCTGTGGGTTAATCTCGGGAAGACAGAGGAATCCAGGAGCGGGTCAATTTTCAAGCTTGTCAATGTCCTTGATGGCTCTAGACCAAAGTTCACAGTCCCTGCGATCTTCAATTCCATCTACAGCCGTACTAATCCATCAGCCCTGGAGCCATATCGGAAATCTACCCTCACCGCGGAGATTACAGACCTTGACGTTGTGGTGTTCCTTGTCCAGTATGCTCAGTCTCTCGAAGATGATGCAATGGACGAAATATGGTCGGAGTGTATGACCTTCCTCAAAGACGTATTGGCGAATCCGTTCCCCTATCGACAATCTCTACCCAGCTTACTGTATTTCATTTCTATCCTTGGGGAAAAGGTGGATAATACCAATTTCGGTGAGCAGAAGAAGATGCGCAAAGAGCTGGGAGTATGTATTTTCTCCAGAAATTTGGAAGGGCTATGCTAATTCTTTTGACAGGACCTTTTCTTACGATTGCTTACATCGGTCTTCACCGTGCGCCCTATTAATACAAGCGCAATCGAACCTGCATCCGATATGGAGGCTGATAGCAAAGGAGATTCCGTAACCCGTGCAAAATCTGGAGATAATATCATTGAGATCCTAGTTTCGGTTGTTCCTTCACTCAGGAAGGTCCTTATTGAGCAGGAGAGAGTACTTACGGCTGCTACCACAATATCCACAAGTGTGATCAGCCCGATGTTCCGTGCTAAGGCGTTCCCCCAGAACGTATCTTCTAGTCTGCTTGAGGTCCTATATCAACTTACCCGGATATCGAATGCTCAAAAGGTTTGGAAGAAAGATCTTTCCGATGCATTCAATGATCCCAAGTTCTTTTCTTTCTCTGTATCTTTGGTAAAGGACAAGCTTATACCATTACTGCGGCAATGGATGATAGGGGACCGGGACAGGTTAACGGACTTGCTTACGAAAATTACCCCACCTACAACAGCGGGCGTCCTGTTTGGAGTTGGCGCTACATCTGCAAGAGCAGAAGCTGATCGGAAGACTCAACTAATCCTCCGGCGTATAGCCTGTTTAATATTTGCAGCAGATACAGACAACTTCCTGGTCAATATTAAAGAAATTGAGGATATGGTCGTGGAACTGCTTAATGCTACCTCTGTGACCTCTCCTTCATCTAGCACACGGAGCGATTTGTATCTTGTACTACGTGCATTAATACTCCGGATGTCTCCTCTGCACCTTAACTCGTTTTGGCCATTCATAAATGCAGAGTTACAGGCGGCTATCTCCTCCTTATTGCCAGATGAGGACTCGGATTCGTACACGGAGTTCACGGTGCTGCAGGCTTGTAAATTGCTCGACACTCTATTGGTCATTGCCCCCGACGAGTTCCAGCTTCATGAGTGGCTTTTCATCACCGACACTATCGAAGCAGTCTATAGACCACCAAACTGGAGCCCCACTGCGCTTACCGACCAAGTCGCAAGTGTGTCCT
The DNA here is from genome assembly GCA_015179045.1 of Kalaharituber pfeilii. Taxonomy (NCBI): domain Eukaryota; kingdom Fungi; phylum Ascomycota; class Pezizomycetes; order Pezizales; family Pezizaceae; genus Kalaharituber; species Kalaharituber pfeilii. Next base: position 190,438 of record WHUZ01000004.1, read on the forward strand.
CCGCCAACACATCGATCGTCAGCCCCGGCTCAACCCGTCGTCCGTGGCTATCCCACGAGAGCGTGAGAGAGGTAGAAAAGGCTGCTCTATCAGCCACGGCAGCAGGTTCAGCAGCTGGCACACTGAATCCAGCTGGAGGACAGATCACGGAGAAGATTCTGAGGCCGTTCTTTAGTAGTCTAAGTTTGTATGCATATGAGAGCACGTATTCGATGGGGCCAGCCGATATGGCGGCGTGTGAAGAGATGTTTTTGGCAGATTTGTTTGAGGATGTCGGCGGGGCTGTGGGGGTTGCTGGGTCGGGGGCGGCTTCGGCGCTGTGAGAGGCATATCAGGGAGAGGAGGAGGGGGGATATATAGGCTCAGTATGAGGCTGAGTTTAATTAGATGTTTTGATGTTGATTCCCTTATTTTATCTCCTTCAATCTTTAAAATACAAGATTGTTAGCATTTCTGGTGTAATTATAGTATCGATGATTCATGTATAACCAGCGTTAGCTCGTGGTACTTCTCCTTGAAGGAACCATGCCACCACCATGGATGCAGTTCGCCTATTTGACGGCCTGAATCCAGATTTGAAATGGCCCGAAGGAGATATTTTCCTAGCAGGCACCTCAACGAAATAATCACCTTCACAGCACTCTGACTCTGCCCAGTGGATATAGTACATGTACCCTACAACGCCTTAAATAACCCGCCTTATATAGAAGCAAAAACAAAAAAAATATACTGTAGGAAAGTCATCACATGGTATACTTCATCTTTCAGACATACACACCCCAACTCACCGCTGCCGCTCTTTCGGGCTCTCCAAACTCTCCACGATCCCCTGCCTCCTTGGCGCTGGAAAGAAGTTACTTATCACAAACGACATGACGAGGAGCATCGCCAGCGAGGCTGCGAACCATTTGATTCTTCGTTTTTTCCTCAGACGTAATTTTGTTTTGCGCCTGGTCTTGTTGGAGGGAGGTTGAGTTTCAAGGTCGGGTTCGGAGTCGGACCCGGAGTCAGAGGCAAGGGACGGAGAGTAGGGCGAGACAGGTATAGAGGGGGAATTGTTGACGGTGGGTGTGGAGATGGGGGTATTGTTGGTGGTTGTGATGGTTGGATTGGGAGGGCCAGGAGCGATGCCGAGGGGCAGGTAGGAGATGGGGGGGCTGTGCTTGTGTGCCATTTCTTGCTATGTAGACGGCACTGGAAGATGCAGGGCGCTGTGTAGTAGCAGTGGAAACAGACGTTGATGTAAACGCACGTGTGGGTAGCATATTACCCGCGGGTCAAGACGTGGAGCAGTACATCGAGAGCTTACCCCTGCGTCAAAGCTAAGTGCATAGGTAAGGGACGGCCTAGTCACGTGCAGCTCTTGGCACGTGTCTTGGACACGAGGCAGCCCTGGAGACGGAGACGGGAGCGGGAGCGGCGCACCGCCGCGCTGAAGTTGCGGCTGCGAGCGAGGACGCGGAGCACGGAGCGCAACGCCCGCAGCCCACGCAGCCCACGCAGCCAGGCGCAGCGTCATGACTGTCGGAACTGCGGAATAAGGCCCCCCCCAACGTTCGCAGCCGCTGACGACCGTCACGTCACGCCCGGGGACACCACGGCCCGCACTCCCCCCCACGCAACCACACCATGGCCTCCCCCTCTCCCTCTCCCTCCCCCTCCCCGTCCCCCTCCCCCTCCCCCTCCACCTCCGCGGCCCGCCGCCGCACCCCCCACAGCAGCATGGCCGTCCCCCTCCCCCTCCCCCTCCCCCTTCCCTCGCCCTTTCCCTTCCCCGACCCTACCGTGCACCCTCTCCCGAATCCGACTACGACTCCTCGACCGACGACGACCTCTCCCTCCCTCCACCCTCCCACATGCACCCAACCAACCTGTTCCCCCCGTTCTACAACCGCCCCCCTACACCGCTTCCCCCTTCGCCGTCGCTCACCTCCCTCCTTCTGCCTCGCTCCAGCACCCTCTCTAGCACCACCCCAACATTCGCATCCGGAACAACGCCCGCAACCTCCCCGCAATTCGGCAACACACCTGACCACTCCCCGTCCGCATCCGATACCGAGTCCACCAATCCCCATTCCGATCTTCACCGTTACAACCTCCTTCGAGGTGTAAGCCCGACACCCTCCCTCCTCGCCCCTACCGACTCCTCCCTCGCCGCCTCTTCTCACATCGCCTTCCATACCCCTCGCGCCGCGCCAAAAGTACCCACGTACGAATACTACGGCTTCGTTCTGTACCTGGTCTCCTCAGTTACGTTTGCAATGTACATCGCCTGGAGCTACCTGCCGTCTCCGATGCTTCACGCGATCGGAATCCACTACTATCCGAGCAGATGGTGGGCGTTAGCGCTGCCGAGTTGGCTAGTGGTTGCAGTTGGCTGGATTTATGTTGCGTTGGCGGGGTATAATACTGGGTACCTAACGCCGAGGCTTGGGGCAGTCGAGGGGGTGGTGGATGGGGCGGCGAAGATCGCCGGGGTGCCAGGGGGAGCAAGGGGAGGGGCCGGGGAAAGAGGGAGGGAGTGGAGGAGGATGTGGAATAAGGGGACAGATGGAGTAATTGATGTGCCGATTGGGGGAGTGTGTGAGGTGTTGTATGGAGAGGGGAGGGAACTGGAGGACTGGGAGGTAGATTATTGGGAGCAGATGGAGAGGCAAATGGAGAGCAAAGGGGAAGCAGGGGAAGGGCATGGCGACGGCGAGGGGTGGGGTAGGGTTTATCAGCAGCAGGGTCATCATCACGGATATGGACACCAGAGAGGGGAGGGTGGGAGTACGGTTGTAAGCGGAAGCGGAGGGAGGGCGTCGATTGACGGCGATGACTTGCAGGGACTGTGGGTCAGAGGCACAGATACACAGGGCAAGGGCAAGAAGAAAGGGAGAAAGCGGAGCGCAAAGGGGGGAATGGGGAGAGGGAGTGTACGGTAAGGGGTGGCGGGCGTTTATGGAGTTGGGTTTTACTTGAAGCGGACGCTATTTGCGTTTATGTTTATGTTTATATATATATATATTGCGTATGTGTTGGAGGGGTTTAATGGCAAGGACGGAGTCGTAAGGGGGTAGAGGCTAGTGGTAGGGTTGTTATGGAGATCAAGGGGCATGCGGGGGAAGGTGAAGACGTGTGAGCAGAGACAGTCTGTGGAAGAGGAATACATTTATGGGATGGAAGGAGAAATCGTGATTACCAGGGGAAGTCTGGATGGGACAGTGATATGGGAGGTAAGCAAGGGTCCAGAGGTAGCACAGTGTAGAGTTGTGGCGATGACGATGAGGAGTCTGATTACATGTACGATACTTATCTAATGTAATGTATAGATAGTTACGGGTCAAAATTCGCGCTCCCGCCGCAACCATGGCAACTATGACATCCAGATGATATTGGGGAAAAAAAAAAAAAAAGAAACCCACCATTTAGGTAATTCTTTATTCGGGGGATCGACGTCCGGGGGGTTTTGTTGTACGTTCCTGAGATTGTAATGTTGAAGCTAGGGTGAAAATGAATTGTGGTGAAAGGGCGGGAAGCCCTACTCTTGTAAGCCTTAGAAAATACAAAGTAGTTATGCTCTCTGTACATATAAAGCTTATGCAGGGGAATGTCGAGAGCATACTTGAAGGGCCAACGCGGAGATGGCTAAGATCTAAATGGTCTTCCTAATCGAAAGTATCAGTCTCGAGTGAAAAGAAGCTGACTACACTCCGTGTTCACTTTTTTGCGATAAATTCAAAGAAATGGCAATTTCGTTACCATATAGTAACGGGGGGGGGGGGGCGGGTTGCCAGATTGAGAACTTGCTGCCTGATTTGGGTATGAGGATTCCTTGGCGTTTGGGGGGGTTTGCAGAGAAAAAGGCTTGTTTTGATATTATTCTGTTTTTGCAAAAAAAAAATTATGTACCTACAGCTAATGTAGTAGATTAATGTACATATGGATACAGCAAGATGCGGAGATATTTTAACGCTTTGTATATCTTGAATTATTATATCACTCTCGGGTTTGTGCCAGTTGCATCTTCTGATCATGCTACACCACAGTAATCAAGTGCGTCCTTAAAAAGTGCTCCATAGAAACTCCTCGTATCCAGTTACCATTAACTACTTCTCACGTCCTACATTCTTCACCGCAGGCGTTTCCAGCCCACCAGCCTTACGACACCCAAAATCTTAACTTCATCAACCATATCTGCAACTTGTATGTCTGGTGATGAGCCACGATTGCCGCTGACTTTGCCTCTGGTCGCAGTCCCAATATCTGCTTAATCTCCTCCGCTTCTTCGCTGCCGGGGAATAGTGCACGCATATCATGTAGTGGCACTTTCTTGCCGGAAGGAAGAGTGTAGTACGTGCCGATGAGGGGGTTCTCAGGAAATATGCTTTTCTTTTGCGCCGATGACGGGGTAGTTTTAGTTGTGGGAAGTCGCCCTGGCGTCGAACCAGTCGACGAAGCAACGGCGGTCGGTTCCGGTGATGAAGTAATGGTAGGAGGTGGCCACACTAGAACGCAGCCAACGTTTGGTAATGCGTCAAATTGCGGCTTCTCCAGTATCGAACTTTCCCCGTCATCCATCACCACTATAGCCCCTTTCGGTAGCACTTTTAAAGCACGCTGTGTCTCAATCTTCACCCTCATCCTCAGCCCCCTCGCCACAAAATCAGGCATATCATTTCTCCAAATGAGGTTCCCGAACCCTCTGCTCCCTTCGTCTGGCACAAGCTTCTTCCATGCACCCTTCTGCATTAACGTCAGGAACACAGTCCGCCGGCATGCAACATGCGTGCCTTTCATCGTGATTTGTCTGCCCTCCGTCCCGGGAAGGATATTCGTTGGCAGTAAATATGGTCTCCCATGGGTGGTGCCATCGCCCTTCACCGGCCGCCGTATGACGCCCATCCTAATGAGCAGGGACGAAGGGAGGCGGAGGTGATGGGGTATTGCTGTCCGGACGGGAGACTCCAGTATGCGCGCATAGGGGTTCGATTTGAGTGCTTCTGACTGCGAGGATATAGCGCTATTCGGGCCTGGTAGAGGGCGCAGCTTGGGATTGCGCTTCGAGTACGGGAGCTGCGGGGTCGGGAAGTTCAAGTCGAGAATGGGCGGGATTGGGAGGCCGGGGGAGATCAAGCGCCGGGGATGGCCAGCCGGAAGTGGGCGCAGGGGTGGTGGATCCGGGATGTAGTAGCCCGGAGGAGGTGGGTCAGAGTCCGGAGAGCGGCGAGGGTAACAGCGGTGGGAGGTGAGAGTGAAGTGCCTCCGCTGCAGGGCGGGCAATTGCAAGGAGGGGCGGCGGAAGGCCGCTGTGGCAAGTTTCAATTTCATTGCAGATACTCCGGCTGCATGCAAGGGCTTCTTCTGATGCTGGACATCACATTTTTCTCTTAGGGGGGTGTGGCGAGAGCAATGTCTGAGCACGTGAGCAGGCGAGAGCCCAAGCTACGCACACACAAGATGAAGAAAGCACGCAACATACATGCAAACAAAAGGCTCTGTTCCATTCGAAAGCCTCAGAACTCCGCCGGTATGTCTGCGCCTTTCTCTCCAGCGAGCAGGGCCACTCTTCCCTCTGGCCACTTTTCAATTCTTTCACACTCTACATTTAATCGCCGTCCGTCTCCAGCTCCTCGCCCTCTACCAGTACAGTACATCGCAATGGGAAACAAAAACTACCGATGAACAATGGTCGGTTGAAGAAGGTTGGGCACAAGTTCTAGAAAAGTGTGCAGTGTGACAAGACGTCTTCCGATCATTGAGTTGGAGTCTTGGCATGAGGCTAATCCTCAATATGCTTGCACTAACGTTCACTTCTGATCTCAATCTGCTCAATCACTGGGTCTCTCAACCATCCAATTAAGTAACTTGAGATAAAGAAAAAGGGTATGCCATCACAGAAAGTGAAGTTCATGGGCCCTTAGTTACAATTCGGCGCAACTTCTTTCACCTGATAGGTCTGGTCTATAATAGCATGCTACAATTACTAAAGGAACGCCGCGACTCAGGAATGGTTGGTGGAAAAAGCAAAAGGAAGGCATGGGATAGAACAAAGTTTCACGGGTAACGCAATCATGAGATGAAGAAGCCTGGAGCGAATTTGCCGGGACCCGCATGGCTGCTTTAAGAATGGATTCAGCGGAATAGCAGAGGGCATCACAGATATGGCAAGCAACCATGTTGTTGCTGTAGGAACGGGATAAGAGGCTAAGACCAAAATGGCAAACTAGGTAGCTACCCGAATTGGGAAATGATAAATGCCCCGAATTGACACTCTACCGACGCTGGGAATTGCTGGAAGAAAAGGGTATAAAGGGGTCATGAAGTTCATTGAATTAGACACAATTAGAGTGTTAGCGCTCCCAAGATTATCGAGTAAGCAAATAAAATCTTCTCTCTATAGAATCCTTCAGTTGCAATCTCTGCCTCGAGGGAATACTTCCCCCACTTAGTCACACAGTACCTTCATTTATTTTCCCATGTCTAGTATACAGCCTAAGCAGAAAACAAAGGACGTTCCAAAGTATGGTAAAGGTAGATGGAATCTGTTGCTCGAGAATCCCAAATGTACAAAGAAGCGGCGAATAGTGAGGACTCTGACTAATGAGACGCAGCTATTCATGAAGAAAAACTCCATTCGATTCATGATACTGGAGTTTGGGACATCTGTGACTAGGATACTATATATTCATTCGCCCTACCATAATATATAGTAACAGAGAGAAGCAGTAGGATGTGCGATCAGATTTTGGCAGGCATGATATTACCAAGTGAGTGAAGCAAACAGCGTTGGATGTGGGAGAGTAAGCATTCCAATTGCAATTCAGAAGTGTATTCGAGCATCGAGAGAGAAGCATTGCGGCGGTGCTGCTGCAGCAGATGGCGCAAGCCAGAGTCATACAGGGGCTTCTTATGACGACACCTTCGTTTTCGACAACCCGAAATCTCACGTCACAAACGTCGGCAGGCAAACTGGGGTCATGGCTCAATCAGTGTACACCCGTCAAGCGGGACAAACGACCCACCGTCCGTCCGGATCGCGGATTACTTTATCCCACGGGCATTTATATAAGGTCTAAATTAATTTTTTTAGGGAGAAGAGAGTTTATTCGCTCGCTCAGTGGTTTTTGGAATCTCTATCTATTCTATCTGCACTATTTCGGCGCTGATTCTTCGCCTATTATTTTTCTGTGACTCCTGCCAACTCCAACTCGTGGCTCGGCCATCTTTTCATGATTCTTGGCGGCCTTCTGGAGTTTCAGTTTCCAGCACGTTTCAAGCAGTAACACGGTCCCAGCACCCTTATCAATCGATTTGTCAAACAAAGAGCGGGATGTACGCACGATGAATCTTGGGGATTAGTCAATTGCGAGCTTATACCGCGTGCTAAAACAAGAAGAGCTAGAAAGTGCTGAATGGAGCCTCTGAAGCTGCTCGCATGTCGTGAAGTGTCTGCTTGTTTGGGTTCTGCAGTCTCTTTCGGGGCTGGGTTACTTAGTATGGCGTGGCGGAGCCAGACAGCCAAGCTCGGACTTTTGTTTTTCACTTACTGAAGCTCAGACCCATCATTATTCATGTATATAAGTCAGAGTCTCTTGTAATTCTTCATTCAATTATGCGAAATTAGGTTGATATATAATTATCGCCTTTTCTACATTGGGAATTCGTAGCTTTCTTTGGAGAGCATTTGCTGCGCTCTCGCATCTACGCATCGCGCTCTTGACGCAACTGAATTGGCCAAGTCCGAAAACGCTACGAAAATGCACCTAAGGATAAGTAAATGTTTTATGGCAACTGCAACTAATGCAGGTTTTGAATGCAATTGGAAAATTGTGAGTTTGCAAAATGTAATACTAAAAGTACTAGCAGACGAGTGAAATTGTCAAGGTTGCATGTAGAAACATGGGGCAGAAGGCCTGACTTCTCAGCTTCATAAATCGCTCCCCTGTAAAATTAACCATTAGAAAATAGATATCATACAATTCATCAAACTCCACTGCATCAAGGAATTCTCCTCACAATGCTGGCTACACGCTCGTATTCACCAACCACAGATACCAAATCCCAACAATTACAACAAAAACGCTCCATTCCAGAGCAGTCCTCCATAACCTTTGCACCCAACCACTCACACCCCCACCTTTCTCAATTTCTCTTCTAACAATCTCCTTTCCATTCTCTACCATAGGCGCCAATGAAGGAACCCGTTCAGCCACCCTGTCAGCAACCATAGAGCCCACATTCCCAGCTGCATTGCCCAGTTGTGTGAGGTGGGTATTGATGTTATGTGGTAGATTGGGCATACTGGCTAACCCAAGACCTACTGACTTCTTCGCATATTTATCATCGTCATCGTCATTGTAGGGCGCTGGAGATGGTGAGGTGGACGGGATTCCATATCCCCCATAATGGCTATGGCCATGGGGTTTCAGATGTGACCCACTGCCTCCAGAGCTAGCACCGATGCGAGTACTGATACTGCCGTTAGAGCCATTCCACGATGAAACTGAGCTGAACCCATACTCTGATCCTTTATAGGCTGCCTTTTGACTCTGTAACTTTCCAGCCTCATCCTGAGAAAGTGGCAAAAGCGGTTCATTCCGTTTCTTTCGTAGCCATAAATAAATCAGATTGAGGGTCAAAATAAATTTCGTCACCCCAAAAGCTAGAATATAAACCTTGAAAATTCCCCACTGATCAGGCAACAAACATAATTTTGTTTGTATTGTGGAGCCATCGGGAGATTTTTGGTTGTCTATTGTGATAGGGTTCCATAGGCTGACTAATAAAAAGCCAGGCTTTCTTACTCCCATAACCCAACTGAAGCTTTTTACTGTAATCTCTTTCACCATACCCGTTGCGCCTGCATGCAATACCTCACAATAGTCGTGATCATCTCCAGATGCTACAAGTACTGGCTGAACCTTCCGTAGGACATCTCCAGAGATTTCGGAAGTAAGCACGTTCTGGTACTGGAAGCCACCTTGAAGGAAAATTGCCTGATGTGACGACTCCCGAAGAGGCCCACAAGGGGTATTTGGAGGACGATATAGCGGAACGTGGGTCAGTAATATTCTGGGCAAGGAGGCAGCCACCACTTGTTCTGTTGGCGCTGTCGGTGGTGGCTCGTTTGCTTCTTGAATCTTCGTTGAGCGAAGCTGTGGAGTTTCCCGCAATAATTCAAGAGGAGAAGGTAGGAAATTAGGAAACTCGTCCAGGAACTTTGTGGTTGGCTCATAAATATTTTTGTTTTGCGTATTCTCAAGACTCACTGAGTCAATAAGCACAAAAGTATGGTTACCCAGCGTATGTACTGAGTTGGTCTCTCCAAAAAACGCCTTAAACCGACTCACTACACCCTCATCAATACCATTGCCAATACCTAAGTCATGGTTGCCGGGTAAAGAGCGGATGCTTCTCCTGCCAGGGAAAACCGGGAATATTTTGTTGAATCTCAAGAATTCACCTTCCCAGTATGCCCTTCCGTAAGAAACCCAGTCGGTCTCTGCACGAGGGTCTACCATGTGAAACTTCCAGGACCCTCCTCCTGTGCTCCATTCTCGCCCTCCGTCAAACAAGTCACCTAGAAAAATCGTCGTTTGAGGTATCAAAATTGAATTGAGCAGCGAATACGATTTTTCCATATATTTATCCGTGTAGAATATAGTTGCGCGCAGTGCAATGCCTCGCCGCGGGTATGTGTGGGGGTCGACAAGTTGCGGATCTGCTATAAGTGCCATCCGGTAAGGGGCTGCATTGGACGGCTACACCCTCAGAAGTTCAGTTTAACGTTCTCATGCAACCAACTAAAAATCATGTCTTGCCAGTACCCATTTTTCCCACTTGTCCCATTGACAGTCCTCCAAACTATCTCGAAAGACCTTGCGTTCTCCCCAATAGAGGACAGCAATCCATACAACAAGCAGGATATTCCGCAAAGTCACAAGGTTCCATAGACGCTGCTTGATGGGAATCCGCTTATAGCTGCTTCGGTAAACGCTGAGCGTTGCGAGAAGCGAGCGATGAAAAGGAATGGCATGGCGAGAAGGCGGATACATTATGCTTAAAGAATGAGCGGCTGCGGGAGGGTGGTATTGTAATAGGGTGCTCAGGGGACCCTACACTCTGTTATCTTGAATGCCACAGCTCGTGCCAAGACAACAGCTGCAAGCAACGAGCACGTGCTCAGGAACGGGGGGAGCACAGCTAGATTACCCCGTGGACGGGATACTGCAGTAACAGTGGCGATTAACAGGACAGGGCTAATCGAAAGGGATGATGGGTCTGAAAGCGAGGTAAGCTGTATATTGCTCAAGAGCCTCGCAGGATGGAAGGAAATGGCACCAGCACCAGCGAGGACCGGAATCCTCAGAACACGAGAGGAATCAAAACACTGCAAACGCTGCCAGAATGTCAAAGCATGGAGGGTGTACGTCATACTGAAACCCGAATGCTACGCTAAAAAACGAGATGAGAGAAGAAGAAAAGAAGACGGAGGAGAAGGCACATAAAGCAGAAGAGGAGTTTGCTGGAGTAAATATGGTACAAATAATCATCATACATCCGAATCTGATCAAGAAACAAATCGAACGCGGGTACCAGATGAAGACTAGAAACACTGCCGAAAATCCTCAGTTTGAGGACAATTGAAGATCTACCTGAAAGGGTATGATCACACTTCTTTGATACCCCTCCTCTTTCTACCACCAGCCCAGAATCTCCCACAGGAGAAGGACTCTCGAAAGACATGCAAAGCATGCGAAAGAGGGAAGTCAACAAAACAGCTGTGCCGGCACAGAAATCAACAGTTCGGTCCAGCCAACCCATGGAAGAGGTGTATGCTGGCCTCGTAGGGCCATTCAAGCCACAAAATTCAGGTAAGCAATATGCTCTCATTGTCGTAAACGACTACACATGCTACACCCAAGATGCAATCCTAACTTGGAAAAACGAGCCAAAATACTTCCCGCAATTCTTAGTAAGAATGGAATCCACCACAGGGCATAAAACGAAGAAAGTAAAGTTCCAAACCGATTGGGGAGGAGAATTCCAGAACGAAGATTAAACCAAGATACCCTTGCTGCCTCTTGTTTTGATACTGGTTGGTCTTGTAGTGAGGACGTCGGACGGATAGTCCTTGAAAGAGCTAAGCATGGGCAGTACCAAAAGTGCTAAACTTGGACAGTCCTAAAAGAACCAAGCATACAACGTCCTAAAGGGATCAATTGCGGATAGGCTAAAAGGGAGTAAAAGAGCAACAGAAAATCGAAGCTGGAATTCCGTATATGTGGATAGAACAGAGCGCATTAGTATAGCTTCCTTCATACAAGCGAATAGACTTTTATTCTCGAAATCTACTCTCGTGTTTTTGTCCCGTCGGATCTTGCCAAATTACAATCTCAAGGTGCGGCGAGACAGCTTAAGAGTTAAGTAGTAACGTAATGATACCACTTACATATGTACTTATATTACTTTGCACTGAACGGGAAAAAATGCCTAGAATACACAGACATGGACATAAAAAACAGATAAAAGCGTAGATATAAGCCCCACATGAACGCCGATAGAACCCATGATTAAATAATTGTACAGTAGTCTCCTCGCCTCCCCTACCAATTCCACGGCCCGGAGAAAACCGGGGGCTTCCAAATTAGTTTCTCCGGCTTGATCCCTCTGCGTCCCCCCTGGCCTTCCACCGCTCCCTCTGCTTCTCCTTCTGCGTCACTACCGCATCCGTCAAACAGATCACGTGTTGCCCTTTGTAGAACTTCAACGCATTCAGGCTCAACAGTGTATGCAGCACGTCTGTTGGCGTCATCGCCGTCTTCTGCGCCAACTCATCAATCGTGACTTCGCCTTTTGTTTCTAGCAGCATATCGACGATCGTGTCTTGCCAGTATGCACGGTAGGACAAAAGGCCAAGGTCTGACAGCGGCTTCTCGGGAGAGCCTTGCTTGCCCTCGCGTTTGGAGAGGGTATAAGAGAATTCGATTAATAGACGACCATAGCCGCAGCGCTGGTATTGAGGGAGTGTGAGGATGCACGCTACGTTGTAGCCGTCGGGAGACCCTTTTTCCTTGGAAAAGTAGCCGACGAGGTGGCAACCGTGAGCGTCCCGAGTGGTCATGCAGTAGAATAGGAAGGGATCGACGTCCGAAAACACAGTCTTGTGGTCCAGGAATAGTTTTGAGAGGAGGGAGAGGTTCCGGGCCCAGGTTCGTTGCCGGCGCCCGTCAACCTCGAAAAAGCTTACATCTGAGTCCCGGTAAATCTCGTTCCCGGGCGGGTGGAGCAGCGTGCATTTCTGCCGATGCCGCTGGAAAGAGCGCGACGAGCCAAAGCAGCAGAGACAAAACTCGCATATGTACATTGTGTCGAGCTCGGTAAATTCGACTGGATACGGTGAGAAGTACCACGGCTCGACGACATGCTTGCCGATCTGAATCGAGGTCAGGTTGCGCACTTTGGAGATTTCATTGGTAGACTGCGAAAGGGAGCCGTGAGGGCGCTCGGGGGCTGGCTGGGTAGCGGCGGGAGTGGCGGGAACAACAAGGTCCTTCTTGTCGCCATCAACCGACATGGCTGTGTCGTCGTCGACCCCCTCGCCGGTAGTACCAGGAGTTTGGACACGGGATGGGTCTTCGTTTTCTTTGCCGCCCGACGGCGCAGGTGGGGACGTAGCTGTCGCTCCCCGTGCCCGTTTCTGAGCCTTGGGCGTCCCGCCAGCTGTTCCCGAAATACTATCCCGTCCGCCCTGCGAGCCTCGGCCTCGCTTCAAGTTCTTCTGTGGCGCCGGAGACCCATGGGCGCCATGTGTGCCTGCTCGCGCATGTTGGTCCTCAGGGAGAGGGAACTCGACCTCGCGAGTGAGATCGAAGCGCGACGCGGGGACCCACTCATCGAGACGCTTGTTGAATTCATCGTAGTGGACGTAGTAGTATGGCTCCCCTTTGCGGGTTTGGATAGAAAGGATTTCAGCGAGGCGGTGTTCGTTCGATGCAAGATGAAGGGTGTAGAGTTTCATTCCAATCCTATCCATAATCCATGTTAGTGATTACCCTGATACTATGCAAGCTTGATTTTTATTTTATTTTTATTTTATTTTCCGGGGGAGAAGCCGGGGGGTGTCTTTACTTCAACTGGTCTATAGTCGCAATCCCCTTTTCCCGCGGCACCACGTCCGGCGTGCCAACGTCTGCGCTAGCATCGCGAGTTACCATCTCGTAGAAGGATGTTTCGAACGGTTAAGGGGTTTGTGGGAATCTTGTGTCGTAAGCTACACTCAACCCTTTGGATGGAAGGGTTGCGGTTGCTGGTAATAACGAAGCAGGTTACGATGGCGAGATTACATAATGCGCCTATGAGTTTTTAGGCAGTGTGGCAATGCCTCCGCTTACATAATACCTCCACCATGAGGCCAAGTATGACTGTCTTACTGGCCAGTAAAATATGTATTCGGACAGGGGTACTAATGCACAACTTGCGCTATGTCCGAATACATATTTTACTAGCTAGTACTAAGCGCCTGGTTGGGGCTATGGGCAATCCGATGTTCTCGTCTTCCCGCTATCCGAAATCTTACTCCTCGGCTGTGGCTATAGCTCGGAAATACACCATTACCATGTCTCAGAAGCACTCTGATATTGAGGGGAGTCATGCATATATGTCTATCCTCTCGAGTACATAGTCTTTGTCAGCAGTGAGCTGTCTATAATCGTATCAGATACCTTGCTTGACTCAATATCTAACTGCACATCCTGCGAACGGATATGTCTCCGAGCAGGATGCTATTACTCCCAGGATTTTAGGTCTCAAAGGTTAATCAAGCACACTTCAAAGAAAGCAGGCACATGTCACTGTTCAAAAGGTTTTGATTTGAATTGAGTTTTCGGAGCATGCAGAAGTGTGATTTGAAAAGCTTAATTCTTAGTTGACAGTCAACACAATTTTTTGCACGATTTTCCAAGTTATAGACTTCACATAAATATCAGAAAGTGAGAAGACATGTCATAAAAGTTTCATCGGACATCATACGACATTAATTTATCTCCTCCGCCTGTGACCTTTGCATGTGTAAATCAATCAATGGAGATAGTAAGCCACAACTTGTCATCATGCCACAAGCCTCTATCATCTCATGGACAGTGAACATTGTAAGGGCATAACGCCCCCTGTCCATCCTCCAAATCCTCACCAAGTGCATGAATCTTTGCCATTTCTTCTATAGTCAAATCAAAGTGATAAACGCTGGCGTTCTCTTGGATTATTGCAGGGGTATCGCTTTTTGGGAGTGGAGTGAACCCTTTCTGCAAACTCCATCTGATCAAGACCTGTGCGGGGGTGACATTGTGTACTCTTGCTATCTCCACAATAGTAGGGTCGTCTAGCTTTCTGCCGTGTATGAGGGGAGTATATGCTTGCAGCAGGATATTTTTCTCTTTGCAAAACTCCACCAGACCTGGCTGTGGGCACCATGGATGGAGTTCAATCTGGTTAACGACAGGAGTATATCTTGCATAGCTAAGAACCTCCTCAATGTGTTTTATTCCGTAGAATTGAGCACAAAACATGAAAATTCCTCATCCCTCAAGGGTTGATGGATAAATGGCTACTTACAAATTTGAAATTCCAATCTCCCGCGTGCCACCTTCATCTTGGAGTTTCTCCAATACTTGCCACATCATCTTTCTAGCAGCTGCGCCTGGACTTGGTGAATGTACTAGGAAGAGATCCACATATCCGTCCCCACCCTCCCATTTGCCCCTTCCTTTTTCCTTCTACTATTACGTACCGTTTCAAGCGTTTCCTCATAAGATTGCTTGGGACTCGGAAATAGGAGCTTTGTAGTAATGAAAATCTCCTCCCTTGGGACACCGGATTGGCGGACACCTTCTCCTACTTCTGCCTCATTCTCGTAGTATTGGGCAGTGTCAATATGACGGTAGCCATACTCAATGGCAGTTTCAATTGTATCCGGACATTTGTCGGCAGAGGACCAGAGTACACCGAGGCCCAAGGCAGGAATTTGTGTCTTTGGGGAGTAAGAGGAACTCAGTAGAGTATAACGTGCTGTAAGGGAAAGGGCTTCTGGGGCCATTGTGAACTCAGAGATTTTTCTTGGAATACAGTCCGATATTTGTTTGAAGAAGCCGTTACGAAGGAGGTCTTTAGCATTTATGTATAAAAATGTATGCTTTCTAAAGGCACATTATTCTGAGCCCTACCTAGGGCCTGAGTAACTTTGTGCGTGGTAATACTCGAATCTCAATCGCTTGAAGTCAAAGGCTGGATGACTTCTAAGATATTGGGATCAGAATTACAAGGAGCGCGCCCGCATTGCTAAAATACTTACGAAAGTTGTAGATGATCCGCCCTTGGGTGTAAATGTTGCTCTACTGTGTTTTTCCACAGTGTTGAAGGTCCTAGAACAGGCCTAGAGAAGCTTGGACGTAGCGATACCGGCGACACGAGTTTGACGGAGCCTACCGAAAAAACATTTTGAGAGCAGCGAGGTGACAGTATTGAGAACAGCATGGTAGTGGAACAGATCGCTAGCGACATGAGGCTCATGTCACAATGGCTTTCAAGCAGAATTGATTTTCTGAGATGAAATGATAGTCTGGCTTGCATGACCCCAACAAGATGACAGTAGGAGCGTCCCTGTTGTTGGCATATCGCCCTGCGGCATCCAAGGTATGAATGACCTTGATAGTATGCATGGAATGTTTATAGCCACATGCTATCAAGGAGATCAGAAATTGTATATATAAGTTGCGTACAAACCTTCAAATAGCCACAACAATACGAATCATGAAACTGTATTCGCCCCAATTTGGTTGGTCCCAGCACTTACCTGAAAGGGTAGTTAGTGCATATCACGTGTTAGTGTAAACGAAATCTGACTTTAAGGCGCCGCTTGCAAAGAGCTTGGGGGCATGTGTAATGATACTCCGGTGGAAGTGTTCCACAGACAGGTTTGGATGTTGGCAAATTCCTCTCCGAATACAAGAAAATAAGCTGATACATATCACTGGAACCGACCACGAGTCCTTCAACCCCTGTACAGCAGCAATATGGGGAACCTCGAAAAAGCGCTATTGAGCATTGCCAAAATTCACTAAGACCATCCCTACTTCGTCACAACATTGGGACAGGCCAGGCTATTAAATACTTATTATGATGTCGACAAGAATATGCCAAATGAGGGACATATTATCGCGCTCATTGACTCTAGGGCCAGCTCATTCCCGCATGTTCGTGTGCTTGGAGAGTTCCTTCCTCCTAAAAGAGACCTGGCACAATCAGATGCGGAGTGGGGTTGGTTTTACCTTGCACAGTTCGTGCATCTACCATCAAAGTTGTCTACGATTAATTTTGCTAATGATTTTCTAGCATTCTCTCAACTTGCTAGAGGGTCATCGGCCCTCGCGGAACATATTGGTGATATTCGGGACTTGCAACAGGTAGCAGAATGCAAAGCTGCAGAACAAGCCTATCAATCACGGTTGCGATTTCCCACCGTAGCATTACTCTACCCAGCGTCTATTGACTTCATTTATCATTGGCTTGCATTCATGAGACTAGGCTATGCTATTTTATTACTTGCGTGAGTGATCAATCAACTATGGCATACTCTAAATAATGGTCAATAATAGGCCACAACTTGCTGCATCACAAATTGCGCACCTTTGTGATGCCACAGCGACGAGATTTCTATTTTTTGAAAAGTCTTGTGCCCTTCATTTAAATGAAGGTAAATTGCCCATGAATGTAGTAAGGAAGGGTTTATATCCAAGAACATACCTACAGCTCAATGAGGATCAAGGTATCATACCTGCTCCAGTTTGGGTAACGCCCGAATGTACAGCGTACATTCACCATACATCTGGTACTACTTCTGGTCAACCAAAACAAATTCCACAGCCTCATGCAGCAGCCACTGTTTGCCTTCCCCGTCTCCCAGTTCCTGAGCAAAGGCGAATGGCACAGCTCACTACAACTCCGCTGTTTCATGGCGGGATTGCCGATTTGATGAAAGAATTACTTCAAATAATTTGACTTGGATATATCCAAGTTCTGTACCCTTCACTTCCGGAGCGTCGATTAACATGATTATGCGCACTCGAGAATTGGATGACATTATCAAAATCAAGTACTTTTCTTGCGTTCCCTACAATCTCAGTCTCCTAAATACGTCTGAGGGTCGATTCTGCCTGCAACAGCTTGATATGGTAGGCGTTGGAGGAGCTCCGCTCGATAAAGCAATAGGAAATAGCATGGTCGAGTCTGGAGTAAATTTGGTCAGTCGATATGGCAGTACGGAAGCTGGATTCATGATGTCCAGCTTCCAGGACTTCTCAGAGAGTCCAGATTGGAATATTTTATGCGTGGGCACGAAATTTGGAGATGAGGGTAAAATTCGAGAAAAGGGACGAATGTGGGAATGGGGAAAATTACAAGCTCATCATAAAATCGAGGTGGCCTTGCGTTGCCAAGCATAATCGCCCGGATGGCTCATACGCAACTTCCGACATCTTTTTATGGAAGAGAGATGGGAAATGGCAATATCGTTACAGGAATGATGCTCTTCTTGTGCTTGGAACAGGGAAGCAATTCGACCCAGACCCTATTGAGAGCAGAATAGCTACTCATCTCGACATTAGCTCCATCGCGAGAGGTGTTTGTGTCTACGTCGGAACAGGGCTGGGGTTATCCCCTCCCTAACAGACATCGGTCTAGAAATAAAATCCTTGCGTCAGATTGTGGGCGCAGTCGTTCTTGACGCGATTTCTCTGCCACCACACTATGCCAGGATTGCTGAGGAATTGATTATCATTGAGTTAAGAGAGGATTTACCCAAGAATAGCAAAGGTACAGCTCTTCGTTCGCAGGTGATGCAAAAATATAGCAGTATGATAGGTCATCTTTATTCGCATTATGAGGAGTCAAACATACCAACCTCCCCGGTGCCCGATGCAAGTCATGATGGTCATTATCCCTCCACTTTCAAGGTCGGCAATGAAGGGCTCAGTGACCTTGTATATTTCATGACGGCGGTTGTGCGAGGAGTTTACCTTGAGTGGAATTCAGACATGAGTGGAGAAAGGGGGAAAATGTTGTTGGACAAAAGGCACGTCAAGTTTCATGTGACTTGACAGCAGTCACTGATCTTTTCAGCTTCCCCTTCCGCGCGGGCATGTGGTCCACCTCCCGCCGCCCTGGTGCCTGTATGTCCCTTTCTCTCTTATCACAGAAAATGGGAATTAATATCCCCATAGCTGTAATCCATTACCATCTCCTCAACGGCTGCCCTGCCCTTGTCATCCCCACGACCTCCTCCGCCCCCGTCAATGCCTGGTCTCCCATCACTCTCTCCACCGTCTGCAACGGAGCATACGACCCTGCGGCCCATAAAGGCATGATTCGCGAGTACTTGAACTCGATTATTTCGTTGGACCACCTGAGTCCGAAAATGAGAGGACTGTACGAGATGGTATTGGAGACTTGTGTCAGTTTGGTGGTAGATGGGGTTCAAAGGTTGAAGGAGGAAATGCCGGAGGGCGCGAGGAAGAATTTGGATGCTGAGAGGGCGGGGATTGCGTTTTTCAAGTATTAAGTGGGGAGAAGGGGAAGGGAGGGGGATTGAGTATCACCTTTGTGGAATTACTAGTCAGGGAGTATGGTCAATAAGAATAAATGCTCCAAGCCACTCATGTCGGAAATGCAGTCATGACTACATATTTGATCAGCACAAGGAGACCTGATCGGATTTAGTAAATCCTAGGGTTTTATGAACCGAATTCTTTTATTCACTTTGAAAAAAAAGCAATCTGATTCTCAGCCCATGGCTGTTTCCTCAATGGTAGTATAATGCTTCCGGCCCGGCGCAAGAGCATATTGTCACTGCGCAAGAACCGTCGGAACTTCAAAAAAGACAAACTCATGTAGTTTCAGGGCATGTTCATGTCTTCTTCATTGTCGATATTTAATATTCTGTATACTAACTTCACAGAATGAAAAACAAGATCGGATATTATCCATCTTCCCACCTTTCCATTGATAACCTACAGTCCACCACCCACCACTGGACCAGCTCAGTCCTGTCTACCTGTGTCCCCGCATACACTCGTATTAGCGTTACCAAGATACGCAACATTCACAGGGAAGAAATGGAAACACAAGAAGGGCGGACATACCCTTTAGTAACCTCTTAATCACCTTATCCTTCGTAATCACATAAACATGTGCACCCCACCCCGCCATGGCGTCTCTGTCTACTGCGTTTAGTAGCGCTTGAGAGATCGTCTCGAATAAATCTTCGGGCTCAAGATCCGGCTCCCAAAGGGCCTCGCAGGTACCAAACAGTTGATCGGTGGCCGTGCCGCCGACAGCGAAGTCTTTGCAGTGGTTGATGCATCTGTTCGGTGGACGTCAGTCCCTGGTCATTTGGGGTAGTGCAGGAGGGAATTGGAGGGAGGGATACGAATGCAGAAAGGCAGGGGAAGCCGAACCCAATGCAATCGAAAGCGGCAATAAAGGGTTTACCGGTCCGCTGGTTTAGGCCGGCGATGACGGGCAAGACGTAGAAGGGGCCGAAGCGGCGCTGGTAAAGGTAGCTAGAGACAAGGTTCGTCATGGTCTCTGGCTCGATGTCGCGTTCTTCACGGAGGCGATACATGTTGACTTTTGTACGGAGGTCAGTGGAGCTGTTTGCGAGTTGCTCCATGGGGAGGAGGTTAATATGGGTTAGCTAAGTAGACAGGTGCTGGGTATGTAGGATACCAGACTGAGGAAGGTGAAGATGTGGAGGAGAGAGGCATACACAGTCTCAACGTCCGTCGCAAGCCCAGTAAGTCCCAAGTATGTATTCCCGTATGAAAAGATCTTTGGATAATTATTTGATATCGTCAACGCACGCATTCCGAGCCGAAGGTCGCAGGCTATTGCGACGCAGTCTTTGCCGACCATGGCGACACAGGCTCCGCCATCTGGTTTGCAGAGGGTTAGCGGGGGCTGCTGGGGAGTGTGCTGCAGGATAGGTTTGGGAAGACGGACTTACTGAGAAGGGATCCTGGGGGGGGGGAGGTACGAGGTAGAGGTTAGCTATTGGGGTGGGGGTTGCGGAGTATGGGGGATCTCACCATGCTGGGGTATGATATTGAGCGCGGGCCAAAGAATTGCAGTTATTAGGCAAGCACAAGACGGGAGATTGCGCTGTCGTACGGGGGGACTCTTCAGGCGGGTTGACGGTTGGTGTTGATCTCGCGGTGGTTGTTGATAGTGAGGGGACGCAGGCTGTACCCGAGTACGTGGGGCCAGGCAGTACGCACGAGCTGTGGCGTTACATAATCCCCCGTCCAGCGTAGCTGGCCGGGCTGCATGCTCTTTTTATCTTATCAGATTCCGCTGCGCCAAGACGCGGCGCCAAGCGCCGTCCTCTTCTAAGTGACACTTGACACACCTAGCATATCATACGCTGTTCCTATGCAGCAATCGTTTCGCAACACAAGTTGCGGGACCCTAGCATAGTCTGGTAACTTACTGCTAACTACAAGCTGACCCCCCTATTTGAGGAACATAGTAAACTATATGTAAACAATTTATTTGTAAACTACATCTACAAGATCAACGCAAAACTATGTTCTAAAAAAGAAAAAGCCATCTTATTTTTTAGCTGCCACTTTTTTCTTCATGAAAACCCCTCCATTTAACAGCGCTACGACCATGCAATCCACCACAGCAGAGTTATCCTTCATCCACTCCGGGCGCCGCTCATGCGTCACAATGCGAAACAATGCTGCAAATTTGTCTGAGTAAATGATCTTCCATCATATTTGATCATTTGCCAGTCTTCTCCAGTGGTCACAAAACCATACCCCTCCCCTCTACCGTCGTATCCTCGCATATCTCTCATTGCGAGCGTGCATTGCTGCTTCCCGATCCCATAAAAAGATCTCTTGCAGCCTATGACAAGTACATAGTTGGATACACAGGCGTCTTCAGAGTCCGCAACTGAAGCCAAGTCAACCAAAACAAATTCTTCGTTTCCACCCGTCAGAGTGTCTTTGGAAACGATTTCTTTCTCTCTTTCAATAATGACATACCGGCTGGTGTTGCATTTGAACTGGTATAGAATAGGGGCGATTATGTAGAGAACCAAGTCATTAACATTGGCTTCTTTAAATCCTCATATTGATTTCGCAGGATAGCCTTCAGCGATTGTTCATAACGAAGCATGCGACCATAGATGCTAGGGATGAGATTACCTTCAAAGGCAAGATACTCTAATATCCGACTATACACCATCTCTTTCATTTCTTCAACTACATTCTTTCCCAGCCGTAGAGCCTCCGATCTTATATTATCAAGCGTCCTTGTCTTCTTTCCTTCGAACTTCACGAAATTGAGGCCAGAGTCATCTCAGAATATGAGGTGGTATATATATATTTGAGTTTTCTCTTCGTGCTCATGCTTTCACCCATTCGTATTGTTGATCCCTGTTCCGATCAATAATTCACCAATAAAAATCGAAGCGGGGATTTCTCGAAGAGTATCTTCCCGTCGTTCCCCACATTACTCCCTGCATACATCGTGTCGCTCCCCACACTCCTCGCTGCGTATGATACTTTCTCGTCGCTCCCCATACTACTCGCTGCATACTTTTTCTCGCTCCTCACACTCTTCGCTGGGCTTGTCGCAGGGTAAAAATGTAATAGGAGTTACCTTCGTTGTTTTAGATGAATGATCAGTGGCAATTCTTCAGTTTACCTTCTATGTAGGAGGGGCGGGTCTGCCAAGACCCACCATGATACAGACGTTTCAAGTCGCGTGTACAGTATCGTGCGCCCACGCCCCACGTCTTGCTGCCCTCTCACCTGGTACGAGAACATCTCACCCCTGCCCGCCCCCAGATACCCAGCAGAAAGCTCCCCACGCAGCCCACGCAGCCCATGCTGCACATCTCCTCTTCAGAATCTCCCGAGGAAAAAAGTAGAAATAAGAATACCTCCCCATTCATATTCACTACGCACTCTCTCCGTACACGCAGCTTCCCTACTCACCTATTCCCCTCGCTGTAAAACATGGACCGAGCATCCGTCTTTTCGCTCGGTGTTCTGCCGCCAGACCCTGAGGTGGGGGACGATTCCCGCGCCTTGACGCAGGCAAAATTTGTCAGCTTCATCTCAACGTTCAGGCTGGACAATTCATTCATCTATAGGTTCCTATACTCCATTCACATCTACCAATGGTGCTTGAGCTCACTCACTCATTAGAGATCAACTCAAAGAAAACATCCTCACAAAACTATACTATCTCGATGTCGATATAGCTCATCTCATTTCCTTCAACGAAGAGCTTGCTCACCGTCTGCAAAATGAACCCGCCGACATCGTACCATTGGTATTTCATCTACAAAAGGGTCTGCAATTAACTTTATGTGCTAATTGTTTCGATACAGTTTGAAGCTGCGATTAGGGAATGCGCGAGACGCATGGTGATTACTGGGGCGAGCGCAACAGAGCGCTTCCCGGAGTGCCAACTTCTGCTACACTCAAGTGCAAATCTCACGCCAATCCGTGATCTTAATGCCTCATACATCTCCAAGCTCGTCCGAATACCGGGTATCGTGATCGGAGCCTCTACTCTTTCGTCCAAAGCGACCCAGTTACATCTAATGTGTTCCTCTTGTAAAAACACCAGAACAATACCTGTTTCCGGCGGCTTTTCCGGGATATCGCTTCCTCGAACTTGCGATCGAACCGCTCTTCCAGGTGAAGATGCCAAACAGTGTCCTCTAGACCCTTATGTCATAATACACGAGAAGTCAACATTTATTGATCAGCAAGTCTTGAAGCTACAAGAGGCACCCGATATGGTACCTGTTGGAGAGCTGCCTAGACACATACTTCTAAATGCGGACAGATATCTGACCAACAAGGTCGTCCCCGGTTCACGGTGTACAGTCATGGGAATCTTCACAATCTACCAACAAAAGGCAGCGAAGGGAGCAGGTAATGCTGTCGCTATCCGAAATCCGTATCTTCGAGCATTGGGCATCCATGCAGACGTGGATCACACCGCAAAAGGTCAAGCGATATTTTCCGAGGAAGAGGAGCAAGAATTCCTTGAAATGTCTCGGCTGCCAAATATATATGAGATGTTTGCCAGCAGTATAGCTCCTTCTATCTACGGAAACACTGATATCAAGAAGGCAATTGCCTGTCTACTTATGGGAGGGTCCAAGAAAATACTCCCTGATGGTATGAAGCTTAGAGGTGATATTAACGTTCTTCTTCTTGGTGACCCGGGTACCGCCAAATCGCAGTTGCTGAAGTTTGTCGAGAAAGCTGCTCCAATTTCGGTGTACACATCTGGTAAAGGTTCTTCGGCTGCTGGTCTTACTGCTTCTGTGCAGAGGGACCCTCAGTCTAGAGAGTTTTACCTTGAAGGAGGAGCGATGGTCCTTGCCGATGGCGGTGTGGTCTGTATCGATGAATTTGATAAGATGAGAGATGAAGACCGAATTGCCATCCACGAAGCCATGGAACAACAAACGATCTCCATTGCTAAGGCCGGTATTACCACAATTCTGAACTCGCGGACCTCGGTATTGGCCGCAGCGAACCCGATTTTTGGGCGGTATGATGATATGAAATCTCCCGGCGATAACATTGATTTTCAGACTACAATCTTGTCGAGGTTCGACATGATCTTTATTGTTAAGGATGACCATAATCCAGCACGAGACGAAACTATCGCTAGACACGTTATGAATATTCACATGGGCAAAATGCCAACTGAAGACGGTAACGTAGTTGGAGAAATCCCAATGGAGAAGATGAAGCGATATATTAGTTACTGCAGATCGTATGGCATCCCTATATCCTTCTCTCTGTTTACGAATAGCTGCATTGACACAGCGAAACTCAAGACGATGTGCCCCTCGCCTCTCAGACGCTGCAGCTGAGAAGCTGTCCAGTCATTTCGTCAGCATCCGCCGACAAGTCCACCAGGCCGAACTCGACTCCAACGAGCGATCGTCCATTCCCATCACAGTTCGTCAGCTTGAAGCCATCATACGTATTACTGAATCCCTCGCGAAAATCAGTCTCTCTCCAGTGGCGACTGAAGAGCATGTTGACGAGGCGATACGTCTGTTCCTGGCGTCTACTATGGACGCTGTCGGACAGGGGGCAACAACGTCACAGGAGCTGATGGAAGAGATTGGGAAAGTGGAGGCAGAGCTGAGGAGGAGGTTACCGATTGGATGGAGTACGAGTTTGGCGACCTTGAGAAGGGAGCTCTGTGTCAACAGGGGGTATAGTGAGAATGCACTAAGTAAGGTTACCCTTACTATTCTTTCTGCGGTACATGGTTACTGATTACATATGAAACAGCTCGAGCCTTGATTATTCTCTCTAGGAGGGAAACAATTCAGTTCAGGCACGGAGGAGCAAACATCTATAGATCAGGGATGTAAGCCTGAACGACGAAGATTGGATGGTAGGCATTCGCAGCTCTTAATGTTAATTAGCATGAAGTAAGATATAACATCTCATGTATAATTTCCGGAATAAACTAGTGCTCCATTGCTCCGTTCGTCGGGTTGTAAAGTAGTAATTGGGTGTTTGAGTGCCTAATCCTTGTTAGATGCATGGTGGGGAGAAAGATCTAGATCTACTACTCTTGATAACGTGGTGTGCTTGCATAGATGTTAGGAATCTATCAAGTGTCTGAAGACCTTAGTCAGGGCTCGATCTGTAGGCAGTGGGTCTTCTGAGACATCTCCGTCAACGGCGGACCCTGGCCTAAGCCACAAAGCACATTGTCGAGAACTGGGGCACACAGGCTACCTAAGTGATCTACAACGAATGTCATGGTCCTGCATATCTGAACTGATAGCTGATATGGTATCAGCATATGTATTTCAGCTTCAGCTCATGCCTAAATGAAGCCTCATCCCAGCCCATTGTCGTGCCTATAAACTTGAGGCTGGCCTTGCATAGATTCTGAATATACATTGCATAAGCGAGAGCGGTCTCAAGACCACGCGCTACATGCTATGATACCTACAAGCTCCATACCCCCGAATTTTGGCACATTGCTGCTAACGGTTGCAAGTGCACCGCAGAATGTTTTTTGGAACAAGGTAGCACCCCTCGCTTTGGAATTAAACGTCCAGCTCAGCCAGGCCGACAATATAGACCTGGATCGTTTGAAGCCCCATTTACTAGTTACATTACCAGCAAGTTTAAGCTTCCATTTACCCCCGTATATTCACCAATTTATCACAAGATGCCACTTGGTATAAAACTTCAATAGGTATAAAAAACTATTATACTGGCAGGCAAAACAGGAAAATATGCAACGATGGCGCATGGGAGTAGTCAATCTACCAAGGAGTTACCAGAGCAGTCGCTGAAGGGTTGGAGGGGTGCGGTTGGGGGGTGAGGGGTTCAACTGAGATTGGAGTTTTCAACTCCCAAACTGACCTAAGCCTTGGTTGAAGTGGAAAGCTATTGTCTCTAGTAATAGAGGTAACAACTACTGCCATAGAGAGGTATAGAGTGAGGGCCCCGGTTCGATTCCGTGCTGGGGAAGAGCATCCACCGCAGTAGTGCGGCAAGATCCGTGTTATGAATAGGTCAAACTTTCTTTGCAAACGGCACTTCCG
Organism: Kalaharituber pfeilii; assembly: GCA_015179045.1. Lineage (NCBI taxonomy): Eukaryota > Fungi > Ascomycota > Pezizomycetes > Pezizales > Pezizaceae > Kalaharituber > Kalaharituber pfeilii. The sequence continues at coordinate 216,095 of WHUZ01000004.1, forward strand.
CCCCTGCCTTGTGCCGAACCGCCACCGCTGGTACTACTCCAGTACACGATACACAGCTGTACGTCGAGGATCTAGCACGAAACGTGTTTGGAACCACAAATCATAGCTTGTGAGAACGTGAGATGTGCAAGCAAGTTGCCGTGCATATCGTGGGCACGTGATACATCCGCATCTCAAGCCTATTTGGCATATGCATCAGAAGTGACATAATCTCGGCGCTGGTTAGCAGACCTTCTGGGGTAGCTATATAACAACTTAGACACACTGTTGCAGAGTGCTGAACCCGCACACAACATCCCCCCCCTTGTCACCATGTCTACACCCTCGGACTCTTATCGGAACGGCGCGAATGATTCTCTCCTTCATGCGTCTGCCGAGGGGGTAAAGTTCCTTGTCTTGCTACAAATTGCGTCCCGTCTGCTGACATTCATTGTCAATCAAATTCTTCTCCGGTACCTCTCGCCAGAGCTCCTGGGCATTTCGGTTCAATTTGAGTTGTATATGATTACAATTCTATATTTCTCAAGAGAATCATTAAGAACTGCATTGCAGCGATATGGAATCAACAAGCAGGCACAGAGTGCAGACAATAGCAGCAGCGGCCCACTAGAGTTGACTGAGGGTTCTTCAGCGGCACAGGCACAAACGGTTGTTAACCTGGCATATATATCTATTCCTTTGGGATTGCTCTTCGCCGCTATCCTTGCGCCTTACTATGTGAGCTCATTTGTCTCGACGGACACAGCGTCGCAACCATATTTCTACCACTCGGTGATACTTTATACGTTGGCTACGCTGCTGGAATTGCTGAGTGAACCAGGATTTGCAATTGCTCAACAAATGCTGTTATACAGGCTTCGAGCCCGGGCAGAGTCTGCTGCTGCGCTTGTGCGATGCTTTTTAACGTGCGGTTTGACAATTTATGTTGCTAAGATTGGGCTAGGAGGTGCTCGCGATGCCGGGCCTCTTCCATTTGCCATGGGTCAATTAGGATATGCCATTGTTCTGGTGGTGATATACATGAGGCAGTGCTGGCACATTGCTGCTCAGGACAGCTTCAAAGTTGGATTGGCGAAGATAAAGAGTTCAAGCAATAACTATTATCAAAGCTATTTTCACAAACAGCTGGTTGGACTTGCATTTTCGATGTGGATGCAAGCCGCTATCAAGCACGTGCTTACTCAAGGAGATTCATTGCTTATTGCCTGGTTAGCGACAACACATGACCAGGGCGTTTATGCTTTAGGATCAAACTATGGCTCTTTGATAGCCCGCATGTTATTTCAGCCCCTCGAGGAGTCCTCGCGCAATCTATTTGCAAAACTTCTCTCACAACCAGAAAAGAAGGATGGCCAAACTACTAAAATTGACTCAGTCTCCCTACACTCTGTTATCCTTATACTGCAAAATATACTTCGTCTGTATAGTATTATGTCTGTTTTTTTTTTCTCTTTAGGCCCACCTCTTGCTCCAGTGCTGCTTCGCATTGTAGCTGGCTCACGCTGGTCTAACTCTGCCGCTGGAACGGTTCTGTCGACATTTTGTTACTATATACCCCTTCTTGCAGTCAACGGAATTACCGAAGCCTTTGTCCAGTCGACAGCAACCTCTCGCCAGCTTCACAAGCAATCTCTATGGATGTTTGCATTTTCAATGGGCTTTGGACTGGCTGGATATGTTTTCCTCAAGGAGCTGAGCTGGGGGGCGCAGGGGTTGGTTTGGGCAAATGCCGTAAATATGGGACTTAGAATTCTCTGGAGTTGGTACTTCATACACAGTTACTTCAGAGAGGCTGGCGTGGAAGGGGTATCTGTAACATCAGTCATGCCGAACTGGATCCTCGTTGGGATTGCAGCAATAGCAGGAACTGCATTGAGGAGTCTGCAAGGTTTACAAACCTTGAATCTGTCAGTTCTGGCGAAGGCAGGTAGCCTAAGCTTATTACTATTAGGAGTATGGTAAGTACGAAGTCGCCCTTTAGATTTTTCACTTTAGGGATGTGTCTGACAATAACCTCCCCCCCTTCTCCAAAAAAAAAAAAAACAGTGCCATAACAGAAAGAAAATTCTTTCTAGAATGCTACCGCCTCGTCAAATCGGGGAAAGGCGCTATTGACGACCCTACATCTCAGGGTGTCAAACAAATCCATAGGCAAAGGGGACAAAGGAGAGGAGAACCAGTAAGAAAGCTTCCAGTTGAGAACGAACCAGAAAACTCTTGAACAGGAGCAGTAACAATTGTTAAGGAGTTGACTTCCCTCCCTCTGTCGGGTAAGGTTTTTTTTTTTCTTTTGCTCAAGTGCAAACAAAAATCAGCATAGCTAGCTAGTAGATATATATATTTTTTTTCGTTAGCATCTATATAGTGTAGCCAAAAACCTTTAGTATTCACATTTTTTTCATGCTTTAAGTAATTTATGAATTAACTATATTACAGCTTCTTGCTGATCTACTTTTTTTTTTTTTTTTTTCAGGTAGTTTTCTTCTGTTGTAGCTTCTTATTAGGGGGGGGGGGGGTGCTTTTCTTCCCCCTCACCACCCCACCACAGAGCGAAAAAAATCCCCCATGTTGATGTGGAGTGGAGGGGTTGTTCCTCAAGGCACCATGAGTCTCTTTCGTAAACAAAAAAAAAAAAAAAAAACAATTGAAACGTGCGGGCATGTACGAAAAAGGACATCGATTTGATCAGATAAAGAGCTCCCCCCCCCATCTTGGGGGGTGGGAATGCAACCATGTAAATTGCTGGTGAAAAAAGGCCATCCCAGAAGAAACCAAATTCCAATCTCTGACTTTTTTTCAATTCATAGCCATGGAAAGAGATGCGTATAAGCCTAGTGGTACTACGATGGGAAAGGCAATGTTAAAGAGAAGGAAAATGCTACAGGAAGGGAAGATTTGAAAAAGGGGTGGGGTGTTGGGCTATTAGTGCAGAGGTGGGTCAACAAATTCGTAGTGTTTCTATTAAGAGGCTATTGAGAAGTTATATTTGTTCTAAGATGGGTTGGACGAGGGAGGTAATAGCTTATTAAACGCGGGGTATATGCGACTGGCGCCATGTTGGCATCTTATGGCGAGGACACCTTGATGATGACATAGAAATTTGGATCATATATAGCTTGTGATATCAATCAACCAAGTTCGATTTCCTGCCGTAGCAAGTCCCCCACCTAAGCACCCTACAAACAATACTCAAATAAATACACCCCATCTTATCCCTTCACAGCCCCGTTAACGGATCACTACTCGATGCACTCCTTCCATCGTCTTCATCAAACTCATCCCCATCCCCATCTACCGCTCCATCTACCGCTGCCCGCATCCCCAACAGCCTCCTTCCCTGCCCTCCCCTCCAACTCCATCCCTCAACACCCCCCCGGCATCCCTCCCTCTCCATCCGAGTTCATCGCAAATGCCGCATCCTTCTTCGTTAATAACCCTTGTAACTGGCCATGTGTCGAGAAAAGAATATAGCGAAGGCCGAGCTTCTGGAAGAGGTTGAGTGCTAGTTGGAGGGAGCTGCGTTGGGGGAGAGTTATGGGGGTTTGGTCCATCCAGGGGCGTAAGTCGAGATAGCTTTCTGAGGAGACGTCAGAGGTGTAAGGGGGGGTGGTAAAGAAGCAATCAGTAACTCCATCAAGGGAGCGGTTTTGGCGGCCTTGGTCTGGTTTCACACAATTCAGTAAGTTAGAAAGCAGTGAGAGTTTGATGGGGAGGGGGGTGTGGGGTATGAGGTTGGGTACCTAGCGCGGTACGGAGCTCAGAGCGGGAGATGTAGCCTAGCAGGATAGCCTCCCTTGTATCAGTAACCACGGGAAAACCCTTATACGGCTGACTCTGCAATAATCCGTCTACAGGCATTAAAATGTCAATATTCAGACCACACTAGGATCCTTATGAAGGCTGCATACCAAGACTTTCAATCGTATGCCCAATCGCCGTAATCACCACCAAATCTTCAATCCTCGTCATGATTTCTGACACGGGAATATCTGGTACCGGATCGTCCCTATTTTCCAGGAACGGATACTCTTTGAAGTGAATCCACGACTCGTATATCCCGCGGCGGCCAAAAGCGTCACCGACCCATTTACTTATCATGACGGCAATCATGATAGGGAGTACGTATGTCAGAGCTCCCGTAAGTTCAAACATAATGACGACAATAGAAACTGCAAGCGGTCCATGCTGTTAGTGTTTGAAGAGGATGCAAATTGGGGCGGAGGGGTCTTACCAGTCATCCTAGTCACTCCTCCAAGAGCGGATGCAGCACCAATAATCGCGAAGACACCTGGCGTCACACATTCAATGTCAGGTTCACATGAAGCAAAAAACCATGCACCTGGGTGATTTCTTTGCCATGCTTGCACCAGCATTCCCATTGCTCGGCCATATAGGGCGCCAATTGCCATAGTAGGCAAAATGATACCCGCTGGAATTTGTAAGCCGAAGGTGACGGCGGCTAGTATGACTCCGAGTACGGCAGAAAGTAATAACAGAAGAATAGGGCCAACTGCCTTGCCAGCTCTGCAGAATGTCATTATCCAGAATGGAGGACTTACGAGTTCAGTGTAAGAACGACTACTTACTGGCAGATTCCAACGAGATCATTTGAAGGAGTGCATTCCTGGAAGAGCGTTGCTACCAACGCAGAGCATTGCAGCCTAGAACATGAGGTCAGGGAAGTGAAAGTGTGTTAGGACGAAAAAGAAACACATACCTCATGAATATAATGGGATAATTTATGAGTGATGTTATTATGGCAACAAGTAACACCTCGATTACAGGGAAAAATCGAAGCTGATACGTTTTGCGCCACCGAGCTATAGACATGTTAAATCTGATAAAGAAGGCACCATAAAGACCCTGGATATGGTTAACTGAGGGCAACATCACAACTAGATCGATTGAGCTTACTCCCATAATGCCCAAAATACAGAAGGGTATGATTTCAAAGTCATGCCAGTTGCGGCTGTATTTCACCTGGTACATAACCAGTTTCCCGGTCCTGAAGGGATTCATGAACTAACTCACATTATCAGAATATGCATTGAGTGAAGTATAGGAGATTCCAGACCTGTAACGAAACAGCAGCCACCATGGCAGTTACAAAGCTTTGCCACATTGTTTTATCCGGGAAATAGTATGATAGTTGCTAGACAGGTAAGATTTGAGTTATCTGAGGGAGAATGGAAGACAAACCTCCAAACTGAACAACACACCACCGATAGGAGACCCGAAGGCTACTGAAATTCCTGCGGCTGCGGCTGCAGATAACACTTCACGTTTCCTAGCTTGATGATTGTCATTCTACTATGCTCTCGTGACGGACTACCCTCGATATTTACCTTCATTCTTCCGTAATGGTTCAAAAAGCTTCATAAAAATATTGGCACAGCAGCACGCTACATGCACCAGTGGGCCCTCCTTACCCAGCCAGAGGCCAGAAGCAACAGCCAGACACTACCTTACATTAGCATGGGCTAAAGAGTATGGGTAGGAGAAAACCCACAAGCCCGAGAGATTTGATGAGTAATGTCCAAGCGCCCATAAATTTCCGTATTACGAACCCCCCTAGCACTGTTTTAATCTCTGGTATACCACTGTGACGGGCGTATAATGCAAATGTGGTCACAAGCAAGCATGCAGTAACAGCAAAAAGGATCTTTTCATTTTAATTAGTTAGGGTAATGAATGAATGCCATTTATGACCTACAGAGAATATGCAATAAAAGATGTATTTCACGACATATGATCCCCCACGAGCAGTTATCCCAAAAGCTTCACCCCAGTCAACCCAATCCTGGCATTGTGATAAATCTGTTTGCCTTGTCAGATAGAGCTGCGTTTTTAGAATTGGCTCTAACCATACCATCAATTTGCCAGCAGCAAAATGTCCGACTCAGGTAAAACGACGGCCGGCAAAATCCATCTTTGAGATCTCCTAGCCAATTTGTGACAATGTCGATGGCAGCGGCGATTAGCCCAACGGCAAGCCCTGAATATTGTTGTTCGTTACCCATAATCCATAATTCCCTCTACCGATGTGACCAATTACCAGTTCCCACTAATACAATCCAAATTTGACTCGAGTCGTATAGCATTTTTAGTTGGCCCAGTAAACCCCCTTGCCTTTGTAGAGCCCTTATCCGGAGTCTCTCTTTGGTATATTCAAAAATCCAATCGATAGCGGTCAAGTCATCATAAACCCTCCGCCCGGGCCCCTCTGCCACCCAGTCGACGATGCCATCTTTTGGCTGAGAATCCCCACTTGTAGGCCCAAGACCAAATGAACCTAGAATGTGACCACGATTTGGAGTACTTTCTCTTGAGGACAGCAGCGAGCTGAATGGTGGAGACAGTGTGTTGAACAGAGACAATCCCCGGTTTTTGGTGCGGCGCTTGAAAGAAAACCTAGCTCCACGGATTAGCTGGTAGCCGCGGCGCATTGACACTTGCATTAGGTAACCTGTTGCCAGGCTCATCCAGCAAATCTGCATCGTGATCCTCGTCCTCATCGAGATAGTTCATCGGCGCTCCTTGCGAGTTCTCGTCAGCCACTGTCTCTATTGTCGGCATTGATCTCGTCGCTGGCAGGGTTGTGGACGACGATGGCTCTCCTCTGTCCCTGAAAGGCCGGCGTGGGCTGCGAACGAATGTAGCCATGGCGTACGCGTCCGCAGCTTCAAGCTTTTGGGGGGGAGTGGATAAGGTTCAAACTAGAGATAGTTTCTATGTAGCGGGCAGGTTTATGCTAACGGGGCGTTTGGGTTGGGTTGCACCTCAAGCTTGCGCGTTTCAGGGTCCCACTCCGGCGAAACAGATGGACAAACTCGGTTGCAGCGCCCGCACCAGCAAAACTATGCACCCGGCGCAACATCCTATCATGCCCCCGCAACTCCACAACGAAATGCCTACTGCAACTTATTGGTAATGAAATCTGTGTTTTTCCAATAGCCTGAGGCTCATTCGCAATGGATAGCAAGTGCTTGTATCTAACGTCTTTCAGTACAAGGTTACCAGCAATGACCCGCCTCCCGACCGTGAGGCGAGCTGCGGTGAGGTGAGGCCGCAGACAGAGATATGGCTCCCTACAGAGAGGACCCCATTTGCTTCGCTCGGGGGCCGATACATCGAGGGGGGTTGTAGTTGAGAGGGGGTTCACCGATTGAGTGGCTGCTGCCAAGGGTAAAAAACGACTGGGATATGATGTACTCACTACAATAGAATGTGGTCAAATATCGGCGCAGCATTCCCAAAGCCTTGGCAGTTGGGCGCAGTGCCGCAGTACTGCAGTCGAGCGTAGTACTCGGGGCGACGATAACTTCATGATCGCTCAACCCGACATCACCAGCTATGCATATGATATGGCATACTTCATTCTCAAATATATTACTGCTCTTGATACTGTAGTGCTATCTAGACTCTCTTTACTCAAACTTATAAAATATGTCAAACGTAGGCTTACTATATCGCAACTCTGCCAGACCCCATAAGTCCAGAGTCAACTCCTGCCGACTCTATTTCAGTAGTGCAGTGCTTTCACTGTGCTAACACCATAAACTTGAGAAGTGGTGATACTTGCAGGCGCTGCTGTATTTGAGATCTCCGTTTGTAGTACTGTTATCATTTACAGATGCTTGATTGACAGTAGATCATAGCTAGTCAACTTACCAATATCTCATTGATGTAGGAAAGTGTAGACACTCAATGTCCAATGATATTCTATACCAATGTATCTATTAAGTGAATACTTCAGCCACAGTGAAACCAATCTAGAATAATAAACTTTGAATTAGTTATTCAACCATTAGCTAAGCAATGCACGGTCACTTGAGGGTTAATCTACATGCAGCAAACATGGAATCGGACCACCATTTTTCTCCACTGTAGCCCATTACTCGAGCTGCTGAGACTATCCAGTAATCCACTCATGACTGCCAGTCTGTGGCGTGGCACAGGAAGTGTTGGAGTAACGCTAATCTAGCTCCTCAATTGAACACTGGAATGTATATGGGTGACACAGGAAGGGCTAGGGATGGAGGAATGGTTAGGCTACCAGGGTATGAAATGGGGCATCGGCGGTATGGTTGAGCCATCGGATGGACTGTGAAGGAGGAGGATTTCTGTGTAGTGTCATGGTATATGTAGGGACGATGGGAAGCGACTCTTTCTGTTTTTCTGTTGGTTTTCCATATCGAGCATACATAGTTGCTATTGAATGCAGTATTGTTCCTATCATAACAGCGTGAGATTTACAGGAAGTAGATGCCTAGGTAGGATCTAAGGGGGTCGGTAATGTAAGTGCTGGTGACAAAGGTCATTAGATGCAGTATCATAGGCCTTCTAAATACTGACGGCGGAGAGAACAACTGTGCAGATTGTCGATACCAAGCATCATGAAATTCTTTATTGTTCATCTCATTCCTGGTTTGAACTTCCTTTCAGTTTATCGTATACTGCAGCCTCCAAGGACGTAAATTCCTCTGTGAGGCTATGCTACCTTTTGAGCAAAATATCTGCTGTTCCTGATAGTAGGAGCTGCTACGTCAGTTGCTGCAAGTATGTATAACTTCTCGGGAGCACATGGTAAAAACTTTAAGCTTGAGCTTAGTTCTCCTTGAATCCCACCAACAGATCGATGACGACTATCAGGCTTCAACGCCCATTCTCCACTGCTATCAGAATGCTTATACGGTAACGCTACTCTAGTTCGCAAAGTGCCTCTAATGTGAAATGTTGGTTAAGATTCAGAATTTCTTGCTGTCACTATCTACAGAATTAAGTATCAATAATTTGACACGCAAAGGTCTGCTACTAGGACTGGGTAGCCTTCATTATCATCCGGGCACAAGTTCAGTGTTTCAAACAGATACACCCGATATCCTTAATCCATATTGATAAAACGATCCGAAAAGATGGCCATCGGTTCTATTAAGCTGATGCGAAGGGCGCTCCCGCACACAGGGCCTTATCTCCTGACACTCTTACGCACAGTACTCAAAGCTCGCTTCTTCTTTTGCGTTTTCCTTGGATCACTCGTACTTCTGCTATCTCAAGCAATCCGAGATGCCACTGGGGATATACAACGGTAAAACAGTCCTTCCTGCAGCCTCTTCAGAAGGTAATAGCTCTATGACAGATTTTATTGCTTCGGTCCTGCCATACCCCCGATTGATCTCGCCCCGGAGGGAACTCACCATTGGTATGGACATCAGCACACTCCTGTCCTCCTCAACCACCATGCATCTATTGAAATTACCGAGTCGACGATCACCGGTATTGATCTCAACGCAATAACCACCTCAACAGAAGCCGTCGCCAACAAGAAGCATATCCTCATTCTTACTCCTCTTCGGGATGCCTCACTCTACCTTCCAAAACACTTCGACTTGATTCTGGAGCTCACCTACCCCCATGAGCTTATTGACCTTGCCTTCATCGTTGGTGATTCTCATGATGAGATTCTCGCCCTTCTTAGCACCGAAGTCAACCGCATCCAGCGCGGGAAGCGCGCCTTTCGTAGCGTCAATATCATTCAAAAAAACTTCGGCCAGCAATTCAATCAAAATGATGTCAATGAGCGACACAGCTTCGCAGCACAGGCCCCTCGTCGCACAGCCATGGCTCACGCCCGCAACCAGCTCCTCTACACTGCACTTAAACCCGAGCACAGTTGGGTGTTTTGGCGAGATGTGGACGTTGTCGACAGCCCTGCAACGATTTTAGAAGACTTCATCAAACATGACAAAGATGTTCTTGTGCCGAGTACGTATCATGCAGCTCATTGAAAAGTTGTTTTGCGTCATTTTACTTTTTTTCCCTGATCCCTGCGCAGATCTCCCGTTCTGAACCGGGGAATGTAGGCGATGGCTGTTGGATGATTTGTAGCAACGAGCTAATCTGTGCTTGGCCGATCGGCCAATGAGGATGCAGATGTATGGTTCCATAGATATGTCGATGGGAAGGACATTGAGGGAAGATGTAATATTATGATTCACTGGCAGCTGATATTTAATTTACTGACCTTTTACAATGTGACCAGTTGACTACAATTCATGGCAAGAATCCCCTGAAAGCTTTGAGCTGGCAAAAACATTAGACAAGGACGTGATTCTTGCTGAAGGTGAACTCACTGTCCTGACTAACCTCTTTCCCACCCTGTAACAAAACTTACATACAACCATCTTCCCGTGAAAAGGATACAAAGAATACAAAACCAACCGTCGCTACATGGCCACCATGGGGTCCCGCACTGACAGCCGGGACGAGGAAATCCCTCTTGACGGCATCGGAGGTGTCAGCATCCTCGTCAAAGCAGATGTGCACAGAAGCGGTATCAACTTTCCGTGCTACGCATTTGAGAACCAGATCGAGACGGAGGGGTTCGCGAAGATGGCCAAAAGGGCAGGATATGAGGTTGTTGGATTACCGAATTATGTGGTGTGGCATATTGATACGGGAGAGGTAACGGAGAATGCCAATCATGATGATCCTGGTGGGGGCGAGCAGAATAATGAGGTGAAGGGGGAAGAAACAGAGGGTAAGGAGGAGAAGAGAGTGAGGTGAAAGTATAAGCGCACCAGAGTTAGCACAAGGGTATCACTCATCATTTATTTGTAAATCTTGATTCCCTGCTGAGCTTCTGCTCTGATTTTTCGGACCACTAATACATATTGTAGTGATTTACTGGTTTTGTTGGTCTGACTTTCCTTAAAAGAACTTGCGGGACTCTCTCCTGTCCGTCTTTCATTTGACAGCAATCATATCAACGTATAGTATGCTTGCTATGCCCCATCGCTCGCCATACTCACCTACGAGCGTAATGACCCCCGAACGATGCAATATTCGCCAACAACTGCACGCGTGTGGCCCTTCGATTCTGTAGTGTGGTATATGTGGAACTGTGGAACTGTGGAACTGTTTGAGAGCGACACGCCCTCTACCCAAGGAATCGCGGCCACTCGACATTTGCTCAACTTGGTATCCCTCGTGCCGGATTGAACCCAGTTGCGTCCGACATAGGCTCCTTGCTGACTTATGCTTTATGTCAGCATGTCAGAGTCTACTAGTATGGCCAGTTATGCCAAGAAATCACACCGTGCGGCTCTTGCGAAAGCTTGGTCGTGCGAAACTTACCAACCCTGCATATCAAACCTAACGTTCGTGAAGCTCCAGTTCAGCAAACTTGTCACAGCAGTCACTGCTCCATACCACCTTGCCGGGCATCTCCATCCATCCGACTTTCTCCAGACTACGCTTATCAACATGGGCTCCGACCCCCAGTATGCCAAGTACCCAAATCTCTCGCTTGCACACCATATATTCGTGCTCCGCACCCCCGCACTAGCAGCCAGCCATCCCATCTCCCAGAACCATCTCACCGAGTCAATTACCAAAGAAAGACAGGCACCATTATACCGATATCTATACAACCCTACCGACGGTATCCTAGCAGGAAAGCAGCCATGGAATGAGGATTTCTACAACGATTTAGTGAGCAAGAATGAGGAGGAGAAGGAGGGTTACGAGAAGGATATGCAGGAGGCTGAGGAAAAGGCTGGAGAGACAGAAGTAACAGAATGTATGGGTAAAATTGCGGAATTTTATGCTCGTGTTTGTGACAAGGTGAGCCGACAGGCAGATTCCAATGTGAAGATGGGGCTAGTGGGGGCGTAGTCATCGCTAACCTTGTTGTCGACCAGGACAAAGCTCTGGCTGCATATGAAGCATTGTACAAGAAGACTCCAACGCTGGGTGCAAAAATTGATATAGTACTTGCTATCATTCGGATGACGATGTTTTTTGACGATAAACTGGCCACCACGAAACATATTGATCGAGCGAAACAGTAAGTCTACTCTATAGGCTCGGACCACCGGATAATATGTTTTTTCTAGTCCTTTACATGTCTTGGCTAACTGTTCTCGTATAGACTGATCGAATCCGGTGGTGACTGGGATCGTCGCAATCGACTGAAGGCTTACCAGGGGTTACACCTCCTATCTATCCGTTCCTTCAACCTCGCCGCCCCACTCCTCCTCGACTCCCTCTCCACTTTCACCTCAACCGAGATTTGCTCTTACGAGACACTTGTCCTTTATGCCGTTCTCGCCGGTACCATCTCTCTGAAGCGCGTTGATTTCAAGCGCCGAGTCATCGACTCCGCCGAAGTCCTAGCCGTCCTGGGCTCCAGGCGGGATGAAAACTTCACCCCCTCTGCCCAACCTACCCCAAAGCCCACCATTACTACAAAGACGGTAGTGTTACCAGGTGGAAGCATACAACAGCTTCCTACGAACCCCGATGATCTCTGGGGAGGCTTCACGTCATTGGAGACGTTGGTCAATTCGTTGTATACATGTGACTACAAGAGGTTCTTTGTTGCGCTTGCGGAGGTCGAGGAAAAGTTTCTGAAGAGGGATAGGATCTTGTGCGAGCATAAGCAGTGGTATGTGAGAGAGATGAGGAGGAGAGCGTATGCACAGTTGTTGGAGAGTTACAGGGTTGTTGGGTTGGAGAGTATGGCGAATGCGTTTGGTGTCAGCGTGGATTGGCTTGATAGGTACATATCCCTGCCTTCCTAGTACTATTCTTGGATTTTCAGACCATCTAAGATACTGACATAAGGGGGTAGGGATCTGAGTCGGTTTATCCCAAGTAAAGGACTCAATTGCACCATCGACAAGGTCAACGGAGTTATTGAGACTACAAGACCAGATAATAAGAATAAGCAGTATCAAGATGTGGTTAAGCAGGGTGACGCTCTGCTCACGAAGTTGCAGAGGTATGGACAGGCGGTGAGGCTGAGGGGTAGTGAGAGAGTTTAAGGGTACATTCTCCGAGCTTCTGCAGTTATGCTCGTGTCGCTAGTCAGGCGGGGAGAGGAACAACAATCTTAAACGATATCGAACCTCATAGCTATAGACATGCTGTTACCTAGTAGTATCGGTAATGCAGTAGATGTTGCGAAAGACAGTCTAGCATGTTAAGCTTGTGTTCTCAATGGAAGTTTGGAGATTGGCAGACGATAAAGACACGGGATGTAGTGGCTTTATTGGGGTAGAGTCGTGGTGTGGAAAGTTGAAATTCTGTTCTGTGCCCAGACTTTCTCGGGTAGAACATTAAAATTTAGCTTGCAAGATGATCATAGTAGTATATCCGTCATTTAAGGAGTACGCTTGCGGTTAGTCTGGGACTTGAAGGGAGCCGTGAATAGGCCAATTGTTAGATCGTAGCAATTGTTTTTTAAATTGGTATGAGCATCCAGGTACACATTCGAATTCGTGAATAGAACTATGTACCGATGAGCTCCGAGCTGTACAACTTAAGATGGGGAATCAAATATAAATCGACACAGTGCTCTACACCGCTCAGTGCGTTTTTTTTTTTTTTTTTTTTTTTTTTTTTTTTGGACAGGAACTTTTCTACCAGGAAGCATCATTGGCTCGAGAAACAGTGGCATATATGTTAGGAAAGGTGAAAGCCGCGCAAAAAAGTAGCAGAGATTTATCTGTACATTCATTACCAAAAAAACAGAAGTAGTGGAAGAAAAAAAAAACAAGGAAAAAAAAAAGGAAAAAAAAGAGTACAAGAAAGAAGCAAATAAAAGGTAATAACATACATATCCGACAAACTGTACATATAACTCCTACATCCCAAAGAAATAGAAAATAAAAAATAAAAAATAAAATTATGGCACAACATATATGTATTTTAAAAAAAACGGAGGGAAGATGTGCAAGAGTAAACCATAAAGGCAAAAACGAGAGAAGAGCTGGAAACTAAGTGGGGGCTAAAATAATGGTAATGCGAACAAAGCTGATGGCAAAAAAAACCCTCCAAACACTTAACGGTTCATTTCATCCTATGGTATATCATAAATAAGCAACGCAAGTAAAAGAACAGAAGGGGAGTACCCCTAAGAGGAAGTGAAGAAAAGGAGCCATGGGAATATGGTAAAAGATAGAACACCGCAGGTCGTAAGAGAGATTTTTACCATCTCACTTGTAAGGGTTCGTCTTTGTTCGCAGACCCAAAGCAACTGAAGATGAGCATTCCTCAATCAGGCTTCCACAAAACGAATATACAAAGCTAATATGAACCCAAACCACATTCCAACATTAAGAAAACCTTGACACAATTTTTTGGACGAAACCCAAAGCTCTAGCAAACCTATCTGAGTAATCGTTCCTCTTCGTAATTTAATTCGTTGATCAATAATATCCGTATCCACTCATTCTATTATTACTGTGGTATGTGCTACCAGCATAATCACTAGTTGGCCCGTCCTGGTAAACGGTGTGCCTCCGATCCTCATCAGGTAATAGCTCCTTGACTTCCCAGACATTGGTTTTCATCCCAACGCTAAACTCGAGGTCTTCGCGGGTAATGGAGTCCCAGTACTATTGTAAAAATGTCAGCAGGAGCCACATGGAGTATTATCATCTGATCTGCATACCTTATAAACCATCATAACCGCCAGTAGGTTACAGACAGTGGCGAAGAACAGTCCATCGAAGTAATGGATAACTTGTTCACAAATCTTGGCACTGAATGCGTTGAGTAGAACCTGCCCAATACCAAAGAAAAAGACACCGAACGCAATATCTCCCAATGGCCATCTATCTTCAAGTGTACCAACAACCAGGAATATCTGGGCGCAGATATAGATAAACAAGAATAAGGCATTGACAATATAGAGCAAGATGAAGAGAGGCAGAGTATTGTAGGGAGAGAGCCCAATCCACCCCTGGAAAGTGCATAAAGCAGTACCACCAGTAACAATGAACATAATGCAAGATACTATGCGCAAAAGCCACACTGATAAAGCTGTTCCGTCCTCATAAACTTGGTATCCTATAAACCCGTTTATGAGAAGACACGTGCACAATGCGGACGTCATGCCACACTGAACTGCTACGAAATAGGCATAAGGAGCCGAGCCGATGGGGACAACACCAGAGTCAAGACTTAGTGAGATGACCGTAAGCAGCGTGAACAGGTAGAAGAATGTAGTGATTTCCTTGCGGCCTAGTTGACAATTAACTTCCCATGCTACTGTACATCAAAGAAAGTGATAGTTCGCTTACCAACAGCAGTGAACTTTGATCTCACGTGTAAAACCATTATGATGGTCATTATAAGGGCAACTATATGGACAAAGCTGTTTGTTGCTTGAAAGATAATTGTGTTCGCAAACTCTATGCTCCTAGCATAGCATACAGGCTCGATTCCTCTGTCCCCAGAGCCGCCATATGGCCCAATTAATGGACATAACGGTAAAGGTGCGTTTTCGCACAACGACTCAAAACTTCCGAACCCCATACTGCCGCGATATAGAATAAATTTCCTCGCGGATTAATCCGATCCTGGTTCTGAGTGGAGATGAAGGCCTAAGCTGTCGGGCGGAAAAAAGTAGGAAAAGAACCAGTAACGCTGATAACGAGTGCAGCGAAAAACGAACGTCGGTCAGAACAGCGCGCCTGGGTCGTCGAGATGGCCCTAATCGAACGAGCGAAAGTGGGGAATAATTTGGTGGAGAGCTGGTGAGCTGAACACACTGTTTGTAAGGGGTTCTGTTGTTTGTCGTTTTGCCTGTTTGATGGAGCACAGCACCTGAACTAAGCAACAGGCGGCTAGTGCCATCGTGTTGCTCAAAATAGCTAGCTGTGTTAGTAAGTCGTGAGGCTCACCTTTCCCCCAGACTAACCTTTCCCAGGCGTACTCCCGTGCCAAGCCCCGATCCGCCATCTGCCCGGACGTCCGATATGTACACACCAGCAGGCAGGTAAAAACACGTCTTTTTTTTTCTCGCTCTCATTTTTGGCCAGGCGTGCACAGCTATACACGTACACATGATGGCCAGGGTTACCCTCAAATCATGCGTTCTGTCTGCTAAAACTGAACATTATGTAGTAGAAGACCTGGTTACGAGAAGACCTGTACTCGTGATAGAAGACCGATTAGACATAGCTTATATACAGCCCTAACCCTAAGTGGACCGCGCCGTGTATCAGTTGCTCTAGCAAACTTTCTGCAATCAATACATGGACGATATTGTCACATGTGCCCCAAGCAACCTGGTTCCTATGAGATAGATTTAATAATTCAGAGAAAAATATATATCCATTTTATCCGAGACTACCATAGTAACCATTGGCAAGTTTTGTGCTCTCCTATGTCTTGGAAAGAATAATGCATATTCATATCATAATACCATGCATCGCATGCATGCTATGGTACTAAGTACTTGTCTACACGCGGGAGGTCTAGAGTTTGACCTAGCAGCCCGGCCCGGCCAGAACACGAGCTCGAAGCGGTTCACACATAAGTATTCATATGTCTCAGCGCGTAAGTATGCAGACAGGATTTTCAAGGCACGACTAGATAAGTGAGCAATAATATCTTCTGTTCCTGTACCCCAATTGCCCTATGGTTGCCCTGCCCAATATATCACAATGCACAACAGCTTTGACATTGGAAGAGATATTAATACATACTTGTATCATCTCTCCCTGATTCTACAGAGCAGACAACACAGGTTCAGAAATTGACATTCGGTAATTATGGGTCACTGAGAGGAACCATGTACCAGGAGGACAAGGTTCAATTGGAAGCACTTAACTACAGTGATATATTTCTTCCTAAATTCTCTATAATACGCAACTGGAGGGTCAGTACCAAAAGTTAGAACATCACCAAGACGACTGTCCAGATAAATAAAAACTAAATATTCAACAGGATTAGGAATATGAACAAACCTAAGACAGACATATAACAACCCGTATAAATAATCAAAGCAGGTCGCGTAGTTCATGTCTATCTTCTCCCCATTTCCTCCGCTCTGACCATATCGCCAGCGTCCCGGCCGAGGCTGTAGCCCATAAACCAAGCATAGGGAACGGGTTCAAACCTCGCTTGTTAATATGGCACTGCACTATGGTATTCCCACCTCCTACTGTGCAGTCTCCTGCTCCCTGACCCTAAAAATGACTTGGAGACATCTTCTGCATGCCAAACCGTTTTTATTGTGGCCCGCCGTCCCTGTGATTCCTCGGACATAGCGGGCATATTCAACGGCCCTACTTCTGCTAAGCCAGAGGAAACCCGACCTCCTGTTCGCTTCCAAGTTGTAGCTGTCTGGTTGGTGAACATGTGTCAAGGCCCGACGCTGGTGGATCCCGCTCTTGTATATTGAGCTTTGGATTGGCATTTTATAATCGAAGAACTGGACTGTCGGAAACAATTATTTTGGACAGCGAGAACCAGCTTCAGTTGGCCTACTTCGATTCTGACTGCAGCGAAATGAGTTTGAATATTGGTGTTAATTTGTGGTTAGAGGTCTTTCTGGAAGGCACACTTACTAGAGGATTCTATGGTTGCCATTGAAAGAGAGCTTTCGCAAGAAGGATTCCGTATATTTATATACAGATACAGGGTACTAGTGAGCTCATGCTCTTGCAGCTCTAGTCACGAAGCACCAACCTCTAGAGAGTCCAATGCCATCATTTGCATTTTCGTTAGCGAAACCCTTGCCCAGTGTTCCTCCAATTTGCCTTTCTGCTTGTTGTAAAGAAACGTGCGGATGTTACTCTGCGCAATGTTCATAGGAAAGAACAACATTGGGGATCAGAGTTGATTGGAGAGAAAATTCGCGCAGTCATCGCTACACCCAACAATTCTGAAGTGTCTTCTTGAAAGAATAATTGGTTCATCAAGCGCGTAGTAGAGGGCCCTACGGCGAGCTCTGTGGCATTCATAAGAAGGCATGTTTGAGGTGTTCCAGTACTTGATGTTCAACCGACTGCTGATGTTTCCAGCCTTTGCCCGCAGGCTGCTGTGAAGGTTTACGTATCTTTCGCTGAATGTGAAATTAATGTCTTTCGCCTATAGTGGAAGATCCTGGGCATGAAAACAATGTACTCTTAAGCAGCAAGCTTAATGTAGCATTGGAGAGGTGCTACCAGTGGAACCGCATTGATAATACTATGAGCACTTCAACGGCAGCTGAGTGACAGTCGTTTCAGGCTATGCACTCTCGCCATAGCCCATTGGGCGGCACGCGAGTAATGATTTAAAAAAAAAAAAAAAATAATAAATAAAATAAAATAAAATAAAATAAAATAATAATAATAATAATAATAATAATAATAATAATAATTGCACGTAGATGATCTCCATGTGACCAGTGCTCGAAAATTTGATGTTTCATTGGAGACAATCGCCTTAGTTGTCGATTAGGATGCTTTAGATCTGGAAGCAGCTGTAGTAAGTACTAGTAACCACGTTTCTAGTAGCTCATCGATGTGCTAGGTCCGAACTCTCTTTCCTTGTGAAGCATATACTCGCTATATATGTTACCAATCGTTCACCATTCATTCATCAGCATCTAGCAACTGGGCCGTGCCTCTGTTTTGATGGAATGCAGAGTCAAGGCTGGCAAGGTGGTAAACCAGTTGCTATCCGAGAATTGTTTAAAAGGATCAAGTATGCGGTTGGTGTATAATGTTTTGGAGGTTCTTCACCATGTTCTTCTGCTACTTCGTAAGATCTCGACGTGTTTCTGTGGGAAAATGCTAGATCTTCAATGCTGAAGGAGTCAATTAATTCTTGAAGTGAGTAAACTGCAGTCTCACATAGCATTTATTCTCGGGCACAGACGGCTATCCGCGTGTTCTTGAGAACTGCCCACCTATTATTACTGAGCATCGTTTCGTATATAGACATGCGGATCCACCACAGTCTGCACAGCTCTTTACGAACTGCTCATCCCTTGCCAGTACTAGGTGCCCTGCTATTGCAGAAAGTATGCCATAACCCACTTGTTTTCAAGCTGGGGGTGGTAGCTGTGTACCCTTTTTTTTTTTTTTTTTCCCCTTCACGTGACCCCGCGTGCAGCTGTTCGCCATGGCAGGGCGGTAGCTGTGTACAAGGCTCGTCTATGGTCTGGCATTCTGCAATTTGTATGAAGACATACACTATGGATATAACGTGGCGTGAGGCTACTACTTAAGGTTTTTGAGCTCACTCCAGAAGGGGGTTAGTAATGAGTCGGCCTCTTTTGTCGGACTGTGCTCTTTCCTCTCACCTTCAATACTGGACTTTCAAGGAAGGAGCAACAAACTGCATATCATCGAGTTAGAAGGCTCAAGAATGAGATGACTGAGCAGTCTTCTTGATCACTCACAATCTCCTAAGCGAAAATCCTAAGTAACGAACGAATATGTCAACCCGAGATAACGTCTCCAGGATGTTCTAACTAGATGGAGTTGTGAATAGAGTATGGCTACTCTGGCATTCGTGTTGCGAGTTGTCACTCCTTCCCCGAGCTGCATGTTACAGACAAACCTGTCATATTGGATAAGGCTCAGGCCGGCAAATCTTATGCAATATAATAGGTTACCCAGTATGACAGGTTAGAGTGGAGAGATCAATTTTCGAGGTAAATACATGCAATAATAGATACCTACATGAATAAGAGACCATACAGGAGCAAATTAACAAGTAATAGAGGCCTGTTTCAAAAGACACATCAAGCTCAGCAAAGTCATGTACTTTTCATTGTCCTGCCATGGCGAAGAGCCACATGCGGGGTCATGTGACAAAAAAAAAAAAAAAAAAAAAAAAAAGTACTTTTCAAGCCATCGAAGTGCAAGTGCTGCTTGTTCGTCCTCCTTTGCTGTACTTCCCGTTGCTGGATTCTGCTGAGCAAAGTGCTGAATTGTTAAGAATGCATTAGTTGCCTCAGGGAGTGAGACTTGGCTCTGGTTCCTTGAATTCGTCCTCTTTAAGCTGATCCTGATTCATTGGGTCTCTGCCTTCTGAGTCTGTCAGTTCTGGGCGATAGGTATCCATTAAATGATAGGCATACCATAGTAGTACTCTCAACTACAAATGTACCAAGGGGACAGAAGCACGGCTACGATAAACATTATGCTACAGGATAAGATGACTAGGATAAATAACATTATCCATTTGCCAGATTAGTATACCGAAACAAAATTCTATCAATAAGCATCATGATCATTGCTAGTTGCATTATCCAATGACAGGTCCAGTTACCAGTAAATCCGGGAAACCGGCCGGTGAAATCGTTATCAATCCAATAAATGAAAATTTCCAATATCCAATATCCCACAGGCCCAAATTCAGGCCGACAAAGTTTATGCAATGCCACAGGTTATCCAGTATGACAGGTATCCAATATGACAGGTTTGTCTGTACTGCGGTGCAAGACATAACATGTTCATATTTCTTTAAATAGCTGCCTGTCCCAAGTCGCGACAAGCCAGCAACATAGCATATTCATATTTACCTATTCAGGAACTTCGAAAAGCAAACTCGCAGGTTGTTATCATTAGAATATAAGAAAGGCTCTTGATTCTGAGGATACCTTGTGAAGGAACGCAGTCGATGAGCTTGACCAACAAGCAGAAAGTTGCAATATTATTGTGAATTTGGAAAGGGGGCGATACATTACTAGCCATAATAATGCCCTAATTGTGCTAACCGACAGAATTGGGGTCAAGAACCTATCATGGATCCGATACAGGTAGTCTGCCAGAGTTTGATTGCAGGAGCTGAAAGTTGAGCGAACGGAGGTACATACACCGTCGAAAGAGCACTTGAGGGTAATGACTGATAGAGCTGAAGTGCTATTGAGGTATAACTACTATTCACGACAATTGACACTAAATGCTTGATACAACGACGAATTGTTTTTCTATTTTTTGCGAGAAGTCGTGTGATCATAATAATACTCGCTGGCAGCAGCATCATTCGATACATAAGATACAGTCCTGAAAACAACGACTCTAGGATAGCTCAAGTTCAGCAATTGCAGAACATAAGAGTATTCAGCCAGGATGAGCATGGCGAAGCAAGTTTCTTGAATGTGGCCATGCTTTCAAGATCTGAGCTCCAAGGAAGAGCCGCAGGCTGGCATCCCTGCCCCACCAGAGACGAAACTTGTTGCCATTGTTGGGGATTTTTCCATTTCGTGCTAGCCCGCTCACACGGACCGAAAACCTGTGGGATTTGCTATGATATTGAAGGCAACGGCGATTAGAGCAATTGCGCTGGTCTTAATCTTCAATAAGACCTTCAAATTGTTGGAAAGAACACATTATACAAGTGGGTTAGGATGCAGTCGTCACTCTATGCCGAATATGTAAAGTTGTACTGCATCCGTCAGAAATCTATATATTTGCAAGCTGGTACTTTAGCGCAATCATAACATTAATTACACCGGAGCCTGCCAACGACCACAATCACGATTTCCAACTAAAACTACTGTACTAATTACCGAATGTCAAGAGCCTTTCTGAGATTTCATACGTAAATGATATCACCGGAATTCCGTGGTGGGGCTCACTACATCCGTGGATGCTGATGCTAAATGAGTAAACGCATTTACCACAAGTACTTACCGCTGCAGAGGGGATTGATGCACCCTGACGGCAGTGCTATTTGTAATTTAGAGCACTTGCGAACTCTCCAACTATCTTCTGAGCAGGATCAGAATTTGTTTCTCTATGAAACTTGCGCGGCGGCGGGGAGTGTCGGGCATCCGCGGTGCATGTGCCGAGCCTGAGTAAACCCAGCTGCGTCCTCTGCTGCGGCAGCCTCGTGCGTCTCGTGGCATCTGCATCGGATGTTCGCACCGGCATCCGTCCCACGTGCTTGCTTACAACATCAAAGTCATATCATACCCACTCCGTTGCAGGACCTGCTTGGCGCGTCCAAACCAGCTGCTGACAAGTCCGCACAAGTACCAGGGCAGAGCGCCCGGTAGGCAAACGTGCTTTCATGCAAAAGTACATGCACTACTAAGAGGCATGGCCCTAGCAGAAGAGGATAAAGCCCTCTCGACCGCCCCGCAAGAGGCACACACTTCCGAAGCTACTTCGCCGCTCGAGGGCAGTAGCAGAGTGAGACCCACAGAAGACAAAGGTATAGAGTTGGCAAACATGTCTCGCGCAGAGCACCAGCATCTACTCTCCAAAGAGGCATCATATGCTCCAAGGACGTCGTCCGCCATGGAAGGCAAGTACGGCCCCAATACTCCCATCACAGGAGCCGTAACTTAGACACCTTACTCTAGATGAAGGATACGTGAGCTCCGACGATGAAACGGGAAAGGGAAGAGAACGATGAGAGTCAACAGAAACCAGATAAAGCCAAATCTGATGATACCAAAGTGGCACAAAGCGAAAGTGAAGCGGGTGGTGAAGTTTCTGTGGGTCAAGACACAGTTTTGGGGGACACAAGTCCAGATGCAGACTCGTCTGCAATTTCTGTCGACCCTATAGAGTCTGCGACTCCAGCAGTTCCTGTCATAACAGTTCCATGGGCCAGACAGCTTATTTACGATCCATCGTATCTACTGACATATGCTCTACCAGCGAGCTCCAGTGGTAGCGAAGACGATAGGGTTACTGCTTTCAAGGTATTGTTTCCATTGTGCATTGACTAACTCTCTACCGTACTAGGGAA
Source organism: Kalaharituber pfeilii (assembly GCA_015179045.1). Taxonomy (NCBI): domain Eukaryota; kingdom Fungi; phylum Ascomycota; class Pezizomycetes; order Pezizales; family Pezizaceae; genus Kalaharituber; species Kalaharituber pfeilii. Next base: position 238,589 of record WHUZ01000004.1, read on the forward strand.
GCATATGCAAATATCTCTTTGCAAAAATTGCACATCCTACCAATTCTATCGCAAAACGCTCTCATGATTCTAAATCTAGAGTCGTTTCAGTACCATCGATGACAGCGAATACGACAAGATCCAGTCCAGTGCAGGGGAGTATTGGAAGAGGATATCTCTGCTATTTTCATTACTCGCGTAATATGATACCACGTAAACAAAACTTGACCATAGGATATTACGAGTGCAGCATTTATATGCGTTGGTTCCGTACAATGATAAGGAATTAAGCCTTGTGCCACATCTCTCATCATGTGACCTGTTAAGTTCCTATACCTTATATTATGTGATGATATGCTCCTCCATCATTTGTCATGAGATCTTTAATTTATATCAACCTTTCCCTAAGTTCGCGATTCAGCCACGACATTCACCATCCCTCACTTGGTACTGTATTGCCAGCGAACGAGGGGGTCTAGCGTAAGCTGTACAGTATCTGCAATCACAATTCATTTCTCCTCCTTTTCAGCTTTTTCACACCTGTCTTAAGCTGTGTATACATGTTACTTTTAAAACATACTCCAAACCAGGGTCCATCACCATCCACACAGAAAACCATACTAGCTCCGTATCATAGAGCAAACGGCGAACTGTGCTAACCGCAACCAGTTCCTAGTCTCGTGCCCAGACTTTTGTAACCATGTACCCAGACCAGTCCCCAGCCCAAAACAAAATTAAAGTACCTTTCCCTAAACCTGTAAACATAGATTGCTGTAATGAACGTTGTCTATGTACAAGCTACATGTGAGTTTTAATTTTGCCTTGCGGCTGAGCTCGAGTTGAGTATCCAAATTAGAAGCTCGTTGGCTCTGTTCAATGTTCCCTAAGCCTGACTAGTTCATGCAATTTCCATGTGCAAGTGGTCTTGCTCTGTATGGTGATGTGCGGGACCAGTTGTAACGTTGGTTGCCTTGATGAATAGGGTAATCTTCCCAAATCTGTTCTAGTGAATGGACTTGGCATAGTATTTGACTGCATATCGGGAGGCGTAAAATGCTTACTAAGTATTTATGTACATGGATCAAATCCATATATAGTAATTTTTTCTTCACGCTAGTACCAATACTACATACAATTGTAGAACAATCTTGGCATGTTACATTCAGGGGGCATCTCATATAAAGTTCAACAAGAATATCTCAAGAGTATCTCAACACTGCCTAAATATTTCTGGAATCGGACGTCAAAGGAATGTAGAGCAGGCGAAATAGTACATATATATATTCGATCTTTTGCAATCAAATGTGGTTGGGTAATAAAATTACTGGTCCAGTTTAAGCCCGCATTTTTGGCTGACAGGGGTCCCTTATTTATGCACATCATCATAAAGATGAACAATCCTGGTCTCCTGCTAGTCTCGTCTAGATCATTGAGTAGTGTTTCTACTGAGCTTAATTACTACCTGTTTCCTTTCCCTTTCATCTCTTTGCATCTCTTAACTTCTCGACTACAATTACATTGGTGTTGACGGGAGTTGAAAACCTCCAAACTTTAGTTTACCGGATTCCTTACTTACTGGGCAGATATTTCCATTGGAGCAGTGCATTGAGCCTCTCGACTGGTTTCATCACATGGTATTGTATTGCTAACCCATTCTCCAAGTTCTGACTGCATCTACACCAACTCCTCGGTTGTGTGCTTGACTCCAACGTTCCTGAATTAGTCCTCTAGCAAGGTTCTATAGGTCGTCAGCGCAATTATGAGCGATTCACCTATTTCTACATCACCCCCGCCAACACCATCTAAATCCCCACTGGAACAGGTCCACATCTCAAGCGTTGAACCTCCAAGATCGCGCGGCTTACATAGTGCTCATCACGATGGGAATGGAGGCCCGAGTAATCATCTGAGCCCGCTGTCTCCGACTGTTTCTGGATTGCCCCCTGATCGCCGTCTATCCTCAACATCAGGCCTTCGCAGACGGCATGCACCTCATACTGTCACCAATCCAAAATATGTAACTCTGATCCCAGGTTCTGAACCAGGCCTTAATCCTGGAGACTCCCGTATTGACCTCCATACCTACTGTGGCATCACGGTTGTCGACTTTTCTCAGGAAAAAATCATTCAAACAGAGCTGGACAATGACTCGCTGCCCCAATTTCTAGAGGAAGAACGCCCTGAGTGGAGCAGAGTTCGGTGGATCAATCTCAACGGATTAAGCTGGGACTGTATATCTGCTGTGGCGAAAAAGTACAAACTTCACAGATTGGGTTAGTTGCGACAGATTTCCGTGAATTTAGTATGATAAAACAAAATGTCTCATAAATCCTTTGTTATCAAGTATAGCATTAGAAGACTTGTTGAATACGAAAAATCGGACAAAGTGCGATTGGTAAGTGCCAACATCGACCCACAGCATGATTTGTTAAACTGATAGTGGTTGCATTGTGCAGGTACTCTGACCATGCGTTTGGTAGGATTCCCATATGGAAAAGCTGTTGAAGTTCCTCGACCTTGCTAACTCAATCAAGTAAATCTGGCCATGATAAAACTAGTGCACTCTCAAATATCTCCTTCGCAGTCTCAGGAAACGCTTGTGGAAAGCAAACCTTCAGTTCTTCGCCGTTTATTCCGACGCAGAAAGTCTGCAGACCATGCTGTGTTGCCCGTTTCAACAGCTAGTAATGGAAACAGCGGTTATGCTGTCCATCGATTTCATGCAAACTATAAATCTCTGCAGCAATACTATGGAACTTCCAATACCGAGAGGGTGGTTTTTATGGAGAGGCATACAACCCTTGCCAAAAAGAATATGATGGTATCTGTAGAGCAAGTGTCCATTTTCATGACGTCTTGTAATACAGTCATCAGCTTCTTTGAAAATTCTGCCGACGATGTTGAGTATATACCCTACAACATCCTGTAAATTTTTCTATGCTAAACTTTTGTAGACCGCCAATTTTGGAACGATTGGGTTCCGAACATACAGTACTCCGGTCCTCCTGTGATGCATCAATGATGCTGCAAGCAATTGTTTGTATTATGTGTACCAGTTCTTCGACGTATTACTGATCATTCTTCAGGTTGACGCAATCATTGACCTTGCGTTTCCTGTGATCCATGCCTATCAAGACACGATGTCCGACCTCGAGGTGAATGTCATTACCGACCCAGACATTCAACACACAACAGCGCTGTATATCTTAACTTCTGAATTATCCCTTCTCAAGCAAACGATAGCTCCAGTAGTTGGGCTAATTAATTCCTTACGGGGCCATAAACTGGGCGAAAATCAGGAACTTACTAACAGCAAGGTATATGGTGTTCAAATTAGCGAGATGGCAAAAACGTACCTTGCAGATGTGGAAGACCACTGTGTAATGATGATGGAAAGGTTGGATACAATGAAGCGTGGAGCAGATAATATGTAAATCCCCGTCGGTTTTGTAATTCGCTTATTTCAGGAGCAATTTATATTAACTTTGATAGGATTGAGTTGATATTCAATACCATCGGCGCTCTACAGAACGAGAGTATGAAAAAATTGACGTGCGTTGATTATTCTGTAATTTCATGGATTCTTCCTGACAACATCTTTTAGCGTAGCAACAATACTCTTTTTGCCGCTTACCTTCTTGACCGGTTACTTTGGAATGAACTTTGATCGCATGGACTCGGTGCAGCTGCATTCAGAAGCGTTTGTGACACTTCGTTTTTTTTTGTTCGCTACAGTTATAGCAGCAGAACTGACAGCTCTCTGAATATAGATATTATTGGAAAATTGCCGTCCCTCTCGGTGTAGTAACAGCATTTTGGCTGCTTGGAAGGCCCCTCATACGAGAGTACACTGTTAGATCTAGTAAACGTGATATTAGACACCTAGAGCAGAAAAGGGTTAAACTGGAAGCGAAGTTTCCTCTTCAACGGAGAGAAACCTTTAGAGATGGTTGAAAGGCGGAATATATGAAGTTGTTTCCTTGAAACTGGCTTCTGAAGACACTGACTTTGATACAGCGAAGGGTTAAGATAAATTGACATGTCCTCTGGGATTCAGGGTTACACAGCATCCTATTTAGCGGAATACCCATTCACTTCGTTGCTTGGAATTGCATGTATTAGACTGTATACTATCCCGTGGCAAAATGTGTTGACATTGCATCTCCTTAGTCTCATCCATATTTTCCTATCTATTAGTGCTAGTGTCTCAAGAGTATTCTCCATCATTATCAGGTGATCACTCCCTGTGTAATCGAGGCGTGGCTAGAAGTTTTATCATCGCATGTGGTTGCTGAAAGTTCGGGCAAAAATAATCAATATCCGACTTGAAATTGGGGGCAACGACTGCCCAAAGATGCGTGACCACCGAACTAGCCTGCATGACATGGTGTTTTGTATCTAAAAAATTCTCAGGTGCTACATAAGAGAACTGAAGTAGCATATCGGGCCGGGAATGGCGATGATAAGGTTTCATTTTCCAGGAAGCTGCATTGGCGTTGTGATCCAGCTGCTGAGTAGGGGGAACTTACCTAGCAGCATTTATTGTGACTTCCCTACTAGGCTATTTCAGCTATTACTATATCTGGATATTCTCAGACTAGGAGGACGCTTGGAGCTGCATATGCACCTTAAGAGGTAATTAGTACCACCTACAATTACCTGCTTCAGCATTATTTTGGCGTGAGTATTCAAGTGCTCTATACATTCGCATTCGTGAAAGGAACTACATATCAATGAGTGCTAGACTGAAGAAACTAGGGTAGGGAATCAATAAATCGAAGCAGCCCTCTACTCCAGTAAGTGTACTCTAAACGTTCTACCAGTAAGCTCGAGGAGAGATAGTGTATTCGATGCAGGACAGGCATAGATATTTATCAGTATCATTCACTCCAGAGCAGAAATGGTAGAAAGGAAAATATCCCATTTCACAGAACTCATAAGTAAAGACTACCGGTAGGCTGGAGGATCCCATGCTTATCGATAAGCATGGAAAATCTGTGAGCTATGATAGTCTGATTGCCTTACACTTACCTTCCGCACCATCCAGCCATCCAATCAGAATACGAGCTCTGAACAGAATATTGGATATGCTCCCACAATGCTACTTGGAATCTAATTTTTTCAGAATGCCACGCTTACATACATCGTGCGATGCAAGCAATTATCGGAAAGGCTAAAATGTTCAACACTAATGGGTTCTGAATTTAATAGTCCCATGCATAGTCCACCGTGTATGTATTCTGGTCCTAGTGTCAAAGCGAGTGCTAGCCCACATGTGCTGTACCCTCTGGCAAGACATCCCCCCATGCCCATCGTGACACTGTCCGTTTGATCATTCGCGTACGGCACTCCATAGTGGCTGCATAGTAGTCTCATATGAGGTTGCTGACCATCAGAGTAGGTTCTGAGGCATACGTAAATACATGCAATGGTGAATGTGCACTGATCTTGAGGTTGGAAAGTTCAAATGAAGTTGGGAATAAGCATCAAGACTGTGGCAGAGCTTCGATACTAGGGATAAACATCCATGTGAGAGTACTTGACTCCACAACTGCTTACATTGCACATCATGATGGTGGCGTCTGAAAATATCATAATAAAGTCCCAGTGGCACTGTGGAAAAACCCTCCCGCCTCAGTAATGGCACATAGGATCTGGATAATACATATCCCCCCCCCCCCCAGAAATACAAAAAGTAAAAAAAAAAAAGTTTTTTGCAACTAACTGTTGCGATACATTTTCATTTGTTAGAATAGTGCGTTCTTCGCTCTGCAAGGTCCCCACGGTCTCTGTCGTTTGGGTCGATGCCTCAAATTGCAGCTGGTTAGATCAATTAAAACGAATTACTGCCAACTTCCAGGACCTCAATTGAAGCCACGGATTTTGAAGTGTGGATATGTTGCAAAAGGAGCTTCTTAAGAAAACGCCCGAGGTAACTTACCGCAACGGCACACAATTATATTGTAAAATATTGCCCCACATAATCTGATAGCACTGGTCCCGTAGGGGACCCCGCAAAATCCTGGTCTCATAAAAACATCCATCTTCTATCTAGAATGATGCTTCTTCCCCAGCTCGAACTCGAACCGTAGTCCTCAAATCTATCTTCATCAAGCTATAGGAAAATAGAGAACTCTCCAGTCCTTGTCCCTGCCGCCTCTCCGACAGCCCGGCCCTCCTATCTCCGCTGCACAACAGCCTCATCCACAGCTCTCCCATCACCTCTTCTAATGTATTCCTGGAGCCATTGAAGCTAGAGTAGTTGAAGCTGTAATAATATGCTACTGGACATGCTATGTCCCACTTCAGGGGAAATCTAGATAAATTTCTGCATATGTATGCGTACCGGAGTGTGATGCAAATATTACTGCATCCAACTGCAAACCCCAAAACTAACCTGCCTCACTATATGGAAAAAGTAGAACATAGTGTAAGAGCATATATGCAGCATGATTAGCATTGATGGTGCTAAAATTCATCTGCTTCAGCTACAGTACGGGAAGCTAGAACAATATCTCGGAACCTTTGTACCTGATATTCATCAGGAATAATAATAGCAATCTTATCACTGGAGGCAAGTTCTCACGCTGTTTATCCGTACCATTTTCCACGATCAACGACATCTGAGAGTTTAGAATCACTCTTGCTTCCTGATTACTCCCTGGGGCCTGATCCAAACGCTCCTTTGCAGTCAGATGCATAGGAAAGAAGGGATTAACGTTTCTTATCTCCATCACCGACGCGTTCGAACCGCCGCCACTGCGCACACTTTCCACTTTTCCCCTCCTGTGGCACTTTTTCGGCACTAAACCTTTTTCTGTGGAATCTGAAATCTTGGCACGCGAGAAGCTTTCGCAGCGCACAGCGACCTGGGGGAGCCACTGGCAGACAGCACAGCACACGCACAGCCAGACGCCCGCTCAGACCGACTGCAATGGCGCCAGGAAACCCAGCAAAGAAGCGCAGAACCCAGTCGCCCGGCGCGGAAGGGCAGGAGGAGAACGAGAAAGGCGGCGTCCGCCTAGACGTACCTGGCGCTCGCGACGACTCGGGGTCCTCTGCCGACGAGCACATGGATATCGACGCCGGCAATGGGGCGCAGAGCGGTAGCAATGCACATAGAAAGGATAGGAAGCGCCCCAATGGTGCTGCATCAGCAGCGGGGGAATTGACACAGTTGACGCAGATGTCCGAGTACAAGTCTAATGTCTTCCGGATGGAGACCGAGGAGCTGCTGGCGCAGTTGAAGGTCGACTACGAACGGCGGATGGGCCCGCTGCAGAAGGCTCTGCACAAGCTCAAGGCCATCGTCGACAGCATTCCGGCAAAAGAGCCGGCTCTGGTAAGTTTGTGCAGACTCTAGTCTCCGGAGCGGCCGCTGATGTCGGACCCAGATTGTGGATGCAGAGAAGGAGATGGCAAAGAAACACAAGATTATGATCCCCTTCCCAAATCCAAGGCCGGCAAAGGATGTGAAATACAAATTCGGATACCAGAAGCCGTCTTATGTCAATGTTGTCGGAAGCCTCGCTTTGAAGACGATGGTTAAGGAATCCGCAGGGAGTTCCGTGGACCTGGCCCTCCAGGTGCCTTCGGTATGCCGGATCCCATCCAGACAAGTGTTTTGTGGTACTGGTGCTAAGTATTCATTTCCGCAGAGCCTGTTTCAAGAGAAAGATTACCTCAATCATCGGTATTTCCACAAGCGCGCATACTATCTAGCTTGCATTGCTTCCGGTATCAACGATGCACAGGACTTCAAATGCAACCTCGCGTTTGGCCTTTTCAACGGCGACCCTCTGCGGCCCGTACTCATAGTCTCTCCAAGCGGTGGTGGGTTTGATTTCCCTTAAACGGAACGAGCGGAACTAATGCATACATGCAGATGGCAGCGAGTACGATTTCACAAAATCGAAGTCCACCATCCGCATCACCCTCTGCATCGCTCCCGACGTCTTCCCCGCAAGAAAGCTTGGACCAAGCAAGAACTGCGTTCGCCCCGCAAACCAAACCGAGAGCGCCCAACTCCCCCCTACACCATCCTACAACGCCTCTCTCCTCTCAGACACGACGTACTTCGCACACCTCAAGAGGCTCCATTTAATTGCTACCCAATGCGCCGCATTCAGAGATGCATGCATGCTAGGGCGGGTATGGTTACGGCAGCGTGGGTTTAGTTCAGATGTTGCTCTTGGAGGGTTTGGGAGCTTTGAGTGGGCGATATTGATGGCATATTTGATGAATGTTGGGGGAAATATGGGGGGGCATGTTCTGGCACCAGGTTATAGCAATTATCAGCTGTTTAAGGCTACGCTACAGTTTTTGTCTACAAGGGACCTCATTAAGGAGCCTCTGATGGTGAATCCTTCAAAAGAGTGTGCCACTGTAGGGGAGATGCCTGTGTTAATGGATGGTGAACATGGGTATAATCTGTTCTTCAAGATGAAGCCGTGGTCTTACAAGATGGTAAACGTTGATTGTTTAATCGTGAGTATAATATGCTAACGTACTACACAGCTACGAAGGGAAGCCGCCTTGACCATCAAAGCTCTCAACAGCTCAACAATCGATCAATTCGATGCCGTTTTCCTCAGCCGCGTAGAGGAGCCCTATCTCCGTTATGACTTAATCGCCACCATCCCAATTACGCCCATCACCACTACTGCTGAGCCCAGTCCCGACGACACCGACCCCAGAGTCACCTACGCCCGCCGCCTATACAAATTCCTAGCTCACGGTCTCACAGACAGAGTGGTCAACATTACTTTGAAGCTTCCCATCCCCGCGCCCTGGGGCATCAAGAAATGCGGCGGTGACCTCTCGGAGCTCAAAGCTATCACTGTTTGCTTCCTTCTCAACGGAGAGAAATGTCACCGTGTTATGGATCATGGCCCGTCGGCTGAGAATAAGAAGGAAACTGCGGCATTCCGGAAGTTCTGGGGCGAGAAGGCGGAGCTGCGGAGGTTCAAGGATGGCAGTATTTTGGAAAGTGTGTATTGGGGGGATAGTAAAGATGCGAAAACACCGGTGATACAGCAAGTGATAAATTATATAATCAAGCAGCATTTCAGTCCAGAGGCTGCTCAGGGAATCACCTTCGTTGGAGATGAATACACCCAGCTGCTCTCGAAACATCAGATACCCGGCGCATCAGCAACAACCAAGCTCTTCCAATCGATAATGACTGGCTACGAGACCCTCGTCCGGGATCTCCGCTCCATTGAAGACCTCCCTCTTATCATCCGGCATATCGCCCCCGTCTCCCCCGCCCTCCGCTACGCTACTATCCAAGCTCCCCTCCCCGGCCTCGACTCTGCCGTTCTCATGGACCCCCCGGCGGACGTAGTACTCCAATTCGAGTCATCCGGACGGTGGCCTGATGACCTTGTTGCTATCCAACGGACCAAGATTGCCTTTCTCCTCCGTATTGGTCAGTTGCTCGAGGAAAGCGCTACACATGAACCAATCACCACCCGCGTCGGCCTTGAGAACCAAGAGCCGAGCTTTGAAATCTTCAACTCGAGCTTCCTAGATGTAATCTACCACTCTGGCCCAAGTTTCCGCATCCGGATTCATCATGAACGAGAACCGTACCTTTTGGAACGCAGGTCCAAAGATAAGACACTCTCCCCATACACGCGCGAGCTTGCATCGCAGGCTTTATCTATCTACAACCGCACATTCATCAAACTTCCTCTGCACACAACCGCCATTGCCAAGCTCTGTCACCGTTACGCATTCCTTTCCCCAACAATAAGGCTGGTAAAAAAGTGGTTTGCGCAACATCTCCTCTCGTCCCATTTCCCCGACGAACTGATCGAACTCTTTGTCGTGCGGACCTTCGTGTCGCCGTTTCCGTGGTCGGTACCGTCCAGCGTCATGACGGGCTTCCTGCGCACTCTCGAGTTCCTCGCAACCTGGGACTGGCGCGTGGATCCGCTTATTGTCGACACCAGTGACGGGGATGCGGGCGGCCGCGAAGATGTAGCCGCCGGTGTCGTCGTCACAACCCTGAAGCCCGCCGACATCGAGTCCATAATGTCAAAGTTTGAAGCAATTCGAAAGTCCGACCCAGGCTTCAACCGCATCGTGCTGATAGCAGCGACAAACTACGATACGGACGGCCTTACGTGGACCGAGAATGGGCCGTCGAGAGTAGTAGCGGTCAGAATGACGGCGCTTGCGAGCGCAGCGGTCGAGTTTGCGAAGGTGAATGAGAGTAAGGATATGATGACGTTGTTCACGCACTCGTTAAAGGATTATGATTTCGTGATTCACTTGGACAGAGGCTTCCTTCCGGGGGGAAAGAAGGGGGGAAAGAAAGGTGGGGAGGAAAGGGAATTTAAGAATCTGCAGCTGCAGGTACATGGAGAGAAGGTGATGAGAGTGGGGTTTGACCCGGCAGGACTATTTTTGAGGGAGTTGGCGGTATGTTGTTTCCTTAAATCTTCTCGCAATCTGTTGTGGACGTGGTGTTACCTCAACTCAGATGCTCACGCGCATAAACAGAAAATCTACTCCACCAGCCTCGTCTTCTTTCACGGGACCCCCTCCTCTCCCACCATCGGGTGCCTCTGGGCACCCCACACTTCCACCCCACGACCGTGGAAAGTTAATATCGCTTACTCCACAATCCCCACTGCTGCCACCGAGCCCTCTAGTTCCAAAGACGGCGAAAACGATCATCAAGAGGAGCAAGTTGAGGACGGAGATGGGGAGACGGATAGAGGGACACTGACGGCCAATAGGGCGGCGATAATTAACGAGATTGCGAGGCTAGGTGGCGAGTTGGTGGAAAGGATCGAGGTGAATCGGTGAGGGCTGACGGTGGAACAAACAAATGGAGGAAAGGGAAAAAGAGAGAGGTTGAGGTATAACTTTCACATTGTACTATATGTAACGATAACTATTTATGGTGAATGTATGCATGCATGCTAAAAAAGGTGTTTATTTTTTCGTTCAATCCTTGAATATTCACTTTTCATTGATTGCATGGGCATCTTTGTTGTTTTTTTCCTTTTTTATCCTTTTTTTTTTTTTTTTTTTCATTTTCCGTCAGTACGGTTGGGATACTGCAAGAACTCAAAATCTCTGCTGTAAAAACCATCAGTACATCAAAGATTATTGTAGAATAAGTATTACTAGCCCTTGGTTAAAGTTAGGTATTTATGTACTGAAGTATAGCATTTGATATTGCGGATCCCAGGCATTTGCGGCAAAGCGGCCATCAGCTAACATAGCATTTGAGATAGGTATTCGTTCGGTGGCACTGAATGCTTAGATATACAAGACACGAGGGGATACCGTGTGGCTTATATCGAAGCAAGCGAATAACAATTGTTGAAAATGGGGTATATTACAACTTCGTTGACTCGCCCACCGGTAAGCTATTATGAATTATCAAATTAACCATCACTACTCCTATCACTACAAGCTCAGATAAGCATTCAGGTCATATGTCCCCCGTATTCCCAGCTCCATTACTGGGAATCACAATCAACCCTCCACCTCCAGTCCCACCACCGCTACCCTCGTCCGCCAACAGCTCTTCCGCCTTTGGCAACCCTAACGCCTCTCTCAATACTGCATTTTCATACTTCAGCCCCGCAATTACCATTTCCGCCTCAACGTTGCCAGTTTGCGCTTCATATGCTTGTCGTAGCAGTGCAGCCATAGCTGCGAGTCGCCCCTGTGCCTCGGCTTCATTTTGCCGTAGAATAGCGTTGGCTTGTCGCTCATGTGCGAGTTGTATTGTGTAACTGTGGTGGATGTTTATCGTCGACATTGTGTGTTCGTTCTGTTCCTTGTCGATGAGTTACCAGAACACCTTTTACTAGGGCAAGGAAACTGGGAGTGGAATACACAGGGGCGCTGTCGGAGATAAACATACAGAGTAGATCCGTAACCCCTCCATAACCTTTTCCAAAACCGTAACGTACGATGAGACAAGTGATGATAAATCCTCGGTTTCGGCCCGTAAGGAGTTATTTTCCTCCCGTAGTGCCCCGAGTTCCCGTTCAAGCTCGACCTCGCGCGTTCCTGCCGGCCGTGAGAATCACGATAAGTAGGAAGGAAGTAGAGATCAAGTGCTTGTCTGAAGCTTTCCATGAATCCCCAGCTCGCATCCTCGCTACAATTGGCATTCCAACAAATCCTCTGGATGTGGGTAAGCGAAAGGGGACTAACCACTCAACTCCCCGTTAACGTCCCTCAGAAAAACCCCTTCTCCGTTCGCTACTCTGCCCTGAAAGTAGCCCCGAGTCAACCAGAGTTCTCTCCTCACTCTCAATTATTCATCCTGCCATTCCCGCGCAAGCATTTCCGAAAAACCATACCCTTATTTCATCTGCCCGCTTTACAAGCCCCTGCGCCGAGTCTCTATTCGCCTGTAAAATAGCCGAAAGCTATTCACCACATTGTTATGCGACGTTAGCCCATTTTCTGATTTTTCTTGTGCCGAATGAACGCTTCTGACGTGATGTTTCGTACTTCTTGGACCTGCGCCCACAGGTGATTGAGGTCGAGCTGGTTCCCTGTCATCATCTCCAGTGCTGATTAATGGAAGCGCAAGCTGGATCAGTGGCGGCTGGCAAGGGGATGTTCAGAGCTTGTGCTGGAGTAGTAACCAGAGCTAGAGACAGGGTAACTGTAGCCTCATGCGTACCTGTCCTGTTGCGACGCTTAGTCAGTACACACTTAATCTGACACTGCGTGGAGTCACGTGATCTTGAATACAGCACGTGATTTCCCAAGCTTTGCAGTTCCAAAAGTAAGGGACCGGTTTTGCCCATAAAAAAACCTCGAAGGTTAACTCCTCCACCAACTGAACCCCGATTTAAATTGTAGATTGTTATTTTGCGTAAGCTGAACAGTTTATCGCTTTTAACTATTAGAAAAGAGATAGAGAAGTGAGGGAGGAGTTAGCTGTCAAGCATTAGGTTTTGGGGAACAACGTTAAGTTGCCCGATTTGGTTACGTAGTGCCTTTCATCAACAGAATGTTCCAGCTGATCCCTTTCAGATTGATTGGGGATCTAGAATAGTTGTGACAAACTTAAGTGATTAAGGATTGGTGGGGGCAATTGGGGTCGCTACGGGGGTGCCCCTTTATGCACTATAGAGGGAGACGATAATAAAATTATAAGAACCGAAGTAAAAGCTAAAGTACGAAACAGATGAAAATTAGCAGATTCAATACATCGAGCATACAACGACATGAAGTGCGAGTAGGCAGGACCTGCATAGAAGAATAAGGAACCGAACATATTTAGTATCAGGCGCCATCTACTAAGTAGTAGCTAGCCAATGTGGGTAATGCAATGACCGAAAATGCCTTGAGTGGGGGGTATAGAGTCATCACACAACACTCGGCAAGCAGAGGATGTGTAAGAATGATAAAGGAGACGATGCACACTCGCCGTGGACCCTAGACCCAGATACCGAAGTCACTCAGAATACGGTCGAATTCTCTTCTTTTTAGATTAAGGTACTGGTAGACTGGAGCCCTCGAGTGTATGCCTTGGCACAAAGCGTAATTGGTCAGGCTAGTGTCGAAGGGGAAGGGGAATAGCGGGGCGATGTTGCTGCGCCGGGATTAGGTTGCGATGGCCGGGGAAGGATGCATATGTACTCACGTGATGTACTCAGTACGGTGAGCACGCATATTATGCGCAGCATATGCACCGCAGAGCTATTGCATCGCACTGTCGCCCGCCGCCTAGTCATATGATAAGGGACGAGCATCTCCGGCAGGGACGATACCATGCCTGCCACACGGGTACGGTACGCACTCAACGCGCACTCACTCTCCAGCAACTGTGCGATGAGTATTGCCGCACTTTCCCCAGACTTCCAACTTCAGTCGCCCGCTTCTTCGCGTCAACTACATAAACGGCTCTGACAGCTTCCCCCTCCTCCACGCCCAATTGGCTGGAGCGCCTCAACCGCCCAATTGCTGATCCCTCTCCCACCGCCCAGTAGCTAGCCCAGAGTCGAACCTGCAACCTGTGAGGGCATCACTCGGGCAGTCCTAGATATTCCTCCGCATAACGGGCCACCTAGCTCGTGCAGGTCACGCTGGAAACCCCCCCACGCTGCCTTCTGTGACCCTCAGGAGACCCTGGTACTGCACAGCAATACCTTTGCTCTCAACGGCTTCCTGGTCAGGGACGCACGACAGGCTGGGTTAAACGCAGTATACGCAGGGCCTTGCGACGTCGCTTTCAAGCGTACACCCCGTCAGGATCACTCTAGATTGTTCTCCGCTTTACCGTGCCCTTGGATTCTGCAGCGTGAACGCCGCAGACGCCAGTAAATTGCTTGACGGCGACACTCATTCCCTGATCTGTTCTGGTTCCTGAGTGCTGCTTACCCCCTCTCTTCCCCTCTCTAGGTTACCGCAATCTAGTACAACTACAGCACCCCCCAAGCACACACAAACACACACAAAAAAAAGAAAAAAAAAGAAAAAACCCCCCCCCCCCCAACACCTATCCTACGCAGGTGCTCGATCCCAACGATGCCTCCAAGAAAGAGAGCTGCAGCACTCGTGGCCGATTCGGCTTCAACAAATACACGGTCATCTAGGTCGAAAACCAAAGCCGCAGAGGCCATGCGAGCCGCGGCGGAACCGGAGTCTCAGTCCAAGGTAGCCAATAACGCAACGGAAGCCAAAGCTACTACTACTGGAAGCGGCGGTGCCGGGGGTCACAGTAGTGGCACCCGAGGTTCGACAAAAACAGTATCGACAAGAGCTAGCAAGAACAACGCATCCGCGGCCACTGGCACAACGGCAGCAAAAGCAGCAAAAGGAGCAAAGGCAGCAGCACCATCAGCAGCAAAGAAGGAACCCGCTGCGAAGAAAGGGAAGGCACAAAAACGCAAAGAGGCCGAAAAAGAAGCAGTGGCCAGCAAGCCCCCGCCCAAGACGGGGAAAAAGCAAACGAGAGCAACAAAAGCAGCACCAGCACCTTCATCACCAGCAACAGCTTCAGCTCCCGTTTCACGTGCTGCTGCAGCACAAGCAACTACCCCTCCGACTGAAGGCTCAGTTGAGCCCGAAAAGGAGAGCTCTCCCGTGCGTGCCCAGCCAGCCGCCACTCCTCCCGTGGAAAGTATTAGTACAAAAGATACTACCACATTATCAATCGCACAGCCTACCAATATGCGGAAACGAACTCGGGATGCTGTGGAGGTCGACAAGGTAAATGGCGGCAAGGAGATTGATGCTAAGCGCAAGAAGGCTAAAACTTTAAGTGCTACTGCTACCACTCCCACAGCACAGCCCAAGAAACGTGGTGGTGTGGGGGCGGGGAAGAGGAATGCACCTTTCTCAATGGAAGTGTGTGAAGCGTGGTTCTCAAATTATGAAGATGAGATGGATGAAAATGTTATGTCGCCTACGATGGCAAATAAGTGGCTTGAGGATTTGGGGATAAGCCCGGAGGGAGCGACATACTATATCATTGCGTGGAAGATGGAGGCAAAGAGCATGTTGAAGCTGACAAAGGGCGAATTTGTCACAGGCATGACCAAGCTAGGGTGAGCGTCCACGAAAGCAGTCATTTTTATAGTTAACCCAAGTTCGATACTGATTTCTTTTCATTTCTCTTTCCTTTTCGCTTACTTTAGGGTTGATTCCAATGAGAAGCTTCTCGATGTCCTTCCCTCAATTCTGGAGCAGACCGCACCCTCTCCCGACGCTCCTGAATTCCGCGCCTTTTACAAATTCATCTTCAATTATAGCAAATCCGATAGCAAGCCCGGCGCCAAAAACGTTGAACTCGATGTCGCCGTTGAATTTCTTAACATGGTACTGGACCGGGACCGCTACCGCATCGATTACGCCACTCGTTCCCAAGACGATGAAATGGAAATACCAGGAGGAAGGAAAGCGGATGGGGCGTTTCCGCATGTGCTTACCTTCATTGAGTTTTTAAAAAAGGTCAGGCCAGTGAAGGTGATAAACAGGGACCAGTGGGAGAGCTTTTTGCCATTCAATAAGAGTGTAGGTTGGGAGTTAGAGGGATATTCAGAGAATGGGGCTTGTGAGTTTATCACCTCCCGGCTACCTTAATCGTTTAGTGATATTAATGAGACATTTTGTTGGAAATAGGGCCATCACTGTTTGATCAATACGTCGACTGGCGAAAATCCACATACCTTGAAACTGTAAGTCCAGAGCAGCAGGGTGAGAGTACCAGCGAGCGCACCGATGGTCAAGTGTAGATATCGACGCAGCTCGAGCACGCGAAATACTTCAGCGATAGTTTACCTATATGCTGGTCCCAGTAAGTTTACGGAAGCTATTGATGTTCTATTTTCGTTCGAAACGTGTATGGCACAAATTCTCGGTGCTAACTATCGAAATTGGCCAATTGCCCTCCATAGGGTACCGAAATGGATCGTGGTTTGCAAATTTGTTCCAATTCATTCTTTCTTCCTTTCTTCTTTTCTATATTTTTTTTTTCCCCTTTTTTCCCTCCTTTTCTGAGTGTGTGATGCATTATAGCTTCGTGTTGGCTACCTTGCTCTCAGTGTTACTATCCCTACATATATCTATCACTGAAAGTGAGTTTTCAGTCTCTTATGCTTCGCTTTCCTATTAAAAAATTGTACATTACCATTGTTCATCTGATGTTAAGATGGACTCATTTCGTTGGCGGGGGGTTGTATTGATTCGTTAATGTATATCTTATCAATCATGACGACGAGTTAATGTGGTTGGAATGCAATGAGGGAACTTGTCGTGCCTGCAGGCGGAGTACATGGATTGGCATCAACAGCAGTAACATTTAATGGATTTATCGGTGAGGCTTTTTCCATTTTGTGTATTTTTTTTTTTGGCTATCCTTTTAATGCCATAGCTTGTGTGTGTTCTTTACCCAATTGATGTTTATTTTTCGGCTTTTTTGCTTGTCAGTTGGATCAGTTGGGTATCATTGGGTATGCAATGGTTGGTAGCTCCATTAGTAGGGAAAAATAATTTTGTTACCTCTAATAATTCTAAGCTTCGTCTACAGGAATGAGATTACAATACTCATTGCAATTGCAATTGCGATCGTGCCTTGCACCTTTCCTTCCCATACGATTTCTGCCAGCCCTGGCACTGCCGAGGGTGCGTGCTGTCTCGCTCACATGTAAGTCCTCACAGCCCCCTGCAAGCCAGTAAAGCTTGTCATCGCAGTCAAGCCTTGGCAACGTGATGGCCGCTAACACTCCGCACAAGCCTAGTTTGTTCTGCATCATAACCCTCATTTCTGCACTGACGTACTGCACAGTTTGAGCTAGAAGATCACGGCACCCACTGTGGGGTACACAGAACCCACTTTACCTTGGAGTAACAACTTCCGAAAGTACCGTTGAGATGTCTGCCCTCAACCTGGGCAAAGGTCCCTCCACCACCTGCCGCCCTGAACCCTCTCTGCATGTGACACGTCCCTCACATTGATGTTGACACTGACACTGAGCAGCCGCCCCTCTCCGGCGGCGGCTATTGCCTCAGTAGCATTACTATTGCCTGATAGACTTGACCGTGAATGTCTTTGGCGGTTTCACTGAGCGCACGGCCGAAGCTGCGAAATTGGGACTGCTTCGAGCGGTGGGAATCTCCAGATAGGAGAAAGTTGAGATGGAGGGGAGTGTGGGTTGGGAGGACGAAACGGTAGGTGGTTGAGTGGGAAGGGATGTGGTGGAAGTACTAATTATAGGATGCTAGAGGTGGAAGTCGAGTCGGATCCGATGATTAAGATGCACCTGGGACTGGGAGTAGGAAGGGGATTGGGGAAGGGGTCCAGAGGAGAAAGAAGAGGAAGCAGGGGATTAAGGCGTTTACGAGTAAGATCTAGTATAGGAGGCAGGAGCTTGGGCGGGAGCTGCTGGAGAGGATGTTGGAAGGAGCGGGAGTGGTATTGGAGGGTGTAGAGGATGTGGGGATATGGCTCCTGGGCTGGGAGGCAGAGCAGGAAGGGAGGAGGAGAGGTTCGAAGAGATGGAGGTGGAAATTACCAAGAAGATTGAGCAGGACTGGGTAAGCAAGTGGGTTTCTAGGGTAGCGGAGGAGAGGCGAAGGGGGATAAGGGAGGGGGAGGAAGAGAGTGTGAAGGAGTGTAGTGATGTGGGTGGAGTCAGATGAAAGAGAATGGATCTTGGCCACTTCAGATCTGATGAGGACGAGCCGTGGGAAGCATAGGGGGATGAGATACCATATACAGGAGGTTCTTTTCGTTTGCAAGAATAAGTGAACATGCGCTCTGCATAAGTCCAGTGAATCAAGAGGGATTATTCAGTTGAATTGAGTTTGTATACAAATGTCCCCACAGCTTCGTTTCATGTGATCCTGAAGCTTACTTAAGTAGGTACTGTGTCAACTAGTGAGAAATTCCGCCCATGAACTTCCGCATGCGACAATTTATCCGAGTACCACGCCGCAGCCGGTCGTATCACCTCTTCTGCTCTTTCTTCTGCACTACAACCTTACATCCTACCACATTAACAGCTTGAGACATTCTATCATAGACCTTGTCCAATCTTTCTCGATGCGGCCGCAGCGCGCTTTTGTCCCATTCGCCACCATCAAAGTTACCTGCAGCGAGACATATGCCGGACGCATGTCACTAGTAAATGTACAGTACACAATGTCTTACTTGCTGCGTGAAAAATTCCATACCATTACTGACCAGCGGTCATTGCTCCGGTTTCACAAATGCCGGGAAGACGGTGGCGGCCCGGAAATAATATAACCTGATGTCTTGGCTATCGGATGTATTCGCACCGTGATTACCAGACCAGAGTCCAGCCAAATGTGAGTTGGAACTTCACGGGGTGGGCTTACTTTTTATCTATTGGAAAATCAACTACTCAATTTGGATTTGGAATATGCAATAGCTAAATCCCATGGTGGAATGATGAAAAAGCAGACTGAATCAGTGCATTGCGGGCAATGATGCGACTGATTTTTTTTTTTTTTTTTTTTTTTTTTTTTTATATCAATACTCGCAGGCCGCCCAGTGGGCTATGGCGAGGAATGATGCGACTGAGAAAAAACATTCTCCCAGACAGCTATCACGGCCACTCGGCATAAGCCGATTGGCAATACTCGGCACCGGATTGAGGCCAGTCACTGCACTAAAATTGATCACTCCACACCTCACCCCATCCAGCTGTTTCTCACTCTGTCCATTTTTTTTTTTTTTTTTTATTATTTCACGTGACCCCGCTTGTAGCTGTTCGCCATGGTAGGGCCTCACTCTGTCCATAACCCCGTTCAACGGGCCGGCGACCCCACAGGCTATTTTATACTCAAATCTGCGGATTCTGAACGACTATTTCCCAGCTCTAAATAGGCTGCTTCACAGGCTGGGCCCTGGTCTATTCAGCAGTCTACTTGAGGCGCTCTTCCATGGATTGTTCTACACTTACCGACCAACACTGTGCTGGAAGGGTTGTCCAAGGTGGTGATGTTCTACTCGCTGGGTACCTTTCCACGCTATTTTGAAGGAGATTCTGAAGAACCACTTTGATGGTGCAAGGCAAAAATATTGATATGTAGTGCAATGTGATTTAGTTGACAAGGCTTCTGCTGTCGTTAAGGACATTTGCCAACCAGAACGGCGAGGACGTAAGGCAGAAATTGAGCTGGCGCTCTCGGCATTTACCTGATTGAGAAAAATGCATTCCCATCACTTCTCAGCAAAGCTGAGTTTACATCTGATTCACACCTGAGCTTGCTTCTAGCAATCCTATCCGATCAGGAAAAGATGCATTTACATTCACCCCACTTACGTTCGAGTTTGGCGTGGATACGAATGTCAGAGGAGGAGAGGCAAGGCTATGACTTTAGGCTTTTAGTTGTATTCGCTTTCTGATACTACGGATTTCACTATTCATGTGTGGCGTCCGTGTAAGGTGAGAATGTTATTGAGTTACTCTAGCTATCAGTCTTGAATCAATCGTAAGAGAGGTATATATTGGGCAGTGAAAGCCGGCACTCGGCCGGAAGAGTTCCATTGCAAGAATACGAGACAAGGTCCGAAAACAGACATTGGAAATAGCTATGGTCAGCTTATACGAGATGGATTCCATACAATTTTACTCTCTCAAAACAGCTGTTGAGCAACCGACTCCTACTCATATTGACTAAGTACTATTTCGCCTGTCCATTAGCAGCAATGACAGCTGCCATGCATCTAGGCATGCTTTCTACAAGAGAAAGAAAAGTATCTGCACCCAGCGAATTATAGCACCTTCTCTTGTAGCTGACTCCGCAAGTTCTGAGGGCTACGATTGATTGCTGTTGAGTTGCTACAAAATTCTGGGTCTGCGCGCATATGCTCAGCTATTTCCTTCAACCTACAGACCACTTCACCACTCCTATCGCCACATGTTCCGGTGTTTATGCTGGTATCATATACAAGTATATATAAATTACCTAGCTTCATGCCGCAATTAATTGCAAGGATCAATATTACTAGTACCCAACAGTGACAATTGCATAAACCCAGTGGTCTGTATGGTGAATGCATGCATGCACTAGTAATGTAGAGTACTGTGTAGTTAACTATAATTGCGAATGAGTTACGTACGGAATACTCGTACTTAATTAGACCCCAGGAATCTAATTCAACTAACCATCCCTCACAATTGCAGGTGTGGGGAAGTTAATAGAACAGTAGAATACAATCGGGTCCTCATGACTCTATTCCTTTGCCTGCTTGAAGGATAATATCGAAAACCATTATGCCAATCATCTTAGTTTTACCAGGTGCGGACATATGCTGCATATTTTAGTCTCAACCAAATCTTCCAACCCCGAGGTAAAGCTTAAGCATACGAATCCTGAAAATGTTTATCATGCAAACAAAAAATGGTTGCGCCATGGCAAGCTAGAGCTAGCAGCATCCTGTAATGCATGTGCAATATAATCATTCCCTTAGTTTCATGGATTTGACGAGGGGCCACAGTGCATGTAATTCTGTATGTATAAGTGCGTAATAGGTAGCCATGCCTCTTAATCATGGGGGACGATGGATTCAATGGACTCCTAATTAAGTATGCCAGCTGACGCAATAACGAGGATCGATTTAATGTACTGTGAATGCAACGCCGAGTTGCAGCGAATCTATGACAAAAATCTAAGATTAATAGAATATTTAGTCAATGTATATGTATTTATAAGCCTGACATTTGGTTGTGGATGTTCCACGCGGGAGAACTGGTCTACCTCTGTGGGAACTGGAATTGCTGCTTTAGGAAGCAGGACAGGTGTGGCAACTCGAATAAGGAAATGCTGCTTTAGGAAGCAGGACATTAGATTAGCGCGGACCAAACTCTATAAAATGAGGGTCGAGAGGGAGAAGAACTCGAGAGGGGGACAAGGAAAGACATACACTTCAACAACCTCAACGCTATGATCAAGGTTTGACTTCTAGAGATGGTTTCATATAACTAGGCCCTTCCCCCGCCTTGCACGTCAGGTACAGCTTGGCTGCCATTTATGGCACACCTTTTATCGAGAGCCAATGGATTTGTATGGGAGGAAGAAGGACCGACAAAATCCCCCCTCCCCTTTAGGCAGTCTTGCACAACTGTCCGGGGTTTCCTCTTTTGGAAATCGTGGCATCCGGCGCTTGGCGGCACCTAGGCATCACACATATAACTCTGCGCTTCGCTCTCTTCGTGTACCGGTACGGTTTTGTTAGGGGAGGAGGCCTCTTCCATCGACTTTCTCAATTGAGTCATAAAGATGGTTTCCTTTATTTATCTCCCCTGAAAAGCGTACATCAAACTCTGTTGTGGTTGTTGAGATATCGGGCGTTGGATTTGTGCATTTTTGGTGTAAAACGTGCGTCGGGATGTGGTGACGTCGCTTGTAGTGAAACACAGTAGCAGGATTGGATGCTGAAGCAATATAGGTAGAGTGCGCAGGGATACGTATTGTATTATTTTCTCTCTTTTTTTTTTTTTGACTTCAACGTCTGCATAAGTCACGTACAATATGCGCTCCTAACACCCCTATATAAAACACGAGCTGCCAGCAGATTGGTGCGAGTATGAGGTTGCTAATTCCTACAACGAGCGTATCCAGAATCTTCTAGATATTTCATTACGTGGACAACCTCATACCATGATCTCTGCTCACGTGCTATCCACATTCACGTGGCTCCTTCACACATGACAGCCTCACATGATATGGCCGTGATGCTCGTTGCATAATCTTCAACAGAAGCATTGGCAAGGGAAGTCATCTGTTACAATTGTCTTGGCGATGCTGTGTGCATCAAGAACGGAGGTACCGAAGTGAATTGTATACTTTTCGAAGGAAATTATCTCGTCAAGTGTGCCAATCTGACGCCATGCAGTGAAAAGGTCTTAATCTTCAGCTGTAAAGTGCACGCATGTGCTACGCAAATACAAATGAGTATTTCTCTCGAGATGTAAGTAGGCATTAAACATTTCGAGACTGCAAGTAGGAAATTTTGAGACCTTGGCTTTTTCCTCTATTGGAACATTACCGAAGTTACCTCTTTATCCAATTACAATAGCTTTCCCTCAATTCTACAGCTCTAGTATACTGCGCAAACGGCAGGCAAATCGCACCCAGTCAATCAAAGATCAGTTTGCAGGCAAGTATACCTCTGCCTACCAGCACCGAACAGGTCAAATGTCTAACATGTAAGGCAAAGCACTACACCCTTAGGTTACGTACAGTCTCGTACTCTTGTAGAGGTATCAAGACGTACTTTACATAGTCTAGTTACATTAAGTACTTGCCCTGCCTTGGCGAACAGCTGCATGCGGGGTCACGTGAAATAAAATATAAAAAAAAAAAACATCAAGTACTTACTACGGTACACATCGGACTGATGTGATGCTGTTCTAATTATTCAGGTCAGTCTAGGTGGAAATTACCTTGGAAGTACTAGCGGCCCGGCTGGTATCGTAGCACGACTACATAGAAAAAAAAAAAATAAAATAAAATAACCATCACGCTATAGCAGGGTACATACATGAGATACACAGTTACAAGTGTGAGCAGCTACTTAGCAAGCATGTAATATATTTTAGCTAGCTATAGTGTCAATGACAAATAGATACATACATATTAATTACAGCGGCTTGATTCTGTTCGTCTCGTGCTCGAGCTCCTGGTTGACAATAACTCTTATGCCAAGCACAGGAATGCGACTGCTGTTCTGGCCCACTCACTTCCCGTTCGCGAACACGCCGGTCCGTGGGGAGGACGGTCTGCCCGTGAACGGGCTTCCCTGCTCGGGTACAGTATATGTTAATATGTTACAATTGGCCTATAGTACTCATGAACAGATACAGTTCGTGAGGATGCCAGCCCACTTACGAACATGTCAATGGCGAGTACTATAGAAGTCATTCATGCCGTGGCTAGCATACAAGCAACGCCATTAATATATTTATGATGGGCCGCTTGTGGACATCTGCGGCCCATAAACTCCAGGGCTGCCCATGGGGCGTTTTTTTTTTTTTTTTTTTTTTTTTTTTTTTTTTTTTTTTTTTTCCCTCAATCATCACATAACTCCGCATACAGCTGTTCGTCATGGCAGGGCATGGGCGGCATAGCCACTACAGTATGCCTGCGATGCGCATTTAGTGATGTCAGTGATTCCCTGAATAGCCTCGTAACCAGCCCTCCTACCCCTGAATCGCTTGAACGACCTGAATGGCTTGGACCGGCCTGGTCGGCGGCCTGGCCGGTTGAGAACACTGCTTGTACGTCATTGACTGTGGTCCTCGTCCCTAGGTACATTGATTCTGCAAACCCTGCCTTCCGATATCTGGCCCCGGCTTTGGCTTCCAGTCCACTGCCATCTGTGTATGCTGCCTCCCATCTCCTATCCTCGGCCTCCAAAATCCTCTGCATCTACTCCTCCTTTGTGGCTGGTGCTGTCATGGTTGCCAGTGAAGTCAAAGGTAGTCCAGTCATCCTTTTAAGTGTCTCGTTCCTTCTTCCACTCGTGTCTCTGCTTGCTCAAATTAGCACCTTCCCCTCCACCCGATCCCCTTCTACGAATGTGTGTACTGATTTCAAGTTCGTTAATCCCCCCTGACCATCTCTGTCAGGGTCTACCCGCGAAGGGGATATCCACCCGCACTGGCCTGTAAAGCTGCGAGTGACAATTCGGTCTGATCAACCGATAGCTACAGTCTGGCAGTGAAACATGGGTTGGGCACGGATGTGTATTACAAGGAACGTCGGCATGGTCAGAGCATAGCGACAGCCACTGGACGGACCTCTAGGAGCAAAGCCACCGAATGGACCTCCAGGAGCAGAGCCACTGAACGGACCTCCAGGAGCAGAGCCACCGGATGGACCTCTAGATGAGGCGAGGCAGTGGCTGAGGAATGCCTATAGATAGAACGTCGTGATATCATAGCATAGAGAGATAATAGAAGGAAGGCACGCCGGATTGACTATAAGAAGGGCCAGCTAGAGCTGCCCTGTCGAAAGGTCAAGCACCAAGCGTTGTCCTAAGTTACACCCTCATATTTACTACATTATCGTAGAAACCGTAACAATCTCCTTCTCGTACCCATCGGACCACCCACGCTGAGTGATTGCGCAGGCTATTCTTCGGTTGCTATTCTATGCACTGCAGGAAAGTCTGGGAAAACGAACATGGACAAAGTAGTTGTGGCATATTTTTACTTCAACCTCGTACTTATTGCATCAACACTACACCAATCACAATTTCAGAAGCCTCAAATACAGATGATGAAAAGCAGAGTGCAATGGAAAATAAAATGGATCAGTTATTGTTAGTTTCTGCGCAATTTATGAAATGGTAAGTACTTTTTACTTGTTATTTCCTGTTTCAGTAATTTTCGGAGGAAGGGAAGGTCACTTGGCGGTGTACCCTTTGTTACGGATAATAATTAACTGTCTCGTGCCAGTAATGCTGTGCTATAGACCTTTTGGTTAAGTATCTTAAGAATATACTTAATTTATTCCACAATTGAATCTCGGACGAACAAACATCCAACTCCGGCATGACAAGGCAGACTCATGTAACTAAGTGTATGAGTACAATGTACCCGTATGCGTATGCAGAGGGTTAAACAATCTTATTGTCTCTACAGAATTGTTAATTTGTATACGCTCTGTGCCCGTAGCCTTGCAGCGAAAAAGAAAAGAAGACTTTCACGCAGAGTCGATACAGGAACAACAGTTTAGACCTATCTGATATGATTGGTCTGACTTGCAGGTCACGTGATAAGAACAACTCACCATTGCAACAATCGGGCAGGCTGATCTGTTCGTATGGATTTTTCTGGTTCACTTAGGTGCGATTGGGCCCAGTACAGTGCGAGGCTCACAAACTAAACCTCTGGCGAGCTTCAATAGCAGTGGAATATTCCTGAAACACGAAGTCCATTCTCACATTGGCCCCTCTATCCTTTGTATGTACTTGAAGTTAAGGCACACGCTGGCAAACACTCAGCCTTAATGCCTGATTACCCAGATGAAGCATTTACTTTCGCTGCGTCAGCAACGTATGATGAATGCGGCTGTGTAAGCTATACATCTATATACATAGTTGTATATCCATGTTCGCGGTACACGTAGGGATACGACACTAGTATAACATACAGTCGAACACCAGTCCCAGGGGGCTCATGATCACCATAAGGTTCCAACTGGCTGGTGCCGTTCCCGCTTAATTGAGCAGGCTACAGCTGGAGTGCGGAATACTGCAGGAAACTGACCTGCCCTGCAGTGCACGCCTTGGTCCAGAGTAGTTCCGGTTGTCCCACAGAAATTTTTCTTTGAGATGAACCCAGCTTGAAATCCATGTACATGTACTATGCACCTCTATGGCATAACGTCCTCAAAAATTTTCCACAACCATGGTTCTTCATATCCAATGGCAACAGATGAAATGCAAGGCTGCATATCTGATTACCTTTGATCATCAGAACAAGGAGGTATTCAATATCATTCTCTGTGGAAGTTGTACTAGTATTCTAATACTCCATCAGGTTGTACCCAGGTACAATTGTCATGCTTATACAGCTCAGATCAGAATTTTGTCTCATGGTACTACCTGTGCGATGAGCATCAATAATTGAGTTTCACTTCCAGCTTCATTTAGAATTCATGTACTTCATGCCTGTACTATCCCGATCTGGAAGAAACTGGGATACATAATGAAAGTATAACGAGTTGAAGCTTATGCTTATTCGGATTCAGGATAACCAATACCTTCATTTGAAACGTTAAGTATTACTTACATGGCTCCGGTGTGCTATTATGAGCTGCTGCCAATACCTCGTGTGTATAAGATCAAGTAGACTACTTCTCAAATCGTACCACGCTATTGAGAAGGTAAAACTGGTCTTGTATCCAGACTAGGTATAACCTATAAGAACCGATATGCAGGAACATGCAAGTCTCAAGCATGTTAGAAAATATTACTACTCAGAGAAAACACTTGTGTGTAATCATGCTATGTATATAATACATGACAAGCTCGTGGTCGCATCTTGAGTTGAAAGCAGCACCCTGTCAGGGTGACCGAACAAAGTATCAATAATGCCATGGTGATGAGAGATGACGCATGGTAATGATGCCATTCATAGTTATCAATGATGCCATGATGATGATGAGAGAGAAGCTTTGTTAATTAGCACTCAATGTCTAATAGAATAATGCAAATAGCCGACTCGCTGGTCGCCTATATATAGAGGCCTACACGGCCTCTATACAAAGGTCAAGTTCCAAGCGCTGTCGTAAGTTACACCTACATTTCGCTGCAATCGCAGACACCGTAACACACCCTTCATGATGGTAAAGAATTATCCTCCCTGGTACGTGTACTCATGTTGCATAGCACTCCTAACCTCAGAACTGCTACCATTTCTGCTTTATCCAATGTATCTAGGATTGACTGATGCAATGCATACAATCATCAAAATTGATAATGAAGATTTCAACATACTTCTTACTCAAGATATTCAGACCTTTCATTGATGGCCTGATTCTTTCTATATGCAAGGATGGAACTCCTTGTTGATGATAATATAGATATAACCACTTTGGGCTAGAAATTAGAGGCCTATAACAAGATGTGCGAGATACCTGCTGTTGTAATCTAATTGCACTCAAGTAGAGTTTTCGCTAGGAAACTTGAAAGCCGTGTGTAATAGAGAACTCTAGACATTTCAAATTCCGCAAGCCAACACTAGTAATATGTGATGTGGCATACACAGCCTCTCACTGAGCTGCTATAATGAGATAAGCGTCCCGTAACCTCTATGCAAAGCCTTATGGTCCCAAAGAAAATGATTTATTGCATGGTCGAATATTAGGCCAAATTAATGTTGATTTAACCCGATTTTCAGTTTCCAGGAAAACATTGAGGGTCATGCTTGTATTGGTAGCCTTGGTGATGATCGACAACCTCTCAGGGCTGTGAATTGTTGCCTGCCGTAAGGTTAGAAATACATTCATGATTAGGTGATGGGTTTACATCGGAGCCGCTGTTTCAAGAACGAGTTTGGGTGAACATGAAAAAAAAAAAAAAGTGTTATTGATGTCATACTCAACCAATTGAAACAACCAATGTCATACCGTTGCCGTGGAAACCCTCCGTTCTATGTGGTTCTCAATTCTTGCCTGGTAACATGAATGGCCAGCCCAACCGAATGCTCATTGAATATTTAGAAAAAGTAAAAATGTGATGGTGTTTTCGATGCTCATTGCACTTGTTTACATACTTATTTGATGTACCAATGGCGATAGTCCGCATGTCGTCGTCAGACCTTGCAGCTTGCAGCAAATCACAGGTCTCCACTGCAGTGTTTGTGTAGCGAGCCCTAGCAAGGCAACTTTTTGGGGGGGATAATAGCAGGAGTGCTGGCGGCTCACAGCCTGCTGATGTCTCGGATAACATGACGCGGGTAACATCTGAGTAATGTGAGTTACTTAGCTATTTCTGCGAGAAAAAATGGAGATATATTTCGAGCGTGTTTACCTCCACATCAGTCTCTCGAATCCATGCATTGGCTATGCTTGGCAGCATCAACGCAGTAAAATTTCAAGTATCCATGGAAAATTGAAGTAAAGATATGCGGTTGCGCAGTGAACCACAAATCATGTTAATTGAATTCCTTTTAATCCGATCTTCTGAATGGCAGTTGAAAGTGAACTAGTACCTCGTTGCGGCTTTGTGCATGTAGCGTGAGATCGTATCAGTGTACGTGTACAAATCCATGGCCTTGCAAGACAGAGCCTGGTCTAACCCGTCTCTCCACTTTCTAATTCAATAGCACATATACAGCTTCAGTTTACGCAACATCGCATTCTCGGCGCAGTAGCATCTTCATCAATGCTTCCGGCACTAGCATACCCATGTGCAGATTCACTAACGAGCAGGGCTGAGGGCACCTATGTTAGCCATCGAGACACCCACATGTTGTAATTGGCTAGGACGCCCGGCCAGTGCACAGTAAACTTGCTGCGGACATTTTACAACGTTAACGTGCCTCCCATGCATCCTAGCGCGGCGCAGCGTACTTGTAGGTATCGTTAATGATTATGGTGCTGATTCGAGGGCCGCGCTGCTGTTTCAGCGCGTTAAATCCGGGATGTGGCTTCTAGAAGCCTTCACTGGAACTGTCCCTGCAGCAAGGCTTGTCTGACTATCCAATTGCAAAACCCAATAACCAATCGAGAAGAGCAAATCTAGATATCTACATTCGACCAGAGAGTTGAGATGCAGAAAAACAATCAGGCCGCTGGAGGCTTAAGCTTAAGCCTGGTCAACATGGAATTTCTCCGTTCCCAGTACAATAATCCTTGCAAGTAGGGGAAGTGAGATGTACGAGTGGGATGTACATACGTTTGACTTCGAAGCCTTGATCCTGCTTTGATAAGAAAGAATATGGTATTGATGTTTCAGGTATACTCTATATATCTAGACCTTTCCCCGATACCCAAGCTCAGCATTCTCTTCACTTAATCAACATAGAACTCCCAGCTCCAAACATCAACAGCATAACGACATTGAGATATCGGCCGCCGATCGTCAATTCCTACACCAACCTGAGCGCACAAGTCATATAAAGACATAAGCCCAAAACAATTCGAACGTAATACTATCGACTTTTGGCACTGCGTTTTTCCTAAGAAGAGTTCAAGCATTACCTGTAGCAACGAATTGCTAGAGTCACACAGCCAGATTCTATTCGAACATCCTGTCGATATATAAATTCGAAATGTATTCTATCTTGGCTCCAGCTATTCGTGCCCATACTGCCAGCGTCACTCCACTACATCGCTCCAGAAGGCTCAGTATGGGTGTATCTACTCTGAATACAGAGAATCAGAAGAAATGCAGTCACTCCCCTCAGCATGGCTGCAAGCAGGATAAACAGGAGGTATCGTCTATGGCCTCAACAACGGGACTTGGTGAAAGGAATAGTTCTTTGGCAGCTAAAACGTTGAGCTCACGTGGGAGCGTCAAGGAAGTGAAACCTAAAGGGTTAGAATCGATTAGCGAGATTTCAGACATGGCTCGAAACCAGAGCTTCTTCAGCTCGCGACCGGCCATCGACAAAGCAATCAAGGGCCAGGTTGCACGGGATGATAGAGTCAACATGGGGCGGGAGCGCAGAGGATCCATCAAACGAACCGAAGCCATCTACATCCCTCAAAGTAGTGCAATCTATGGTACCGGTGACATCATGTACCACGGAGATCCGTACTCTAGGAGCGGTCCGGATACACCACCACTGACACCTGCAACGTCTGAGCCACAAATATCCTCCTTTGAGATGAGCCCACAAGATAAGCTGTTTGATGGTAGGATAATCACCAAGCATCTTTGGGGGCCAGCTGGTGCTAGAGTACTATCAATCCTGTATCATGTTCAGGACAAACTGAATACCACTTGGCTAAACTGGGGTAACATAAACAGCAAATACGAGGATATTGCAAGCAGAGCTCGTCCACCTACACCACCACACGATGCCAAAGGACTCAATTCTTCAGAAGCTCCTAGCACTGTTGTTATCAAGCTTGTCAACAGCTTAACTCGGTTCTTTGAATTGGTGGCTCATGAACAGGGACATCACAGATCCCAGAGATCTGGGGTGCTCTGTGAGAATCAGTTGCTACTGTGGACTGACTTTAGAAGTCTGGTCAAGTTGCTCAGAATAACAGGCTCCATGCACGACGAAGAGTTCCCAGAAACGGATGGTTTGGAGTCCGGCAAGTTCTGCCTCCAGGGGCGTCCATTGAAAGACTGTCCCGGTTATTGCATGGGCTTCAAGCCAATCGGAT
The DNA here is from genome assembly GCA_015179045.1 of Kalaharituber pfeilii. NCBI lineage: Eukaryota > Fungi > Ascomycota > Pezizomycetes > Pezizales > Pezizaceae > Kalaharituber > Kalaharituber pfeilii. Next base: position 268,880 of record WHUZ01000004.1, read on the forward strand.
CCAAAAAACTGAACCAAGCACTTTCTTGCACTCTAGCTATGGTTAAAGAGCCTGATTCGAACCCATACACAGCAGGACAGAATGGAAATCCAGATATTTCTGACCAAGAGTTTAGAAGCTTGATGAAGGCCACCAAACCTCGATGGGACAAATTGAGTCCAAAATTGCAGCACATAGCCTGCAGAGAGATAACTGAAGCATTAATATTACTATATCTGTACTGGGGCTATTATCTATGCCTCGAGAAAAAACTGGTACTAAAAGATCTGGAGAAGACTGAGCTGCGAAAGATTTTTGAAGAAGAGCTCGAGAGACAAATGTCTGTTCACACATCGGGGGAACGGTCCAAGCAATCCCTGTACTACATACTGCAAGTGGATAGACCGAGGGCGCGGAGGAGTTCAATTGCAAGGTCCAAATGCTAGGTCATGGCAAGGAATACCAGACACAGGAGGCGAGAATATCAACATTACCCATTCCACCGACAGTCAGCTACCAGACTCCGTTTCGAGGTATACTCATAATCACATTTTTTGTTAGATGCTCCAGCAAGCCAGGGGGAGGAATTCAAATCATAGTGTTACGATTCGCAATAATTCCCAATATTCCCGACAGCTAGCGAAAAATCAATCTCTACTGTTATAACCGAATACGCTTTTTTTTTTTTTTTATCATAGCGACAGAAGTTATCTGTACGATCTACCTAACGCCGATGGGAGGATTTCATGTTGAAGATGGAGTTGAGTTCTGTCCTGAATGCCCTTGATACCACGGCAAGTATATATGTACACATGTGTTAGACAGGAGCAGCCACTTGCACGCCAGAATCAACATTTGTATGTGGAGCAATAAATACCTGTTATGTCATATGGAATAGCCGTGTGACGGAACTAGCAAATCGCAAACTTTCTTTTCTCTTGATGGATGGATACTTACCTTCGGCACACTTGTTCTATTTGGGTTGTTTTCTGTTGTCTTAACACTCTTTTGCTTTTGGAGAGACCTTCATTAATTCATTTTATTCTTCTAAACCTTGCTGGCAAGACATTTACTCAAGTATGACTTGAGGTTAGTTGATGGTTGCTTGGGTAGTTAGAACAATCCATCCTTTACTTATTCAAGCCATGATTGGATATAGTGAGTCCATCGTATACAAGACAGATCCTGCAGAATAGTATACACAGCGTTTATTGAGGTGCAGTAATTAAGAGTACACCATTGCACCTGTTCTCGTACCCCAGAGTTGCACTGCGGCTCACCAACTGCTAACTGGGGAATATATGTTGCAATTGTGCACGAGGAAGCCGTGCAGTGTAGAACGAACTAAGCATACTGCGAAGGCGCGCCCTCTTTAGCTCTGTGACTTGACTTGTTCTAGCAGTCTCGCCGTTCTGGTAAATGATTTGCACGTCAGACAATCTGGACTTGAGTACTCATGTAACTGTACTCCACGGACGATGATAGTCTTCGCGCGAATTGCACTCAGCACCTCTGAATCTAAATAGTTGTACTAGATATATCTACTTGCACTCTGTCAGTTTTCGCTTGGCAGCAACATATCATACACTTGCTAACCCCCGTTGCTGGCTACCACCCCGTGACTTCGGGATGGGTTTAACCGCCGTTTTCAGACGCTTGCACATATGCTCCCTAGAGATCCCCACTCGCTTCGCTTGGGGGGTCGTTATCACCTCAGGGGGAGGGACGCGCTCGCGTGTCCGCGAGGGGTTCTGAGGTGGGTTTATACAGGCTTTTTCAGACGCTTACACATACTCCCTGAGGACCACTGACATAGGCATAGGTTTGCATAATTCGCGAGCCTTTCCGGCACCCCGACTACACTTGCGGGTCTCAGATACATATATTGAATTGATGATGATTACTATCGAATGTACTGTAACGACGTCGCCAAGATCAGTCTACGGTGTCAAATGATGTGGTATGCTTACTGCATGTAGAGCCTGCGTACACACAGTTGCCGCAAGCCCTAAAAATGGCGGAGGTCTTGGCACGAGACTACAGTACTCATGTGCCAGACTTTGGTCGGCCAGCATGTGTGTGAGCCTGCATGCTCCTGCATAGTATGAAGATAATCTCATAGATAGCTGGATACCCCAGTTGGACCAAATTCCTAATTATGCTATGATATATGCTTCAATGAGATGATATGATGCTTGCGTGCAATGGCTTGGCTACTTCTAGAGGTGCAGGAAGAGCACTTTTTCCAATTGCAACGGCTTTGAGCTCAGGGGGTCGCGGGTTTGTCCTGGCCAAGCTTCCTGCTTATCAGTCGGCTTCGATAAGGTCTCCAGCCGTTGGGCAGCGAGCGAGAGGCTCCAAATCGAGGGTCACCACCCACTTCTTCAATCCAATCAAAGGGTCCGCTAGCTCCTGTACGAGCTGCAAGGTATCAAATACAAGGGCACACAAAGTCAGTGAAGTTGACGCATATACCCAGCGCATCAATATGGATTCTGTGAAACAGTCGAGCCAGGTTGATTCTGCAGTACAACCCGACAAGGCGAAGCAGTTAATTGCAGAAGATGTCATATATAAGGATCAGGAAAAGGAAATGGAAAGACTTAAGAGACTAGTGGAAGGGTTTGAGAGGGAGTTCGAAGTTGTGAGGAGCATTGCGCCCAGGAATGGGGAGGTGGTGAGGAGAGGAGATTTGTTGGTGCTGGATTCGAGGTAGGTGGGGTTACAGAAGCGTCAATTTCTAAGATTAATATGGAGTATCATATGCGGATAGCTTCAATCCACCGACAAAGGCGCACTTGAATATTGTCCTGGCATCACTAAAGATAGCTACTGGGACAGACAGGGTTGTGGCATGGGATTCATCGTCACAGCTTTGGAGCGAGGAGGAGGCGAAGAACATCAAGGGGCATCCGTGTAATCGTATTTTACTCCTGCTTGCGGTACAGAATGCGGATAAAGGTTATAACTGATTTCACGGTTTGTAAACTCATCGTTACTGAATCAAATGTGGTTTCAGCTCCACAGCCTGCTTCCTTCGACCACCGTTTAGCAATGATGACCCTTCTTGCTCATTCCCTCCTCAGGCTTCTTCCCCCAAATATCACCTCTTCCCCCCTCCCTATCGACATCGGCATCACAAAGCACGCCCGCTTCCTAGACAAGGCCGCCTCTCTCCGCTCTATATACCCCAATACCGATGACATGGTCTTCCTCACTGGATATGACACTCTCATCCGGATTTTTGATCCGAAATACTACGGCGGGACATTGAAGCCACTGGGCAGGTTCTTTCAGGAGGGGAATAGGATACGATGTTTTTTGAGGCCGATGGGGGAGGGAGGAGATGCGGGATGGAGGAAAGAGCAGGAAGGATATGTGATGGATATTAGGGAGGGGAATAGGGAGGGGGAGGGGTGCGAGAGAGCGTGGGGAGAGAGAATTGAACTAATTGTAAGATAGAGCGGCTTACAGTTAAATCTACCTTGTTGGTACTGATTGGCGTCGGTGTCTATAGGAACATGGGATGGACTTGCCAGTGAGCTCGACGCTGGTGAGGTCTGCAGCCAGGGCCGGCGATGCAGAGGTGTTGGGAGAAATGCTGCCAGAAGCCGTAAAGGAGTGGGTATTGGACAAGAGATTGTTTAGGGACTGAGGGCCGAACATGAGGGGCATTGCGGTAAATTGCGGTGCCGGGAACAGAGGGGGAGGCGATTGTTAGCAGATTTATCAAGACCATGAATTTGAACGTACACTGGTGCGAGAGTTGACGTGCAGATGCAAGCCCAAATCGAGAAACGCGATACCAACGAAATACTCTGAGCGACGTTGCCGAAACAGCCCAGACTTTACCCTGAACTCTGAGCATGTGACTTGATTGCCATGCTGTTGCCCTCACGTCTTGGCGTTGACGTCCTGCTGCTTTTGCAGCCAGAGGTGTTGAGCACCTCGAACTCCTAAGGTTTGAGACAAGGCAACAAAGCTTCCCCACAAAATCGGCCGCAGTCCTGCCGATCCTGGGGCCGGAGATTCATGAAAGCAACGCCTCTGCATGGCCGAGGGCTAGTGAGCTGTCTCAAGCACCGAAATACTGCTGCAACTGCATTCTTACGACAAGTGATACCCCTGGAGCCGGACAGTACATTCTGCTATATAGAGTGTTGAATAGATCTACAGCTGGATTGACAGGGCGCTTGGAAGATGGCTGCGTCAGTATCATTAAGATTCTTACTGTCCCCGATTCTTTGAATCCTCTTTAATCGGGACCCTTGTTATTGACATCCTATGCCCCACCACCGTGCAGTGCCGATGCATTCGAAATCCCGTTCCGGCGCTCCACACCCCTCTCCCTCTCCTCCGCAATCAAAACCTACATCAGCTCCAAATATGACCAGCACCCCGACATGTTCAAGAATGACCTTGAGAGGATCGACCGGCTTCGGACCGACGCCATCAACGTCACAGAGCCGCATGTCAGCGGACTGGCAAAGTTGGGCACGTATGCGGCGCAACTAAGGTGGATCATGGGCAAGTTTCCGATCGATGTGGGTAGATACAGTAAGGAGATGGAAGGGATGCTGCGGGTGGAGAATGGATGGGCTAACAAATTTTATGGTATGTTTGGTGTGAGGTGGGATAGATCGGTGCAGAGTTTACATGGTACATGGCATTGGGGTATAATACACAAAGACCAGGTCAGTTCCCACCCAGGGTTTTGTATGTGAGTGAAGCTGCTGAACTGTGAGGCACCAGTCACGCAAAATAATTTACAATTTGAATGGGCAAATGTTCTATACAATCTCGCTTCCTTATACTCGAAACTTGCATCCTCCTCCTCTCACACGACTACAGAGGGCCTAAAGATATCATGTAACTACTTCGCCTGCGCAGCTGGTGTCCTGAAGTACCTTCGGGAGCAGGTTGTTCCCGAGCTCCGCTCCTCACCACCGGAGGATATGGACATCATGACGCTAGAATCACTAGAACAGCTCATGCTTGCGCAGTCGCAGGAGTGCTTTTGGCAGAAGGCAGTCTTGGATGGAAACAGAGATGTTATTATTGCAAGGTTGGCGGAGCAGGTTAGCGAGTTTTACAAGAGGGCAGAGGAGGCTGGAACTAAGAGCAATGCAATCTCCGCAGTAGAAATCCCCTTGAACCTACAATCCCCTTCATCTTGTTCTTACAGCTAAAAATGCTAATTTCTACTCTTTGTTTAGGAGTGGATACACCGGATCTCAGCGAAACGCTATCACCTGGCTGGGGCTGCACAATATAGAGCAGCATGTGACTGCCTTGAAAGGTCCAAATATGGTGAAGAAATTGCAAGACTGGAAGCTGCCCTTCAGAATGTGAACAATGCAGTTGCGGAGTATAGGTATCTCAGCAAACTATATCTATCCGAACTAAAGGGGTTCCAAGCCAAGTTGACGGAGAATATCAAACGGGCAAACAAAGACAATGATATGATATATTTAGGTGAGTGAAATCACTTCTTCCTTGATTTGTCTACCGTGACTAACCACATCCAGCCTCGGTACCCCCTGCATCTGCGCTTGCCCCGATACAAAAGGCAACAATGGCCAAAACTACTGTGCCAAAAGAGATTACAGAAGCAACCACCAACCTCACCCCTACGGGCCCTTATGGTGCTCCATTGTTTGCCAAGCTTGTCCCGTTTGCGGTTCATCTTGCAGCTTCTATATATGCTGAGAAGAAGGATAGGCTCAATAATAAGCTCATAGAGGATTTAGAGGCTTTAACAGTGAAGCTGCACGACCTTCTCCAGTCTCTAAATTTGCCTGGATCCTTGCAAGCTCTGGAGAAGCCGCTAGGTTTACCATCAGGATTGCTCGCTCATGCAGAGGAGGTTCGCCAGCAAGATGGACTGAAAAGGCTCCTCGTGACGGTTGAAGATATATCAAAGCTAAAAGCAAATAACAAGGCCATGTATCAAGAAGCCGCAGAGATGCTTGCTTCAGAGGAAGCTAATGATAAGCAACTTCGCGAAAAACACGGCACTGTATGGTGGACTCGACCTTCATCACGGGTGGCTGCTCCGCAGCTATTCAAGGAATTGGAAGACTATGCCGAGTATATGAAATCCGCAGACCAGTCGGACAAGCTAGTGAAAGAGAAGGTCGCAGAGCATGAGGCAGTATTGAAAGTGCTCGGTGGGGATATAAGTGGGGTGGAGGCATTTGTGCCAAATACGCAGAGGGTGAAGATGACGCCGAAGTTGGAGAGGGAGGTGTCGAGACTGAGGGAATGCCTTAATGAGGTTTCGAGATTGGAATCGAGGAGAAGGAGAAAGATTGGGGCGTTGAGAGAGAAGGCGAGGATGGATGACATCAGTAAGTCTATGTTACCCCACTAACTCTCATATTCCTATAAGCTAACTTTCCTACTTTCTAAATAGCGACCGATCTCCTCGCTGAAACTGCTCGCATCGAGCGCGAATCCCCCATGACCAAAATTGAGCCTTACCACTTCGACACACTCTTCGATAACAGACTATCGACCCGATATTCCCCCGAGCGCAATTCCATCACCGAGGAAGCCTCCGAACAAACTCAACTATCTACTCGTCTCCGCGAAGCCAACGCCGCGTTTATCGCAGTCCGCAAACTAGATTCTAGCATTAAAGAGCGAGAGACGGCACTACAAACGCTTGAAAATGGATACTTCAAATATAGAGAGATTGTGCAGAATTTAGACACGGGAAGGAAGTTTTACAATGATTTGTCGAAGCTGGTTGGGAGGTGGACGGGGGAGGTTAAGGCATGGGTGTATGAGAGGACGGTGGAAGCAAAGAGGGTAGAGGAGGATTTAGCGGGGAGAATGGGGGTAAAGAGGATTTCGGAGAAAAGTGGTGATGGAATTGGAGGGAGTAATGGGCCGGGAACACCGAAGGCAGCAGGTCGAGGTGCAGGTGCTACGTTGTTATCGCCGTCTCCAGTTCCTGTCCCGAAGCCCGCTACGTCAATACAGGAACCGCCTTCCCCGCCACAGACATGGCAGAAACAGCTGCGGCCGCAACATACGAACCCCTCAGTTACTTCGCCGCAAGCCTCTACTTCCCCTCCCGCGCCACCTCCAAAACAACGCCAGCCACAATCACCACAAACTGCATATCCCTCTTCCCCGCCCTTGCCACCCAAGCCGCAACCACAACCGCAGCCGCAATCCCAACAGCCGCGCTCCCCACCGAAACAATCCCGTGCCCGTGCCGACGCACCAAATACTCCTCTGCCGGCCCCGGTGCCTACTCGAGCGATCCCGCCACCACAGATACCGACGCCGGGGTTGTGGGTCGGGGATGGGATGACGCCGATACGATTTGCGGGGGAGCCACCGGAGGCGAGTAGGAGGGGGTCTAAGAAGTGAATGTGGATTGGTTAGCTGGTGAAGCGAGAGCTGTTTTTTTTGATAACTAATTATTTATTTTTCTTTTTTGCGGAGCGGAATTGGTTATAGGAGGGGGTACGGGACGAGAGGGTAAAGCTTAGTTGGTGAATTTACATTGGGTTTCATGATAAAATATATTTTTCCTGTTTTTAGTTTTGTTAGCGGACATATGTAAAGAGTTTTCCCTACGATAATGAGTAAAACCGTAGTACCACCCTGGTCACAGACCTATTGATAGTATTAGAAGCAGTTATCGCCGCTTGCACTACTGTCGTCCTACGCACTACTGCTGGTTTGCACGTTACACTGAAAAGCTTACATTCAAGCAAAAAGTCTAGGGTAATATGGAAATTTCAGCTCTCAGGAGCACGCAGCACGATATCTCGTTCAACAAGTATTGATCCCACTCGGCCTGAGTCTGTTCGGCTACACCTCGCGCCAGAGTGTACCGAATCATGGCCCGTATGCCACTTCCTTGTCCTTTTATTCTTTACTGGTGTCGCTAAAACCTGACACTTTTCGTCCGGTATAGCAAGGTTAGAATAAAATGCTGGGCAGACAGGGAGGTGATAAAATTTTGCAAAATTAAATAATTACTGCAATAAGAAATGAACGAAGTAAACATCAACTTGTTCACATACCCAGCCAAATACATCAATATGCGTCGCTCACAAAATCCAGAAAAATGTCGGGCCATCAGTGAGATTGAGAAGCACTAAATATGTAAATGTCGACTAGAACCAAAGTATGCTAAAGAAAGGTTAATTAAATTTGGTAAACATTTTCGAGATAAATTGGTAAGATTACTGTACTTTACCTTAACCTTGATATCATAAGTATCTAATCTATTATTTTAGGCTGAGCAGGAACTGTATCTACTTTGTCAGATATTTTGAAACAGAGTGATAAGCGGTTGGCAACTAACCTTGGAAATGGGACATGGAAAAAAGAAGCCCATTTTCCATTACCTGAACAACATTATAGCAAGTGATGGTTAGCAGCGGTAGCAACGGCAAGGACAGCATCCTCTTTCTCCAGCTCCTGAACTATGCTGAACAGACAGTCCCTCCACTGAGTGTACGCATCCTCTTCCCGAAGCCCCTTCTTGACAAAGCCGTTCAAGATCCCCGTGGTAACTTGATAAATCCCTGGGTGGTTTGTCTCCCACAGCAACGACCGTAGCCGTCGCGCCGCCACCTTGAACGCGGCGTGGGTCGGCTTGAACCGCTGTAGTAGCTCTTCAAATGCGTCCGTCTCAGAGATAATATGGGTCTTCTTGTATAACCCGACCTCGAGTGGGTCGGTACGCTTCCAGTGCTTGAGGGGGTCGTTAGGCGGGAACGCCTTCTGGAAATACGCAGCATGAGAGTTATCAATTCCTTTGGCATCAGGAGGGACGGCAGGGACAGGATATAAACAAAGCATCAGCAAGACATATAAGAATGATTCGAGGTCATGGCGGTAGCGATGCTCGTCGCGACCGGTAAGGATATTAATAGCCATGTAGGGGTATGTTCCCGTACGGTCATTGGCGCCGGAGGCAACCAGCACAGGAAATTCGATAGCATGATCGAGGTCATGAGGCATCCATGTAGAGCTGGTATGCCGCCGGTTTAGGGGTGTCTGGTGTGGTTGCTGCCAAGGTATAGCACACACGCAGTTGCCTAAGCAGTAACTGGCCTCCCGACCGAGAGGCCTTCCATACCACCACGCTCCTACTCCCATACCTCCCCCCTAGCTCCCCCTGCACTGATCCACTCCCGCTCCCCATTGCGCTCAATCTTCTCAAATACTCATCATGCTACACATACTTATCATGCTATGCTGCCACCACGCTTGCTATACTTCATGACATGCATATGAATACATGCTTATCATGCTTCTAAGTCACTGCCGTATGCATAGCCTCTCGAAATCGCCTAGTTCCCTTAACCAGAAATTTCCCGAGTTTGTGGAATTCTGCCTCGCGGAGGAGAGCCTTCACGCAGTCCTCTGCTAGCGATGCTTGACACTGTTTTCAGAAAATAGAATAGGTCATATTGCAGTGCGTGTATTTCATAGCTATGTGTGTTGCATAAATATACGGGTGCTAATGCTGCAGCACTTGCGCAATACTTGTTCTGAATGTCACCTGCAATTGTGCCAGGTGATAGGATCGGTGATGGACCTCCGTGGCATTGTGATTACTAACTGCCTTCGGGGGATTGCACATTGTGCAAATGGCCGTAGATTGCGTAGACATTTTAGACGTATGTACATGCGAGATTGCTATGGGTCTCGTATAAATATACTGGCCCTGGTGGTACGGCACTCGCAGTACACTCTTCCTCACTACTAGAGGCAATAAGGGGTAAAATATCATCTAGAATATTGTTAGAAAGTTATTATTTACCAATATTAAAGAATATAAGTAAATTTGTAGATCTCTAACCTTCTGTACAGTCGTGGAGCCGACACTGCTTTTGTACTAGTCTTTTGAAGCCATGGCGTCAATGTGGAAGAGTCATCCGTAATAATTGATCTTGTACTTTGCAGGCTTCCGAAATCATTTAACTCTCTTAACCAGAAATTATCTGAGGAGCTAGTTGCATTCTGGAAGCTGAGTCGATGCATACAAATCGTCGCCCAACACTCTTGGAAATAGACTGAACAGGACCTCTTCCTAAAATTTCAGAATCGTACGGTATGTCTTTGTGAACTCGCTGATAGTGCTTTCTAAGCGTACTCTTCCTAAGCCCGGCATAATTGCATTTTTGACAGAGGAGGCCGTACTCTATAGGTAGCAGAGGAATTGGGTTTTGCTTATGATCTTCAAAATAATAATAGTTAATAATAGAGCCATAACAGTGGAATGCTAAGTAGCCATACTAGGGTGCGTATGCAAAAGTCTTCGGGACTATGCAGTATAAGGCAAAGCATTTTACCAACCCTTGGAGTCACGGCATGCATCTGTTCCGGGCCACTCATTTCGGAAGACTTGTCCATTACTGGCCCGGGCCACTGAATCAGTGGCTGATTCACTACTGGCCTGGGCAGTTCATTTCGTGACACTCGCTTGAGCCGCTTGAGCGCTCGCTTGAGCTCTCGCTTATCATTACTGGCCTGAGGCTGGCGGTTCATTCCGTGATGCTCGCTTAACATCGTGATCAAAGCGCTTGTACAAAGATCAAAGCACTTAGATAGTGAGAAGATTCTATTGCTATGGACTATTTTGTATAATTCATTTGATATTGTTTATTTTTTCAAGTATTTAAAGCTCAGTTCAAGGACCTGAGGTACCGTATTAACTCACTTAAGAGGCAAAACACAAACGCGCGCTAGTGCAGTCTTGGCAAGCCTCTTGGCGCCAGTGCGCGTGTACCCCCAAGTATGCACAGGCACGATCTCAACATAATAGAGATTGATATTCAGAAGGATCTGACCACAGAAACAGGAGACTGGATCAAGGCGATGAATAGACTGGCTTTTGGGTGCTGGAGTGTAGTTTCCTTTCCAGTGATTAGTGATACTGAGGATGATGGGCCTGAATATGATTTCCGTTGGCAAGCAGATGAGTATTAGAGGAAGAGAAGGAGATACTACCGTATTAACTCACATAAGAGCAAGAAATCAAACGCGCGCTAGTTCGGTCTTGGCAAACCTTTCAGCGCCAGTGCGCGTGTATCACGCACGGGCGCATAATGATTCCCGAATTACCGCGATGCTAACCTCAACACCACGATGGATCTGAGCACAGAAGTAGGAGACGGGATCAGGGGAGTAAATAAACGTTGTGGAGTGTTAATGAAATCATCATTATACCATAGGTACCTATACTGGAGCATCATGATTTCTTCTATTCTTAATAACCCACAAGTTATTGAAACACAAGTTAATGAGTTGGCAGCTAAGCTCTCACAAACCTCCTTACAAAAGAATCGATTGAATGCACTAAAAAAACGCCCTGGACCACATAGACAACCTATTGCAGCAAGGCCACGTTGGGTCCCTGTACCGTCTGCATCACCTTCTAAAAGCAAACGGAGTAGAACTGTTGAGTTCAAGCTTGGTGTACTCTCTTGGGCACGCCATACACAAGTTGATAATGGTAAAGGTAGAGTTAGAAAACCTACATTGGAAGAGATTCGGCAGAGGTTCAGATTGAAAAATGCAGCTACAATATCAAAATGGAGAAAGGTTTATATCCTTTCTTACTATATACTACCTATTTACTTAAAGCTAATATTAGATAGAATGAAGAGCTACTTTTAAAAGCACATGGAAAATCCCGGCGAATACGACAAAACATTCCGCGATGGAAAGAACTTGAGAAAGCACTTGTTACCGCCTTTACAGCAAGACGACAAATTGGCCGCGTTGTACGTTACCGGTGGTTTGAGCGAACTTCAAAACAGCTATTTAGTGAGATTTATCCTGATTCATCGGTCCAATTTCGATTTTCTCAAGGCTGGTTCCGGCGATTTTTAGCTCGTAACGAAATTACCCTCCGTGCAATAACCAACAAAGCCCAACAAACACCTGAGGAATACCATGAACTTATTACCAACTTTTTATGCTTCAATCGCCGGAATTCACAACTACGAGATGGCACTACCGATGTTATGCAGAGAGTTGGACGATATTCAATTTCCAATATCGTGAACATGGATCAAACACCCTTGCCTTGGGAATACTTGGAGGGCAAATCATATGAGTTTAAAGGAAGCAAAACTGTATGGGTAAAGAGCCAAAAATCTGGGTGGGGGAAGCGGCAGGCAACAATTCAACTTACAGTTTTTGCAGACGGAAAGCCTCGTGTTAAGCCTCTCTTGATCTTTCGTGGTGTTGCTGAGAGTACAAGTGCTGTAAGAAAACGGGAGACCTCAAGATATGATCCTCGTGTTGTTGTTCAGTTCAATAAGAAGGCATATGCAAATACTGACATTATTCAATTTTGGCTTCAAAAACTCCTCTGTGCAACTTTCAACTAGAAGAAGTGCTAGGTTGAATGGAAAACAGCGTAGCCATGTAGTTTCCTTTCCAGTTATTAGTGATACTGAGGATGATGGGCCCGAATATGATTTCCGTTGGCAGGCGGATGAGTATTAGAGGAAGAGTAGGAGATATTACAGGGTCACCACGACGTCGACCGTAGGGTGGACGGCTGGTGAAGCAAAAAAATGTGAAAAATGCAATGCGCAAATGCGCAAATGCATCGCAGTTACACAATAGCTACCGTATTAACTCACTTAAGAGGCAAAACACAAACGCGCGCTAGTTCGGTCTTGGCAGAGCTTCAGGTGCTATGGATTGCGCTAGCGCGCTCTTAGCGCAATCTTGGCATTACTAACCGCAGGTATGCAATAACTCTACGGTGCAGATACCACTATGCTCTTATTCCGTTCAGGTACCGTTGTAATGGATCTGGTAAACGCGGAGAGTTACCATCTGCCAGGTCAAAAAGACACTTAACTAGCGATACTCGCTAGTCCTCTGCATAGCTTATATAGCACATTTATGCGACTGTGACTCCATCTACCACCATTGGCTTGCATATCACTTGCCTGCATATGTACATTTCATGTATCCACCGACCGCCCGCCCTATGGTTGCGGTGAACCAATAACAACTATTCACTATTCAGCAGTGCGTGATCTAGTGCAAGTCTAGGTGCATAGGCTAATTTCCAGCTTCTCCATTATCTCTACTCAATATACCGTATTAACTCACTTAAGAGCAAGAAAATGAACGCGCGCTAGTTCGGTCTTGGCATGGCTCAGGCGCCATTAATCGCGCTAGCGCGCGGTTCGTGCAATCTTGGCATTACTAAGCACAGGAATGCGATTATACATGGGGGCTAATCTCCAGCTTCTCTACTCTGTCACGGAGGTGGTAAACGCAGAGATTACCGTCCGCCAGGCCAAAAAGACACTTGACTAGTAATGCTCACTAATTCTCTATGTATCTCATATACCGTATTAACTCACATAAGAGCAAGAAAGCAAACGCGCGCTAGTTCGGTCTTGGCAAAATTCTCAGCGCCAGTGCGCGTGTATCACGCACGGGCACGTAATGATCCCCGAATTACCGCGATGCTAACCTCAACACCACGGAGATTCGTAGAGAAGCTGGAGATTAGCCGTGCTTAGTAATGCCAAGATTGCACGAACAGCGCGCTAGCGTGATTAATGGCGCCTGAGTCCTGCCAAGACCGAACTAGCGCGCGTTTGTTTTCTTGCTCTTATGTGAGTTAATACGGTACTCCTTTCTGAACGCTGAGAAAGGATTTAGAGTCTGTGATGCCCATTCATGTGCTCTAATATTTTTTTTTCCCGGGTTTGCCATAACGACTTAATGAACACAAGGTTGGACATTTTACACGATTCTCATAGATTTGGAGTTGAACAATTCGTTTGGAGGTCACAAAACAGAGCACAAAAAAAATTCACAGCTTTGTATTATTGCGCCTTCCCAGTGCCGTAGTTGGCTGGTCTGCATTGCGTGAGGGGATTTCGGGAAGAAACGTCATTTCAAAACCTGGTACTGCATTGGTACATTTAGAGCTAGAAAGGAAACATGCACAGATAGATTACGAAGTGTTGCTGAATAATACAAAGCATTTGATCAATTCGTATATTGAGGGTAATGGCTCTGGTGTCGAGGGTGTAACAGATCGCTGGAGGAGTATAGATCATATGGAAGTTGGAAGGTATGGCAGAGTCTTTTTACCAGATTAGAACGAAATATTCTAGTCGTTGGCCCTCTATCCCACTAATCAGAAAGCTGAGTCCGACCGTGGGCAAACTGAAAGTAAGTTTGTATTGAACTGAATTGTAAAAGAAATCTTAAAAAAAATAAAAAATAAACTTAAAGCTAAAAAAATGAAAACAACTGCCCAAACCCAATCCCAGCCCTGTCTAAACCGAGTCCGGCAAACTGTTTTCCCTCGCAATAGTCAGCGCGATCATAATGATATATCCTCCCAGCGAACCCTTAAGTCTATCCCACTCATTCTCCATCTACTAAGTGCCTGCCGCCTTCTAATTTGGAGCCCGCACCGGAGCTTCCCCCTCCTTCTTCTCCTTCCTTTTATCCTTTTTCCCCGCCCCTGGCTGCGGCGCCCCTTCCGCCATCACCTGCTTCCCGCCATACCTTGCCTTCCATTCCTCTGCCTTCTTCTCATCGATCCTACTAAACAGATACGCCGCCTTCCCAATCACATGGCCCGGCAATAAATCCATCCATCCGTCATTCGGATTTGGGATCCTCCTCAACGGCGCATTGAGTTGCTCTACAATCGAGTGTGCGATGGCAGGCATGTATGGATACACCAATGCCGAAAGCAGGTAGATGAGGTTAAGCGCGGTACCGACCACAGCCGCACACGTATCGGACGAGTTTGCAAACAAGTTATTATCTAGCTTGTTATCCTGTAAAAACTGGTTCCCGCGTCCCGAGATCGCCATAAATTTATCCAGGCCCGCACGCAAATGTACGTTCTCCAACTCATCCACGTACTCTGCGAGCAACTTGTCCACGTCGTCCCTGAACCTCTGGGATCCCGCTAGCACCTCCAGGGACGCCTTCGTATAGTCAGGCACTACGCTCGAGTACTTCGCGTTTGTGAACTTGATGACCCGGTTCACAAAGTTACCAAAGTTTGCCAGTAGCTCGGAATTATTCTTCGTGACAAAGTCCTTCCACACGAACTGTGTATCTCCCGTCTCCGGTCGGGACGAAAGAAGGTAATACCGCCACACTGATGGTGGGATCCCCGTATCCCTGGCATTATCCCCAAACACACCCACGCCCCTCGACTTACTGAACTTTCCGTACTCATACTGAAGATACTCCGTAGTGCTAATATGGTGTAACTTCGTCCATGAGTCGTTAGTTCCCAGCTGGCATCCAGGGAAAATTACGGTGTGGAAAGGAACGTTGTCTTTGCCCATAAATTGGAAGAGCTTGACGTTGTCAGGGTCATGCCACCATTTCTCCCAGTCCTTGGTGTAGTTGGCAGTGATGGAGATGTAGCCAATGCAGGCCTCGAACCAGACATAGAGAACCTTCTTCTCGAAGCCCTCAAGGGGAACGGGTACACCCCACTTCAGATCTCGAGTAATGCAGCGTGGGCGGAGACCTTCTTTCAACCATGCCTCGGTGATAATCCTGCCATTACGAGACCAGCCGCCCTCCTCGCTAGCCTTCTTACTCCATTCCTCAATGATAGGTTGAAGTTTTTCAAGCTGAAGGAAGATGTGTCTCGAGTCCCGTGGTATTGGCGAGTGTCCATCAATCTTACACCTCGGATTAATCAGATCAAACGGATCAAGTAGCGTTCCACACTTATCACATTGATCTCCTCTCGCGTCCTCATACAGACACTTTGGGCATGTCCCCTCCACAAATCGATCTGCTAAGAATCCATCATGCTTCTCGCAGTAGAGCTGGGTCATGGAGTCGTCAGAGAGGTAGCCATTCTTGTGGAGCTTCAAAAAGATGGACTGCGCAATCTCAGTCTGTTTGGGTGTAGTAGTGCGGCCAAAGTAGTCGAAGCCGATGTCAAACCACTTGTAGATGTCGCGGTGCAAGACATGATATTTGTCGCAAAGTTCTTGGGGGCTGCATTTTTCCTCAAGAGCCTTGGTTTCTGTGGCTGTGCCGTATTCGTCCGTGCCGCACATATATAGGGTATTGTCATTTCGAGCCTTGTGATATCTATGGGCTTATTAATAGGCAAATAGAAAAGGCTGAGATTTCAGAGACGTACCGAGCGAAGACATCTGCACTAAGCACACTACCAATGATATTTCCCAAATGAGGCACATTGTTGACATACGGAAGTGCCGAGGTAATGAGAATATTCTTTTGCCCAGGCTTTGGTAGTCTATGTACTGTTAGCAATCAGAAGCATGGTGCTTTTTCCTAAGGAACAGCTTACATATCCTGTCCTGGCTCTGGGATAATCATCTTCGCCTCCTCCTTCACATTCTGTACAAATGCTGTCTCCGGCTTCCCTTGAGCAGGACTTGGTTCGAGTGGTAGCTCACTTGTTTGCGCAGCTGCTCTTTCAATTCCCGTCTTCGCCCACGGAAGATCCAGGAGCCCTATGAACCAGCCCTTTAGGCTAGGGTAGAGGGACAGTAGATCTGGGGGTGCCTTTTCAACTGCGTCGTAAATTGTGGAGAATATTATGATCTCAGCAGGACTGACAACTGAGCCCGGGAAACCAGACTTCGAGATAATATTATCAGCCGTGTTGAGTATATAGTCATCAGGCTTTCTTGCTTTCACTGCGGAGCGAAGGAAGGACTCCTCCCATTCGGCCAGCGCCAGATCTTTGTATCGAGAGTTTGCGGTGAATGGCCATGGAGATGCGCCAACGGCAGCGAAATACCTATGTGGTTTCGGTCAGCAAACCACAATCTCCCTAGAAACGACGCTGGTCAAATGACAAACCTGACAATGGCATTCGCCTCAATCAATGACTTGTGTAGTTGCGGAAGCTCCAGGCTCACACTTTCATTCTGCCCCGCAACTGTACCATCTCTATGTCAGTGCTTCCCCATCAGGATTTCCGAGTCCTGCGCGATCTTCCTATATCTCTTACCTTTGGAGCACTGCACGTTCACATTGTAAGCAGCTGCCGCAAGACAGACCTTCAATGCCTGTGCGAACGTCTCCGAGCCTCGTGGGGCTATGGAGGGGATGTTTAGCTTCAGCGTACTGTCTGCCATCTCCGGGGTGGGGCAAGCCTATTGTTGTGTGAAAAATACGCTGATGACGGTATTGGAGGGAGGAACGAGATGGAAATGTGCCTTGGGTGCCTTGTCGGGGTTATTGGTTGCACTAGCACTTCTAAGCACTCCGATGCAGTTGGGAGGCAAGCGGGCCGGGGCAGCTTCCCAGGGTCCGACTGAGTCACGTCCGCCTCCGGCAATCGGGCGACATCACCACGCATGAGAAGCAACAGCGCAGGGGCAAATCCCCTCACTAGACCGCTTTCCGCTCCTTCTCACGAGCATACATATCATAGAAGTTGGAAACCCGGCCAGTCGGCCCCAAATGGCGACGGAGATCTCCTCTCGCTGAAGGAAGGGTCTGCATACCCCGCCCCCGCACCTTCGTGCCCGGTTCCACAACGCTTATCGCAGCTTATCAGGCAGGATGTGCTTAACTTGTACTACCATTCAAAAACAGATACTATGAGGAGGGGTACAACGATGGCTTGACAGAGGGGCGGCTTTTCAATCGTTTAACAAAGCACATTCACATACATCTTTGCCGACAGCAAACGATGAAGAAACTGTACAGGAGACTGCAGAAGCTTAAACAGGGAGAGGCAAAATTCAAGCATAATTGGGACGAAGAACCTGTGATATCTGATAGTGGAGATGTTGCAAGTGCCAACTAATGAGGGTGAAGAACTCGATATTGAGGGAAGGGAAGCTTCAACCAAAATGCGGGGTTATTACGATGTAAACCGTGTGAATTACCGTCCCTCAGGCAGGTGCGCACAGCATCTGCAGCTGCAGTAACCTCAAAATCCTACAACTCCTTGAACATCCCATCGTACGACTGCTGCTCCAGTCTCTTCTCATAATCTTTTACTACTCTAATTCCTGATCACCTTGCCGCCTGAAGCCCTCCATCTACAGCTACTATTGTTCTGGCACATAAAGACATCTGAATCCCATCAACAACAAGGAAGCCTGTCGTCATAGCCAGTGAAATGGACTTCTTCCCAGGCCGAAAGCCTGCAAGTACGGTATGTCTGCTTCTCCAATTACCCCCCCCTCGTACATGCTTCCTTACTCAACCTTTTGCTAACTTTATATAGTGCCCAAATCAGCCGCCAGCACGCCCACGCACTCCAACTGTCAAACCATGCCGTACGTCTTCTCACCATCCTCACTGCCGTTATTCTCAGATCTTTCATAATGCTGCTAGCTTTGGTTGCGCGGTGCAACTGCTAAGTCGCATTCATAGTTGTTGCAAAGTGGAAAAGTTGCGCCAGGACGAATGCATGTTGTTCAGTGCCAACGAGGAAGCCGATTGCATGCCCACGATCTAGGCTTATCGGCAGTGCACGAATTTAAACTTCCATGAGGCAACTTCACATGTTTCCAACGCTCAGGGATGTTTAAAAATCCAGATTGAGGATCAATCATTGAATCGTATATGCGCATAGACAATACTGGATTTTTACATCTTCTCAACTCAATGATTCCATCTTAATACTAGTTTCAGTCCACACATTCTACATATATGGATGCTTACTGATGAGGTCTACAATCATTATTTTGCCAGAGAGTTAGGAGAAACTACAGACCTTGGAGGGCACTCCCATGGCATTTTAATCATTTGATCATAATCATTGTGCTCTTGTTTCATTTTACAAAGGACGGAAAAGCTGCTACCAGACAGTGAAGGAGGCGGAATTATTAGCCAAGGGCGTGGCAGCTGCATCTAGCAATGCATGAGATTTTAAGGGGCATTAATAAGGTATTCCCATCAGCTCTTAATGTGTCTTTTAACTATACGCGGGCCGGTTATGACATCTATGGATTAATTGTCAGGGCGTCTAGACATCATGTTCTGTTGGACAAAATCCTAACTCAGGGTATATGCAAACGCTAAAAATGATGCTACCCATCCCAATCATCTACTTTCCGAAACTTCTTGTCCCCACCCTTCTCGCCATTGGTACTTTCCCAAAGCAATCCTCTATCCACACGCCCTCAAAACGCCCCTAAATACTAAAAGGTCTGGGTGTTTTTGGCCGAGAGGAGATCCGAAGTCCACCGGACTTTTGATAACTGGGTACAGAGTTCGCGGACTTTCAGCATGTCAACACGATTCTGTCCAAAGTGCCTCACAGACCCTGTCCAGTGGCTGTGCAGGGGATGTTGTACGGACGAGACTGTCACCTCTCTCCCATTTCGGCGACTTTGGTTCAATATTATCCGTGCGCTCAAACGCCGTCGAGCATGTGAGATGGGGAACATACTTAACAAGTAACCAGAGTATATCTTCTACTAACAGTCAGCAATACAGCAATTTGTACATATATGGTGACATCATTGGCGTTCACATCGTTAAGCTCAATATCGCCAGTATGGCCTCCATGAAAAACCATCAGTATTACCATTAATATTTTCATGGTGTTCACCAGAAACAACAGAATATCCATGTCTATTTTGATCCTGATTCAGTACCCAATCGCCGCTAATGTCAACGCTTTGCTTTAGAAGTTCTTCCTCACAATCTGCACATTCATCTCGGAAGCCCTTCTGTACGGTCTTATAATATTCAGCGTTAGAATCAATTCGAGAGGCTTTTTCGAGATGCTCCTCATATAAACTATCCTCAGCAATCCAGTCACAATAACCCTCATTTAAGCCATCTGATGTTGAGTGATTATCAAAGAAATGAGCCTCATTTGCATCCATACAGCCGATGTGACTGCCATGTTCACTCATTTGCGATTCCGTGCCTGCGGTTTGATGGTAATAAATGCTATAATCCTGAAATTGCCATCGATTAGTGGCATGATCAGAGTGAGTTGCAATCTTTCCACGTAACGGCATCAGGTCGTTCCCTTTGAAGCTGGTAGACATAGGGGCAACATAATAACTCTTGTCTTTCACAGTAGTGCTTATGTGTTCTTTGGATTTTTCTTCAATTGCACCTGATGATAAAAGATCATCACATGCTTTTAAAAGGGTTGCGATTGGGGAATCCAGTTTCACCTACTCAAACTTAGTTCCACGCCTCAACTTTCGAAGGCCCTCTTTTGCCCTATTCACTCACATTATTCACGTTTGATTCAGTAGCCCCAGACTTGACAACGAAATTATCAATCTGGTTATTCTGAACCACCGATGCTTCAATTTCCCCTAGTGAGGATGATGCTCTCTTGTTTTGTCCCTGGTGCAATTTTTCAGCATCTGATTCATCCGCTATGTTGACACGACCCATATCTGGATTATCACTCAATGCAGATTGAGACTTTTGAACTTCTTCTTGCAGCTTTTCAATTCCACTCGAAACCACTGTAAATACCTGCTCAGGAGGTGTTTCATGTTGTTCATGGCTTGTGAAGGGTCTCGGTGTTAAACATGACCTGGTACTTGGTACCTCAGAGGAGATGGAAAGCCTTGGGGAGGCAGAGCGTTCATTTTGATGTACTATCTCTGTGCCAGGGCACACCATTTCTATATGCCTATCCTCACAATGTTCGATGTCGCAGGTCAAGAGGGAGCCGCCATTGTCTCCACCCACGGGTTCTAGCATTGATTTAAAGTTTATAGCCTCCTTTGTACGACCCTCAAAGGGTATATTATTTTCAGGCAAAAAGTAAGAGGATACTTTTGAGCACTCTGTTGAAGAGGCTGCTTGTTTATTATTGGCACGTTGCAGAAATGCCATTTCACAAAATGTCAAATCTGGTACTAGAGCATATGTTAGTCAAATCATTTTTAAATGTGCTATGGAAACTAACATCCTCGCTTTTCCATAGCTGTAGATGCTCGCCCGTTTTTAAATAGTCCAAGCCTATGTTGGGGTTTTAGCTGCTTTCAAATATCAGCAATGGCATTTAGAAATAACTAAAGTAACACCAGGACTTACTGTTAGGCGGCTCCTGTTAGTAGAATCTTTAATTGTAAAGTTCTCCATTAGTCCTTTCATTTTATGACTTTTCCTTCCTTGCGTTTTGTTTGAGTTTTTGGCAGACCTCTGCCCACGAGGTATCTCTGCAGATTGCCGATGTGTGCTGTTCGCTTCTTCAAAACAGGTCGGATCTTCACGCATTTTGTGACGTGCTTTCTTCTCATAGTGAGCTTGAGGTTTGCTTCTGCGTTTTGACGATGTAGCTACTTCAGTCCAAGTGAACTCGTGTCTTTCGGCAAATGGCTTGTCATGGGGCAAAGACCCATGGCTTGGTTTGCTGCTGCACTGTTGCCAGGCGTGATTGATGCCAATTTGATTGCGAAGTTCATGAATGGGTGAGACTTGTCCTGGCGGGAGTGGCGGCAATCTCGAGAATGAGGGCAGGCTAGGGGATAGATTATTACTTTGCTGTAAAGGGCCCCACTCGTAGCTATCGTGCACGTTGTCGTGTGAAGTCTCCAAATCTCGTTGGTTGTGTAGTAGCATGATTTGCTCGCTCACATACCTGGAAACCTGGGCATACTTCTGTTCACCAGGAACGGCTGCAAGTGACTTACTTGTAACACTCATTTCCCTAGATTAGAGCCTGAATCTTTGATTATTGTGTGTTAAGTCAGTTTCCCAGATTTGGGGCTGTCCTGGATTAACCATGCAGAAATTTTGTTCTCTGGACGAGATTGATAGATAAGATTTTCTTATCTTGACTTCCTTTTTAGGCTAGACCAATGGCTCATCGGGAAGTACGTCATAGTCTGGTTCATCAGAGGCGATCTAATACTTCATCCATGCTCGAGTACATCGGGAGCAGGTAGTAGGGAAGCGGCGAGTAGAGTTAGCCCTTCGCGTGAACTATCGAACATGTATAATACTGCTGAGATATTCAGGGGTTTGTGGCAGATTTTTGGAGAATAGTCTGTGGGGGTATAGGGGAAGCTACAGATACATACCGCCCAATTCACCTCCATTCTCTCGATTTGCAACAGCTTCCTCCCCAAGCGAGCTATCACGGTCAACGCCACCTTACCCGCCACCCCTCACCCCGCCATGCAACCCACAGGGGTCTGAAAATCATTTACCTTCAGTGAAGGAACACGTTTAGCATATAGACACAAACAATCCTACCGCATCACAACGTAACCTCTTCCCTCCGCTCCTCGCCGCACCTCCCCCTGCGCCCCCCCCTGCGCGCGGCGTCTTCCTTCTATAATCGCCGATTCAAAAAAGTAATTCTTCACCTACTCTGTAGAATTCCCAAGGTATGCTGCTGATGTGGAATGGAATGATGTGGCAAAACAATCACAACTCTGTTTGTTCTCTGACAAGAATTGCTCATAGTACATCGTAACTACGTGCTTTAGAAACTGTAATTCATGCACTTGAATTGCAACATCGAAGTTTGATTTAGCTATCAGAGTAAGCTAGTTTTAAGAACCACCTGGGTGACATTATTTGATGGCGTCTGCGCCGACTGGGAACGCTCGACGCCTGAAGCCTTTAGAATAACTTGCCGACATCTGCCCACTGCCCTGTAAGCTTATCTCGATATTGTTTTTATCATATGGAGTTGTGAAGTTGCAATTGCCATTCATAAGAGTTACATATCCAAGAATGTGAGAAGTTGCATCTGAAGGGTTGCAATGATAATTGCAGTACTGAGCAAATAGATCTACGTACGACGTAGTTTTAGATAGCACACTTCCTACTAGGTCAGGGAATCGCCAGCCATGTTATGTATCATGCATGGATCATCTCATAATAGCCCCATCGCCATTATGCACGTTCGCTCCACATCACCTTACAACCCCACCCAACCACCACCACCACCACCACCACCACCACCACCACCACCACCACCACCACCACCACCACCACCACCACACCCTTCCATCTTAGTTTTACTTGCACTACACCATGACAACAACCCTACCAATGGCTATGGTTCCACGAAGCGAGCAATTAATTAAGAACCCCCAGCGACCACCAATCAGACCGCTGCATTCCGAAGCTCTACATTCGACCTTCCTCTCTAGTCCACAACCAATAACAGCATAGAAACCCATCCAAATCGGGTATTTCCCAATATGGCTAGACGTCATGCCAGCCAAAGCAAGAAGAGCTACGTGGGGTACGTACAACTTAGGTCGAGCAAACCCACAGATACCTAACGTCCACAGATACCTAACGTGAGAGAACATTGCAATAATATTATTGCACTGCAAAAACTGTGCCTTTTCATTTCCATTACAATTAAAAAAACCAGTTTTCCTATTGTACTCCAGCTCAGATTTACAGATAATCTTGAGTTTTGATATTTTCCTCCCAGAAAGCATCAATATCCCAGTTTCCCATGCTACTTTACCCCTCTAATTTCCCTGTACCTTGCTTGTTTGATGCTTGTAGATTTACAATTGATTGGCGGTATTAAAGTCAACCAAGGCCTCCTTTACACGGGTGCTCATGGTCTTCTCCCCTTCACGGACCCAAACTCTAGGACTAACAGGGGAAGATGGTGAGTTATGAATTGGCTGCAGAGAAATGAGGGTTACTTACTCAAAGTACTTCTTGTTGGGCTTATCCTCACCCTCTGGGTTTCCAACTTGGGACATGACATAGTCCTGTGTGCTTAGTCAGCACCTGTGATAGGCCATATCCGTTTACGGTACTCACTTTCTTCTTGAGCATATAATCCCTGATGCCGCAAAGGTAAGCATACTGAAGATCGGTGTCCAAATTGACCTTCACGACACCAGAGTTGATAGCTGTCTTGAATTCTTGCTTCGTTGATCCAGATCCACCGTGAAAGACCAAGAACAACGGCTTAGATTCTGAGGAATTGATCTTATCCTTGGTATAGGCTTGGTGCTTGGCCAAAAGCTCTGGATGGAGCTTGACATTACCTGGCTTATACACACCATGAACATTTCCGAAACCGGCAGCAATCGAAAAGTATGGAGACACTAGAGAGAGCGCAGCATAGACTTCGTAGATATCCTCTGGCTGAGTGTAAAGCGCTGCGTTGTCAACGCCAGTATTGTCAACACCGTCCTCCTCACCACCAGTAATACCGATTTCCTATTGACTGGCGTCAGACGAGTGTTATAATGTGATTCATCCGCGGGAAAATTACCATCTCTACCCACTGTTTCATGGGGGCAGCCCTCTGGGCATATTTCTTGGTGATAGCAATATTCTCCTCCTTGGGTTCCTCAGAAAGATCAATCATGTGACTTGAAAAGAGGGGCTCTCCGTGCTCGGCGAAGTACTTCTCGTCGGCAGCGAGCATGCCGTCGAGCCATGGGAGAAGCTTCTTTGCGCAGTGGTCTGTGTGAAGGACAACTGGGATGTCATATGCTGGGGCGATGGCCCGTATGTATTGTGCAGCAGCTATGGCACCGTTGATGGAAGCGAATTGGTCGGTGTTAGAAACGCCCTAGCTCGGATTAGCTGCTCGCTCGGCAGCTCATATATATATATTTGAAATCAATACCTTTCCAGCAAAGTATGCAGCACCGCCCTGAGAGACCTGAAGGATGATCGGTGATTTGCTATCACGGGCAGCCTCCAATGCAGCAACCGCTGTGGAAGAAGATGTGACGTTCTAGACAGTTGACGAGTTATTAGTAGCAATTAGAACCCATATTTACAGTGTTGTAACACATACAATTGCAGGAATTGCAAACTCGTGCTCCCTAGCGTATCTAAAGAGCTGTTTTCTACTGTTAGCCAGAAGAAACAATCATTATTCGTGCCATTACTCACATTCAAAACATCGTCACCAACGATGACACCCTTCTTCCTGGTCAAAACATCAAGAACACCCATGATTGTTACTTTGATCTGCGAGAGTTTCATGATCAGTGACTGTTTCGTTGTGGCTTGGTCGGCATGAAGTGGAATATGAAAAAATTTCCGGCAACCGAAAGAGATGCACAGAGCCGTGGCGAGAGAGTACTCACAACGAACTAAAACTATTATGATTCAGAGAAAGGAAGTTGGTATGTGTAGCAGGTTTCGAAGTATGAGATGTCAGGGAGGAAGTGGAGGAGGAGAGGGGGTTATGAAGTCAGCGACAATCCTCGGATGGTTGGTGTGACGAAAGAGAATCGGAGGGTTAGTCTGGGTCCCTGGTCATACTGGCCCTGCCCTACGCCTGGGTATGACCTCTGCTCTAGCGGTAGGCCGGCTTGCTCTAGCGTCATTGCATTGCCGCGAGAACCCGCTCAACAAAAGCATTGCTAGCAGAGCAAGCTGCTATATGTACTGGTCATTCGACTAACTGCATCGCAATCAGCAGATGCGCGAGGGGCAGAGTGCTTTTTCTTCTACCATGTTTACTGCTAAGTGCAACAGCTAATGCGCAGGAGCCGCCTAGCACACCTGACTGCTAATGACCATGCTAAACGTCGTGCTATGTTCTTGGAGGTTTCGATAGAGACGGACATGAGGAAATAAGAAATAACCCGCCTTAACGAATAAAATACAATGGAAATAAAAAAGAAAAAAGAAAAAAAAAAAGAAAAAAAAAAAAAAAAAAAAAAAAGAAAAAAAAAAAGAAAGAAAGTAAGAAAGAAAGAGAAAAATAGAACTGCAACAAGAAAAGAGTAATGGGGAATTACGTTGCGCAGCCTCCATTCTGCACTGCTCTGGTTTCGTATTGCACCTCGGCTCAAAGTGAGCCTGTCTATTCCGACGATGCCTGCGCAACAGTTTCCCCGGCAACTGACGCCTGTCTCGACACCACAATTTTCCGAGAAATTGCCTTCTTTTCCATTTTGATCTCGAACTTAAATGTACCGAGTCGCTGTATCTTGTCCATTTTCTCGTTTTGTTTTCCCTTCATCCCCATCAAGGTAATGTGCTCTGTTTTAATAACCACCCGGCTCACATCTCCTTCACCAGCAGCCACCATCGCTCTGAGAGCAGAGGCAACATCTGCGGTGGTAATTGACCCGTGAAGACTGGTATCATTTTCTGAGATGGTAGAGCGACCAAACTCGATGCTTTCAGGAAGCAAAGCATTTAATAGACGCATAGATATTTCAGGCTACAACAATGTAGTCGGATCAGCATTCGGATAATAAAGGTAGGTCTACCCAAACGTACCGATAAAATATCGAGTCCCACTGTTGAGGTCTTCCTGTCCTTCGTCTCAGGAATGAAACTGAGGTCTCGCTCCGTCACAATATCACCCCTATTGATATTCTTCAAGTCATGATAGGACAGGTACTTTGCCAGCCCTTGAGGAAACCAGAGATCTATGTTGGGCAAATCGAGTGAGCTGACGAAACCACGGTGGTGCTGGCCAAGTCGGGTTTACGAACTGCGCATTCTTCCTCTGGCTACGGGCATGATAGTTCCTGGAAAGAAGGGCGGTAAGTGAGACAGTAGAAGTCACAACTAAGGAAATGAAGATGTCACCTTTCCGTCCAAATTTTGGAATATCCTTGAGGAGCTGTACCGTAATTGTTGGGTCCCGTGCCAGCTTCTTCGCCCCTCGAACTTGCTGGGCGGATGCCCCGCCTAATCTGGCGCCAATCCATTTTAACGATAGGATCATAGTGGAGAACTTCAATACAAACGGAGGATCACCGAGATTTGATTTCGAGATAGTGCCGAAAGCAAAATGATTTGCGGGTCCTGTCACGTGAGGCTGGGCGATGGGGATACCTCAAGGTAGAAAATTTCTGCGGTGGTAATGAGACAAGCCTTGGAATTGCCACAACCGAGCCCTATGATAGCGACGCAAGCGCAGGGGCTTGGCATAATACTTCATCATGAACCTTGAGACTCAAGCCTAATTGCAGGTCGTGACCTTCCGGCCTAACCAGACTAGTGGCTAAGGGGGTTCCACAACCTGAAGAATCAGTCTCGAACCATATAGTCTGCTTCGAGATTGTTTCGAGACTACCTGAAGCTATAATGGTAGTTGGTTATTCGATTTAACTTCATTATCATGATCCTCAAATAAGTACCACTGGTCTATGTTGATTGTCTGATCCTGGGAAGATTTTGGGAGCTGCAGAGAACAATAACAAAGTTCCCCAACAGGAACCGTTCATATATTCAGGGTGATAGAGGGCCAATATGTCCCAAACCTAAGTTCATCCTTCCATTGTTGATTTGGGCAGACCAAGCCTCCGGAAAGGTTTGATCATTGGCCCCAGAGGAAGAGCATACGAACTTTCAACTGGTCCGTCCCGGCTCCAGTTCTCATCTTATATGAACTCGGATGCAGAACACACCCGAGCCCAGAATGAAAGCAAGAGTGCCCCGGGCTTGGAACAAGCCGGGGCGTGGGAAACGGGGGCTACATCTTCGCGACACAGACTAATTGACATCCCACGTTATCTCTTATTAAGAGAAGGGCTATGACAACTCAAGAGTGTGCGAGTTAAAGCTGAAATGGATCATCAAAGGGCATTTATCTAACACGAATAAGAGAGAACAGCGGAAATCATACTTGTATTGCTAAATTGACAACTGCTAGATAGGTAATAACCAGGATATCTTGCCACCAATTAAAAATAATAGAGTGGGAAAACTACCAGAAATTTAAGCTGTGGTCGAGCGAGATTATAGAGTATTGACGCGAAGTTCGGTGTTGATGACCTTCTAAAATGTGAGATTGGAAGCGAAGAAACTGAGGATGATATGAACAAAATTTTTCCTAAAGATGAATTTCGATGCCAAGAACTCAACAGCATAATGAGTTAAAATCATGACAGGATCTCTGGACCCTTGGTCGGGCAGGATCAGTGGGGCCACAGAACCAGACTTGGGTTGTAGCCTTGTTTTTGACGCATAGAACTTCTAAGAGTGAACCAGATTATTAAAGTAAATGTAAGAAATTGCTATGCTGAAGGCAGCTTCGCATACGTAATCTCGTCTATTAGTACAGTAGTCCTGTAACTGTTCTCGTGCCCAGACTCTCTTGGCACGCTCAAATAATTCGCCGGACATTTACACTCCAACATAATCTTGCATGAATCATCGATTTTTCCACTCCCTTTTCGTGACCTCTCTCGGTGGTGGCCACAGCAGTGTTACAGTTTTCCCTTGCTATACCGGACCTCGTTGTACCGGAAACCTTGCTATACCGGATGCTCTCAGGTTGCTACATCCCGCTCCCATACAAAACTCTCTTGCTATACCGGACGCACTAAGATTACCGGACCGGACAGGAATTACCAAGCACTTAACCCCCTGTCTCCATACAACTAATATTTGCTATACCGGATACACTAACATGATACATCCAATCTTGGCTATCCCACATTGCATTCACCTTCAGATGCTTACTAAACTTAACATTACATAATAAAATTAGGCTGTCGTTGTTCCCAATTGCATTATTTTTGCTGCCCATCCCTATTCTGTTCTGCCAAGCATTTTATTCTATAACGGAACCTTGCTATACCGGACGAAAAAGGCCAGATTTTACAGATCCGGTATAGCAAGGGAAAACTGTATGTATATACATAATCTCGTAACCAGAATTAGTCAGCGGTCGCATGAAATCTGAGAGGCGCTGGTTACGAGATTACATACATACTCGAGTATGAGTACTTGTAGTCTTGGAGCAGGCTCCATTCTCCGTACGGTACACAAATGTCAGCACTGTCATTGGTCAATGCTGCAAAGCCACAGAGTGGCCCTTAGCATCTACCACTCCGTCGCTCTTGCGGTCACCCTTATTCTTCCGAGCTCAAAGAGAAAAAAAATTTCCTGCTTTACTACAACGGCGCCAACATAAAATCTCTCGTCTGACCCACCCACACACCTTTCCACTCTCTTTCGAAAACCCTGAACATCGTCATCTACAACTCATAACGAAGTTACGAACTTCACGCTCGCTTACCATCTCCATTACTCTTTT
Source organism: Kalaharituber pfeilii (assembly GCA_015179045.1). Taxonomy (NCBI): domain Eukaryota; kingdom Fungi; phylum Ascomycota; class Pezizomycetes; order Pezizales; family Pezizaceae; genus Kalaharituber; species Kalaharituber pfeilii. The sequence continues at coordinate 297,792 of WHUZ01000004.1, forward strand.
CAACACCTTAAACTCCATTTTCTAGACATAATGCCTTTCGCCGAGGGTATGTGGTGTACTGCTTGCTTTCCGCCAGCTGGCCTCTTCTCCTTGCCGGTCAGCACTCAAGTAATTCATTACAATTCCTAATAAGTGTGTCCTTAACAGGTGACAACGCTAAGGGTGCCAATCTCTTCAAGACTAGGTGCCAACAATGCCACACTCTTGAAGAGGGAGGTCAGAACAAAGTCGGACCTAATCTCTTCGGCCTTTTTGGGCGCAAGTCTGGCCAGGTTGAGGGTTTCCAGTATACCGATGCCAACAAGCAGAAGGGTGTCGTATGGAATGAGGACACTCTTTTTGAGTACCTTGAGAACCCGAAGAAGTACATCCCCGGTACCAAGATGGCCTTTGGTGGTTTGAAGAAGGAGAAGGACAGGAACGACCTTATTACGTATGTTCTTCTTTTGCTGTGAACCAGACGACAGCATTGGCTAACAATCTGACTCAGTTTCTTGAGGAACAACACCAAGTAAATTGGCATTTTTTCTCTCCTGACAGTCCTCCTTCAGTCTCGAACCGACCTCCTTTAAGCCGGTTCCATCGATCAATAACATAACTCCTAATTAACCTTTCAACCACCCGACTATGAAAACTGGGCTGTATTTACAATGGGTTTTACGGCGTAGTGTCTCAAGTTAATTTTTGTGTTTTGTCCAATCTCTCATCTCATCTCTTTTTATTTTTTTCTTTTTCCCAGTATAGACATTAGAAAGTACTCTTCTTTGTTCTTTGGTGTAACGGGAAGCATACTTGGTTGTATATATCTTGTACAATAGGGATACTCTAGAAGAAGCAATGCCTTGGAGCAACCGCTTTGGTGGCAGTGAGATATCTTGTTCGTCGTTGAATATATCTTGTGGAAATTGGTAACCAGGAAGATTGTGTGGTTGTGGCGATATCGTTGGGGCCGGATTCACGCATAGTACCCCGTTGCTCTACACCTCAAGACTGGAGGTTGTATACAAAAATTTCAATCCTACAATGTAAAGTCTCTCTTGGCAGAGCTCTGAGCAGAGCTTTGGATGTGACATGGCCATACATGGCATCACGTGAAGGCATACCTTTCAAGTAGCAGTGCAGGCGATTCGAGCTTAGAGAATTCGATATGATTTCATACATGGCCTCCCCCGTTTTTCTCTGCATCTTCTGCGGTAAAGTATGTGAGGATTGCGTTAGTACTGGAATTTTTCAATTTTTCAATTTTGTATCAAATTTATTTTCTTCACGACTTGGTTGGCGGTGGCGTCATATTAGTCCCCTGACCAGCGTCATGTGTCGCGCGTGGTGGCAGCTTCTCACTTGCAAGCATATTCCTTAGACACTTGTAAATCTGCATTCTCTTGCATAAGTGGATGCTCCTTCCTATGCTTCAAGCTATCATGCATATAGGTTAAGTCACCTGCTCAGAAGCTCCGACGTCCATTAACTGCTTCGCAGAAGGATCAATCACCAATCGGCGCCGCGTCGTACTCTCGCGTGCAATTACAATCCACCCCACTGCACTGCGCCCTCGCGGGGACCGTCTTCCTCATTCCCACCCGTTCACCCCCCAACCAGCCCCCCATCAACCCCCCCTTCCCCCTCCCCCTCCCCCTCCCCCCCCATCCCCCCCCATCACTCCCCACGCCCCTCCATATCTCTCCCGTACGCTGTTATATCTCCGGCTCACCTTCGACCAAGTGCGCCCCCATCCCCTCCATTGTGCGCTGGCCAATGGATGCATATCCTCCCAGCTATGTTGAGCACAATGTCCCACTGCTTGTGCTGTCCGGCCTGCGAAGTACCACCGATGATGCTGCCCAAGCGGGCGCCCCAACTCACATCGCCTGCCCTATTCCGCCGCTCGATACCCCTCTAGCTAATACATTGCTGAGATGCTTTCTGGCGACCAATGCGTCCGGGATCTGGTCTGGGAAGCCAGATCGCAGCCAGCGCACCAGAGGACCGGCTCCAGTTTTTAGGATTAAGGCCGTAGGACGGGTGGGTTTTTGCCAATACAGCTCCAAGGCCTTCTCTGCTCACTCGCTTGGAAATAGGACTACTATTTTCCGCCTCGAAAGGCCAACCCGCCGCCATTGGCTGCCCCTACTTCCCCAACTCCTGAAGCTCTCCCGTCACGCACGCTTCATTCCCCGCTCTCACCGCATTCACCGCAGTCTCCACTGTTCCCAGATGGTGTCATGACCCATCTCTGGCTGTCCAAGCATCAGGATTTGGTACCAGCGGCCTTCATCTCCTGCTTTGAGCTATTCACCGAGGCCGCAGACAGTGCTACCCAAGCCCAGAAGGACAATGAACTTATTAAAGCAATAAATGACCTCAAGAGGCAATTTGGAACATCGACATCAACAAATATCGCAGGCTCTGGTTCCCCCACAGAGACAAATGCACGCCGTACAAGATTTGCGGTGATAATAATTTCTGAGAAATCTGTTCTCCATTCACCAGAAATCGATGAGCGGCTCGGTATAATTCGGCGTGCTACCGGCCTGGACAACAATTCTACATTTTTCTTCCTACCCTCGCCATCCACTCCTATAGAGATGCAGGCATTTGCTAAAAATGTACAGCTTCGACTGTTTCCATCGTGCTTGGAATACTACCGCGATCTTTCCAAACATTGTCGGCGAAAACGGAAAAACCCAATTCCATCTCCAACTGTACCCCCAACCACAGCCTCTACGGCTCTCTCAGATGCCGGGTGGGGAATTCGATATGAAATCAAACTTGGCATATTTGCTGAGTTTAGACAAGAGATGGATGCTGCAGCTAGGAGTTATGAAACTGCATATGAGAGTCTAATTTCTAACATTTTCTCTGTCACTAATTCTTGGAGTGAGAGATGGAATGAGGCAAGGCTTTTGGTGGACATGCTGACACTTAGGGCGGTGAGATGCGCCCTATGGCTTGAATCTTGGACAGGCGCTGTGAGACGATGGGAGTACCACATAAAAAAAATGAGAGTTCTCATTGATATTAAGGGCAAAGGAACAGAGACGTGCGTAAGAAAAGAAAGAATCATGGTGTGCATTATTTGGCCATACACTGACAAGGAAGGTTATAGTTACGGCTTTGCAGCTTGGATGGCGATTTGGAACAGAGCATTTGCAGAATTGATACAAGCTGCTAACATACATATTTTTGCACCAGTTGCCCCTGAGGCATCTAATGCTTTGGTTCCGTCAGTAGTAACGAACCCAGATATGCAAGTATATGCACCTCCAGAAAAGGCAATACAACTATCCGACAAGGTTAGACCACAAGAGCATCTCCACCACTCAGGATTTTATTACCTTGCAGCCGCAAATTATGCCGCCGACAGGCACACTAGAATCCTGAAATATGCAGAAGCTGAACCATATGATGACTACCTCTGTTATCCCCCGAATGAAGAATCAACAAAAGTAGATCACTACGGAATTCAAATAGAGCTTTTTGAGTTGGCCAAGAAAGAGTTTACATCCAGGGGACAAAAGCGAATGGCGGACATGATATCTCATAATATTGCAAGACTCAAAGTGGAAAGAGCAAAAGGAACTGATCTGGAAGAATCATTGGCATTGTTGAGAGAACTCTGCACAGGCTATAGACAGGAAAATTGGATACCACTGCTAGAAGAGGTACTCTGGAGAATGGTGGATTGTTCGAAGAGAAGTGGAGATAGCAGCGCACAAATTGTCGCTGAACTGGAACTGCTGTCATCACGGTTTCAAAAAAGGCCAGGCTGGACGTATGATCTCATGAAGTGCCTCGAAGCTACTAAGAATGGAATAGTTAGGCCAGTAATAACATTGAGGGAAGAGGATGTCATACCATTTTGTAAGTTTAGGCTGTTCCGAAGTGTAATATTAATAGCCCTACTGATGGCGTATGCTCCAATACAAGTCTCGGCTTCGTTCACGTTCAAAACACCAGAAGCGTGTGTTGCAGATGCTGTAGTCTCTCAATTAGTTATGGCCTCAAATGCCCATAAGGGTTCAGCCCCAGTGGTTTGGTCAAGAATAAGGATAAATATTGAAGGAAGCATGAAAGCAATTATCTTGACTCATGAGTCTACCACTTTATTAACACCGCCAGATACACATAATATTCGATATATAGACATTCAGGGGAAGCTTCAGGAGCAGATATTAAACTCTGATAAAGCTACACACTCACCATCTTCACCCAAAGCATTTTTGAAAGCGGCAACTGATCTTTCACTTTATCCGGGCGAGACAAAAATTATTGAGTTATCCACTATATTACGAGAAGCAGGCGAGGCCAAAGCCATCACTGCAGTATTTGAACTATCAGACGAACGCCCTAGGCTGGAAATCGTGGTTGAATTACAATTATATAATGAGGGATGGACTGATGATTTGGGAATTGGGAAAAATGTTGGATTTGGTAGCAGGAACAGAAGCCATGGAGAGATCACGCTCAGTGGCGGAAATTCGGCCTGGTGGATGAAAGACAGACAAGGAAGATTTAGAAAAAAGCCCGTCAGAAGTGAGCAACCAGCTAGTTTGAGGTAAAGATCACGTAACTCTAATCATTGACTGAGAGACTAAGTTGTGACAGGATATTACCGAAACCTCCAAAGATAGATCTTGTCTTTGCAGGCCTGCATATTCCTGCGTTTTTGGATGAAACTATTGAAGTGAAGTTTGAAATTTGTAACTATGAGGACGAAGAAGCGGAAGCTTCGCTTCAGGTGACACTCATTGGTTACCCTGAAGGACAAGGTACATAAGATATCCAGTTACTTCATCCGAAAGTTACTAATGTGTCAGGCCCACCTATTACATGGATATCCTCGGATGATAAACCAGAGTTAGAAACAACATCGCTGTACCCACTTGGAACGATATCTACTTCGTCGCGTGTTCCTACGCGATTCACCTTTCCCGTCCATACCTTACTCGATGTAGCCGTCGAGATTGCGATCCACTACCATCTGCTCTCTGATCCAGAAACCCCCATAATTAAAATCGTTACCCTCAATATACCAGTTGTATCGCCTTTCTCTATTGGGCATGAATGGAATCCTAGGGTACATCCAGATAAATGGCCAAGTTACTTCAGTTTAAGCGATGACTTGTTCGCACCAGACGCACAGGCCCAGCCGAAACCGACCGGATTGACGCAAAGATGGTGCTTGACGACATTGATTACAACTGTGCAGACATCGCAGGAGCACATGGGGGGTACAGAAACCGAAGGAGGCAGAACCGCATTGGTTGTTGATGAATGGGAATTAGTAGTCTCTGATGTGGGTAATGGGGCTCATTGCAGTGTGCTACAAGCAAAATCCGAAGGGTTAGGGATAGGTATGCCAAGTATTCTTCCCCAAAGATTTCGAAATGCTAACAAAACAACTAAAGTTATGAACACTTCCAAGCCCATTGAAGCGCCGTTTATCCTTGACATTCAACGCTTGACCTTTGAGGACCGCAGACCAACGCATGTGGACGCTTCATTGTACATCACATGGCGCCGTGGCGACTCTACATCCCTCAACACTTCCAAAATACCTATTCCTCGTCTCTTCATCCCTGGCAGTGAACCACGTGTGTTGGCAGTGGCAAAGAAGGCACCTAACCCCCCGCATCATATTCTTCTTGATTACTGCATTGAAAATCCTACAAATTACTTTCTCACTTTCAGTATTGTTATGGAAGCGAATGAGGCATTTGCATTCTCTGGCCCAAAACAGAGTTCCTTACAACTAGCACCCCTAAGCAAGGTCAATATTAGATATCACATATGGCCATTCGTCAGGAACGCCTGGATTAGACCAGTGTTGAGAGTGGAGGACAAATATTTCAATAAGACACTGAGAAGTATTTCTGGAGGTGAAAGAGGGACTATGACCATTGACAAAGAAAAAGGAGTTGTTGTATGGGTGGGGAGTTGGGATGAGGGAGGAAATGAACCGGACGGCCAGGAGAGCGAAAAGAGCAATGGCGGTTCTGGAGTTAAGGAGGCTACCGAGTCATAGACAATATACAGTTTTTTAGTAGGAAAGTTTTTTACGGTCACGCCATCAAAACCGAGTTAGGATATTCATGCAATTTGCTGCTTACGCTTCGGATTCCATCAAACAAGTGAGATACATTACGCAGACGATGCTGCTGCCGCACTCAGCATTTTCTGTCGCAATACTATATTCCGTTTGTAAGCCTTGCATCCGGACGCAATAAAGAGAGATCATATATAGCTTACCTTCCTCCACAACCCTTACATTTTGTGACTTTTGGGAAATGATCTTCTCTAAATCCGCCATATTTGTCTGAATCATATCAACTTTGTTCCTGTAGAACTTCTGCCCATCCTCCGTTGATTTTTCTACATAATAGCCAGTGCCAACATCAACTATGACGGTGTCCACAGATGACAGTGTACCTGGAACGTATAGTGAGGTAGTGAGTGGCACAAGGATGGTTTTCCCTATGCATTAGAAGGTTAGAGCAACGTTCAGTTTCCGTCCACAAGACTCCATCCAATGCGTTTTGAAGGCCCAATACCTTCCATATCTGGACTCACGCCAGTCTGGATGGTCTTGATGCATTCCCGGAACTTGGCCTGCGCTGCTCGCAGTTTCGTAAAGGAATCCGTCAAATGCTGAAGCTCTTCGTCTAGTTGCTGTTTTACCCCTTTTATTGGCAGAGTAGGAGATCGTACGCCCATCGTTAGCTATGCCGTTTCCAACATAACGATGAGGTGGGGTGAGTTACTGCTGAGGTCTTGCACCGAGAGACTTGTCAAGTCCACTGCAGACAAAGATTAGCTTCATTTCTAAGTATCAGGAACAAATCCATAGTGGAAGTACCTAACTGCTGCTTTCCAGCATCCTTAGACGACGACATGGTTGTGGGTTCAGTTTCGGCCCTGATACCCATATGGTGGGGGGTTCGCCCCTCTTGCGGAGGGGATGGCCTTCGGGCTGGCATCACGAAGTCTTGGCGCGTGCCGGGGTTGCCCAAAATTCTAGTGACAGAGCTCAAGTCTAGAAGCTTGCTTGTCGAGGCGCACGGTTTTGCACCACAACGACCCCTCAACACATACACGTTAACAAGCATCGCTACACTTGGGCTGCGCAGGTTCAGTACAAATCTGAAAGATCAAACTTGATCGCCACAACCGCATCGCTCAGTGCGGCCTTTTCCTACTCTTAGCATGGCGTCACCCATTGTCCAGGCGGCTCCACCCTTGGTACCTAACGCAGAGGTAGATGCCCCTTCAAACTCAAACTTCAGTGATTGGGCCTGTCCGCGCTAACACTTTGGGCAATGCTGCAGAATTTGGTGAAGGAATCAGCGAAGAGAACGCGTGAGATATTCGACGCCGGCTATGGGAGTGTGTCAGTGCTTGATGAGACAGCAGGGTAAATCAGCCTTCAGCGCACCCCTTACTACGGACTGCGCAACTAATCTTCATCTATGATAGTGAAAAGACACATCTAGCGACAAAGATAGGGCTTGAATATGACGATGTTCGAGACCTTCCTCCCGCTCTAGCAGCTAAACAAGCGGGTGCAGCCGCTAGCGCAGCAGCAAAACGAAGGAAACCCAACAAGCCACTAGCTACAGAGGAGGATGGAATTAACCCGGAGACGATGAAGCTGATTGAGGATGTATCTGCGAAGAAGACCGGGGGCGCTGCTGGACAGAATGCGTCCATGGCTCTTACACTACGTTCGAAACCAGGCATGGATGGACTACCAGGACCTGGGGCTGGAGGTGCATCTGGAGCAAATGCGCAAAAGAATCTTCCAAGTACGAGTTTGATACGGAAACAGAATGTGCAACCCATAAAACCGCAATGGCATGCGCCATGGAAGTTGATGAGAGTGGTAGCTGGTCATCTGGGATGGGTGAGGTCTATTGCAGTGGAGCCTGGGAATAAATGGTTTTGTACTGGAGCAGGAGATAGGACGATCAAGATTTGGGATTTGGCAAGCGGAAATCTACGGTTGACTCTGACTGGGCATATCTCAACGGTGAGAGGCCTAGCTGTCAGTCCGAGACATCCATATTTGTTCAGTTGTGGTGAGGATAAGATGGTAAAGTGTTGGGATTTGGAATCAAACCGTGTGATAAGGTTAGTTTCTCTGCTTGGAGGTACAACTTGACCTGACCTAATTGGTACAGGCATTATCATGGGCATCTGTCTGGTGTATACTCGTTAGCTTTACATCCCATTCTCGATGTCTTGGTTACTTCTGGAAGAGATGGTGTTGCACGAGTATGGGACATGAGGACTCGATCCAATGTCATGGTTCTTTCCGGCCACCAAGGCACCGTTTCAGATGTCAAGTGTCAGGAGGCCGATCCTCAGGTTATCACAGGCTCGATGGATTCTACAATACGATTATGGGACCTTGCAGCTGGAAAGTCAATGGCTGTGCTTACACACCATAAAAAGAGCGTGCGCACAGTCGCAATTCACCCCAAAGAGTTCACATTTGCTTCCGGATCTGCGCAGAGCATCAAGCAGTGGAAGTGTCCTGAGGGAGCATTCATGCAGAATTTCGAAGGTGTAAATGGAATTGTGAACACACTCTCGGTCAATGAGGATGATATTCTATTCTCAGGTTCCGACAATGGAGAGATGTGTTTTTTCGATTGGAAATCCGGCCACAGATTCCAGGTAAGTCATCCATTGCTAAGTCATCCATTGTCACAAGAACAGTCAAGAAGATATTGACATTTCATGTAGACATTTGAAACAACGGCCCAGCCTGGCTCCTTGGATGCAGAACAAGGCATATTTGCTAGCACGTTTGACAAGACAGGTTTGAGATTGATCACTGGAGAGGCAGATAAGACTGTGAAAATATGGAAACAGGATGAAATTGCGACGGAGGAGACACACCCACTTGACTGGAAACCAACTTTACAGCGGAGGAAGTATTAAGGCGGGGAAATCTAGCTGGCAGCAAGGAAGCGGATGATTACAGGATCGTACGGAAATTTTTACGATGTTGAGCATTCTCAACTTGTATCTGTATAATAGAACTTTGTTTAGCCTGTTTTTTGCACAAGGGGTTTAAATGCATATGTAACTCGGGGTTACACATCATTGGTGTACCAGAACTAATATAATGTATGCACGACTTTGGTTACTTGTATGTATATCCCTTGTGAATTTGTGCCGCACTTTTATCTAGGACGGCATTTGTGCCAATCTATGTCGAGCTCCCTTAGCAGTGTCGATATCGCACCACCAACACCTCGGCCATCCATCAAAGATTTGCCCACCTCCACCTAAACTGAACTGAACTCAACCACTCTGAGCGTCCTCAATCACTGTAATGTTTTAATGAAAAGATTAAGAGGAGAAAAAGAGAAAAACGAAGCAGAAAGCAAAAGCTAAAAGCGGTTGCACTGGTCACACCAGAATTTAAGCATATATGGAACCGGAGCATTGCAGTCCATCTTTTTTAGGAGGATGCTGGCCAACCCCTTGCCCAGATCGGAATCGAACAAGGGCCTTCAATTCTATACCTCTCTGCCCTGCCCTTCCCGCACTGCAGTCTGCCTCTCCAACCGCACTGCAGCATCCGACTGCCCCTCCAGCAGGCTACTCTGGCTTGGCACAGACTAGACTACCAGCCTCATGTCCTCTTCGATCCTGACCATCGATGCATCTCCATCTTAGTGGCACCAATATCGGTAAATTACGAGCTCCAAGAGATCGGAAAATGCGACGCGCACCTCGATGGTTTGAATACCCCTACCAAGTATCTCGAGTGTGGGGATGTGACCTGGGAAATTCTCCAGGCCAGGAGCTACGCCGCATGCACCATGCGCAGCGGAAGATATGTCCCTGAACCCTTTAGGTTTCGCAATGCTGCCGATCATTCTACTGACAGTTACATGACATCAACTACTCTATTTGGCAGTACGATTAATCCTGCCAGCCAATGAGCTGCTGGGGATCACAAGCCTACCGCCGGGCACTTGATCGCTAAACTGGCAACTTGGGCTCTGAATATACAAGATTCCTAGACACAGTCCCAGGTTCTGGCATGTCAAATAGGTGACTGGGCCTGTGGCAAGCAGATCGATAGGATAGATAGCTGGGACGGATAAGCTTGTTTTTAGCTCTACGGGCGTCACTACAAAGAGGTCCATGGAAGTGCAGCATTTATCATCCGCCCCAATTCAGGGACTTTCGATTTTCTACTTTTTCAACCTCTCAACCTTCAGTCTATTTGTTCTGCGCGTGGCATGTTTAATTTGCTTCTTGATGCCCTCCATTGTTGTCGGCTCAAAAGCTCCAATCCAAACTTTGCACTGGGGACTTCTTCTCAATAATAATAATAATACTACGAGTACGTATTCACCTTGTACCATAGGAGACGACTTCATTGCTTTCGCCTTAACTTTAAGAACGTCCCACTGACTTAGCTCTCACACAAGACCTATCTCGCCATAGCCCTTTAACGGCATGCGAGTACTGATACAAAAAAAAAAAAAAAAAAAAAAAAAAAAAATAACACAAGACCGCGCTGCTACCTATTTAGGTAAGCCCCTCTCATGGTTGGTCAAACTCACAGAGAACTCGGCAACTATCAATTGCTGACTCCCGCTTTGCAATCCCTACTTGTTCCAGTTCTCCTCTTTCCTCCTTCTCCATAGAATTGGTAACCCACCGATGTCTAGCGTTACCTCGTGTCAATCTCCTTTATACAACAGGCATTCAGCCTTCCGCTTCCCCCTCTTTGTTATCACAGTCCTACTATTCCTCCCCATAATCGTCGGGCAGCCGCCCACCAGCCCAACAACAAAGAGAGCAGGAGTAGCAAGTGCGAGGGCCACATCACCATCGAAAAGATGGCAATCATGGGGATCATGGCGGATAGGAGGTGGAATAGTAAATAAGAGGCAGACAATCGACGAGATTATGATTGAAGCAGACGAATATGAGTGGGGCGGAGAAGGGGATGGGGCAGATGTTTGTAAGAGGTGGAGTCATCAGTCAGCGTTGGTGAGTAATACAGTATATATTTATGGTGGGCAGTCGAAGACTCGTGCCAGCCAGAATGATCATATGTGGAGTATGATATCCAATTCCGTCATGTTACACACGACTTGAAAAACGGAGTTAACGAGCGCTTTCTGCGCGTGATTAGATTCAAATTTCCTCTCACTCTCACTAGAAAACTCGTTTGAGGTCGGTAGACCCCCTGTGAAGTCCATCTCTCAGAAGTCTGCTGGTCCTCCACCTGTGGCGAACGGATACCTCTTCACATCGCTCACGGGAAGCGGAGGCCCAAAGCTATACCTTTACGGCGGACTGTTTTCAGACAAGCCTCATGTCAGGCCGTCAGAGAATTCTGTCTGGGTGTACGATATGAGAGGCAGTTCATGGTCTGGGATCAATAAAAACAATTTCGTTATCTCGGATGATACGGAGCAGAAGTATATCGATAGGGCAGCGGAGGGAGCGGGGGTATCAATACCGGAGAGAGGTTTGGGGTTTTATTTTGGAGGACACCTTGATGGTTATACAACCCGTGGGTGGAGCCAAGATATCCCTAGGGTGTATCTAAAGAGCATGGTAGAATTGAGGTTTCCTGGGGGTACGGAAGGGAAAATAGATGAGGGATATGTCGGGTTCCGTAACGTGAGTGAGGGGGGCGGGCTTGATAAGGCTGGAGTCCCGGAGAGAGCTGATGGCGTTTTATTATTTGTGCCATGGGGAAAGGAGGGCTTGCTGGTTGGTATTGGCGGGGGAAGGAACGAGACTTTCGTACGTTTCCTTGGTGTCCGTTGGTAAGTCTGTAGCTCACAGTTTCCAGACTCAACTAAATATCGTCGACATCTACGACATTTCCACCTCTACCTGGTCAAGACAGGCCACATCCGGCCCTACCCCAAAGTACAGAGTTAACCCATGCGCTGTTGTTGCTTCGGCCCCGGACGGTTCAAGCCATAACATATACTTGTACGGAGGGCAGAACCTGGTTCCGTATGGAGATCAGATCCAGTATGACGATATGTGGATTCTGTCCATCCCAGCATTCACCTGGATTGAGGTTGATATGAAAGGGCAGAATAATCCGCCAGCAAGGGCTGGCCATTCTTGTGAGATTTGGGGAAGGCAGATGATTATCATTGGGGGGTATGTCACGAAGGAGTTGAGCTGTGATAGTCCGGGAATATATGTCTTTGATGCTACTGGGCTGGAATGGAAGACGAAGTTCATTGGCATTGGAGACGCGAACGGTGGAGCCAATGACAGTGATAATGGTGGAAGTGATGGAGGCAATAGTGGAGGTGGAGGTGATGATAATGAATATGATGACGGCTTGGAATACCAAGTCCCCAACATTGTCCAGGAGATAATTGGTGGAGATGGCAATGGCGGAGCAACAATCACCAAACCAGTAGTAGACCCAGATGATGATTCGCCCCTTGAAACAGGGGGAGAGGTGACATACACCTATAGTGTCACTGTTAAGGGGCCCGAGTACACCTATACCCATACAGTGACACAGTCTGATGGGAGCGTGACCACCGAGACCTCAACTGGGGGTGGTGAGGGCGGGGATGGCGATAACAGTAGATCACGCAAGGGCCCTAACATTGCCGCGATTGTTGGTGGGGTTGTCGGAGGTCTTGTTGCACTGGTTATTCTCATCTTCATTGGGGCGTTTATCGTATATAAGCGGAAGATCCGCCAGCTGCGTGAACAGCGACTCCAAGAGATTGAGGAGCGGAAGCGTGCGGGTGGGGCGGTGGCGCCTGAGAGGAGAAGGGAGAGTGTTGCGACTGCAGCGACAACGGCGTCGGCGATGGAGGGGAGCAGCACGGATGAGTTGTTGGAGGGGGCAGAGCCGTCGTTTTGGGGGGTGTTGTTGAGCCCAAGGAGGAGTTTGAGGGTAGTGAATTCCTAAAGATTTTCTTTGTTATTCGCTGTTTTGTAAAATGGAATGAAAGGGTTCAATATGAGCCAATTTTTTTTTTTTTTTTTTTTTTTTTTTTTTTTTTTTTTTTTTTTTTTTTTTTTCCTTTTTCTTTTCTTCTATTTGTTAGGGCCATTGCACAGTTAAGTGTTCTTCGAATATTGGTGCCTTTATCTTGTGGGATTTGTTTGGGTTTTGCGATTGTTCTGTTTGTTGTGATTGTTATGCTAATGATGAGATACCATGTACTCTACTTAATAATGTAATGCAAATTGAATGATTGAAAAGTAACGTAAGATTATGCAAGGAACGAGGAAGCGCACCCATATTATCGGGGGTATGCTCAGCAATGGGTTGCAAGTTTGCATGTTTGGGACTTGATCCCCACATCTTCCCTTCTAGAGCTAACTCTGCATCGTAGTCCATGTCCGTACCGTACCTTCCGGTCAGCCTCATCCACCACCTTTTTTTTTCTTACTCTTTTCCTTCTGCTTCTTCTTCTCCTTCTTCTTCTCCTTCTTCTCCTTCTTTTTCTTCTTCTCCATGGCTTCCATATCCTCTTTCCTTGCCTTAGCGACCTCTTTCCTCAGCTCCTCTACAGACTTGGTCTTTCTGCCCCGTTCCCTCGCCTTATTCTTCTTTTCCTGCTTCTTTCCCTTTTTTCCCTTGCCTTTGCCGTCCGGATCCATCTTTTTCATCGGCCTCGGTTCGGGAGGGATTATGTGGTCGAGGAAGTCCTTGCAGCCCCAGTAGTTATGCGCAGCCCAGCGGCCGAGGTATATAGGGGACATAGGCTCGTTGGGGTCGTAGGGGTTGTTTTCGTCGTCGTCGTCGTCGTAGTCATCGTAGTCGTCTGAGAGAATGGAGGGTTTGGAGGTTTTGGAAGTGGAGCCATTTTGGTGGGGACGCGGCGGTAGTGGATAGATTGGGTCGGTGTCGAGAGCGGAAGCGAAGCCGGAGAGGGTAGTGAAGTTATCGACCTCTGGAAAGTCATTGAGATCTTTGTCAAGGCTTGATGATAAAAGTCTGAAGCGTTTGCTGGGTCTACTGCGTTTGGTGAGTTTGGAGCGTTTGGAGAGTTTGGAGCGTTTGGTGAGTAAGGGGGGTTTGTTGGATGCGGAAGGTTTGGTAGATGTGGAAGGTTTGGTGGATGTGGAGGCTTCGGTGGATATGGAGGATTTGGTGGATATGGAGGATTTGGTGGATATGGGGTGTGTGGAGGAGGGGGAAGGAGTGGAGGAGTTAGAGATCGGGGATGAGGATACTGGGGCGGAAGAGGCCACTGGAACGAATGCAATACCCTTCTTCTCTTTATTTTCATCCGGAACACCAGCAGGCCGCTGACTGGACGTTTCCTTCCGATCCTTGAGCCCTATTTGCAACAGAAACTGTTGTTTATACGACTTTAGGACTCTCGATGCCTCAGTGGCCCGCGCGGTTGGTGTACCCGAGAACCTCGTTCTCTGCCGGGGCAGTGGTCCCAGCGGAGGAAGCCGAGTCTCAGCTGTTGTGCCCTCGAGGGATATCGGGATGACTTTTGTTGTGCGGACCATGTGTCGTTGCTGGTTTGCAAATGTGGGATGTAACCGTGGGGCAACATGATCAATGCCGCTGCAATTCAAGCGGTACCTGCAACGATGGACCGAGGGCCAGAGTCTTTGCGTAGAGGCGGCCATCATGGGCTACAAGTAGTCATGACAAGAGGCGAGGGCGCGAATGATTGGATGTGCAGACGAGGCTCGGGGGACATGTGCGCCTCAGATGCTGCGGGCAAGGAGCCGTGGAGGTCGGCCTTGCGACTTGCACGTCACATGATATCCCAGGGGGAACAAACGCTTTATTGCGCTGTCAGCTGCGTCTATGATATCTGGCCGCAGAGAAAAGAGTATGATATGATAGGGACGGATCTGCAGGGGCCGCTTACGTGCACGTGTTCAAATGGATGATGTATCGAGGACATGCAAAGTCCACGCGGGCAGTGGAGAGACCATGGTACATGTAATAGTTGCGCGAGCTGTAGCCAATTCCTAGCGACGGCATGCCTGCTGTGGTGTTGTGTAAGTGATCATGGCAAAGGCAGCATCGCAGCTCGACAGAGGGATGCCAATCTACAATACATGAGGGAATTACACGCGCTCAAGCTCGGTTGGGCAATGCCATAGAATTATTACAAACCTCACGCAGCTGCGTGCTACCGATGCAGAGCAGCGCCTGCCGTCTGGGGCGTCAAGCCCTCTACACCAGGGCTTGGGCACGAGATTGCCCATGCGACGCGGAGCTAACAAGATGGCCGTAATGTGTGCACAATTGTATGCATCGATTGGTAGGCCGGGGCCCTCGCGACTGGCCAGCAATATGACAGTCTCGTGAAACCCAGCGATGTTCGGAATTTTTTAGCTATAAAAAAAATAAAAAAGGTGGGAGAGTGCAAGTTGACAGATGGGGAAGTGATCTCGCGCCCAGATGGGAAGCTGTTAGCCAGAGTGAAGAATACAACCAGACTAAGTAAAGAATTGAGCTGCGCGGCAAATATCAGCAGTGCTACCGACGCCATCCCCCCCCGATGCCACCATTCCATCCATCCATCGAACCCACGCATCGCCGCTGCTGCTTCTGCTGCTCTGCTGCTTCTGCTACTCCGCCTTTACCCCATCCATCTTCCATCGTTGTCAATCGTCATCTCTAGCTCTCGTCTTGCCTATTATCTATTCTCTTAACCTAGCCTTCGAGCCCAATATCCTCTTGGGCCTTTTCTTTTGACTTTACGAAATCCAAACCTGATTGCATAGTAGTGAATCGATCCGCTCCCATAATTATACATAGGTGGTGGTATTTCTCAAATTACACCTCCATCAACATTCAGATTCTTGGGCGTATCGGACAGAGGAGAGCGTCACCTGAAGTTAATTAACGAGAACGAAGAAGTAGAGGAATAGTTTAAATACATATAAGGTCTGTGGAACTATTTGGTCATTTTATCCAATGATCCTTTTCAAGTCTTTTCAAACCTATCGAATCATGTCATACCCACATTTTTTTTTTACCCCAGCCATTTCTTATCTTCACCCGATTGAAGCAAAATGTCAACATTGGACCTTCAATACCAGAGTTCAACATTTAAACTAATGGTCATAATCCAACAGAATTCAATCGTATTCCAATCACCCACATTCATCTCCGACGGCGCCTTAGCAACCGCGAAATATTTAATACAAACAACACAAACACGATGTCCACTCAGCCACTGCTGCAAACCACTCCAGGTCCGCGTGCCCCCCAATTTTGTGCTCCAGCTTGAGCGCCCGTGTTGGCGCTGTTTTCGCATGAAGGGAAGCAACTGACATTACGAATTCAAGGCAAACGGATTGCGCTTCCAACCCGTGTTGAGCCGAAGGTCTTTTTCGCCAACGAGCGTACATTCCTTTCGTGGCTGAACTTCACGTGAGTCTTGCGTCTGCTCAAGCATGTGTCTCTCTCACGGGTGGAGGCTGATAATTCTCCTTACAGCGTCTTGCTTTGCGGCTTAGCTATCGGACTCCTGAATTTTGGCGATAAGGTCGGCAGGATATGTTCCTTCCTGTTCACGTTTGTCGCTCTCGGCGGCATGCTCTACGCCCTAATGACCTACCACTGGCGTGCACAAGCGATTCGTAGAAGGGGTCAAGGAAACTTCGATGACCGCCTAGGCCCCACATTCCTTGTATGTTTGCACCCGTTTATCACGCTTCTGGCTGTCCGATAATGTTCGTTCTAACTTGAGTGTGTTACAGGCTATTTCCCTTGTGCTTGCAGTCGTTGTCAATTTCTTCCTGCGCTTCTTTGATGTTTAAGCACCACGCACTTTAAGGTATGCACATATTTGGATTAGGTATCCTCAACTTAGTGTGTTGCCTACGAATATATAATTTTGGATATCATGGAAGGGTTAGGGGGCGATCACGAGCTTGTGTACGGATACAAATACGGTTGGACCAGGCGAGACTTATTTCCTGGCGAAAGCCAGCAAACAGATAGACAGCATGTGATGGCCATAGCCAGCGGTAACGAGGTACACAAAGCAATTGTGGGGAGGGAAGGGCTGTATTGTATATATTTTGGATTTTTAATTTCATTTTATCATGTTCTCTCTGTTATGGCATGCTGTTAGTTTGTTTCCAGAGAAAGTTCTCATATGCACGGTTTCTGTTATCTGGTGTCTTGCGTTGTTGTGCATAAAGTTGGGTATTGAGTGCCTTATGATCAGGATAGGTTGGCTCAACATCGAATTCTACAGACGTTTCGTTCACTTGAACTTTATTCATCTACCACGCTCGAGTGCGACAAATTTTAGGCGTAGTTGCATACATGCATTCGGAAGATCACAGCTAGGGCGTATGTAGAGTCTGAGGACAAGGCTAATGTAGATTACACCTACAACTTTCACAACCATGCATGAGAACGGCATTGTGAAGAACAGTTTATTTCCCTCACTGTCATCACTACTACATGGAATATAATCAATTCGTTGCCATACCCAAAGGCAACGACCCAGTCTCAGAGACAGTGAGAGATGTTTACTCTACACAGCTTGAGAACAAATGACCCAAGATATGTCATAAGTCATCAAAGATAAACCAACCTTGTGAAGAAATAACTGAACGACACAATAGAACAACTAAAACACCCTGACATCAAAATAGGGGATGATTCATAGCCAGGCAAAAGAGGGGGAAAAAAAAAAAAAGGGACGAGAAAGAACAAGAATCCAGCTCCGATTCCCTCTAACATAGAAAACGCCTTTTCCAGAGTCGGTTACCCGTTATCCAAGTCTAGGATTTATCTGCGGTGCTCTCGGAAGTTGTGGGGCTTGCAGGCTCGAACACCTCCTCATCCATGATCTCATCATTCACTTCGAACTTTGAACGAACATATTGATCCTCAATATGGCTTTTACTGTTTGAACGGCGGCGAGGGTTATTCATGGTGAATTCTACACTGTCTATGATTTCGTCGCCATCACGTCCCCTTTTACAAACGAGAGGTGTTAGCAATTAAAGGCCCCGCTAACTCGGAGGCACAAACTGCTACTTACCAATTTGCTTTACCGCCACCATTCTTCTTGGGCTTGTTTGGAGGCTCGGCATGCGCAGCATGTTTACCAAAGTTCCTCGGGATGGTGGAAGAATTGACTAACTGAGAAATCTCGGGATTGTGGATGGGGTCGTTGGCTTTGTGAGAACGAGTCATTTTGTTCGTTTGAGTTAAAAAATAATTGGGAATGGATAAGAGAATAGTTGGTGCCTGATAAAACAGAGCTGTTAGCTGCTGGAAGGGCTAGGAATACAAAAGAATATTTCTGAGATGGGATGGATTCGTCAAATGACGTGACTTCTGGATATAGACAAAAGATAAAGGACCCGGGCAACCTACGACGTGAATATCAGATACTTGTAGCCGACAGCCTGAGTTTACTTTTATTATCTTCGTCTATACGAGCAAGGAAGAGTGTGTCCGCGTGTTCCTCAGGTGATGGGCGATTTGTGGAGTGAGATTGTGAGGTGCGTCGTAGGGTATTGAGGGAGGGGGGATGGAGCAGGTTATAAAGGCTCACGCAAGTGGGTTTATCATTGGGCAGCGTTGAGGCACCAGTGTTCAACAAGGGGGAGTTCCAGGGTGACGATCACTACGACTCGTGGCTGGCCTCCTGGGTTCACCCCTCTGGACTGGGGGGACGAAGGCCTCCGGGTCATCCTAAAACGGGGTAGCAGAAGGCCACCGATCCCCAGAGCTGCGTACTGCGGCGGAGAACGGAGAACGGGGTGCTGTAACATAGGATGACACCATCGGAGCTCCCATCAATTCCAGCGAGGCATCATCAATGCCGTTGCGCACAGTAGAGTACAGTATCATGCTTCATGCCCTGTGGCTGCAACGACTGCAATTGCATGCACTCGAGCTTCTGGTGCAAGCTTACTTCACTTGCAAGCTCATAACTGTAGCTTATGCACGTATACGCTCCCCGTCGCCCACAGCTCGAGGACCCGTTAGCTACAGTGCCATGGCAATTGCGTGGGCATGGGCTACTTGGAAGCACGGCAGCTGTGGCACCATATGGTACGAGCAGCGGGTATCTGGATTCCGAACGAAAAAAATTGTGGGGGCCTACATCTACGGGGGGGGAGGGGGGGCCTTACGTTGGTGGGCGGGGCCAGGGGACAGGTTGACGTTGGGCTTTGTTAGGCTGCGTACATATGTGTATCCTCTTACCTGCTAGCTCGCGCTATCGGACAATCGAGCACGAGACCGGCTCATATGCACTGCAGTGGAATACATGTTCATCGCTCCACAGCGCCACTTGAGCTTCCTGTTGGGTGTGGCGAGGCCCCGATGTTGGCATTTTGGCGCAAGGTATGATATTCCTACGGATATCATAGACCACAGCGACTCCCCCAGCCGGGCTCAAGCCCGAGCAGATGAGAAACTGGCAAGCACAAAGGTGGCAGTCGTGTGATGCCATGCGCCAAAGGCTGCGACCGCGCATGCACCCCGGGCATGACCCCACACTCCGGCTTGCCGATCCAGTACAATTGCGGTTAAGCGTGATGCGGGACAGATTAGGCACTTGTACCTTGTTCATAGTGGCAGTACGACATGGCAAAACTGAGCTTGCACTGCAGCGGTGCTTGCTTTTTTTATGGCACAAACTGTCTGGGCGTTCTTGTGGCGGGGCCAACATATCAAATTGGAATACACCAAAAGATGTTTGTGACAACAATACATTCTAGCCTTAGTAAAAAGGTTGGCGATCTTCCAAGTTAACACCCTGAGGTGCCGTGATATTCGCCAGGCACCGCACCGACTCGCTCGATTCGGCAGCACGAAGCAGCTAAACAACGTTGCCAGAGAACCTGAATATCCAAGCTCACAAAAAAATCATTACCTACTCAAGAAGCTATCTGCACCCTAACATGTGTACTGTATGATGCATGTCCAACGCTGTACTGGTCTGCTTGGTCGTACTTTGGTACTGCCCCAGCTACATGCAATCTTGTTCTAAGAATGCCCTCCTCAGCGCGAGTGTGTTGTCCATATCATGTGACGGCTGTACGTACTGTAAAAGCCAGGAAAAAGGTTGCCGATGCCGGATAGAGGGACTTTCACACAGGTTAATTGACTGCAGCACCTTCAAACTGAAAACATCCAATGAATATTAAACAGCAGAGAACTGTTCCCGTACGCAGGCCTGATGAAAACAAATAATGGTCGTGGGGTTCCAGTGTCTCATATTGCATCATGTTTCCAGAAGTTTCTGCGGCAAATATGATATGCGTACAGTAACTCCTGTAGGACCCATGGCTCGAACGCACGATTTCGAGGAACTTGTCAGAGCCTCAATTCAGTGTTGCTGGGCTAATTATAGGGATCTGGATACTTTAGAAATCATGATTACTCATGTCGATATGAATTAAATTTCTCTGTGCAGGGGTATGCGTCGATTTGCTATTCAGGGCTTGGCATATCTGTTTGTTGTTACGTCAATACATCCTCATGGGGTGTGTGTCCCGATATCATACCTAACTAGTAGCTATAGTGCACAACAAAAGAAGGTCACTTAGAGCATTATTATCTGATGGTGAGTCTGACTTGTTGATAATTCCTAAGTATAACAGCAACAATACAGCAGAAAATAAAAAAATGATCAAAAACACTCTGAAGTTCTTAAACGGAATGATAATAAAAATCGTAAGAAGTAGCCGCTTGGAAGGAAAATAAAGAATAAACAATGCACAACCGCTTGTGCATGGCCAGTCTCATGCCATGGCCACTTTATTTTGAGCGAATCCACACAACCAGGAACAAGCGGATTGCAGTCGCTCTAGGACGGTCCCGGGGTATGGCGCGAGCAAATTATGCACAAAGCAGGAATTTGCCGTTGGAGACTTGATGGCCTTCCTCAGTTTGCCCCTTTCTTGAGGCGGTATTCAGGAGATTGCCATTGTAATTCGTCAATATCCATATAGTCTGCTGTTGGCTGTTGAACACAGTTGAATTTATTGCTTTTCGGGCCTGGTCTAGTTTTTGCCTTATCACTGGACTTGGGTACAGGCGAGAATATATACTTTCCGCACGCGAGCTCATCCTCGGAGAGTTCATTTACATCTTGTGGAGGGCTCCTCAGCAAAGAAAGTCTCCGATTTTTGCACCTTGACGGGTTTTCCTCCGCTTCTGTACCGTTTATTCCTGCTAACTGTCTTTTGGTATCGATCACCATTTTTGATTTTTCAAGGCTGCGTTTCCTGCCGATATGGTCTATATCCATTGCGTTTTGATACCCACCATTTGATTTCTTCGGTTGTTTCAAGAGGCTGCTTCTGACGGCACCAGCTTCAATCCTCTGTTCCTTTGTAGTTTGCAGTTGGTGGCTCCTCACTCTACCAAGGCAGGTCTTCGATATATCCTTCCTAGCCTCTCTCTCGTTGCTGCTATCTGCCTGATTGTCATCGATGTCATAGTCATCTTCACCTGTCAACATCTCTATATCGCCGTCAAACCCTTCTTCCGCCTCATCCTGAGGATGATTCACAACTTCCCAATTCTCTTTACATTGTTTTCCTTCTTTTTCTCGGCTATTCTTTGGAGTCGAGCTTGCAATAGGCCCGATCCTCTCTCCAGTCGTACTATCGTTATCACTAATATATTCTCCAGAACTCCGTCCTGTTTGATACCATATGGCTTTAGTATCGCCGCTCTCAGAAGTAGGGCCATCTAATAGATTCTGGCAACTCTCCCCAGCATCAAGTAGTGAATATAGTTGCTTGATAGAACCTCTATCGGTTCGGTATTTCTTGTTATCCTGAGGGGTCTCCAGATCACTTGCGCTGATTACCATATCGTAGTCACCTTCATTGGCTTGTTTATTCATACTCCTGCGGCTAGGCCTTGAAGAGCAATCTATCAACCTATCCTTCAATCTTGCTGTCTTGCCCTTTGGATTTTGATTTTTCGGATTTGCTAAGGAAGGAGCGAACTTGCGTGTGGTATCTGTTAGTGCTCCCTTTGCTTTATCCATGAAGCTGGTAACCGGACCTGCACTTTGGGCAGCTATGATATGTTCATATATACCTGAGTATCTTGATGCGCCATGGAAGGGATGTGGGTTACTGCCGTTATCTATGCTTCTTGCAGGAATAAGGCCAAACTGCCGTTGACTTGATTTAGGCTTCGATTGGGACAGAATGATTGGAAAATCTTGATCTCCTAGCATTGGCTGAGCCTTGGGGGCACCAATCCTAGTTGCTCGCGCATGAGCTGTATCATTGATTAGAGGTTGTATATTTGATTCAATGGGTTGCGTTACTGGTGTCTGAGGCGGACGTAGTCCTTCCGCATTTGATATGAGTTGCTTCCTGGAAGGCAATAGAGTTTCAAACACTCCCTTAGCTGCGGCGTTGGTTGATTTGTCCTTAAGTTTCACCGCCATGTGATCTGTCAATATTTGATCGCCTAGATTGCCAAGGGTTTTCTTATCCTTCAATGAGAGTTCGTGTTGTCGAAAGGCTTTCGTGGGCTGTCCAGACAGTTTGAGGCAATTCTGGCTGGTCAAGTTCTCGTTTGGCTGATGCTGCAACTTATTATTGAAGGAATCTGGTGTCTTTCCGTGAGATGGTTGTTTTGTATCTGCGTCGTAGAGAAGGTGCGTATTAGCAAAAGATATCTCCACAATTTTCCTTTTCATAAGCCTAATATATCTGTCTGCATATAAAGCCAAAAGAAAGGAGAAAAAAAAAGTGACAGCATATACAGAACGGCTGAAGATAATTGGTATTGGAGGCACTGAAAAGGACCCATTCCCTGAATTTACCTTTTTTAGCTTGAATTTCATCACCACTAGCATTCTCAACACAGGCCTCCACATCAAATATACCAGATTTAGCGGCTCGAATAGCTGGTAGAATAGGGTCGCGAAAGACACTAAAACGGGCCCGGTCTCTGCGACTGTACGTCTTTTGCTGTGTTTGGCTATAACGCCGACTGCTGAACGGCATATTGAAGGACATATTCCTCATAGGGCTTCCGAGCCCCTTACAATTTGTTGTGCCCAAAGGCTGAACGACAAGTTCCTAGAGTTCGTATAGGTTAGCGAGGAAAAAAGAGGGAGGGCACTATCCAAGGTACCTGAGGCAATGTGGAGTGGAGCAATCTGCGTTCCGCAAGAGGAGTGCAGTCTCGATTTCATGCAAATTTTAGCAGCTTAGAAACGAGTGGGCAGAAAGTGACTGAGATTGCGATCGAATCTGGGCTCGAGGCACTCAAATGAGGTCCTTTGAGCACTTCAAGTTGAGGCTGGTACCTAAGAAGTATTTCCTCAGGTAGTGACTCCTTGAATCCCATATTGATAAGGGCGACTGCCGAAATAGGCAACATGGTGCCAACCAGGCTAGCCTCTGGCGCCAGCAGGGCGCTTGCCAAGGTAGTACTGCTTGCTGCCTTGGGCCATAACGTGACGAGTGCCTGGATGCAGAAACATAGGCAAAGCTGCGAATGCATATGCGGATGAGGCTTGCAAGGAGTACTAATAACATTATAATCTCATCTTGAAGTTTTTTAGCGAGAAGGTCGGTACTTGGTTACCGTAAGCGCTGTCGCAAACCCGTCTGAGTGCGTGGGGGATCTTGGCATTTCACGTGCCATGGTGAGGGAAGGCCGGAGGGGGATGTGACTACTAGAAGGGGAAGGGGGTACTGGGAAAGGAAGGGTATTTAATGAGGGGAGAAGAGGGGAGGCCTCAGGGGGGATCATCATCGTTACAAGGTTAAAGAAAGTCAGATCCATAGACCTCGATCAATTCCAGCTGTTTTGCTCCTTCTTCCCTCTAGTCCACTTTCCTCCTCTACAGTGCTTAATACTATGATAGTACAGTATGTAATCTCCAGGCGCTAGGTTGAGTTTGGGTAACTTCCTCTTCCAATTACAGTTACTTAACTTCGCGCAAACACTTTGGGAGACTCATTTCTATCCACTGCTAACAAATACTAAGAAGTATAAGTGCTCTTCCATCATCTTGGTACTCAGTACATCCCCATCGTTCCATAAACCATGTCTATTGCAATCGGGCCTTGATGTTTGTATTTCTCCATTCGACACTTGGTTCCAAAGTAACATTTCTACCCTCGCCACGTCCGACTGTCACTCGCCCTTGCAAGGACATATACTCATTGATATCAAGAAGCTGTTTATATTGATTATCTTGGTAGATCTATTCTTAAGCTTGAGCTGGATCCTGGAACTTGCGCATGCACCCGTTGCTAAATCGGTGCACTTGTTGAAGTGCTTCCGACGCACTACACGCGCGGAAAATGCACCGGTAAGAATGGAAAATCGTATCAAAGAGTAACAACGTAGGGGGGTATTTGTTCTCGTACCCAGACGGGCACTGACTGCTGCCAAGAGGGGCAAAGACTCAGTGCTAACATGGGGTATGTAGCTATAGGGCAATTTCTTGACCAGTCAAAGAGGCGACTTACTTTTTATACACCCCGGGAACACGCCCCCTACTCACAGCGTAACAGATATTTCGCTCAGCAACCGGATTTGCGCTCAGTGGAAGCGAGCAGCAGGGCGGCATACGGCAAAGGGACCGCAATGCACAATTCAGCATGGTGCAGACCGTCTGAATAACGAGAAATGTCCTATTTTGTATTTGGTATCTTAAAGCGCTTGCAGTACTAAATTCTGGTTGACTTGCCGACTTGATTCTCTTCATGGAGGTGACAGGGGAGCGTTAAATAAGTGATGGTGGACGAAAGACGAAAGTGAAGTGTCGTGAGACCCTTCGTGGAGAATGTAGACTGCGCGTTCCATGGACTTTAGAAGTAAACGGGGTGGGGAGTATTAACATGAAGGGTCAAGTGGTTTTTGTGAAATCAACTGGTTTGATACAAATTGTTCCATGCACTATTCTGCAATGTGTTTGAATTTGGAACACTGGAAAGTCAACATAGCGGGAGCGGGCGCAGGAGGGATGCCAGATTGAGGCCCTACCGAGCATGCATATGGCATATCAGATGCCTCTGCCGCAAGATACTTTATGCCGACTATTACTATGAGGATGCCAGACTTGTTATCAGTTAATGTTAGGGGAGTTCTTCCTTATGACAATGCAGCAAACAGGTGTGATGTTTAGTTGGGGGTAATGCCGTCACACCATATACAGTACCAGCGGTATTTTTTTTGAAAAAGGAATACCTACTTAAGCCCTCCCATTTTTCTAAAGAAAATAACAATAGTATAATAATAATAAAGCAAGGTTTATTCATACGAAATATAAAAATTACCTGTTTTCGTGACCACAATTAGCAGCAGGTAGAGAGAGTAAATCAAGAGGCCATGAAAATATAAACTGGTATATAGGGATAATACATATATAGTACAAAATACGCAACCCAACCCAATCCAACCCAACCAAAAAAAGTCTACACAAACTATAGAATCAAATCCCGTATATGTCTACACGCAACACTGAAGCAGAAAAGGTAGAAGCCAGGGAGAAAAGGCATTCAGGTGCAGAACAAAACTCAAAAAGAAGCAACGTACATATGTAGCAAAAGGCCCCCTTCAAAGAAATACGAACGCCCACACACACACAAGAAAACGGGAATAGAGAAAAAAGGAAAAGAAAAAAGGCCTATCTTGCCTCCCTCCATCATATTAAACTCATCCTCTCTTGTTTCCTCTTTGCCTCCTCTCTTGCCAACTTTCTGAAGAAAGCGCTCTGCTGCCCCTTCTTTGCCGCTGCGAGCTCCTTATTCTTCGCCCTATTGGTCTCCACATATGCCATATCCTCGCCTCCCGCCAACTCACTCAGTCTCCCTCCCCACCTCTTCACCCCAGCCATGCCCCCAAATCCACCTTTCGCCCCTTGCTTCTTCACACTTGTCCCATCCCTCCTGGCCCTCCCACCATCAAAGTCCTCTGGCACGATTTCTGCTGCACCCTCGTTCTGCAACATCACTTCTTGAAGTAGCTCCCGTCGTTCCTTTTCCGTTGCGTACGCCAGCCCAGGCAAGTTCTCGATTCCCTGAAGGTGCGTTATGACCTTAAACGCATAACCCTGATCCACCAAGAATGCCTGCCTTTTGGACGAGTAGTACATCTCCTGCGTGTCCTTGCTCACCAAGCTATAGAAGAACGCATTGAACCCCTCATCGTTTCTTCTCTTCGCCCTCAGGATCCTCCCTAACCTCTGCGCTTCCTGCCTTCGGGACCCGTAATGCGACGAAATCTGTATCAAACATGTGGCCTCGGGAAGATCCAATGAGGTGTCGCCAATCTTGGACAAAAATATCGTATTCACCTTCTCGTTCAGCTGGAAGTTCTCCAAGATGCGCATCCGCTCCTGTTGTGGCGTGCCACCGTAAATAAACGCTTTTCCTAACTTGAGTGCGTACGCCTGCAACGCATACACATTGTCAGAGAACACAATAATCTTGTCACCCCGCCGTTCGTGGTAATCAATCAAGTACTGGCACGCCTGGAACTTGCGCGGGTTCATGATATATAGCAGTACCCGCTTCCTTGTGCTACAATTCAAATATTCCTGATAGAACTCCGTCGTCATGGGGCACCACACTTCGGCACACTGCACCTTTGCAATATGCCCTTGCTCCGAGAGCTCCATCCAATTCGCCTCGTACAGCTTCGGCCCAATCAAGAAATTTAAATCTTTGATTTTATCATCCTCACGAAGCAGTGTCGCCGTCAACCCTAGCTTGGAATGCGTCGCCAAATTGCTCACCACCTTCCTAAATATGCTCGCTGGCACCACGTGCACCTCATCCAAAATCAACAGCCCCCACTCCCGCCCGGTCAAAAAGTCCATCATCTTCTGCGAATCGTACGACCGGTTCCGAGAGTTGGTCACCATGGAATATGTACTGACTATGATACCCGTATCGCCCCTAAATCGCTCTTTGGACTCGGACGTAAATACCGCAATCTGTTCGGGGTTGATGTTACTCCACTTTATGAACTCGTTTCTCCACTGCACGACACTCATGGAGGACGTGCAGAGCACAATCACGCTCTTCTTAATCGTACATGCGGCAGTGATACCAACAAGAGTCTTGCCAGCCCGCACGGTAAGACGATGATGCCGCTCTTTGCGCGCCCGTTACCAAACATCTTGCTCAAACTCTTCTCTTGGTACGGGCGAATCTGCGCCTGTGGCTTCAAATCGATCTCCAGGTTAACATTTCTGGAATCGTTCCTAAAATCGTATTCCTCCAGAATAGGGCATTCCAATAACAAGCACTGCTTCTGCACTGTCTCAACAGCGGATGACGGGATTTCGAACGAGTGTACAGCGTCCTCGTCATCGTCCTCTTCATCAGCATCTTGGAGATTAGTAATCGATGTAAATAAATCATCTTGGTTATCCTGCTGCTGATGTTGCTGCTGTCCTGGTTGCGTTGGTGCAGCATTTTGCTGAGATATGCCTGCCTGTGCAGCTCCCGCTGCGTTTTTTGTCCCCGGAATTACCAACGTGCCCATTTTAGGTGCCTTCATCTTCGTCAACCCTTCATCACTCTCTAAACGTAGTGGCCCAATAACCGGATCACGTAGTAACTTCTGCAACATCTGTGGGTCCGAGCTCTCAACAAAGAACCTATTATCCTTGAGCACAAGCTTGACTTTGCCGTACGACTTGGAGCAACTATGTATAAACTGAATGATATTCTCAGGGATGGGCATTTTGCACAGCCGGTCTAGAACAGCAATAATATCCTTCGGATCTAATCCCACCGATACTGCAGCATATAGTGAATGTGGGGTCAGTTTGTACTCATGCAGATATGTGGGTCTAGAAATCGGCTCTGCGATGGTAGTAAGAAAGTCCTGTGCTTGTCCGGCAAGGGGCGAAAAGCTCTCGAACGTGATTTTAGCATTGCGCGGATTGATCCAGAGCGGGCGCGCGGCGTGGTCCGGTTTAAGCTTGAGAAAATGAAAGTCATCTTGGTTAAAGAGGTGCGAGACGGAGTCGTAGGATTTCTGTGAAATTTTGGGTTGGTAGCCTTCGATTGTGAATTTTTCAACGGCATCTGTGGAGAATAGCGGGGGTTAGTGACTGAACGAGAGGTGGGAGGGTGCAGAGGGAGGAAGATGTACTGTGGATAATCTCGCCCAGTTCGTCGTTGGGAGCATCGTCATCGGAATACTCGTCGTTGCTGTCGATGACGCTGACGGTGGTAGAGTCGGGCTTTGTGCGCTTGGAGGAGGCGGCTTTGGAGGGAGCTATTGATGGTTATCGTCAGTACAAAACTAAGAGCTGAAGGGCTTTAGATGAAAAGAGGGGTCCTTACGAGCGGGAGCAGTTCGCTTCTTTGGCGGCATCTTAAATCGCCGAGCCCTCAGTGACTGGGAGCTTAGAATTCGTAAATTCGTCTTGTAGAGAGTTTGTAGATGCTGTAAAGTTGTATGACCTTTGCCCTTTGCCCTCTCCTGAAATCTAGATAGCGGGGTGTAATTGGTAACTGGATGGAGGCGTGGCGACCTGGCTGAGTACTTATAGTTGAGATCGTAGGTTAGTGTACGAGCCTAGCTCGACCAGCTGCCAACGCCCCCACTAATTCCAACTCTATTCGTCTTCCAGATTTTGTTTTGTTTGACTCGGGCCCTGCTCGGCACTGTACGGATAGTTCTGCGCGCTACTTCTGCACAGAGCAGTAGAGAAACAGCGTTCGTCGGAGACTTTTAGAGTTGGCTGTGAAGATGATTTCGTGTGAGCTTAGGTTACATACCAACTTTCATACAAGAAGGTTAGGGAAACGCAGAGCTTGGCTTGGCAGGCTAAATGCCCTGTGCATGACTGATTCACCGATGCATATGCACGCCATGCAGTACCCCCCATCCATCCTCAGGCTGAACCACAGCAGACTTACGCTTGGTGCGTTGACTAAGCTTGAATGAACCATGCTTCGAGCAAGTGTGGCACTACTCTCTGCTAGATGACCCGCGATATTGATAATGTTCGTAGAGATAACTGGGATAGATTCATATACTAGAATCAAGTGGCACAACCATTGAAGTTAAGCTGCGGTTATGGAACTATAAAGGAGATATCAGTACATGATGTATACAAATATGGATCAAACAAGATATTCTGCATTTCTCCATTGAGGTACTCTAACCGAGAGAGACTACAATGCATACCCCCTTCAGATACTTTTCAAATTCTGACGGAGGACTGTGACAACCAGAGATGAGTTGGCCAGGATTTTCTCAATTGCCCGGATTGTCAAGGTGAGGACCAGTGCCAGTATTATGGTGGTGACAATGAGTGCGCATAAACTCCTATGCTCCCATCCTCGCTCTGCTATTGGTCGAGTTTCTTTCATATCTAGCTTTCCTTCATCCGTTGCGAGGACAAAACTAGGAATATACTTGAATTCGAAATCGGTTTCCTCTCCAAGCCCAGTGCGCTTCCCTACTATCACTTGATACCAGACTTTTTTAAGTCTCTACTGACAATGAGTAGAATTCCCTCTCTTGTCATTAACAGTGGATCAACTTACCTCTATCCTTGATCTCTCCCATCTCCTAACTATCTTTCCAGAATACACATAAAAGCAAAATATCAGGCATTGTCCTCCCATGAGAAGCTTACTCTGAAAGGATGCACCAGGAAGCCCAAGAGCATTACATAATTCATCTCCGACCAACCAACGAGCTTGGGCAACAAGATAGTCTGCAGATGTATAAAGTGGAGGTTGCCCTGTTAAGGATACTATTATGTTTCGACTTAGAATTTGCGACTTTGGAGAGGGATTAATTTCATATTCCCACAGCGATTCCATATATGCTTTGGCAACCGCAGGTGTTGCTAAGGGGTTGGTGGGAACACCCATATAATGCGCAACCAAACGCCAAAGCGCAAGATAGTCAGCAATCCTTTGTACAACGTTGGTCAATGGCTTACTGAGAGATGAGAATTGTGCAATGCCAACTTACTCTTGGGAGGTTGGATAGAGACCTTGGCGAGGAAGGCTCATAAACATGAGACTCGCACTAAAGCTGATGATTGTTGCAATGGAATCCAAATCGTTTATAGGGATTCCGTTGGTTTCAACATCAAAATACTCTGGTTTGAGATTAACAAGGTTCAGGATTCTTCTGCGAACTTGCGCCTAATTCCAATTGTCAGTGCTTCTTCAACCTTCGTCGCATATTTTGATAACGTACATGCAGCAGCCGAACCTTTAATGTCGCTCTAAACCCCTGGCCTCCCGGTTTGATGGATTCAAGGTTCTGGCAGCATTGCAGTATATGCCTGCTCATGGTACTGGTTAGCTTGAAGTGACCTCATGACCTCCAACTGTTGGATGTTGTCTCCCTATCCTTCATTTCTGACTTACTGTGTGGTTTCAAACATCCGCCGCCTTGCACTTTTTGGTGAGAAGCCACCTGTTTTTGCCAGTGTCTCCACGATGCGATTGGCCCCCATTCCACCCAGTAGTGACAAAAAGCATAGGCCCATAAATACGCTCACACTATATCTGGGCTGAACAGTCAACGTCTTGCATTTTTAATATGGTAATGTAGAACTAACCTATACAGCACCTGTTTCAATCAGTATACCATTACATCTCAAATTCTAATCGTGGTCGAACAAACCAGCTGTCCCCTAGCAATCTGCTCCCAGTTTACCCACCCAGGAATTTGATGCACTTGAGCCCACATTCTCCACGCCGCATCACAACCGTGGCGGCCATCCTTCTCATATCTCTCGGCTTCTTCCTTGAGAAGGTCATAGAGGTCCCTTCCATTCCTAAACGGCTCTAGCTCATCAAGAACCAAATCTGATAAAGTGTCATAATTCGCACGCAATTGCTCAAAATCCTCTCTAGTTGGGTGAAGAGAGGTTCTGGTAATCGTCCAGCCTGTAGTTCGTACACCGTCAGCATTCCCACGCGCATCTGTTAAACTCCAATCTTGACATATAACCAAGTGTATCCTCCGCAAGTTGACAAAAATCCACCACACCAAGCTTACCCCAGACTTTATAAGATTTCGCAGATTTCATGATCTGACTTTGGTCTCTCCGACTCCAGTGTTTAAGACTCACGTCTCAGTGATGACGCTAAACTTATACCAGGAACCAGCAACGCTTTTTCTTTACAAGGCCGGGCTTTTTTTGCATAGATAGAGTTATCAATTTGTCATGTATCAGAACGCACGTGAAAACCCTGCATAGACACCGCAATAAATCACGGTTCAAGTAGAGGCAACGCCTCAATCTAGGCGAGACATCATATCTCAATGCCCTAGTCTCAAGACTACGAGGAGACTAAGTAGAGAAGCTTACGACCGCAGCAATTGGCACCTTATATAAAAGCCAAATCTCTTTTTATAAAAAAGATATCTACTTTTTTTTGCAAAGACAATTTCCCTAGCCCCCCTGAGGAATCAATTGACAAGTGCAATGTGGATGTTGGATTCTGTGCATTCTGTGCGGATAAACCAGCTCATGCTCAATCCCGGAAGCAAGTTATTCTTTGCTATGAAACCATCCGTCCGGCATGACTTTTGGTTATTATTTACTTGGGCCTACTGTAATGCCCCACAAAGCGCGCGACGGAATCAGCTGAATTTGGTAGGTATTGCAGGTCTGGCGATCGGCAGCGTCATTTAGGTAAGCGAGCGAGTATTAGTCAGCAGATCAAACCATCTAGCGAGCTAGCGAAGGCGGGGGGTTTCTCCTCTATGCGAATTCTCACACCGTTCGGCCACTAGGGTTCATAATTCCTTCGGTGAGGGCGGTTTTAACGTTTAACATCTATCAGTCCCGGAAGTCTTTCGAACCCAGTCTTTCGAACCCAGTCTTTCGAACCCAGTCTTTCGAACCCAGTCTTTCGAACCCCTTTCGACGACCCTTTCGAGAAAGCGTGCCAGTGTACTCCGTAGAAATCTCTGGAGATGGTCCTTTGCTAAGAGCATGCTATGTACATTATGTCCTTCGATATACATGTACCTGATGGACACCCATCAGTCCCGCCAGTCTTTCGAGATAAAGCTCTCTTTCGAGCGAGCGTGGCAGTGTGGCAGACTCTGGAGATGGTCCGTTTCTAATGGTGTGCTACGGACACTATAGCCTTCGATAGAAGGCTACTTGACGGAAGTATCGGAGACTCCTAACGTTCATTATCCCTTCGAAGCGGTTTTCATGTTTTACATTGCTAACATTCTTTCAATAGGAGCCCCTATGGTTCTTTCGAGATCAAACCTTCTCCTTCGAGAGAGCCTGAGTTCTCGTAGTCTTTCCACAACTGTCACAATCTCTGGTGATGGTCCTTTTCTCAGGGCGTGCTACGTACAAATATACCTATATACCTGATGGACACTCCTCAGTCCCAGCAGTCGTTCGTGTGGCAGTGTGGCAATCTCTGTAGATGGTCCTTTTTTTTAGAGCATGCTACGTACATTATGTCCTTCGATATACATGTACCTAATGGACACTCATCAGTCCCGATAGTCTTTCAAGATGACGTTCTCCTTCCTCAAAACCTTCTTCTCAGGCTCTATTAATTTGTGGGAAAGGTTTTCTAATAGTGGTAATCAGTTATGCGTTATGTTAAGTTGCGTTAGGGCTAAATGATAGGACGGTAGCTGATTTCCCCCATAGCCCTGCATATCCTCACATCCGTAACAACCATCATACCCCGCATCTCGGAAAAGGCCAAAATCGAACCGGTGGCCACAACCGAAATCGAGAGTCTATATTACTTGATTCTGATTCTGATTCTGATGACTATGGGCTCTTCGAGGACCTGCTTATGTTTTGATCTCATAGTTTTTTAACTAGAGCTTTAATGTGTAGATTGGGTATGCTGTAGATTTAATACGCATTATGCATATGCACAAGCTGTCCAAAAACTTATCTTTTCATGATATCCCAACACCATCCAATGATGGTCCAATGGAGATTTTGCAGCTATTTTCTGACATACTCGCGAATTATTGCCCTATAGTGAAAGCTGTGGAAATCATGCCATTGTAGCCTACGCATTCGGACTCCATGGCAGCTAGTATTGAATAAGGCTGAAATCAAAAAGGATATGGCTCCAAATTTGGTATTATCATAGCTGCTCATATTGCGGCTAACGTCATCATCTTACTAAAGATCCATCCTATTGCAGGAATTGAGCTTCATATGCATGTTGTGAGAGTGAGAAGCTATGCATCTAATTTCGCTGTTCTCTTCCGTCGCCAGAATTCCACGTGCCGTGGGGCATCTGTATCTTGGCAGCGCCAGATGAAGAAGTTGTTTTACGCTAATAAAAAAAAAATGATGCTCTTGGAAACCTCAGTTCGCTGAATTCCAGGAACGTACCCCCCTCCCAACACCATCACCGCAGTCAGGAAGTACGCCGCTGCCACCAAATTCCCGCCCCTTGCACAAGTTCACTCATTGCTTGCTAGGCTTCCAAAATTTTGGGCTCGACAACCTGGGGGAAGCGAAGTCGACTGGCACCTTGGTGGACTACTCACACCTATACCCCACTATTGCTTCACATTGAAACCTTGGATAGACAGCTAGTATTGAGCTAAGGCGGCTCCTCAGAAGAATATGCCATGCCTCGCCTGTACATCCCGCCTGATACGCATCTTTGTACATGATTCTGCCACTAAATCACTTCTTCCGTATTTAAGCTTTGCCTCCCGGAAACATCAATATACCAGGCGAATACCCACCATCCCCACAACGACATTTTTACCATCGAACGCGCAGCACATTAGACTACTGACCCAACAACACCGGAGAAATGGAATTGCGTACTCACAGAAGCGTCTGTCCGATGATGACTATCTCCCGTTTACGACAGAATTACCCCCTTCTCCACCTCCCCCGCTGTCAGGTGGATTCCATGGACGAGATGGCCAGCTGATGCAGGGTCCGCCACCTGGTATTCCTCGACCACTAGAAGGGGTGCAGCTGCCAGGGAAGTTAATGCTACGCTTCAGGGAAGACGAACGGCGGCGTATAGAGGAATTGCAAGAAAATCCTGAGACTGAATTTGCAGGATTGGCTGTTCAGAGTGGGGGTAGGAAGAGGCTTAGAATGTCAGCTCGCGAAAATTTGACAGGTATTGTGAGGAGAACAGAACAGCCGGAGTATCTGGCGGGCAATGAACAAAATGTCACAGGACAATCGGTGATTGGTGATAGGCCGACAAAAAGCATGAAGGGAGAGATAGCGGAGGCGAGAGAGCATATTCCAACACAAGATTCTATCATCACCACACCCTCGCCTTTACCATCACAGACTATTTCGGATCAAGTGCGAACAGCTTCAAGTGAACTTCAAACAGAACTTCAAACAGAATTTCGAGTGAAGACAAGAGAGGAGAATAGAAAGGAGAGGAAAAACAGACGGAAGCAGATGAAGATGTTGCAGGAGAGGCAAAAACAGACGTATGATATGTCTGACATGAAGCTTCAGTCGCTGCAGCAGGAACGGAAAAGAGACGAACAAGGAATAAATGTTATGGAGGAACAGGACGAGTGGGGTAAAATGGAAGAGAAGGGCAAATCAAGACTTCAGACTTTAGAGGGGGCTCAAGAGCAAAGCGTTACAAAGGCAAAAGGAGAAAGGAAAGTGAAGGCAGGCAAGAAGGCAAAGAGAGCGGAGAAGGCTATTGCCGAGAATTCCAGAGCTTTAGATACTGAAGCTCTTGCACATTTGAACTTGCCAATTCGGGGCTCGATATCAGAGAGCATAGCTCCAGAACCCACTAAAGACGTCAAAGCGACAACCTCTATGCAGCAAAAAACTGAAGAGTCAAAGCGAGAGCCACCTGAAGCAACGGTCTCCAATCGTCCCATATACAAAAACCGCTGGACTCTCCCTGATTTAGAGGGCGAAATAATGGTGACTATGCCCACAGGCAAGAAAAGTAGGGATGCCGACCCTCTTGCCCACTTGACTGGTTTCTCCAAACCTACTCCCGAAGAGATCCTTGCCAACCCACTTAATTATCCCGACTGGCAAGTTCAAAGGGCTGCTCTAGCGCGCAAGTTTTCCGATTCACCATGGCATAGCAGAAAGCGCATCTCTCCTGGCACAGTCGCCCTGATTAAGGCCATTGCCGCTGAGGCTCCAGGGCGTCTTACAGCGCGTGAGATTGCTGATAGGTTCAAGGTGTCCCCGGAAGTCGCAAGGCGTATATTGAGCAGTAAATGGGTGCCAAAGACGGAAGAAGAGAAAGAGCGGAGGATGCTCAAGTGGACGGAAAGAGGGGAGAAGATTCGTGCGGGCATGATGCAGCGAGGCGAGATATGGACAAAGGAGAAACGGAGGGAGACATGGAAACAGGCGGAAGAGAGGAGGGAAATGAACCGTTTAAGAGAGAAGTTTGGTGGCAAGAAAGAGGAACAGGGTAAAGGAGAGGAAGGTGGAGTAAAAGTTATGTTAGGAAGGATCTCGTTCGACGATAAAATCTTATGAAGGGAATGCTGAAGGAGTTGAAAGTGGGTAATGCCCAAAAGCAATTGGTTATGTATGATGGGTCAACGATATACTTGCTTTTCTCTCTCTCTCTTTTTTTTTTTTTTTTTTGGCGTGTGTTTTGTGTGTTTACGGCGTTGATTTCCAATGTTTTTTCTTCAGTTCCCTTTTCTACGCGAGTTTGCATAGAGAAGCATCCGCATCATTGGCATTACCAGAACGCACTGGCCTGTCCTGCGAGAAGGTGGGTTCTATGTACTTTATATTTCATTTGTTTAGAAGAGGCGGATAGGCATAAGGTTGGATGTGCAGACGGGTAATTTCAGGTAACAGAGACTAGTAGTCTGGGCACCAGGAACAAGTACGACAAGCAACATGTATACTTGATTACTCCCTTAGAAGAGATGATATGTTTTCGTCTGTGGGAGAAGAAGTGGACCTGACTACTGCTAGACGTGTTGCCTAAAGCAGAAGGAATTAACTTCGAGCTCCTCACCTCCAATTCTCGTCCGCGGCAGTGTAATAGAGGCCAACTTCAACGAAGCAGCAACACAACACAGCACATTTCGGTAGGGCACGTGTGAAAGCCACTCACTGATTTACTCGTACAGGGAATTTCATGAGAGATGGGCGAATCGCTTATGCTCATTTCATTGCCATTTGCCGAAGTAGACTGGCGGTGCAGCTGCACGCCGCCCCCGATTCGATAACGGGTAGCTGCATATAGAGCACACTGTACGAGCAGTGTACTTTACTTACATACCGTAGTAAGTAATTTTACTCTACATCTATGCTACATACATGCTCTTCTAGCGGCAGCTGGCGCTACTTGAGCAATATGTGGCTCAATTGCTTGTCGCTCGCGCCGTTAACAAAAAATAAAAACAGAAGCAATGCGTTTTTATGTATTTTTTTTTTTTTTTTTAACCTTTGCATCGGCGCTACTGTTGTCTAACTAAGGCTTTCTGATTAGTATTGGAGGGGGTGTAGTGCAATCAGACTATGCTGATGTACCAGAGTGATTCAACTTTTTGCAGCATTGCCTACGTCTTCTCTTGCCCACTTTCCGAACTGAACTATAGCTGGTATGTCTGTACGTCTCTGATGCTGGGACGTTACAATGGGCGCCATAAAGAGGTATAGAATGAGGGCCCCGGTTCGATTCCGAGCTGGGAAGAGGGTTATCCATCATATTTCTAAAAGTTGGACTGTAATGCTGCGGTTCCAACAATAATCGATAAATGTCTAGTTGGAACCGGGGCAACCTGTTTAATTTTTTTTCGCACAAGTTCTAATTAGACTTTTCCAGTTTGTCTTTGCGAGTCGCCTTTGACTTTTCCTGTTCTTTTATCTAGAGTTTCATAGTTTGTTTTACTATAAGCTTAGAGTGGTGTAACAGGTACATACAGTATATTTCACAAGAGAACGGTGCTACGGTGGTGCGTCGCCTGTTTCAGCCCTGCCGAGAATCACACGAGCACTAGTTCACGCTTCGAGAGTTCAAAATCACATTCCAATACGAGCTATGGTTGTATGTCTAGGATTTTTTTAAGCCCCGTGCCGGCTCAAACGTACTGCCTTGCTTCTGATAACAGGCTCAAGCTCTTTCGGTATGTATCCAGGTCGCCCTCCGTCAACTCCCTAAGCTTGTTCACACTTGCCGGCTTACCAGTCATGGTTCCTTTGGCTACTTCGATACTTCTGGTGATAGGGTTACCCTTTTGAAGCGCGTACGTAGCAGTCCTGATGTGAACTTTGATAATCCCAATTCTTGGATCGTTTGGACCACCATCATGCACAGCGTCACCGAGGTCGCCTACCCAGGTTTTTAATTGCGGCGAATAATATCTGAATTAAATGTTAGCCATATTCTCCATTTCCGTGGTCAGCAGGTTACTTTTGCTTACTTTTTGATAATGTCTCTATCAGCAATAATTTCCGCAGTTCCGCTAACACTTGCCCAGTCTCCCTAGATTCAGCGAAACCAAATTTAGCATCAGCCTTTGTCGTATCAGTAAAGTAAGGTATCACTTACATTATTGCTATTCAAAAACCCAATATTCACATGCGGATCCCCCTCCAATTGGTCTGTCTTCCTGCTCTCCGTATTCGTATGGAACAGTAAATCAACATTCTCTCGAGCTGCCAACGCCATGCATCGTGACATGAGGTACCCCGAGTCTTTCTGTCGAGTTGTCATCATACAGAACTTGTGTGTATCAATCCAATTCATGAGATCCTCGACCCGCTCTTTGAGAGAGGCGGAGTTGTCGTAATTGGCCTCCTTGTAGGGGTCGGCAGGTTTGCTGCCAGTGCTGGTGTTGGAGTAACCAGAGGTCGTACTCATGGTGGATTTTGTAGATGAGGTGAAATCGAGTGATGATGTTATTGGTAGCTCTGCTGTTAAGATCCGGAGTGTGACGGGCGGTAGAGGTTTAGTGATGATTGTTGCTGTGAAGCTACGGGGGGAGAATCGTGGGGCAAGAGAAAGACGAGAGGAGTTGGAGATGAGGGAGCGGGCTATAGGCCTCATTTATACCAAGCAAGACACTAACTGACAGCTACAGCCACACAAGAGCAGAATTTATGATTGGCTGGTTGGGTATAGTAAATTGGAAGCACTAACAAATGAACAGAGTAGTACTCGCAGTACAAAGCACCATGGTACAAGCATGGGACTGCGGTTGGCTTGATGTATGGATGATGTCAGGGGTGTGTGTTTGTGAGGCGCTGGTGAAGTACCGGTTGCGGAAGTCGTGTGCTAGAATAGGAATGGTGGCCATGGCATCACTGCTACCTGTTTGGGTAAGGTGAGGTGGTCCAGGTGGTCCAAGGCGTGTAAACTGTCTTGCTCCAAGAAGTATCATATAGAGTAAGTAGTTGCTGTAAAATCGTTCTTATCTCTATTCAGGATAAAGGCCATAGAAAAACATTCGTGTAACGGATTATAGTATAACGCAACAAATAATCAAAAATCGAGCACATCCAGTTAACCCAAACAACACCCATACGACATGTAAAGAAGAAAATTAACATGAACATAGAGCAACAAAAATCACCGTAGCGCCATCGTCCACTACCAAAAGAAAAACCCTATAAAAGAAGGAAAACGAAGAAGAAAAGCCGGACAGCCGGTCAATAAGGCACACTAGCCCATCCACCCCCTTGCCCTCTCCGCCAGCATCCACAGTCCCAAAATCAACACCACCGAACTCTCCAATCCCATCCACTCCCTGTCCTAATCTCCAGCTCTGTCTTTATATCCACTGTCTCTCTAGAACCATCCCTTCTTTTCCTTTTTTCCCTTCTTGTCCGCCCCTGCCCCGCGGAATAGTGCCTCGTTCACCTCCAATGCCTTCAACTTAAACCACTCCCCCGCATCTTCCAATTTCTCCGCTTCCTGCTCGCCAGATATAATTTCTTTAAACCAAGAACTGAACTCCGACGAGAGCATACAGTCCTCAAATTTCCCCCGCACTGCGACAAGAAGGCTGAGAAGCTTGCTTTGGACGTCAAAGTCCGTGATTCCCGATTTCTCGGCTTCAACCAGTGCGACCTGAAGAGGCTCACAAAACGACTTGACAGAGCTATCTATCGACTTCTCTGTAGTGCTAGCATCACCCAACGGTTGCTGTCCACCTGGCTGATGATGGTGCTTTTGACTCTCCGACTGCTGCTGCTGTTGCTGTTCCGCCTCCGTCTTCATATCCTCATTCAAAAAGTTGTCCTCCACAAACGTACTCACTTTCCCCCAAAACTCTCCTCTATCCCCCCGACCCCCGACCTCATTCCACAATTCCCTTAGTACATCCACCCCCTTGATACGAACAAAGTCCTCGTACGTCTGCACACTCTTTATGCTCTGGCTGAGCGCATACATGATTCTCGCGCGTGCCGAGTCGTCTTTTTCATGTTTGAGCGAGACCAAGAGCGTCTCAATAAGCTTTACGTCCTCTTCTCCTTCCAGCGGCGTGATGGCAGCTTTGAGCGCTTTGGGGTTATTCGATAAAGCGCTGCCGAGGACGAGCGCAGAACTGCTCCGCACAGAAGGAATGGTGGATTTAAGTATGAGGCCGAGTAGCGCGTTCACGTTTTCCGGAATTGCGAGCTTGAGACCCCAATAGGACTCGTGCACGAGGTTCTCTAGTGTGTCTAACGCCTGATTGAGCGAGGCCGTGTCGTACGACGAAGCGGAAAGGAGAATCGAAATCGAATCTGTAAAGGTGAATTCTTCGGCCGGGGCAGTAATAGGAGGCTTCACGGCGCCAAAGCCGTCCGCTCTATCTCCAGAGTCGGCGTCGGCCTTGATAGTGGCTTTGTATGATGAGCTGGGGTCGGTGGACGGGGCGGGGGCATCCTCCTTGCCGACGATGACAAGGCCCCCCTGACCTCCGCCCCCAGGAAGCTCGACGGGTGTACCTTCGTACTCTTCGCCTTCGCCGGGGACATTTATTTTGCCTTCACGAACGCCGGTGTCGATGTTGAGGCGGATGTGGAGACCGGGGGGGATTTCTTGGTCGGGGTGGATGATTTGGAACTCTTCGGTGGGGATGAAGACACGAGGATAGCAGGTTGTGCCGTGGCAGATAATGTCGGAATCGGGGTTGGAGGCTGCTATAGTTGTGGTGGAGGTGTCGGCGAGGGGTGGTGCGTCGGGAGAGGAGGAGCCGAAGACAGGGGGGAGGAGCGGGAGGAGGAGGACGAAGGCGGAGAGGTGGCGGAAAGCGGGCTTCATCGTTGTCCTACTGACGGCGGAAGTAGCGTCGTAAGTAGGGGGTGTACGGGGATATAGTGGGGGAGGGGTCGTGAATGGAGCGACGGTGCAGAGGCGATAGCTATGCAGGAGGTACTTATGGCTTTCTTGCGCCCTTAATTGCGAGGATATCTGTGTTTGCAACTTCGCTGCTCCTGAGCAAGAGAACGGATTCCTGAGCGAGTGGACTGAAACGAGGGTCCTTTATAGCGCCGTGCAGCGCAATGTGGCTTCTGCCCGGAGGCACTGCGGGCCGTAAAGGACAGCTTGCGCTGGGGGCGTTGGGCACGGTTGGGCCCTGGCCCCCTGGCCCCGCGCCCGCGAACCTGCGCTTATCTTATCGATCTCACATCGCCAAGCCGCCGAAGCCTCACCTGCAACCCCCCCCGGTAATGCGATCGCTGAAATCACGGCCTCCGCAACCCCCGCATCGACGAACACATCGCACGACTCCACACTGCACAATGCT
Organism: Kalaharituber pfeilii; assembly: GCA_015179045.1. Taxonomy (NCBI): domain Eukaryota; kingdom Fungi; phylum Ascomycota; class Pezizomycetes; order Pezizales; family Pezizaceae; genus Kalaharituber; species Kalaharituber pfeilii. The sequence continues at coordinate 338,434 of WHUZ01000004.1, forward strand.
TGCCTTCCGCACCGCGAGAGTTGCGGCTCGATGCCTGCCTTGGGCGACGGCGACTTCCTCTGCTAGGACAACTGGGCGCCGGGCCGCCAGCACGGAACACGGACGCCACGAGCCTGCCCATGAAGAGAGTGAATGCTCCCCCCTCCTGTCGCTTCCCGCATCCCGCAGCCATTGTCCCCCATTATCTCCGACCGTCCAGCTAACCACCCCACTCCGCCCCAGCATTCGGAAAAGGCTTCTTCATTACCATCGCCATCCTGGCCGGCACCCTCTCAATCTACAAGTTAGAGCGCAGTATCACCAGCGCGGACCCTAGCAAATCCCCAATTACACGCCTCATCGGGTACTACAGCGACCTTTCCGAGCTCTGGCGTGACAGAAACGAAAGGCATACGGCGATCGTAGTACAGGCGGGGAGAGATAGGGCGTTGTTTCAAGCCTCAACGCCGAGTAGAGTGGTGCCGTTGAGGTATCTGGAGTAAGTCAAATCCCACTCCTGTGCCGTTTTGTTCCTCAATGCGCTTGGGGTAGCACAGTTTGAGGAGGGGAGGATGAAGAGGTTGGCATTGGACTGTGGCTAATGATTGATGGTGGGAGCTGTGCGTGTGACGGTGTAGGTCGTTTAATCACGGTTCTCCACGTAACAACGAGGCGGGCAGAGCGGGAGGGAATTTGTTGGAAGTGAAGAAGTATTTGGAAGGAGAGGGGAGACACCATCAATAGACGTATCCATCCATCTAGCAGTCAGCCGCCGGGAGATTATAGAAAACGGCTTTTGCGTAAAGTGATATGGGTTTATTGTTTCATATTTCCAAAATCGGTATGTAATGATCTCGGAAAGCTACGAACGCTAAAACGCGCTAAGGCGTGGGTCACAATACTACACCTACGAGATCATTGGAAGAATAATCTGTAGGAAACATCATTTTGCTTTGGGACTGAAAATAAAAAACAGTAACCCTGCAATCAAGCACATAATACATCTCGTACCCACGCCTAAGCGTCCTTAGCAATATCCCTCTCCTCCACTTCCCACAGCCAGCACCTCTACTTCTCCTGCTTGACCCCCCTTTCCACTTGCCTCTTCGCTTCCCTCGCCCCACTCACCGCCTTCTTTGCTGCAATCTCCGGTATCGTATTATCCAACCACGTCTGAAATGGCTTTGGCACAAAATACCCTTCCTCGTCAAACCACCCTGTGAACGACTCCTTTGCCTCTACAACATGTTCGCGGTCGCTCGAGACGCTTCTGCCAGTGGTCTTGATGGTGAGATGGTAGTAGGGAGAATGTTTCTCTGTATGGGACGATAAGGTAATCTGTAATTGAGTTCCGTAGTCAGCTTACAGCGTCATATTTCGTTACCAAAGTAAACAGGTACATAGTGAGGGAACTGGGCAGAGGTGAATTAGACAAACCTTAACCCCATCCTTCTCCCCAATGTAGATTATCCCACTCTCGATCTTCCACATCCACCACGTCAAGGCGGTGTTGAGTACAAAGTAGGCGACCACAGAGTACAGCGTCACGGTCTTGGCCGCCTCAAAGCCGTACTTATAGTCATAGTAGAAGGCGCCCGCGGCGATTATGCAGGCGGAAAAGCCGAGGGCGAGGCGCACGTCTGTGAGAGTGTGGATTTGGCGGTAGCCGAGGGTGTTGAGGTACTACAAGCACTTGTGTGAGCCCTGAGTGACTTCATGGGGTTCAAAGGAGGCCTGTGAGAGGTCATTGGAGTGCGTACATGGGGAATGGCATCGTCGGTGGTGTTTTTGAGGTCTGGATGGGAATGTTAGCTTGAGAGTTGTCGCAGGCCCGAGAGAGCTGACACTGACCATTGAGCGAATATTTGCTTATCTTTGGCCGTTCCTCCGCCATCTTTGTCCGTCGCTTGCTCTCAGTGTCGGGCCTTTCTTGCTTGTTGTCCTCGGTGTTTGTGTGTGTGCGTGCGGCGGGTGTTGCTAGGAGCCTAGCAGCTCCCCGCCGCGATGCGCTCTGTCGCCGTTCCCCAGCAAACGTCAATGTGTCCCTTCGGCGGTGCACGCCAAGAGCCACGGGGCAGGAGCACCACGTGATCTGCGAGCCGTTGCAGTCAGCGGCGACGCTGCGCCGGAAGCTTTCAGCACCAACACCACCGCACGCCTCGTACCTGAGCAGCCTGCTGGGGACGGACAGCCCTCCCCGAAGCAATTGAAGCCAGACCACCGCACGGCGAAAGATGGCGCAGCCCCAAGGCCAGATGATCCTGCGGGATCCTGCATTATTGTTTGTTCTCCCGCCCGAAACGTGAATGGCAACCCTCGTGGTGCTGACATGGCCATGAAGTTACTGGATCCTGATACCGATTACGGTCGTCATGGTGAGTCGCACTCTGCTCCGCCCTTTCGTCCTTCCATGTCTCCGTCATGATATCGGAGTAGGTTTCTGACAATCTGCCTCCGGGTAGATCCTTACTGGTATCCTCCGCCACTATGCTACAATCCTCCTTCAATCCACCCCTAAGAAGCAGGACCTCAAATCCATCCGCGAGCAGTTGGTTCCCCCTCCAAACCTCCCCCTCTCCGCGTGCCTTCTTCACCCGCAATGCATGGCCTAAGTAATCCATATCCAGGCGCAATCTCCTCCGCGGTATCCATCTTCGCACGAACTCCCACCACATCCCACTGTCATCCCTTCTGCACCGCAAAAACTACCTCGTCAATGCCTACCAGTCTGGCGCCTTTCTCAAGAACCCCGAAGCCGCAGGCCAGCCCCCCGCGAACCCCATGTCGGACCCGGCGGGAATGGACCAGATGATGAACATGGTGAAGGGCAACATGGCGATGATTGTGCCGCAGACGTTGATTATGGGGTGGATCAATGCCTTTTTCAGTGGGTTTGTTATATGTACGTCTGGCTATGCATCCATCCATCACCCCTCATCCCTCGCACCCATGAGATGGAATTCAGTGTTTCTTGCACAAGCAAAAATCTGGCTAACACAATATCTTAATCCAGTAAAACTCCCCTTCCCCCTCACAATCCGTTTCAAATCCATGCTTCAGACAGGCGTCAACACGCGCGACCTCGATGTCCGCTGGGTATCCTCTCTCTCATGGTACTTCCTCAACCTCTTTGGCCTCCGACCTGTCTTCACATTTTTGCTCGGTAATGACAATGGTACGCCTCGATCCCTCCCCCCTCTGAGAATATATAACGCTGCAAGGAGTGTCTATTAACGCCTCTAGTAACAGCCGCCGATCAAATGGCCCAACAAATGCAACAAATGAACAACACCAGTGCGACCGCAAATATGTTTGGCCCTGGGCAGGACCCTAACAAGATGTTCTTGGCCGAAGCAGAGAACTTGGAGGTGGCGGCGGGGCAGCATGAGTATGTGCTTGATGGAATTGAGGATCGGATACTGGTGGGGCTTTAGTGGGGGAGTTGGTATTGAGAAGGGAGTTTGTGGAAGAGGAGGTGTTGTTGGAAGAGCTGTTTGATGACATGACATATGACGTAACAATAATATACACTTGAAATATCTTCATAACGTAGGAAATTATTATATATATGTTTATGACCAAATCTTCTCCCAAGTTACAGACACTACTTTACTATTTTCCTTATTTTTGATAATCTATCTTTGCAAGTTGTGGTATAGCTCCTTGCAAAACCGATAAATACATACTACTATGCTCTCTTATTCCCCCCTTCCCCACCTTCTCTCCCACACAAATTTTTCTGAACCAGGAAACACTTTATCAAAAAGAGATTTTTTTTTATTAAGTTAAAAATTATGTATGTGTTCAAAGGGAGGGGGACGGGAAGGGGCGTCGGGGGGTAGACTTGAGAAACCTGAAGGGGGGACGGGCACAAACAACTCATGTACTTAGTGATCATGCGGTGTCATTGGGCAAATGCGACAACACTCAGTCCCTCCTTCTCTCAAATAAAAAGATTAAAAAAAGCAATTCGAACTTGTGGTGGGCTCGATGACTGGGTTATTACCCTCAATTCTGCTGGGTTTGGACACCAGATTTTTGGGGGCGGCGATCTAGCATAGTAGTACAAAACACTATGCCTACTGCCTACTATGGAGCATTAAGTGATGAGTGAAAGCTGCAGCACAAGAGAGGCTACCTTTCTTTCTTTCTTTGCCATATTACAACACTCCAGGCAGTACCATTTCGTAAGCCTCAAATGCAAGTGAGATTACGGGTCATTACAAAAAAAGAGAAAAATAAAATTTAAGTAAAATAAAACGGCTCAATACTTGTTGGTTTCCGCTCATTGTATCTTATCTGGTGATACTTATTTCCTGTTTCGGTAATATTTTTTTTCCCCTGAGGATTGCTAATGCCTCACCTTGCTGAGGTATTGTTGCTAGGAGCTGAAGAAGTACCTTCAATTTCATGTCAACAAGTCCTACTCATATCTTAATAAAACTGTCTCTGTCCCAAATGTCACTGATGTGCTGAGCATTCTAGGTATCAGAGGTCCTTGTGGAATATGACTATATGGTACCATCAGTCAATTGATGAGAGTAAGCAGACAATAGACGTTTATAATACCAAGTATTGCAAAAACCACAGCTTGAATGAAATCGAATACAGACTCAAAAGCATTCAAAGTCGACTTTAACGCTTATTTCCTACAGCGATATCTCAATACCCAGAGCAGCTAGAACCTGGTAAGTAGCAAAGATCGATAGAGGACCTCTGGAGCTACCTATTGGTATCAATGTCAATTTCTGTAAGTCACCTTTGAATACCCTCCGATGATCGTTGATTTCCCACTAGAGATCTATAGTGAATATCGATCATGATTCCCAAAGTAAGTTCAGATCTGAGATTATCTCTATAGATATGACAGCACGACAAGCATCTACAGTAAGCTTTAAAAGCAGCGAAGTAAGAAAAAGTATCTCGAATTGTCATCTGTGGAAAAGGTGCCTCCCGTTACCACTTAACAGCAAAAGTACTGTAGCTTGCACGATCAGAGGAGCCTGCGCGACCACTCAAACTATATTTCAATGGAAAAGTAGCTTCGCTCACCACTCAATGCCAATCGCAGTCATAGTGGTCGTGCTGCCGATGGGCAACCGATGTCCATTAAACGACCAGAAAATATAAGCCATAGACCTGTTTTCATCTTCCCATGCCGAGTACATCACCTACCACTTCTAAAACCTATTCCTCGCCTTCAACCCCCTCACCCTATTCACGACCCTCAAAACATCTACGCCCCTAACCGCTACCATATCTCCCACCTTCCACCCGTCCACATGCAGCCCGTCCAGACCTTCCCTCTCCACCATGCCCTCCAACTCCCTCACCCATTCCCCCATCGACAATTTCCTTTCTCCAAACTTCGAAATGATCCTCAGCGCTTCCGCACAAGTTCTAACCTGTCCAGTCTCAACAAGCTGCCCTAGCTCCGAGATATCTATATCCGGCGTCATATTCGTTACAATCGTTGTTGTGGAGCGTGCGATGGGGCCCTTGTGCGCGGTGTGGAACGGAGGGAGACTAGGGATGCGGTTGGGTATGGGGCCATATTTGGGAGTTGAGGAGAGGTTGATGGGGTAGGCGGTGATGATTTGCAGGGCTTTGGTGGTCAGGTCATGGGGGAGGTAGTTTTCCATGGCGATGACGAGGTTGGCGACGGAGAGGTAGTCGCCGCAGCCACCAATGACGAGGATGGTGGAGACTCCGTGCTCCTTGAAGAGGGATTGGACCTGGAGGGTTGGGGGAGTTTGTGGTACGTAAGGAAAAGTGAAAGGCAGAAAGGAGAAATGGGGAAGGTACCTTTGCGACGAGTGGAGTGATTGGTTCTGCTTGAATTAGCGCTTGCATACGTTGATCTCTGATTAATAGATTCGTTGCGCAAGAGTCTTCATCCAGCAATAGCGTTTTCGCACCTACATACCCAGTTGCCCATATGTCAACGTACGCACCCTTATAATTTCAAGACGTGCACTAAGCGATGAGAAACCTACCAAGCTCCAGCGCTTCTTGAATATTCGCAGCCATAGATGTAGACCCAGATGCGTCCTCGGAAGTAAACATCTCGGTCGTTTTCCCTCCTGGAAGCACGCCAATGAAGGGAGTGATATCAGTCGAGACGACGCTACGACCATCCTCAGCCCTGATTTTGACAGCTTCGTTCGTAACGACGAGTTCTCGCCCGTCACCTGGCACATGGTTGTAGATTCCCAGCTCGATGGCTTCGAGGAGGGTACCTGTTACGACGTTAGCTTCTGATCACGTGACAAAGGATATTATGAATTAGCACGCACTTTTTCCGTGAAATCCACCTCCAGAGAGCACAGTTATTCCCTTAGGTATTCCCATCCCGGTAACAGGGCCACGGTTAGGGGTGATGATAGTCACCTACAAGGCTATTAATACAACAAAGGGGAATGTGGAGAAGGTATGGATTTAACTCACCTCAAGCGATGGTGGAGACTTAAATGATATCGTCTCCGGTCCAGTCATCGGGAGTTGCGACACACCACTTTCTCTGGGTAGAATCGAGTTATTCCCAATGAATGCAACAAGGCCCATCTTATCCAAACTTTCCCGCATAAAATGCTGATCCTCAACAGACTTAATATGATTCTCTAACTTTGCCTGGTCAAGGCTTCTCCAGAGCATACTAGCCTGCACCAAGCGGGGTAGCTTCACATTCAGAATCTCGATAGCCTTATCACCAAGAATGCTGCGCCCAGCAGCAGGCAGGCCAACTGAGAAACGCATTTCAATCATCCTTTCTTCGCCTTCTCTTTGGGAGATTAGGCAAGAGTTGCGCTCGAGGACTTGCTGTGAAGGAGGGTTGATGCTGAAATCTCCGCCTTTGTCACCGGCCCAGCCTTTTCCGCCTGTGGCATTATCCCAACCGCCTTTCTTAATTAAGGCATGGGCATGGCGTGTGAGATAATCACATAGGGCAATTTTCCTTAAAAAATTAAAAAGTATAAGCACCTAATCCTCTAATGATAAAGACAAGCTATGTCTTACCTTGTTCTTGTCGAATACGCCTCTGGAGGAAACTCGGTCCTGCTGAGGGGCATAATGGCCCTGATACGAGATGGTGGTGCATATGCGTCTGACTGGACATGCTCGACAGATAGGATAAATTCCGGGTGCTCATTGCCATGTGGAAATACATATTTGCCAACTACAGCGTCGTTAGACAGAAGACAGGAGGCCTAGGAACGAGTGTGCTCACGCAGGTCCTTATAAGCTCCTGAAGACAGTTGTTAGTGTTTGTTTGGTCAATTGCCCCAATTGTAAAGGAGTTCGCATACCGTATGGTTTACGATTGATCCTGTGAAGGGTATTTGTAAGTTCAGCCCTTGTTCGTAGATTGCCAAATCGCATGTCCGGCCTGTTCTGCGCTGCAGGGCTCAAATTTGGCAGACTATCTCCGCTCATTCCTCTTCCACCACGCTCACTGCCTCCACCTCCATACTTTGCTTTAAAATAAGCTCCCCTCCCTCTTGCTGCTTTCAATGTCCAGAGTTAATTACCTTCAAAATTCGAATTGCGGGGGGGGCTCGGAAGCGGGCCGTTCATGCCGCTCAGTACATGCAAGGCAAAACAGGCAGCTGAAGGACTTGCCTGACATTGACATAGATGAGTACTAAACTTCTGCTCACTCCTCCTGCAGTTTCAAGCAGCCCGAGAATGACAAGTGGGCATTATCAATATGTATTTGCAAAAAAGCCGCCGCGGGGGGTTCCTTCGGATAACTCGCTTGCGGCCTGCCGCAGGGCCCGGGTAGTCTCGTGCCCAGCCGCTACTACAGTAAGGGCCCGGAAGCGGCACATGGAAGTCACGGCAGTCATTTGCTGTCATATGACGGCTGTGCTCGATTGTACAGTGGAATGACGACTAGTCTGGCTTGGCAATGCTCACTTGCTCCGTACGTACCTGACATCCTGCAACCAGACTACTGACATCCAGATGTCCTTGAACCCCCAGGGTGGGCATAGTCTCATGCCAAGCCGTTGATGTTGAGAGGCGCGTCTCCCCCAGTCCCACCTATCTAGACGGACTTGGTTAACTTCTCAGCGAAAGCCCCTCCCAAACGCTCACCTAAACACGTATCACGTACTCTCACCTTCTTGTCTAACAAATGACATGGGACAAGGGGACGAGTTTGATGAGTTTGACGAATTCGATGAGTTCGACGAGGATTTTGGTGACGCAGACGATGCTGCCCTCATAGCGGCCACAGCACAGGTTGAATCTCGGCTGCTCAGCGGTGGTGCGGCGGCAAGTTCACCTGCGTTACCGCTACAATCGACACCGGCGGCAAGCTCGGACTACGGCTACTCGCAACAGTCGCAGCAACTTCCCAGAAGGGTAGCAAACGGTCCTCTCAGGCAAACAACACTCACAGGTGCCCCGCTTCGTGAGAATGTGAGACCTTCTTTCTCACAACAGAAGGCCTCTTCTGGGCCCAGCTCAGGCACCAGGCAGAGCAACTTCAGCAATAGGCTTTCACAAACACCAATGGGGACAAATAGCTGGCCCTTGATGGAGGACCGGGACGGAGAGCCTCCAACTCACCACCGGCTGGACCTCGAGGCCGCAAAAACATGGGTCTACCCAAGCAATCTAGCACATAGAGATTATCAGTATAACATCGTATACCGTGCTCTCTTCAACAACTTGCTAGTTGCACTGCCTACCGGTCAGTCTTTCAGCTGAGCAATGTTAAATGTATCTAACGCTGATCTTGAGTATATAGGTCTTGGGAAGACCTTTATTGCAGCCGTGGTCATGCTTAATTGGTACAGGTGGGCACCCGATTCGCAGATAGTATTTCTGGCACCTACAAAGCCGTTGGTAGACCAACAGATTGATGCTTGCTGCAAAATAGTAGGCATACCTAAAAGCAAGACAGCAATGCTGAATGGTAATATTCCTACTAAGGTGCGGGCAGAATACTGGGAGGAAAAGAGAGTGTTCTTTGCTACCCCTCAGACGATACAGAACGACTTAAAGAGAGGAATAGCAGACCCGAAACGAATTGTCTGCTTAGTGGTAGATGAGGCTCATAGAGCCACAGGCTCATATGCTTATGTGGAGGTCGTCAAACTTATAAGAAGATTGAATAACAGCTTTCGGGTCCTAGCTCTCACTGCTACACCCGGGTCAAAACCGGATTCCGTTCAGGAAATCATTGACGCTTTAGGTATCGCAAGGGTTGAGCTTCGGACGGAGGAGTCGCTTGATATCAAGCCATATATTCCCAAAAAGAACATTGAAACCCAGGTCATACAGCTATCCCCTGAGCTCATCGAGATTAGGGACATGTATGCTGCAATTCTCGAACCAACATTGGATGAGCTCCGGCGCAAAAAGGCGGTGTATTACCATGATGTAACAAAGCTCACACCTTATGGCCTTCGAACAGCTAAGGTGGCTTGGGAGCAGACACCAGCTGCTAGGAATCTTCCAGATGGACCTAAATGGCAGATTAGGGCAATGTTTGACTTTCTTGCTTCAGGGGCGCAGCCACTTGTGCTATTGTTATATCACGGTGTGCGCACCTTCCATACTAAACTTACTGCAATGTGCAATGAAATGAGGGGGAAATCCCAATCGAAAACTAAAGCCAAATTTCTTGACGATCCAAAGCTGAACCGACTGCTAGCGAGAACGAAGGAATTGATTTCCTCTCCTACATTCTCAGAACACCCGAAACTGGATTACCTTGTGAACGCAATCCTAAAACATTTTATGGATAGTGAAGACAAGGGAAGCAAAGATACAAGGGTGATGGTCTTCTCACAATACAGAATTAGTGCGGAGGAAATTGTTCGGAATCTAAAAAAACATTGTCCAGCTATTAGGCCCCATATCTTTGTGGGCCAAGCTGAGTCCAAGGAAGGGCAACAAGGAATGAGTCAAAAGGAGCAGAAACAGGTATGTGAGCCTACTGTGGCATTGTTGATGTAGCTTTCTGACTTCTCTCAGATCATTCAAAAGTTTCAGCTTGGAGAAATCAACACAATAGTGGCAACTAGTGTTGGTGAAGAAGGTTTGGATATTGGCGAAGTTGATCTCATTGCCTGTTATGACTCTAGTGCATCCCCAATTCGAATGGTAGGTCTCCATTCTCAAAAAAAGAGAAGAAAAAAGGGTTGTTGCTGAAATTGAAGTAGCTTCAAAGAATGGGCCGCACCGGACGTAAGCGTGCCGGAAATATTCTTGTCCTACTGACGGAAGGAAAGGAACAAGATGACTGGTTGAAAGCGAAGGACAATTATAGCTTCATGCAAAATTGTATTGCAACTGGGACAGAGTTTACCTTTTGTCATGACCTGTCACCAAGGATATTACCCAAGGAGATAGTACCGGAAGTAGAGAAAAAACATATAATTCAGGCAGTAGAGCCGTCATCTCCACAGAAAACGAGAGGGAAAAAGAAGCTACCACCGAAGAAGTTCTTTATGCCCGAAGGAGTGAACACAGGGTTTATCAAAGCGTCGAGAATTGGCAAGACAAAGGCATTATTTTCAGATTCCGAGGAGGAACACGCTGAGACCGAAACGGAAAGTCTAGCACCTATTTACCCTGATAATTCCTCCAATCTTGGGGTTCTAGATCCCGATCAGTATAGGGAACTTGAGAAGAGATACATGCATGTCCACGGAGATGAAGATGAAATCACGGTTGCTATGCCGAGATTGGATGCCTATCCTGAATATCAAAGAACACTTACCCGGACAAAGCTTATTGGGCATGGACGAGCAACAAAAGCGGTGGTAAAGATGCTAAACCAGATGAGGCAGTATCAGGAGGACTCAGGTAAACTTGAGGCACTAAAAGCGAATTTCCGAGAGGAGGATTTAGCTGGTCGGGAAATATCTCCCTCTCCGGCCCCTATTACACCAATAGCACCAGCAAAATCACGCAATCACCTAGCTTCCCGGTCTGGTAACGTGGTAAAACAGAGGTTTGTGCCAAGGACACAGAAGACTCCAACATCCAACAAACAGAAGGCGAAAGAGGCTTCCTCGACGCTTGGATTCGATTCAGAAGGGTCAGAAAGCCCTGTCATTGAGTTATTATCTTCAAATGGCTCTTTTGTTGGTGACTATGACCAGGAATCAGAGTCATCGCCAGTTACTGTGGAAGACGAAGATATTCCAATGGAGACAGCTGATTTATCGATTGCTGATGGCGTTGGAGACAGTGATGATAATGATGATGATGATAGTCTCCCAGACCCCTCTACTCTACTTCATCAATATGCCGCGCCGATACGAAATGATAACCTGAAAAAGCGTTCCGCATTACCCAAAAAGGGCGTTATTAGGAAGAAAAGGCGGATTCTAGATAGTGATAATGATGATGGTGACAAGGATGACGAACTGTAAATATAATGGTGACTTTCATTCGGGGGATTTGTCTCCCTACCTTCGAGTTCTTCCCTGCTAGTGTAATGAAGGAAGGTGGCGTTTCTGGAGCATATATTTATTTTCATACATGCCTTTTTTCCTTAAACATTTTAATACTCTTTTTAATGCTTCATTTCATACCAGTGGAGTTTACTGCTGTGAGGGTGAAGTACATGTGTACTAATGGTCAAAGTCACAACTTTACGTGCAGATACCAAGCGCACAAATATTTGGAGCGAGACTGTACCGATGTAATGTATATCTTTGACTGTTGTAGGAATAAGAGTAAATCCTCAATGGTGTGTATATTGTAAGGAAGGCGTCCGCGCATTACATTTGAGTCATTGCAAAGTTTGTTTGGCGGTTTACTATTTTCTTAATTTGACGTGCTGTTGGAGGCAATTTACGCCTTGGTAGCTTAGAGGTGTTTACAGAAGTGATTAGTACGTACTGGCTACTTGAGTTGACAACTGCCCGAATAGGCAATATAAGTGCACACAATGGGCGGGCACGAGACCCAGTACTTGCGTTCAAGTTCAGTTCTTGACCTCTCGCTTCACCAACAAAAAAAAAAAACGCAGCAACTTTCAAGCTATTACTAGACATATTTTGGCATGCTTCTCTGTATTAATTTCTCCAATGCATCAATATCGTAAATATGTAATTATTCGTTCGCTCTTGGCAATATGGGAATAGCAATATTGAATTGAACTGCTTCAAATGATGGGGATAAATTATGTTACAATGAATTAAGCTGAATGAGTAGAGGTGATGATCAAAAAGGAATGAAACAAGAAGAGTTCAATTGGGCGTGGGTGTCTATCCTGTATCACCATGGGACAAGATGTGGTGAGGAACTGGTTTCTCTGGGCACGAGATTATGATTTCTCCTCGTTTTTAATTAACTTACAGAAAGCATAATAAGCTATGGACGGTCTTCCGGTGTACAAGACCCATTACCCTGAACTGTTTTCCTGAACATTTCATGTCACATCCTCAACAGTACCATTGATTCCACTCTACTCCTTGATAAGCTCACCCTCCTGTGATCCCTCGGTAATAATCAGGGAAGACGTACAAGTTTTCACAAATACTTCGCTGCGTGCAGCAGCATGCTTCACTGGAGTTGACTTTGAACTGGTAAAGGACCCCACCATACCTCCCACGCCCGACAGCCCGGAAACACCTACACTATAGCCCCTCCTGGAAGCTAACATATCCCGCCCCATTGCCAAGTTCCCAAACACTGCCACGAACTCCACCTCTGCAATCTCGTCCGGGATCATTTGCTCCAGGTTTGCCAAAACCTGATGGGTGTTTGGCTTTCTAGAAGCGGAAATGGAAGAAGAGGAGGTTTCTGTATCATGACATTCGCGACCGTGCTCATTCCATAGCCGGACGACTTCATCCATGTCAAGGGGAGAGGTGATGTAGATGCAGATTGTGGGGATGGCTACCTCGGGATGGATACCCCTGGCAACGCACTGGATATCCTGCCATTCGATGGCGTTTTTTTGAAGAAAAATGACGATAGAGTCGAAGAGAGCGCCAGTGAAGAAACGTGTCGAGGGGAGGGGGAAGGATTGGCGGGTAGGCGGGGTTGAGCGAATGGAGAGAGGTCTGGAACGGAGAGGAGGGCGCCGTGGAGCGGCTGGTGGGGTTGGAGAACGCAGTTGTGGAGGGACAGAAAGGCGAAAAGAGGACGCTGGCTCTGCTGTTGTGGAGGTGGGAGAGCTCATGGCAGTGTGTTTGCTCGAGAGACATCCACTGAGGGATGAGAGGCGGCCCCGAGGAGGTTTAGCTGTACGAACATGCTCTCTCGAAGAAACAGAAACGATCGTATTTGAGAAAGTGCTGGTATAGCGGAGATATGGATTTCTGCCTAAGGACGGGTCATGTAGTGCCTGCAAGTCGGAACTTCTGTTTCCTACCTAATGGCTGTACCTGGGTTCTTCCAGACTCACTATGGAACTCTCTCGTAATTTTGCATCACAAACCACTGCCTGAGCTGCCGCAACCATCATATAGCATAAGTTGCAGACAGTGAGCAGCAAAGTGCACCCCCCTCGCAGCATGTTTTGCTTTGCATGAGACTCCCTCACGCATCACGTGACGCTAACCTCGCCTGCTATACTTGCCCTGTGCTGCAGCGGCATTTGGTCTCCAACGCAGGCGAGCTATGGATTCACAATTGGAACAAAGTCAGGCTTCGCAAATAGTCCCCATCTGACATGATACTAAGTTCCCCTTGAAACTATCAGGGAAAATAATATCCCACGTTGAGACAATTGCGCCGAGAGGTACCAAAAAAGGATATGTTTACTGACAACGCTTGCCTAGATGTGTAAGACAATGGTGATATCCAATACGCAAGTGCATATATTGAGGTTCTTATATGCCAGCTTATGCATCTTATATCCTTATGTACTTAATCTCGAGTCCCAAATGCATACTCTGGATATATGATAGAGTCTTAACTCGCTTGCAAAGTCACTTGGCCACGATCACTTCATTTCAACGTCGTCCGATGTGATATTTGTGCTCGGTACTTACTTTTGTATGTGATTATAATTTGGTCCAAACGCAATACTATTATCAATTGCAAACAATTCGCTCCGCTTCTGTGTCTTTTGTTTGTGGTATGTTTGTGTTGGGCAGGGCAGAATTTCCACGCTGACATCCAAATGACACCTTCATCACGATAAGGGCGTCTACTGCACAGTGGACGGCTGCAACTGCCGACTGCCTCGACCCTGGGCAAGGGTCCTTGCGAAGCTACTGCGGGCGAAAAGCAAAAAGCAAGCAATCGCCACGAGGCCTGTTCTAAGTTTGATTGCTCCTTTCTCAGTCAGGGTCCCTTAAATTTGCAATCGCGTGTCCGATGCCCACAGTTGGCGCTGCAATTGAGCACGACGAAGACCAAGCGTAGTCTCGTAACGAGACGAGACCAAGCGGTGTCGCGTACTTCTCGTTACATTGATAGCGTTATTCTCTGTTCAGCACGTTGCGCTGCCTCAGGATAGCCTCGTGCCGATAGGCACCCCAGCCCAGCCCAGCACCCAGCGCCCAATAGCGGTACGTGTTCGTTCTGCGGCCCTGACTTTCCCTACCGTCACCACCGACGACTATCACCCGCACTCAGGAGTACCAAAAAAGGGTCGCCAACACTTGCAGTGTAACCTCACATAACAAATCAACCCCCCCCCCCACTGCCATCACAATCGCAACACCCCCCACAAGGAACAGCATAGTTCCATTCCCCATATTTAAACGACATTACTCAAGCAATACGAAACCATCACCTCCATTGCTCCAAATTCACCTTGTGCGTTGCAAGCCGAAGTCAGAAGTTACGAAGGGTAGAGGCGCCCTACCCCCGTAGCCGGCCCAGGTATTCAGGGGAACGTCGAAGTATCGCACACGCACCGCTCCCCCACCGCTCCAGCTCAATCCTTGGTGCTTCTACGGAAAATTCACAGTCGTGGCTTCCTCAGGTAGACGCCGCCGTTCTACTGTGGGCAGCAGCGGAGCTCCAACTTTGAGCTCTCTCCATCTTTCCGCTGATACAGGCGCCCTAAATCCTTCCTCTAGTGTTTCCATCAATCGCACATCTGCTACCCACCACACCCCACTCCCGCCGGTCCCACCAACTCCTGGCATGGAGCCCAGTAGCGGCAACCTGTGGGGAGATGGTTTTAATGATCCAGATCGGCACTCCGGTTCGGTCTCTCCTTTGGCGGCTTCACGTCCCCCATCGCCTTTACCTCCATCTAGGATGAATGGGAGCGAGAAAAGACCGGCATGGAGCGCCAAGGCCACTTCAACAATGAACGGGTCATCATCAAAAAGGTTCTGGGGGAAACACCTACGTAAACTTTCTACGTCCTTACCCTCATACTCTCCGTTTTCGTCGAATCCATCCCATGGGCCCCGTTCGAATCCGCTCAGTTCTCTTCGCGCCTTTGTCCTAAATCGGCCTAAGGCGTCATTCCTTTTGCTTCTGACAATACTACTTATTACGCTTATATCGCCGGTGCTCAATCATCACTACCGATCTTCACGATATCTTGGCGGTGGGCATCGATTTGTGATTATTTTGGCTGCTAACAAAGGTGGAGGTGTGATGGAATGGAAAAATGGCAAACAATGGGCTAGTGAAAGGGAGAGCGTAGCCAATAAGAAACATTACTCTAATAAATGGGGTTATCACCTCGAAATAAAAGATATGAGCACCAAAAAGAGGTATGCTCATGAGTGGAGAGAAAGCTGGGAAAAGGTGGATATAATTAAACAGACAATGAGGCAATATCCTAAGGCAGAATGGTATGTAGTCTTATAACAATGCTCAGTACTGGACCTAACGCATGTATTCCATAGGTTTTGGTGGCTTGATCTGCATACTTATATTATGGAGCCATCAATTTCCCTTCAGAGCCATATCTTCGATCATCTTTCAAAAGTGACATACCGTGATATTAATATCTATAATCCTCTTAACATTACCCACCCGTTATCAAAAAAGACTCACCCATTCCTTACCGACATTGAAAGATCTCCTGTTGGAGATGGGAAACCAGAAAGTATAAATTTGATAGTCCCTCAGGATTGCGGTGGCTTTAACCTTGGAAGCTTCTTTATCCGTAGGAGTGAATGGAGCGAAAGGTTGCTTGATATCTGGTGGGATCCTGTGGGATACGAGCAAAAACATATGGAGTGGGAACATAAGGAGCAAGATGCCTTGGTATAATCCTTCCTCTCGGATACCAGTTCTTGCTATTTTACTTACGGGCGTTTAGGAATATCTATATACCAATCAGCCCTGGATACGAGCTTCAACCGCGTTTATCCCCCAGAGAATGATAAATTCATTCCCACCGGGTGCTTGTGCCGAAACTCCGAACGACCCTAGGATCTTCTATAGCGAGAGAGACAGAGACTTCCTTGTGAACATGGCAGGTTGTGAATGGGGAAGAGACTGCTGGGCTGAGATGGCAACATACAAGAAGCTATCAAAGAAACTAAACCGCTCCCTATGGGAACGGTGGTTCGGAAAGAAGTAATGGTGCTATTGCACAATAAGCCGCAGAGAAGCAGACTGAGGAGCTGTGAGATGTTTTCAGGCCATCCAACCTTATGGGACTTGAAATGGCAACCTCATGGTTCAAAAATTGCAGCTGTTCAATCGCCAAAAGCAACAAGGGATCTGGATAATTCTGGATCCAATTCGGGAATTTCATGATATTGTTGCGCCTTATACTTAGATCAACCTTTCGGATATTCATTTCTTTCCTGCTGTTTTTTCTTCTTGTTTTTAGATTTTATCTATTCAATATACTTACTTCAACATACTACCCACCCTAACAATCTGTGGAAGGAACATGTGCTGTCAGAATTGCGATTCACGGGAGCTCTACTGCTCAATAGCTAATCACTAATGCAACACTTCTGAATGTTCCTCGCCGCTAGTCTCAACTCTACTGCTTCTTCAGTCTGTCTTGGCGTGATATCTTCCTTTTGGCCTCCCATCCTGTTTATATGGATTAATTTGCAAACTATTGTGCGGGGCACCTGACGGTACAGAAGGTCAACCACTTTGTTTGGATCAAGGTTGCAGATTTCAAATGTGTCCAGAGGAAGGCTGCCTGTGAACCAGACCGGTCCCTGCAGATGACGTACAATGTCAGATCTGGAAAGATTCGCTGTTCACTAAGCGATTCTGTCATCCCTGTTAGTGCCTTTCTTCATCCTTGGCGAACACACGAATACAGTTTCCCTTGCTATACCGGACCTCGCTGTACCGCTATACCAGATGCTCTCAGGTTGCTACATCCCGCTCCCATACAAAACCCTCTTGCTATACCGGACGCATTAAGAATACCGGACCGGACAGGAATTGCCAGGCAATTACCCCCTTGTGTAATATTTGCTATACCGGATACACTAACACTGATACGTCCAATCTTGGCTACCCCACATTGCATACATAATTAAATTAGGCTGTCGTTGTCGATCCACTCCCCAATTACAATACCCATCCCTATTTTATTCTGCCAAGCATTTTATTCTATAACGGGACCGGACCGGATTTTACAGATCCGGTAGGTATAGCAAGGAAAACTGTACTGTACCGATTATTTTGGGTTTTAGAACAGATGGTTGAAATCTAGTCTGGTTAGTTGGAATCGAACTCAGATGAAGATTCTTTCCTACCCCTGTCAGGCAAAGCGCCTCAACCGTCTAGCGCCAGGTTCTGGGCTAGTCTTCTAACCATACTGGGTTTAGAGTACTGTACACTGTACACACACCTGTTCCGTGGTTATCTTTATCAGTTACCCGACACCCGTTGTTACAAAGCGAATTATTGATATGAATTCATTGCACACTACTACCAGTTATCCAGAAACCAAGACTACAGATAGCTAAACTAGGGCTGCTCTCGTACCCATCCTTCAGCCAAACACTACAAACCACATTACAAACGGAACGGTATGTTTTACAGGCTATCCCCCAGCCCAACCTCATCGTTAATGTGGTGCTCTAATACGCTAAACAGACATGGCAAAAAGAAAGAAAGAAAAAGGGGAAACTATCCAAGAATAACTATATCAAACAGAATCGAGAAGATCATCAAGGAGGGAAAACCTGCATGGAACACATAGCATGTAGCCTAAACCATGAACCAGTCACTAAAAGTGCAATGCAATGGCAAGAGCGGAAACAGAACGAAACGCAGAATCTGAAAAAGCTTTGAGGGAAGATTAAAAAAACTCCAGTGAGGGAAGATTAAAAAAAACTCCACTGGAGTTTTTTTAATCAGCACCGATTTGGATTAGGCTATCGGACCCCTCTATGCTCCACGTGCCCGAGCGCCAGTTCCAGCGCCCTCCATAAGGGGACCCCATCCACCGCTTGCTACAGTGGCATTTGCACCAGTGAATCGACCCCAACCAGTGGCTGATGTAGGCTTTGGAGCGTCTGGAGGTGATGGAGGGTGTGCCCCTCCGCTATATCGACCCCAGCCTACTGGCTCTACTGGTGTGGATGTTTCCGATCCGGTGAACCTGCTCCAGCCTGTTGGTCCTACTGGTGGTGATGGTGCGGGTGTTTGTGGTAGTGGTGGCGGAGCTGCTGCCGACTGGGCGGGAGTGCGATTGAGGTATCTTTCCCAGCCGCGGATAGTCAGCTCAGTAGGAGCTGGAGGGGATGGGGGTGGAGGTAATGTCGCGAGTGCGACAGGAGTACGTTCCATGAACCTTCCCCATCCTACAGGTGATGCAGGTGGGGATGGAGGGCTATGGGAGAGCGTTGGCGGCGAAGGCCTCGGCGGGGCAGCTGGTGTGGAGTCCCAATGAATTCCCCTGTCATCTACGAAAATAGCACCCCCTGGATACATATGTACGCCTCCAACGCTCCATGGATACCCCAAATTCGCGGCCGCCGCTGGAAGTTGCATCGATGCCGCAGGAGCCGCTGGCACCGACACACGTCTAATCCTGTACCCTCTTGCCGTACAGTTTGGGCACAGGCCATTTGATTGCACGTAGCTGGTCACAGACCTACCGACGCACTGCGAAGAACGGCCACGAGGATAGCATCTCATGGTGCGGTGAGTGCTGAAGTGGTTACAGCAGTAAACTTGGACTTCGTCTTCGCACATCTTTCTCGGTTGTGTGGAATTGATCTAAGGGGGTTTTGGTGTAGGTCTGGAGATTGAATGAACGAAATCTCGATTAAAACAATTCCGAACAATGAGACAGAAGTGAAGTTCTTACTGAGTATTTGTTGAGCAATAGGAAACGTCTGTAACCAAGGTATTGTAGAATGGGGCGTTTGATACTGTTCAATGTTGTCTTTCTCTATATTGTATATACTGATGGTGTAAGAAACATTTCAAACAAGACGAGGAATACCTTCTTTAAATATACTTTTTCCCCCTGATATATCCTCCCTTCGCGGAGTCTCAGTTACGCGGTATTTCAAAATTAACGCCTATGGTTGCTGGAACTAGATCCGCAGATATGGATATCAACTACAGCTTTCATCAGTCAAAGATAGAATTTCACTGGAATTCCCATTTGTAGTTGGATGAATCTAGCAAGAGGGTATATATTCCAGAAAGGAAAGCACCTCCAAATTCACGCACTTCAACTAGAAGAAATGCAGCACATACAAGGCAGAGAGACTAAAAGTAGAGCTACCGGGCGGCATACAGGCGGCATACAGGCGGCATACAGGCAGCTGAAGTTCTTCGGCTTTGGAAACAATCCAAAGCCTTCTCTTCCATCAGCTTGCACATACTGTGTTGAATGAAACGTGGAAAAGAGAATTCAAAAATGACTGAAGGCGACAGGAGTATATAGTAGGTACGGGACTGATAGTACTTGAATCCCAGTTGCCTTGCAACTGTCGGAATAATTTCAGCGGCCGGTTTGAAGTCCATGGAAGTGAATATGTTTGGCCAGGCGTTTTGGGATCTCTAAGGTAGTTAGTTATCCAGGTATATTGTGATGAATGCTAACGCTGGACGCTTATTGGAAGCCTGTCAAGTATGACGGGGCATTTTTACCCGCCTGCGGAATTCCATGTGCTAGTGTCTTATATTGAATATGTTTGACAAGCTGATTTCAACCTCAGGCAAATTCGCTGTCCTACAGGAGAATATAGATACATAGAATTATATAATTTAATAAACCACATATGGTGATCGTCTTGCATGTGTATGGTGTGTTCTACTGGTTATGTCGGTTTCCCGCAGAGGCATACAGTCAAGTATCTAACCGCACCGCACCCTTCCAATATGTCATATTGCTGCATTCAATCCCCAAACGCTTTCAGCTTACTTGAGATTACATAAATAGTTTGCAACCAGACTGTAAATAATCTTGAACATTCGTTCGCGGCGGTGGTACTTCGTAAATGGAGCAATATGTACATATCTTTGTGTCTGCAGTTCTACATTTTGGGTAGTAGTTAAGGCCGATGCCGATCATGAATCTTCAGTCGCTGGCATGCGCCATTTCCCCTCGGCATGCCGATTTTGCGCCCGTCACGAGGTGCAAGCTATTAATGAAATCACGGCTGAAGCCCCTAGAGCACAGGTTGAATACATTCACCCTGATTTCACCTCCCTTCAAACAGATTGCGCTTTGTATTTCACCAAAGATTAATGTAGAGGATGGAGGAAATCATTACTGCCTAGTGATGAAAAGAGGCGCCCTCATCATTTGCGCAAGATGAGTAATTAGCTGATAAGTTGTGTGAGAGAAGGGGTATTGATATACGTTGGTGAATATGCAAATCTAGGTATTAATCCCATGGAATTAGAATTACTTGGTGCAGTTGCAGCTTTAGTTCAAATCTCTTAATCTGTGTTGAATTCCACTTTTTTTACGAGATATATATCAAAATCTTTTGTTTTGATCTGGAAGAATATCACTGAGGCTTGACAAGCTTTGTGGCGAGCTTATCGATAAGAATTGAGATGGCAAGCCTACGGGACTGCAAAGCTGTAACGTGTAACAACGCCGGTCCTCAGTGCGCAAAGGGAGCGAGCAATGTCAGTCACAACGCCCGTGAAAATATCACTACCTCTTGTACGCCTCTTGTTTCTGTTATAGGATAGTTATCAATATATATCTTTACTCCCTAGCCATCTTTGTCGAGCTAACGAAAACTTCATAGACGTATCAACAGGACTTGTTCAATGAGATCAAAGAGGAAGATGGGCTTGTAATCCTCGCACGGGGCCTTGGAGTAGCTCGCATAGTAACAAGCTTACTACACACTTATGATGTCGCGGGTGATAATTTGGTTATAATACTTGGAGCAGACGAAAGAGAGAATGAGAGGATCGGGGAAAGTATGCAAGTCCTGATAAAGAGGGTGTAGTTTAGTAGTGCTGAAGAAGCGCCAATAGGTCTCGTAGAGCAAGCTGCCATCACGAAGGTTTCAAAGGCTAAAGGCCTAAATATTGTGAATACTGATGCTATGACAGTCGGGATGAGGTACGCCGAAACCGATGTTGCGGGTTGAACAAGTCACCACTGATAGAAAAGTAGACAGAAAATGTATGCGCGTGGAGGCATATTCTCAATTACGTCTAGGATATTGGTGGTGGATATGTTGACGAGTGGGTTCAAATCCTTCTTCCCTCCCACCAGGTATACAAGGACACTATATAACATCAAGAAGGCTTAATTAACCCGGAGACAATTACCGGATTTGTTGTATTACATGCGGAACGGTGAGTTACCTTTACCTATATATCGAAATAGCAATCCACTAATATTGGGTCCTTATAGAGTGATTGCTACGTCCCTTCAAGCGTTTATCCTGCGGATATTCAGGCAAAAGAACAAGGATGGCTTCATCAAGGCCTTTTCAGATAACCCTGAGCCCTTTACTACTGGCTTTTCCCCACTAGCAACTATGATGCGGAACCTTTTTGTTCGTCGGTCGATGCTCTGGCCTCGATTCCATGTTACAGTATCGAAATCCCTCGAGGCAAGAAAGCCTGAGGTCATAGAACTGGAGGTCTCAATGACAGATTCAATGAGGGATATCCAGACTGCGGTTTTGGAGTGTATAGAAGTCTCAATATCCGAGCTGAGAAGATCAAATTCTCAGCATCTAGAGCTGGAAGATTGGACTCTTGACAGTGCCTTGCATAAGAGCTTTGATGTAATCATCAGGCGACAGTTGGACCCTGTTTGGCATCGGGTCAGCTACAAGACAAGGCAAATAGTGGCGGATTTGACTGTCTTGAGAGGAATTTTACAGTACGCCTTCTGAGTTCTACAATGGGGAATGTCCAAACTGACATGATCAGCTTAGTTCTCTGTTGACTTACGATTGTGTCTCATTTCATCGATATCTGGAGACTATTATGGCCGCAAATGCCCCTCCACCTGGATCTACTCGTCAAACTGAGTCACCTTGGTTGTATCTTGATGCCGCCCACACTATTTTCGCCCTGGCAAAAAGCCGGGCTTACACAGGTACCTATGTGAGAGGGAACGATCGAGGCACAAGCGAGATACCCAGAGGCCTTGTTCCGGTATTAGAGGAGCAACCAAAGTGGGCTGTCTTGGCGGAGGTTCTGCGAGAAATTGAGCATGATATATATGTCAACCCAGTGCCACTGGAGACATCTAATGGTACTACCCTCATTATGTGCAGTGATCAGGCAACATGTCGGCAGATACGGGAGTACCTACAGACCATGGATGAGAAACTTCCTAAAGAAAATCAAGGCAGTAATGCTGAAGAAGAGGAGGATGAGGGTCATCCATCGGCGGCCATAATGCTGAGAAGAAAGCTGCGTGCGTACTTCGCCTGGAAACGTGACTTTGCAAAAGCCAGTGCAACGTTACTGAATCCCCAGCAAAGTCTTCCGCCGGCACAAAAACGTGAACCCGAGTCGTATCGAGGACGTGCTCCTCCCAACAAACGAAGGAGGGTTCGTGGGGGAGCAGCAGCGGCAGCTGGTCCTTCCAGAGGTAGTGGTGGAGCAATACAAATTCCGGAAGATCAGCCGAATCAGTTAGCCGAGATGGTAGCTTCCATCCAAGCAACGGAAGTGGAACAGCAAGCGAAGCAAGAAATTGCAGACGACCCAATGGAGGACATGGAGGACTATTACGAAATGTTTGATATGAAAGAGTTGGTGGTAGTGCATCCATATAATGAGGACAATGATGAATATCTACTTGAGGAGCTGCGCCCCAGATTTGTAATTATGTATGACCCTGATGCAGCATTCATACGGAGAGTCGAGGTAAAGTAAAGTAGCTCATAAATTCTAATACGCACTATTGCTAACGGAACTTTTCAGGTGTACCGAAGCTCTCATAATGAGCGGAATATACGGGTATATTTCATGTTTTACGGTGAATCTGTTGAAGAGAGACGGTATCTCAGCGCTGTTAGAAAGGAAAAGGATGCATTCACAAAGCTGATACGTGAGAGAAGTGTATAGGCACCTCATACTTTTCATTATCGGTTGTCCCCACTAACGAAAATGTGACTAGTCGATGGCTCTTACCCTCACACACGAGGGCCAAGCAGTTTCGGACCCTCAAGAACAATTTCTACGCACAGTCAACACGCGTATTGCTGGCGGAGGCAAGCTCGCTGCTACCGCTGAGCCACCTCGTGTTATTGTTGATGTTCGCGAGTTCCGCAGCTCACTACCTTCATTACTCCATGGACGGAATATGACAATTGTTCCTTGTATGCTTACGGTCGGTGACTACATCTTGACACCTGATATCGTGGTTGAGCGCAAGTCTATCAAGGACTTGATCTCGTCATTCAAAGATGGTAGACTCTACAACCAGTGCGAAACCATGTTCAACCATTACAAGTACCCAATGCTTCTGATTGAGTTTGACCAAAACAAGTCTTTCAATCTGGAACCATTTGCGGATATGTCTGCCGGTCAGGGTATAGGGTCAAATGACCTGCAGACGAAGATAGTGTTATTAACCATTGCATTTCCAAAGCTCCGTATCATATGGTCTTCATCACCATACCAGACTGCCGAGATTTTTGAGCAGCTCAAAAAGAATCTAGACGAACCTGACCCTGTGAAGGCGGTGCAGGTGGGCCTCGAGGAAGGAGAGGAGAGGGCAAACATATGGAATCAAACGCCGCAGGACATGCTCCGCGCAGTACCGGGCATCACAATCAAGAACTACAAGAACGTGATGATGGAGCTAGAAAACATGATGGAGCTGGCCAATTTGGAGGAGAATGAGATTATTGAAATAATTGGCGCGGAAGTGGGGAGACAGGTGTATAGGTTTTTCAACAAGAGCGTATTTGAGTAGCAGGGTCAAGGCGTTCACTACAATGACTCTGTTTCGAAGACAAGGAAATTTTATGAAAAAAACAATATAGAATCTAGAATGTAAATCAACCCATGCAAATTATCTTTCCCAATTCTATTCATAACTATCAACAAGGCCCCTTCATCTAGGCCGACACCACTAGTAAATTTCCACACTCCAACTCTATGCCACCAAGTACTCACAATACCAACAGAGAAAGCAAAATTACACTGAGTATCTGTATTCCTCCGCTTCGCTTACAAGATAGAAAGATCTCCAAATTTCTCCTGCATAGGGGTTCAGCGACTTCGCAGATATATAGATAAATGGCAAAGAGGATGAATATCACCTTGTAACCGGCTGGCATCCACCTGCCCTTGCTGACCATCTCTGCGGTCCTGGCATCAATGTCCGCTCGTGCCTTGGCAACATCGTCCTATATCGATTGAAACCAATGCCACCGCGCAATGACGCAGGGCAAGAGTTCAATTAGCCGCCAAAGTTCAACCAAACTCCCTCACCACCACTTATATAACATATGTATTCTCTCCAAAAATATGACTCCTTACCACAGTCAAATCCTCGAAAGGCCTAGCTGACTCAATGTTGTCTAATGTTTTCTTCAAATCTGCCAACTCGTGGTCAACCCCCTCCTTGGTCTGCTCGGCATTCTTCACCGCAATGTCCTCAAATCTCTCGATCTCTGCAATCTGCTTGCTGACATCATAAGTCACCGGCTTGAACTTGTTGTACGCCGCCTCGAGCTCGTTGATGATAGCCTGGTTGTTGAGGATCGAGCGGTAATGCGCAAAGTCGACTGTCTGCGGTGCCTCGCTGAGGATGGTGTGCCTGCGGCGTACGTCCTCGTTGCGCTTCTTGAACGCCTGCAGCGCGGCTGCCGTGTTGCCCTTCAGGCCGAGGGTGGAGGCGAGGCGTGCCCACTCGATTTTGAGGGCAGCACTTTTCTGTGTGGAGGAAGAGCGGGGGTGAGTGGGTGTCAGATATTCCATAATATTCTCACGGGAAATGGCAATTCAGAAAAATACAGGGGTGTACTAACTGCGACGGACATCGTTATCCGGGGTTGTATCGAAAGCAGAGTGGTGATGCTAAACGGTGTTCTCAATTCCGGGGGTCGCTGGAGATGAGAGGTTTCAATGTCGGGATCGGTAACCTAGCGAGGACAGAGTAAAGTGAGCAAATTGCCAAGATGCAGGGTTACAGGGAAAGACAATGTTATTGTTTACACTGAATATACGTCACAGATTTACGATAAAAAGTGCATTAAACTATCATTCTTACTCTCACGTGAAAGAGGTGTCTAAACATGACTACTAATTAAGTAAAAGAGTGAAAGCTCAGGACATTAGTAATTTCACTGCCCAGGCGGTATTCAGTGTCCTGAGATCCTGATAGTTTTGCCCAGTTCCCAAAAACAAAACCGGAATACCAGTAGCAAAAACCATGCTGATCAGAGTACCAATCTGTCGGAGTGTCAATACTTGCTCCAAAAGGCATGAAGATGAGGGTAACTGACCATATCACCAACTGTGTCACATTTGCTGATAATGAATCCATCCAAATTCCTTCCACTTCCAAAAGCAGCATTAAAGTTCCTTGCTTGCTGCACAGAGTCTGTCCCGACAAGCGCCTCACCGACCATCAAAATCTTATCGGGAGCGGCAAATTTGGCGAATTTCTCCAAACTAGACATGAGTCTCTGGTCATTGTGCCTCCGTCCTGCAGTGTCGATAAGGACAACGTCATAGCCCTCACTTTCCGCATAGTTCACTGCATCCCTAGCGATGTTCGCAGCATCTTTTCCATATCCCTTTTCGTAAAGTTCCACCACACCACCTTCTCGCTCGCTCAGCTCCTTCAAATTTCTAGCGTGCACACGCAGCTGCTCAACTGCGCCAGATCTGAACGTGTCGCAAGCGGCAATCAAGACCCTGTATTTATTCTGAAGTAAGAAGAAGCAGATCTTGGAAAGGTTGGTGGATTTTCCAACGCCATTAACTCCGACAATGGAAATAACATACGGACGCCCTTTGCCCTTCTGATTTTGAATCTCACGGAGAAGGTCAAGCGAGGTAGTTGGCGTGAGAATCTTGCGGAGAGAAGCTTCAACAGATGCCTTGACCGCTGTTTCAATACCTAACCCCAAGTTAGTAACGAACCTTTGAGAGAATCAATTTTCTCAAAAATTGTCATACTTTGAAAGTTTCCAGTCTTTTGTCCAATTAAACTCTTCTCAACAGTTTCGCATACCTGAAGTGCAGCCTCTCTTGCGACGTTCTTCTTCAAAAGATGATCCAACATTGCTGCCATGGGGTTTTCGAGATCCGCCTTTGTCAAAACCTTTCCCCCTATGAAGTTCTTGAAATATGCAAAAGCGCCGGCGCCGATGCCTCCGGATTGATTCTTCGTTTTATCCTCCGAATCTGCTTCCTGCAGAAGAGCATTCACCTCCTCATCCAAATCCTTTAACACAAACTCGCCCTCTGACGTTTTCTTACCCCACTCCTCTTGCTTCACATGCTCCAACTTCCCTATGTTTCCGTTGACTTCATCATCGGAAGATCCACTCGTAGGTCCAGTGGCTGAATAGTCCAAAACGGCATCATTATCATCTTCATCTGCAAACCCATCGGCTGTCCATTTGCGCATCTTTTTGCCAGATCCCTTCTTCTTGTCTGTCTTTGCAATGCTTTCTTCTCCGCTAGATATACCCGAATTCCACATGGTCATGCGTCCTCTCCCCTTATTACTCTTTACTTTCGAAGTTAATACGCCTGGAGAAACTGGCCGTGGAAGTGGTGGTGGGGGAGCAAGAGTCGCAGGAGGCGCAGGAGAACCAGGCTTGGAGAGAGCTACATATCCAGTCCCTAATGTTAACCAGCTAGCCATACAGCTATTTAAACTTACAGCTATTTAAACTAAACTCACCCTTCATCATGCCTGGGATTCGAGGAGGCTCCATCCATCCATTATCCTTCATAGGCCCGCCATTAACTGTATGAGTGGGAGGCACCCTAGCCACCCCCCCGGCCTTCTTTTCCAGTTCTCGAACCCTGGACTCGAAGTAATCATCGAAGTGGCATTCGATAGTAGATGTATGTGATTTCTTGAGCTGTTCACCGTACAATGCCACAAAAAGCTTCTTGACGGTGTCCAGGAGCTCATCGATCCAGGTAAGCTGCAATAGGGAAGAATAGACTGCCTGTTGCAATAGGATTAAGGATTATATTAGCAAAGAGATATTATATGACCAGAGAGAGCGGTCAACTGCTGCGAGAGTGTAACCATGGGGTTTGGCGCACTGACAATGAATATCAAGCCCAAATCGTTTGCCGTCCTCCATTTCAACGTATAAGTATCCTTCTTGTACCACTTGCCCTCACTTCCCTGTTGCACACGGTCCTCAATAAAGACGTCGCTGATCAGAGCGTTGATAACTGACGGGCTAATTGGTGTATATTTCTTTGACCACAGGACAACGCCACTGGTCGAAACGACCTCAAAGCAGTCAAGCATGATCGATCAGAAAAAGTGTGGCCTGAAGAGACAATACTGTTTCTGTGACTAGCAGGTGAGACGCAACGGCGGGCAAGGTTGTGAGTGCGAGAGGTACTCGAGAACGGAGTGCAAGAATTCCCTATTTGAAGATCAAGCAAAGGGCAGCGTGTTCTGTCTGCTTACGCTTGCTTAGCCTCTTGCACGGTACGTAGAGCACTCTACATGTAACCCTAGGCCCAGGTTGCAAGGTGGACAGCTGACCTAACCAGAACAACGCCTTATCGCCTTCCTGTCCTGTAGTTTTTCGCAGCACCGCCGGGCGCCAGCACTGGCACCAGCCACACGCCAAGTACGGTAGGTCCCCGGCTTACAAAGGTGGCGCAAGCGTCCCACCGTGGCGCCGCACGTTGCCCAGGAGACAAGTGCTGGTACTATTAGCTAGTGGCAAGGGTCCAAGAAGCGCGCAGGCAGCTTAACCTCATCATTTCCACTCCACCTCCAGCGCTGGCTCCTTTGTTTGCACATATATATCAACAGCTAGGACATTTCCATTCGTCTGCACTAAAGCCGGCACACCCACATTCCCTGTTCATCAACGCAAGATGCCGAGAGCCGAAGTAGGAACGAACAAGTACCTCAGCAACCGCATGAAAGCAAAGGGGTTGCAGCGCCTGCGCTGGTATTGTCAAGTCTGCGAGAAGCAATGGTAAGTCGCTCTTATCATAGCTTGCGCTTCACAAGTCCATTTATGCTAACGATCTCCGCAGTCGGGATGAAAACGGCTTCAAATGCCACACCCAAAGCGAGAGCCACGTCCGACAGATGCTCGTCGTTGGGGAGAACGCCAAAGCGCACGTGGATAATTACAGTAATCAGTTCAAATCTGATTTTCTATCACTCCTCAGGACCTCTCATGGAGAAAAGAAGATCAATGCCAACCACTTTTATCAAGAATATATCAGCAACAAGCAGCATATACATATGAATGCGACTCGATGGGTGTCTTTAACTGAGTTTGTGAAATACCTAGGAAGAGAGGGTTTATGCAGGGTTGAGGAAGGAGAAAAGGGATTATTTATATCATGGATCGATAATTCCCCAGAGGCGTTGGCCAGAAAGGAGGCAATTAGGAAGAAAGAGAGGATGGACAGGGGAGATGAAGAAAGGGAACAAAAAGCAATTCAGGAGCAGATCGAACGGGCCAGAAGGGAGGCTGAAATCAGCGGTAGACTAGGGCCAGAGTTATCCGAGGATCAGAAAGTACTACAACGCGGAAGTGAAGCTGAGAAAATCAAGCTTAGCTTAGGGGTGAAGACAAATTCTACTTTTACCCTAGATGCCGCAGCCAGCCCGGAAGCAGAACCAAAGGACGCCAAAAAAGAAGTGGATAGTAAAGTTAACCCCGGTGCATCGAAGATCTTGGTTAATCCTCCTACGAAAAAGTCAAAGAATGTTTTTGCTGCAATGGCAAAGAAAAAGAGTGGAGAAGTCAAGAAAGATATAGGATCTGTGGCTCTTTCGAGGCCAATGAGTGAAGCAGAAAGGATCATGAAAGAAGAGCTGGAGAGAAAGCGAATCAAAAATGGGAGTGATAACTCCTCCAAACGACAACGATTTGTTTGATTTTTCAGTACTTTCCACTCTGTTTGTGTATAGGCAAGGTGTTTGGAGTTGGGGGTTTGTCATTTCAATGGTATATTTTTACCTCTTTATTTTTTTCTATCACATTGTAACCTAATTTGACTAAACGATTTCATGGTCTATTTGTTCTAAACCCATTTAACCAATTACTCGCTCGATGCATTCGATTCCGTACTCCTCCTTTAACTCCCTGATGAGAGGGTTATTGATCTTCGGGTTCATAGGCGCAAGAATACCCTTGTCGCTAATTGTTCCATTGAGGACTTGCTTCACCGCAACCGCACATGGCACGCCGACAAGTTTCGCCATGGAAGAGTAACCACCTGGTACTCCATAGTCCACTAGAGTGGATGTGCGTGTTTCCTGTATGGTTTTTAGCAAGAAGAGAACGACATCAAATAGATAACATAAGCAAATGCCATACCCGTTTTCCGTCAGCCAGTTCAATCTCAAACTTATGCTGAAGCATGACCATGTCGCGCTCATTTGGACCATACTGCATCTTCGCTTCGAGAGTTGCACACAGAGTATCCAATGGGTTACCACGGGGAATGATCTTATCTTCTGAGAATAAACCCAGCCAGCGGAGACCATTGATGATTCGAGTCTTTTCATCCTCATTTGGGAATGTTGTCACCGATGAAATGGCGTTGACAAGATCCCTACATATTCATGAGCATACAATACCACCTGAATAAGGAAGTGGTTTATCTAACTCTTCCGCGGTGGATGAAATCTTAAGAATCTTCGCAAAAACCTCCTTCCATGTCGGTGGCTTGGCTGATTTTGAAAGGAACTCTGTAGGGGTGTCCTCCAAAAATCCGATATCAACAAGCACTTTGATAAACTCTGCGAAGCCTTGATATCTCAGGGTCCCCCGTATAATCGTCTGAGCCTCGGGAATACCGTACCTTTCCTTATAGGGGCAGGAGTCACGGTTTGGATATGCGATGAATGCGTACCCGGGGTAAATGAAATATGGTTTTGCTGCTTCCATGAGCTTTGGTCCCGAAATCTCCTCAATCTAGATATTGTGGTTGACATAAGCTAATATCTCCAAATGATATCTACATCAGAATGGGTACTGGTAACTACCTTCCCATCTTTCCAGTACCTGGCATTGTTTCGAAGTGCAAGCAGGACGCCACGTGATGACCAGGAAAACTTGTATCCTAGTGGATTATCAGAGTCTTCAGGTGCTGGCAAGCCACCACAGTAAGACAAGAAGCTCAATACTTTTCCTCCGGCAGCGTGAACTTCTTCGATCATCTTAACAGCATACAAGTGGTCAATTCCAGGGTCGAGTCCGATTTCGTTCATAACTGTGATACCAGCAGCCTTTGCTCTAACCAGCAATGAGTCTCTGAGCTGTACTTGAGTAGTTTGGAAGCTTACGCTGTATCGAGCTCCATCATGGCTGGTGAAACATAGCTAGTTGTCACCACATGCTTCCTGTTCCTGATGGCTGATTTTATCACAAGAACGTGGTGAACGTATGGAATCAAGCTAAGAGATCGGCGTTAGTAGCAATTGATGGTATTCTGAGCTTCGACAAACCTGACAACAAGGTCATGCTTAGCAACTTCGGCATCCAGAGCTGGTGCATGCTCGATATCAAGGGCAATTGGCATGACACCATCAAGACCTGCAGAGAGTTTCTTTGCAGTTTCGACGGTGCGGCAAGCTACAACAGATCGTTAATGTTGACGATGTCTCTGGCCAATTGAAAGGGGGTCCATTGAGATAAATTACCAATGGTGACTTTGATACCAGCCTTCGCCAGAATATCCAGGCACGGCTTAGCGACGAATCCAGATCCAAGAAGAAGAACTTTTTGAGACATTGAGACCCAACGCGTGGATAACGGTATAAAGATAGGGCAGAGTGGAATATTTTCCCTGAGGGTTGCTCCGTTGCAATTGCTCAGAAGGTGTCGGTGCTTGAATTTAGAGCTTGCTACGCCTGGGGAAGTTGAAATTTGCACAAGGCCAGGGCCCTGCTAATTGGTATCTACTTACTTAGGTAATGAGGATGCCGAGAATGGTACCTCGGTGGGCAGCAGGGACTGTGTCAAGGCAAGTCCAATCACTCAAACGCATAGGCTCCAAAGATGTACTAGTAACCAGGTACTAGTACTCATAATACCTAGTCTCGTAACCAGATTTCATGCCACCGCTGACTAAGTCCGGCTAGGAGACTATGTTCAGGTGTATGTTGTAAGGTGGTGGTAGAGAACTCAGAGGGCTACCAAGTGCCAGGTATCCACATTCGCATAGTGCATACTGCATTCTGCATAGCATATAATATGCAAGTCAGGTGTCCCAATACTTTCGAAACGACCTAGTACTAAGTAATAAGTATCACTGAATCACTCTGATGCATACGCTCATCGACTGAATAATCTGATGCTTTCTACACCAGTTTTACTGGTTGTGACTGACCGTTTCGCAAACTGTTGCACCAAAAGGTAGAACTACCGGTGACCGCCGGTAGTACGGGATATACTAGCTAGTAAAATATGTATTCGGACATAGCGCATAATGTGTAGTAGTACCCCTGTCCGAATACATATTTTACTGGCTAGTATAGGAGTATTCAAGCATACGGGCTTCAAGTACCATTCGCGCCAGGTCTTCATGCATAGCAAGGGCGGGACGGTCACGTGGTACTCATCTCGCCGCATCTGAGCCCGTCCGTTCACATGCCAGCATGTCAGTACTCGTGACAACTAGTTGAGGTGAAACACCCCCATGAGTTTGTGAAAACCCATCATCAGAGTATCATGCTGTGAACCAATCCCTCCACCCCCCAGTCTTTCTACGTAGTACCTTTAATCGTCTCAACTGAGTTTGCTTTTTAGAATCCCCTGTATCTCTGATACATGCACTGTATAAACACTATCTACTCCGTATAGAGTTAGAACTTGTGTTTAGAATGTCAAGTTTCGAGACTGAGGCCTAGAAACTTTGACGTCACATATGAAGATAAATATCACCGACTTACAGTATAGATGTCC
This sequence comes from Kalaharituber pfeilii, assembly GCA_015179045.1. Taxonomy (NCBI): domain Eukaryota; kingdom Fungi; phylum Ascomycota; class Pezizomycetes; order Pezizales; family Pezizaceae; genus Kalaharituber; species Kalaharituber pfeilii. The sequence goes on from WHUZ01000004.1 coordinate 370,833, forward strand.
ACAACTCAGGACTACACGTCATCACTGCCAAAATGAAAGTTTTCTGCCGAAAACCTCTCAATATGGAACCGGACATTTGAGTTAGTAATCTCATTTCCAGCTTCCAAATTCTCTTGAAGACTGGAACGATGCACTCACCAAATATGGAGGCAGGTGCACGTGGTCTCGTCCCTTTGACATGGCCAAGTTCCAGCCTTAATGAGACCTAGATAAGTGTGCTAAATTGTAGTTCATTGATCAGTGAATTTAAGTAGTTGGGATATTTATATAGAAATAAGTTCGCTAAGGGAGGAATAAGATGTACATGCTTGCATTAGCTACAGCAGTACTTAGGTACATTATATACGATGCTTTAATAATTCAAACATGGATGTAACCAGGCATCAAATCCGTTGACAACCTCCGAAGAACTGTATTCATTCCTTGCTTTGTTCCTCTAGGGCCCCGTCCCTCTACAACTCTACCTCCCATCCATCATTTCATCTATCCAAACTATTCTGCATACACTCACAACGTGGTATCTCCTCGTTCGTACATGAAGTTTTCCTCTTGCTCTCATTGGTTCCCGTATCATTCTTCACCCCCCACTCCCGCACAAATCACGAGGGATTCACCCTACATCTTCCCTACCCCATGCCCCATGTTTTCATATTTCAAGTTTTTTCCTTTCCTACATGCATCAAGCAATTCTCCATCCGGAATCGTCCCTCTTCCGTCAGTATTAGACGTTGACCCATCCAACATTCAAGTTCATTAAAGGCTACCCTTTCTCTCATTGCCACAATGACACTGCTCGACACTTGGACATACCATATTGCCATACAAGTTCCAATCTCTATCATATCACCAGTAGAAAACAAAGATCCCTATATGAAAACCTCAAACAACCCATATATCGGTACTCAAGCTCTAACAATAAGTACAGTGCAAGTACCGGTATGTAAAGTACATGTGTCTTCTCTATTTCAGTCCCAGCAGCAGCAGCAAGCCCAAAAAGAGCAAAAGTAAAGGGTAAATACTCATCACTTCTGTGAGCTACAAAGTACTGCCCCTCTGGGAGGGGGGGGGGGAAAAGCATAAAAACATCTGAACCAATTACTTTTGACGTACCCTGTACCTTATTTTCACATGCTACATTCTTCCCTTATACAGTAACATCACTCACAGTGTATAGAGTACTCTTCACTGCTGACACTTCGTTCACTTTCAGACAATTTTCAATCGTCGTATTGGTTCATGTAAACCACATCTTTTGACAACACAACAATTTCTTGCCCTAAGTTACCACACACATTAGCTCATCTACTCCATGTACCCAATGCAGTAGCATTACACTAACAACATGCTCACAAAAACAAAAAAACCTCTCACCTGGATAAATCTCCTCCCTAATTCTACATTGCCATATCATGCAATATCCCCTCCACAATAATATTCCCCAACAATTGAGACCTCCTCGCGCCTACCTTTCTAATCTTAATCCACCAGCTGTCATGGTTTCTTGTATTATACTCCCTTCTTGTGCGGTGGAACCATTATTCCCACTTTGTGCAAGGTCTCCGATAGTATATGTAGCAACTAGCATAGCGATAAATGCGAGTATAACCCCGTCGGACAAATATCATAGAAGCGCTACGCGCATGGCTTAGTGATATTGGGACCTGGGGCTGCGACGCAAACTAAGTCATCATCGGGTCTTCCCTAAGTGTAACTTCAGTTTCTGCCTGCGCGAGTTTGACGTCAGTGTGATTGTAAAGAAGTTGTCGAACTTTGAGACTATGTGCTGAGAGCCCGTGTGCACTGGCCGTTCATATCCAAGCGCCATTTTGCTGGGAATTGTTATTTATAAGTGGAAAGGTAGTATAAGAAATCAATGTGCAACCCTTCAATTGACTTGGTCGCCCAACTTAAATACTATTTCAGCCAGAATGAGTTTTGCTAAGTGTATCATGGCTGATAGCGGATATCCTCGAGACTCATTCGTGTTTTGGTATCAATTTCCATCATTCCTCGGAGAAGAACTAAGGCATATGGAGTAAGGACGGCATCAGTTATTCAATAGGAAAGGGTAAAACTCACAATGAACTTCTATAAATAGCTTTCCCCACAGCTCATCCCTTGTATGGCCATTACTTTTCTTGTATTCAATGAATTCCCACGATTCATCTGTCGGTTGATCCTACGGTGTGCTGCCGGCTAACATAACGAACAACACCACTCCACAAGACCAAATACCAACTAACTTACTATAATGCTTCCTCGTTATGATGCAGATGTAGAACTGGGGATTAAGGAAAACAAGGCAGTAGCATAGGCACGGTATCAAATTGGAAGACTGGTGAATAAACATACGGAGGGGATTCGCAGCTAGCTTGCAGATATTTTCTGCGCTCTGCGATGCTAGAACGAACTTGTAAATCCAACGTCGGCAATTTTGAAGTCACAATCTCTGTCCATCAATATGTTCTAAGGCTTAGAAAATATCTAGAGAAATATTGTAAGTCAATGCACTATCCGTTGAAAGACTCGGAAAGAGCGTTCTAACCTCAATGAGAAATTCCTAGCCCATGTAGATATGTTGCTCCTCTACTACCGTGTGAAATAGAAATGTGCAATATCTTCCGATAAACCAATATCCGATTCAAATTGAAGTTTGTGTAGATCACTCGAAAGCGGGTCGGATTGGCTCTGGTTGGTTTGGCGGAAACGCGGCATATTCAGCTTATATATCCGTAGGCTGGTTACGAGACTATCTAATCATGGGAGTGCGAGATCAATGTACAGGAGATCACAGTGCAGCGGGCTGGTATATATCAAGCCGAAATGGAATAGAACGAAACTAACACGAAAAGAAAGCTTAAAGGGTGGACCGCAAGGAGGCCAATAGATATGAAGAGGCCGTATGAGCTTTGGACCAGCGGGCCGGCTGCTGCCTCCCGGCGCGGACTTGGCGAACCGGTGCGCTATGTCCTAACGGGCAGTCTGTTTATTGGCAGCGGGGCGTGTCCACAAACGCCTAAACCCTCTATGTGTCCGCCAATGCCAACAGGAAGGCCGCACCAGCAGAAGCTCCCAATCAAACACTTGTAGCCTCAGCCATCACATTTCCAACGCCAGCTAAACAAAATAGCATATCTCTCGGTAGCTTTCGATTGCTCTATTTCCAGCTTGCTTCCCAATTTCCGATACCCCCGGCACACTAGCATATCGTCATTATTACTACCAAATGGATTTCTCTATGGAAGACATTGAGAACGCAAGTTCCAGCTCGGCACAGGAACAAGAGAAGCTGGACAAGGCTGCCCCACGGGTTGAGGCAGGGTCTGTCACCAAGCGGTAGGTACCCTCTTGCTCACGCCACCGCGGCGATTCGTAAGATGAACTGACATTGTGCGGACAGTCTCCAAACCGAACTCATGCAGCTCATGATGTCGGCCACCCCAGGCATATCAGCTTTCCCAGATGACGGCAATCTACTCCAATGGACTGGCACTATAACTGGGCCTGATGGGACTTACTATGGTGAACATTACTTTTACGCTCAGAGTTCAAATCATGGCACTGCGTATCATCCACTGACGATCACTTCCCTCCAGAGAGCCTCACATTCAAGCTCAGCTTCTCATTCCCCTCCAACTATCCCTACTCTCCTCCTACGGTCCTCTTTAAGACTCCAATGTTCCACCCCAACGTCGACATGGCCGGACGCATCTGCCTCGACATTCTGAAAGACAAGTGGTCAGCAGTGTATAACGTGCAGTCGATCCTTCTCTCATTGCAAAGTCTTCTAGGGGAGCCCAACAAGTGAGCATCATCCCATACTAGCCAACAAATCCCCACAAGCTAACTCTTAACGCCTAAAAGTAAATCCCCTCTCAACGGCCAGGCTGCGGAGCTATGGGACAAGAACCCAATTGAGTATGTACCAATCATGTCAAAATATCATCCATTTACATTTACATTTTCTTCTAGAGCCAAAGCGAAGTCTTCAGCTAACGTAATTTATCCTACAGGTACAAGCGTCTCTTGATGCTACGGCACCGAGAAGTGGATGACTAGATCTACACTACTAAGGACGAGTTTTGTTTGTGAGAGAAGTTTTAATAATTTGGATCTTTTCATTTCATATTTCTATTTGTATTCGGTTCATCATGACCGGGTGGCGACGACGATGACGATGACAATTGTGTTTGGGTAATTGTTGGGTACAAATACGGATATTGGAATGCCTTCATCCGTCTGGACCAGCCAAACGAATCAAGGCGCAAGGCGTAAAGAGATTCCTACAAAGTACAAATAACGAACCTTTTTCCCAGCCTTTTTTCCTTTTTTGCAGAGCGAAACAGAGAAAATCAGCTTCTGCCCAGCAGATGCAGCGAAACCCATAGTCCTCAGTTCAAATCGAACGATATATCCCATCTATCAACATCAGACTGCAAACCTGAAAATACGCATACACTCTTCGCATCTACCATAAGACTTTGTTCTGTACATACCCCCGATATATAAAAATAGACAAGAGAAATGAAAAATGAAAAATAAAAACGATAATGATAATGATGTGACAGATAAGTTTCAGGCTGATAGACAAGATGCAAAGACAATTGAACAGCCCATATCCTCAACAAAACGCTCCCGATGATCATCACCTATCCTCATTCCCCAGTATAATGGAATTCGGAGCAAATCCTTTAGATTTGGTTTCCCAAACTCTTCCCAGCTTCAAGAAACAACCCAACTTAGACTTGCCCCCCAAAAAAGGGAATAAACGTATAAACCGGCAGCAACAAGTAACTCAACTTCGGTACCAAATATTTATCTACATCACAGAGAAAGGCACAAAAAACGCAATAACCAGCTTTTCGCCCAATCTTTATTTCGCATAGACAGTCCCATTTTTCTTCCCCGCCCATTATTGAATCTGCGCAATCTCAATCTCAGTTTCCTTATGCAATTCTCATCCCATCCTAACCTAACCCATCCTATCCTGACGAATTCAAAAACCCACCAAACGAAACATCAAGGAAAATGAACGCCGAATGATAAGAAGACACCCTAAAAATCAAGCTGATAATAAGAAAGAGCCATGACCCGAGTAAAAATAAATATATATACAGAAGCAGAAAGGATACGACGAGTGTGGTCGGTTCTAAATGATTCGTTGACCATGATGATATTGGTTGGAGAGGAAGACAAGAAACCAATGTTACAGATAGCCTTATGATGCATTTGTAGAACTATGGGTATATATTAGTAAGAAAGCTCGCCGCACTCACGCACTGTGAATAACTTACATATCAAGGATGGTACCCCCAAGACTATTCAGTGGATTCGGTATTGGTGTAGCGGGCGTTATCGGAGTGGATCCATTTCCCGCCTTAGAGGCCGACTGAGGAGCCTCTAGTTTCTTCTCCACAGCAGGTGTACCCCACGTTGGTACAGTCCAGGCAAACCCGGTGAACGACTTGAGTGTGAACCCCGTCTTCGACCACTTCTTGCACGGCTTTCCAGTGCGGTCCAAAGCTCTGAGCTGTGCGTTGATAGCACCTTGATTGGCCTTCGGTCCAAGTTTATGCGGGCCGCTGATTCCGGGAACACTAAGTGCTGGCGAAGCACCGTTGTCACTATAATTTCATCATAAAAATTAGAATAATTTCACAAAATTGAGAGGTTTCTTCGGCTTCAGATCCAATGCAACACTGGATACATACAGTTTCTGCTTCTTGCGGCCCGGCTTAGCAGCAGGAACTCCAGGCTGTCGCCCTCTCTTCGGCCCTGGCTTCGCTCCGACTGCTCCGGCTGTTTGAACTGAAGATGTCGCTTCCGACCCACCAGGAGATCCAACGGGAGGTGTCGCAGGAGCGGCGAGAGGCGAAGAGTTTAGAGGTGAATTCGCAGTGGAACCACTATTGCTATTCGAATGCGACGAAACCACAGCGGTGTCTTTGAATGTAGCCAGCTTAGAAGGGTTCAGCTTGAGCACGACAACTTTCTGAGCGGCTGCCATCTTTGGATCAATTTTCTTTGCAGGTGGCATCGTAGGCGAAATTTCAGAAGATGGTGTAAGTGAGGAAGAAAGAGAGCTAGTTGTAGAATCCACGGAGCGGCCCATATTTAGTTTGCGTTCTTTAGTAGGTCTGGGTGGGCGTCGGTCTTGAATCAAAAACTGAGAAGCAAAAACCTGCCAGGAGGGGGAGGGAACAGCTAATCGGACCAGAAAATTCTGGCAAGCCAAAAGGTAAAAAGAGGGCTCGTATTCAACTCGAGCGGAACCACGGTATTCAAACAGGGTAGCTGGTCCTTGAGTGGGTGAGTTTTAGGTTAAGCAAAGCCAAATCACGACGGTAAAAGGCCGCACGCTGACGATCGAAATGGCTGAGGCGCCAGGCAACGATTAACTCTTTTAAGCCTTCTTATGACGATTCGTCAGGGTGGTAGTGCATGAGGCAGATGAAGGCGAAGATGGTGGTTGAGGAACGTTGGTGATGGTTGGGGTTGGGTGGAGACATGAATGGGGAAGAACGAACAGGCTGTCGGGGTGGTGCTTTTTTTTAATTTGGGGCGATAGGGGAACATGAGAATAAATTTTGGGGTGGGGAGCGTTAGGGGGTCAGTCAGATTGCCGTGAATGAAAATGGATGGTACGCTCAAGTTGCTAAGGTGAATAGTGGTTGTTCGGGAGTTGGGTGAAGGTTTTCATTTTTCTGGCTAGGCGGCGCAAGCCACTGAATACGCGAACATGCTGCATATGCACTGCTGGCCGTCCGCGGCAGCATAAATACTTGTATTTCTGCATACGATGCCAGAGGTCTCCTATGCAAGTAGAAAAGGTACATCTACAATCTTACGTTTTTCTATCTGCTCGCAGAGCCCGAATTTGTCGGGCGCTTGTTGTTTGATGTCTTTCCTTTCAAGCTGGCGGAGCAGCAGGCCAGGAGGACAAGGGGTTTTCGGTTTGAAAGAATTTCACAGATCACAGGATCAGCACGAGCTGATTAGTGCTGAATTATGCAAAATTGGCCCAGCTGATTCGCGGACGAGGCCCGAATTCGGCCTCCTAGCAACGATATGAGGTATGTATGGTAAGTGAGATGTTGCAAATTAAATCCGAATCCGTTGTTTTTTTTTGCTTTCCACTTTTTCCCAAGGCATTGCTCCCCACCAGGCCTCCTCACGTAGTACGAATTCCCTAGTTCGTAATCACAAGTTTCCAACAGGTAGGTGAAGCTACTTGTGCAACTTGGATCGGGCGAACGTAGCAAGCATATGGAGAGAATATAAAAGGTAGAATCTCCTATTATCTATGTTCCAATCATCGCTCCCATCATTCTGACCCTCATTCCTCAACTTCTTCCCCGGCTTTGTAATTTGCCCAAGCTTTGAAACGTCTTCTGCAGGCCTCACATGTTCTGTACTGCCGCTGCCCAGGTGGTGGACATGGGAGCAAGTGGCGACAACCGGAACATAGACTGTATGTGTATGTGTCGCTCTAGTCTCATGCCATGTCGTTCCGTGTTTGAGACTGAGTTTCACCTTCTTACTAAGTAAACATTCTATTAAGCTTATCACGTGATTATGAAACTTCAACACGCGTTACGGGCCCTGGCATTCTTGGCGGCTCAGGTCCAAGTACAGTAGCGCGAACTTGTCGCGTTCGTTTTGCTAAGGAGCGCTGTCCCCTGGCACGTACCTTACCCCAAGTGACCTTAATTGAAAGCATCCCCTCGTGCCCCTCCAGCCCACCTGGACCTCCGCTGCTTATCATCCCCATACGCCGCCGGGACCGTCCCCGTCTCGTGCAGTGTGCGCCTCCTTCAATAGATATTCTCGCTCTTAGTCTGCGATGTACAAACAACGCACCACAAGCTTCCTCGAGCAGGATCACTCTGCGAAGGTAAGCAAGATGGTATCACAAATTTCCAATTATATCTAAATGCCTGACTTACCCTATTGTGAAACAGGCGAGAGTCAAAAAACAGAGAAATAAAAGGCAATCAATTGCAAAGGCTTTGCAGGTCCCAAAGCCGAACTCCAGTGCTGCTCCAAGACCAGTATCTACGAAGACCAAAGATAAACTAGATACCTTTGCATTCAAGAAGCCAACACCTCTGTCGACACCAAGAACAAGCAGTCAAGGAGCCTCAACAGAAAACGGTGCTGACCAGAGTAGGAATAATAATGACAATGAAAACGAACGAAAGCATGAAAGCACTCTAGTTCCAAACCTTGTTGAGGATGGCTATTCATCTCCAGGAAAGGAGCCCCCGAAGACCCATACGCCCTCCAGAGTTTGCCCTCAAACACCTGCGCCCCGGCTACCTCTTAAAGATCTGGTCAAGACATCGGAAGATGGAAAACCTCCCTTTTCCAACGTAACCTCGCCTGAAGAGCGAATTGTATGGCAAGTCTCGCCTCGAAGCACCCCACATGCTGCTTCTCAGATCACTCCAGTGCCAAAGCGTAAGCGGGCCAGGAGTTCTTCACCAATAGGATCCCCTATGGCCGCAGTTACACCAGTTTCTGAGCAATTAGCTTCACATCGTGGGCCTAAGAAACCGCCAAAAACTCCGCATGCAGACCCAGCAAACGATGTTTGGCAGCGATACTCAAGTACGAGTAATGTTCGTCCGGCAAACCAGCCCTTACTTGCTCGACTTCTTAGCGGGGAGACACCGAAAGGGTTGAACTTGTCTCCTCTTCGACGCTCATACAGCTGTGGGCCTGATTGGCCGCCCGCGAGGTTGAAGAGACGCCGAACTACTTCCACCGAGACAGAGAATCAAGATGCAGAGGAATTAGATAAGGCTGCGGAAGACGGCGAGGTAGCAGGTCCTGCTACCTGCCAAGGAAGGCAGCGGGTGGTGAAATCGAGAATAAATCGGGTCAACATGCTTTTAGATAAAGTGCACGAGAAACTTGCCAAAAGCTCGACTCCACCAGAATTAACCACATCGTCACCAACCCGCGAAAACGATGGGAGCTTTTATATGCCATCCTCCCCTACAAAAAACGCTACATCGCGCCGAGGGGTTCACAATGTGCCTTCAAAGATAAAGACAGCTGTCAAGCCACAAGTCGCTTCAGATAGTGAAGATTATGATGATTTTGATGGTGACCTTGACTTCGAAATGCTCGATAAGGTTGAGGAGGTAGCTGTAGCTTTTACGCAGCAAAACCAAAAGGGCACGAAAGCTGCCAAAGACTCTACTATACCTCAAGTATTTGATTTTGACGAGTTTGATTTCGATGAAGGTGATGAAGCATTATCAGGGATAGACGTGGACAAACTGGTTCTTAACCACGATCGAGTGTTCGAAAAGCCAACCAGGTTGATTTCTGTTCAGCCCCAAGCAATAAATGGAATTGTCCAAGTCGCAACACAAGATGCTGCCGAAGTAGTTGCCGAATTTAGAGATGTCGACTTTGATGACTGGGATGACGAGGAATTGGAAAGCTCTGTGCGTGCAAATCCTGTGAACGTTGAGGGTAATGCTAATGATCTCAAGGTAGATATAATCTCGGGTACGAATCGAAGATTTGTGGTACAGGAATGTACAGAGGGGTCATGGAGATATCGTGATAAGGAACAGCCTCAAAAAGTGAGCTATTTCTGTTATACTTTTACCTCTCTGCATCATTCACTAAAGAAAACATAGATTCTTCGGCTACGAGATGAACAATCAGGTAAAGAAAGGCTTGTCTACCTTCGACAGGATTGGTATTATGTCAACGCCGAGAAGGGAGATATAGTTCACGTGATTGGAAAGTCTAGTAAATGCATTATTGACAACGCAAGCGGAATGATAGTCGTGAACCCTGACTTTCTTGTATCAAGCACAACTGTAGCAGACTCATTTGGCTGCACCCGTCGTGCGGTTCTGCAGGAGAGGGTTAAAGCGTCAGCAGATATCAGCAAACCATTGGTCTATGGAAACATCTTACACGAGTTATTCCAGAAAGCTTTGACAGCCAACGATTTTTCGAATAAGTTCCTCCATGATGCAATTGATGCCCTTGTGTTGCAACATTTGGAGAGTCTGTACATCCTAAAGGAAGATGTCCCAGAAGCCAAAGCTTATATAAAATCGAAGGCTGGGTTACTACAGAATTGGGCCCAGCTATTTGTCTCAGCTATACCAAAGGTAGGATCACAAATTCTTTGATTAACACCACAAAACTAAATTAGGAGCAGAAGGAAGCAATTGCAGTTGACCATCGCGGGTCTGAAGTGCCAAATATTTGCATTAGCAAAGTACTTGATATAGAAGAGCATATATGGTCTCCCAGGTATGGATTGAAAGGGCACATCGACGCGACTGTACAAACCACTATAAGTGACAGAAAATCACAAAGAACACTCACTGTTCCTTTCGAGCTGAAAACTGGAAAGACCACCAACGCTGCACTACATCGTGCTCAGACTATGATATATACGTTGCTTATGGAAGAGAGATATGGTGGGTTGCTCCATCATTCCTTTCACGGGTTTGCTTGCTAAGTTAAGCCATAGACATTGACGTCTTTTGCGGTTTGCTGTATTACATGGAGACATCAGAACTCATCAGGGTCCCTGCACTTAGTAGCGAACTACGTGGGATGATAATTGCGAGAAATGAATTAGCATGGTACGCGAAGAATCGCGATACTCTGCCTCCTGTAATCAGGAAGCACACTTGCAGTTCCTGTTTTGCAGGAACAACTTGCTTTATTTATCACAAGGTATCTTCATCACAGCGTAATGCTATGCTTATGCTGACTCATAAAGGCTCTCGAGGATGGAACTGCAGAGTCCGCTGGAGCGGAAAAGCAGTTTGAGGAATTGACGGGCCATCTTAATGACCTCCACAAAGATTTTTTACGGCATTGGGACCAACTCTTATCCAAAGAGGAAGCTGACATGACTCGCTTCCGCAAGGAACTCTGGACGATGACTAGTGCCCAACGTGAGGCTAAAGGAAGATGCTTTGGAAATCTTACAATTATTCCTGAATCTATAATTGTTGCAGAAGAAGGATCCAGGATCAATAAATTCACATACGCGCTGCGCAAGGCTGACAATACACCGATGGCATCATTTCTGGACTCTCAGATAGGCGTAGGAGACGCGATTGTCATTTCTGATGAGAAAGGTCACTTTGCGCTCGCGTTAGGCTTCGTGATTGAGATTCGGCGAACTTCAATTACTGTATCCGTTGACCGAAGACTACATAATACTCGCACTCGTGAGGAAGGTTTTGATGCCAATGATAATCAAATTTTTGTTGGAATTATGAACGTTGGATACTCTGCGCATCCAATCCCTATTCAGGATAATACATCGGTTCTTTTGCGCTTGGACAAGGACGAGTTAACTGGTGGAATGGCTCTTATACGAAACAATTTGATACAGCTTCTTTCGACGAAGTCCCGTGATCGAACACGCGAGCTTATCATCGAGAAGAAGGCACCTGTGTTTAGAACTGACTCTACTGCCCACTCGTTAGATCATGTAAGAGAGCACCTCAATGAGGACCAGATAAAGGCTATCGAGAAGATCTTGGCGGCGCATGATTACGCTCTAATTTTGGGCATGCCTGGTACCGGAAAAACAACGACAATTGGGCATATCATTCGTACTCTTGTATCACAAGGCAAAAACATTTTGCTTACATCCTATACTCACACTGCGGTCGATAATATATTATTAAAGATCAAAGATGACGGAATAGCGACTCTTCGACTGGGAAACCTAACAAAGGCAAGTATATAAAAGGATCTAATATACTTCGCGGCACTTACTAACTTGCTATAAGGTTCACCCGGAAGTAAAGGATTTCGCCATACTGGCAGAATCACCCCGAACCTCGTTTCAAGAGATAAATGATGCTTTTATGTTATCTAAGGTTGTTGCGACGACATGTTTAGGAATAAATCAGTAAGTACACTGCGTACTCTCAAACCAAAACAATAATACTTATTACTTTCAGTCCTATCTTTAATGAACGATTGTTCGATTACTGTATCGTGGATGAGGCATCTCAAATTACACTTCCAGTTTGCCTCGGGCCGATAAGGATGGCCAAGAAGTTCATCCTAGTTGGTGATCACTACCAATTGCCCCCTTTGGTCAGAAATGCTGCCGCAAAAGAGGGAGGCTTAGACATCAGCCTGTTCAAGCTGCTGTCAGAAGCTCATCCTCACGCCGTTGTTAGCCTTGAACATCAGTACCGCATGTGTGAGGATATTATGTTGTTATCGAATAAGCTAATCTACGATGGCCGTTTGAAATGTGGTGACCAGGAGGTTGCTCAAAGGACGTTAAAGCTTCTTAAGCCAGGAGGATTGTCACGACTTCATTCCTCTGTTGACATCAATCCCGCAGCTAAGCTGTGCGATAGCAAGCAGTGCTGGATCCAAGATCTCCTTCAAGAAAGGTGTGTATTCCTGATGATAAGCTCTGAGGCGTAATTAACATGCTGTATTGTATTAGAGTTAAGGTATGCTTTGTTGATACTGACAAAGTACCAGCTATGGAAGTGAAGAAATGCGATCGAATTGATAATCCGGTTGAAGCTGAGCTTGCTTGCCAAGTAGGTCGTTGCTCTTTCTTTGCGAAATCACTTGTCTGACTATTTAAGTAGCTCGTTGAGGCCCTCATCGACTGTGGCGTCGAACAATCCTCTATTGGAGTCATATCAGTCTATCGGTCGCAAATAAGGGCTATCCAGTACCTTCTTCGAGGTAGACCAGATGTAGAAATGCATACAGCCGATAAATTTCAGGGACGAGACAAAGAGTGCATTATTATATCCCTAGTACGGTCGAATGACCAACAGAATATCGGCGACCTTCTCAAAGACTGGCGAAGGATCAATGTTGCCTTTACAAGAGCGCGTTCGAAATTGATTATCCTTGGATCAAAGTCAACCCTGTTGGGCAACGAGCTATTGAAGAATTTCGTTGAATTGATGGAGGACCGCCATTGGATTTACCAGTTGCCTGAAAATGCGCATCTAAAGCACACAGTATCCGCACTGTCGACACAAAGAAGCCCAATGAAGCGGCAAAGAATTCAAAACGAGAATAGCCCGAAGATGAAGGCAAACGGCCAAAAAGGCCCTAAAACGGGATTGCGAACGGGAAAACTACTTTTTGGCAATAGGCCAGTTTTGAAGGATATTGTAAATGACATTGGAATTTTTGAGCAATAACTCAGCAAGTTTTGGAATGATTTTCTGGTATTAGCAGTTTAATAGGAGTGTGGGTTTATCTTATCTTGAATAGTCGCCCGCAGTAATGTCGAAGTCTTGTATGATATCCTTCTTTTTCATTTCGGACTGCCTTGCTAATACTCTTGGTTGGAAATTGTATCTGCCTTAAGGAGCGTAGTACCATACCTAATTTTGTAATATTAGATCTTTTGAATATTTATCCATGCCTCACTCTATGGGCTACTTCGCTTTTGAAAACAGCGAAAAAGTAGTTCGACCTCAAAGGGAGAAGCGGAAGGCAACCAGAACGGATTGCCTACACAGAAACCTCGGTTTGAATTGAAACCGTACTCCATTTTGCTCTCGATCGTATCAGGCACTTATGCCTCATGATCCAAACGATAAGCGAGTACAGTGCTTTTAGAGAAAAGCTAGGATTAAAGCAGGTTACCCTGGCTCCAGGAGTATGGTGGAGCCCACCAATAAGGGATTACCTGTTACAATTCGCCAGGTTGCTGACTAATAGACAAACCATATATCGATATCGAAACGGATATTAGGCATCGGATAACTTGAGTTACGTCCCCAAAGATGTGTATACCCTGCCCTATAGCTTCTTTTTAAGTAAGGAAATGAACTAATATTAGGTATAGACACACCTAAGAAATCACTAAAGATGCCTCATCCCAACAAGAAAATAGAAGCTATCCTCCTTGCCGTCCCTGCTAGGGGAGCAAAAAGAAGAGCAGCTATGGAACCGGATACCTCCGAGCTAGTCGTGTCGGCGGAAGAGGGCATTTCCTGACCGTTTGTATATAGTGAAAGAGTCTGTAGATGGGTTAGCCAGTGAGTGCGATGATCTAGAAGAGGAGGAATATGATGAGCAGGAAATTCAAGACTTGAGTATGACAGTAGATGTTTATGATGTACTTATGGAAAATACAATAAATGTGGACTTTTCCACTATTCAGTTCGAATATCAGCGGGAGGTACAGGTACCTTGCAAGACTTGCTAAACTTTATGTGCACAATCATTGTGAAAATAATCTTAATGCTTTACGGCTAACAATTCCGAAGGCTCTTCAATCTGTTTCTGATATTACCATCAGTCGGTTTTTTTACAGAAGTTTACGGACTATGGAGGCATATAGGGATGATTGTACATATGGTACAAAAGAGTTCACTGAACGTGTATATAAAAGCCAGAGAAGAGTTAGGTAGATCATTCCTGTATCTAGTAAGATTTGTTCTCATACTAGTACAAATTCTGCAAACTTGGCAATCTTGGCATGCTACTTTTCCCAGATGCTCCATACAAAGTCAAAAATTTCAATCCTCTACTATGTACTCAACAATGTCTTAATATTTTTAAATTTGGACTATGAAGCGTTGTAGAACAGGCAAAATAGTACATATCTACATTGTTTATTTTTTAATCAGGTGTGGTTGGGTGATGAAGTAGTGTGTCAAGTTCAAGTCTATAAAATCGGTCGTAAGTGGTCCCTTATAGGTGGGCTGCACCATAGTCAATTGAAACCGAAGCTTTACAGTCCATCTTATAGAATTCTCAATGGCCTTCTATCGCTATGACAAAGACAAACCACTTCAGCGAGCTATGGGTCAGTTCAGAAGATAGACGGCTATCCAATTTATCTTGTACTTACTACCGCCCCTCCGGCCATTCCTTCTATTGGACAGCTCCACTCTCTGTCACATTTCTCCAAGTAGCAAGCATTCTACATATGCTTACACATTGATATATTGCACTCATGGATCCCGACAACGAATCTAACGATATCCACAGCTTCTACGTCTCTTTCCAGGAGGAATACTCCAGTTCGTTCGCTCCTGACCTCTGCTCCCTCTACATCTTGCTCACGGGTCGTCCTAGACAGACATCGATAGCCTCATCGAAAAACTACCCATCCTCTCTGCCGTGGAACGAACAGCCGCCATAGACGACTATCTCCTTAGAATCAATCATCTCTCCGACAAAGTGAAGGATGCAGCAAGCTATCTTCCCGCTTACGACCAGCGGAAATACTCGGAGGTTTGATATCCCCCCGCCCCTTCCCGGCCGTATACAGGGTGGGTTTAGAACGAAAACTAATTTTTCGCAATTCAAAGCACATCAAAGTCCTTTCCGACAAACTCGCGCACACACGGAAAGCTCTGGCGCCAAAACAAAAGTTCTCCTTCAAATCCAAACTCACTGCATCTAAGCCCAGCACACCGGACCCCCGAAAAGCTGCTGTTGGACAATCATCCGCCTCCATCCTGCCCACAAAGCTGTCCCCTTCACCTGTAGACGCCGCCCAATACAATGTGTCTATTCACTCCCACAACCACAAATACCTCCGTCCGCACCCACTTTCCCAATCCTCCTCCGTCCAACTCTACTCTCTTACCTCATGTTTTGCCGATTTCCAACTATTATTCGGCTCACCTAGCTACCCTCCCTCTACAATAGCCGTTAGAGACATTTCAGACTCCATCCTCTTCCTCCCTCAAATCGACGGTCCAGCACATCTCACTTCTATCAAAAATTCGGTGCTAGTCCTCGCATGCCACCAATTCCGAATGCACGATACGCATGATACAGATGTGTATCTTCTCTGCCCTTCTAGACCTATCATTGAAGATTGCAGCGGGATTAGATTCGCACCATTACCAAACGAATGGGTACGTATGCACGATTCATGCAGCCATCCATACCCCCCAATTCCCCCGGCGAGCAACGTCACTAACGCACTCTCAAAACAGTTACTGAAAGTAGGAACGGATGTACCACGAGGTAGTGATGCTGCACGAACACGGCAGAACTTTTGGAACCAGGTGGACGACTTTAAGTGGCTACGGAGCGAACATAGTCCTAACTGGAGCGTCCTTCCAGAGGACCAGCGGGTGTCGTTAGAAGTATGGAGTATGGTTCTGGATACGGCGGCTTCGAACTTGCCGGTGAGCGTGTCTACTGTGCCGTCCGCGGTGGGGGGAGATGGAAGGCAAGGAGGGGTAGGAAAGGAGACGCATGGGGATACAGCGGGTTTGGACGTGGAGGAATTGCTGGGAATACTGAAGCCTGGAAAGGGGGAATTGAAATCGAAGCCATAATACTGCAGGTATGTTGGAAGAGGAATGTTAAAAGAGGGAGGGTATGTACCGGCAACAAGCGAGGGGTGGGAATGGGAGGGTTTCATGGGACGCCATAGGAAATGAGGGTAGAATTGCAAAAAAAAATAAAATAAATAAATAAAAATAAAAACTGGAACCACATGACGCAAGGAAACAAAGCAAGACAGCAGATGTGACCACAAACCCCACACCGCTTAGTCCTTTAGAAATGGCTGTAGCAGAGGGAATTATTATGGAAAGCAAGGAAGACTCATATACACAAAAGACGCCTTCATGGGTGCAACAGGAGCCAGACATGGAAATTCTGGAAGGTATGTTGACCCAGAATAACTCTCTAGTTTCACTTGTACATAAACTGGTGAAGGAATTTCAGCAGCTTTGTGAGGCAAGACTAGAGCCCTTAAGTCTTTATAGAACCATTGATGATGCCGCGATCTGTCCTTAGGTTCTTCCTGATCATCACACACGCACCAATTGATAACAGCAGTTCCGCCTGGAGGCCACCAGCCTAATCACTACTCAAATTTGCCACCTCCTGCAGTAGATTGGCGGTTGTTGCTACGAGTAACTGACTGGATTACCACATTATTCTATATGTTGTAACCTGTGGAGGCCTCGGAATGAATCTGAGCCTGCTGCAAAAATCTTAGAAGCAGAGCAGATAAAAAAAAAACTCTTACCTCCTTGCTTTGACTTCGATTTTGACTCCACCCTGGCACATAGAACCTTCTTTCTTTGGGAATTGTGCCCGTGCTCCCCTTCGATACCTCCTACCATGCGGTCTCTGAACATTTCTGTATTGCTTGCATAATTTTCGTAGTTTCTCCGTCTGGGCCCTCTGCTTTATCATCTTGTATCGTGACGAAAATGGTTTAGTATCAGGGTGCCTTCACTTTCTCCCATTGGCTACTCGCCCAGATTTATTTTTACAAACAAATCTGCCATCTACGTAGTAGAATGTCCACGAGACATGGCTCTTTCCTTCACTGTGCCATATGTCTCTGTCGATTTGGCGTTTGTGTCAATTGAGGGAGGTAAGCATTTGTTGCTTCGTGAATAAGGACTGTGCTGTACTGTCCCATATGAGCCATTGGACCTTAGTCATAGGTACCACCCAAGGTAATAATCTTCTGGCCAGGGTCCGAAGGTGGTTTCATTGTTGATTCCCTTTTGTTGGGGCGATATTCTAAAGAAAGGACCTTGTACTTACCCTGCACGACAGATAGGAACACCATTAGGCTCAGCAGCCTTGAGAATGAAAATACTACTTATGGGAAAACAGTGCCTGTGAGTATTTCTTTAGGTATCTTTCCAGGCAGTGGTGCCTCTGTCAAGACAACCTTTAGGAGGAATGCTGTGCTTCATTAGCGCAGCTGATACACTAAACTCGCTATGTGCAAAGATATTCCTCCAAATCCATCCTTACTTTGATTAAGATTCTTTCCAGGGATTTGTTTATAGTAGCATGAGCCAATGCATTTGGAGTATCCGCTTCTTGAGGAAATAATAGCATATGAATTAAGATATATGAGCCAAGGTGGTATAAGTCAACCTCAGTGTACTTCTGGCATACTCTCTCAGCGTCTTTGAGCCATATTATTCGGTATCAGCTTCTTCTGAGCTTACTCTCCCCTTCTCCGGTGCGGGTGAGCCTTGGATCATCATTCTCATTTGCGATTCCTTCAGCACCGTTGGAAGTTGAGTGATGACGATCCTTGTGGTTTTTTCTGCTTTGGTGGTTGTGCATTGTGGATCTGATGTTAGGTGGCCTCATCAACGTCAAAGAGGAGTGTATCTGATGAAGGCACAATGTAGCTAGTGAGAAATGATTTCTTGTGCAGCTGGGGATGGCAGAAGCAGTGCCTAATTGGGAGGATCGTGATTGCGGGGAAGCATCCTGTTCAACAATTATCTAACGATTGTCAGCAAATCGGTGGCCAGTTTAACGCTTCGTCTAGAGTTCGAAGAGATAACTAACCTTTGCTCTCCACTGCGCCAGACTAGCTATATATACTTGTATACTTGTATACATGTGTGTGGGGAGAGAAGTTGAAAAGAACGAGGTGAAATACGTTGTATGATAAGTCAATGCGTATGTGCAATAAGGGTTGGGGGGGGGGGGGGGGAAGGGGGGCAGGATGGGCATGGAAGTGAGCGAGCGTGCCGGAGAACTGTTCACATCCTCTCCCATCTCCTGCTCCACAAGACAATCCTACTTGCAAACACCTGCGGATATACCCATGATACTTACCTCTGCCTGAGCCTTTGTCCAGGCAAAGGGCTATCAAATACCGGATCAAAGACGCTGCACACTACTTATGTAACTTGGCATTCGTAATGCTCTCTATCCGAGAACATCTGAGCTGCAGACAATGAGGCATCCACAGAGAGCGCTGCTGGATGGGCCGCAGAAGTGTGCATCGAGACAATGGTCGCCGTGCTTCGCCCACGAGACAAGCTGCTGTGGGACGTCCCATTGTCCCCTGCCTCGGACGCTGCGGATATCAGCGGACATGAGTACCTAGGGGCAGATGGAGGGAGGGATTAAACAACCAACATCCGTTTTATTTACCTTACTTACTTACTTTACTTACTTCATTTACTTCATTTACTTTATTTATTTCATTTCATTTTACAGCGTTTTTTTTTTTTTTTGGTAACACACAGTGCAGTGCAGCATTCCTCTCTGGCGCAGAGGCTATAAGGGGAGACTCTTTGAACATCGGCGCAAGTACCCTCCCTCTCTCTGCGATCACCAGCAAAGGCACTGCGATCCATCTGATACCACTTTGGGCCAACGGAAGAGTGCCTTCAGCACTATCCAAGCTCTCCCACTTCTGAATAGTGCTGAAATCGAGTTCGTGCTATGTACTCCAAGCCCCCACCTCCCTACAGAGGCTCGAAGCTAACTTTCACAAGTACCTTTTAAGCCAAATCACAGAGTTTCACCACTCCGAGTTTCACCAATCATCCTGCCTGCGCTATTGGCTTCACCATCAACTGGTTGGACTCTCCTCTCGCTCTTCGAGTCTCGAAGTTCACAACGGCCGTTGCTTCCGTATTCATCGCTCTCTGCGATTGGCTCATCTCATAGCGGTCCCTCTGCAGCCGCCAAGGGGCACAATTCCATGTTGTCCATATAAGCTTCCCGGATTGTACATGATCTGGTGGTTCTTGCTTGACTAAACTGGTTAATATCTCACTCCCCCCCCCAACTTACCCCTACCAACCAATACCATCCAACCACCAATAGCCAGCTAACCACAGCTGCCTCAGAAAAAGGTTTAATTTTAAACGCCCAGTCGACTCGCTTGGTCACCCGCGTTAACCAAACCGCCAGCAACACCAACACTCAACACGCTGCAACCACCCAACCTTGTGGTACCACAATCCTTCTAGCAGAAAACAATACAATAACCCTAAGGAAGTTCATCGCCTCCTGAGCAGGCGACCGCACCAATTTCGAAAATACTTCCCCACACGCAGCAGACACCAATCGCTCCAACCTCTTCAGTCCCTGACTCAGTCGTAGAAGCACAGGGCAACGACACTACCCCTGTGGCAGCCTTCTCACACTCATCACGGTCCTCTCCGCCACTATTCGAGTCTTCATCATCGTTTCAATTACGGTCTAACTTGGTTACCAATTTGTCCGACTTCTCGAGTTCTTCCGAGAAAGAGCGCAAAAGCTCGCCTTTTCAGACGCCTGACTTAGTCGAGGAAGATCTCCCCCCTTCCTTCGCTGTCGCCTCATCCTCTTTCTCCTCCGCAGTTCCGCTATCGTCAGGCCCTTTAGCTGCACCTGGCCCGTCATCGGCGGCATCATCTACACCCGCACCCCCTACCTATACCGAAAAGGAAAAAAATAAATCTTCCGAAGCACGGCAGCAACAGTCTGATTCCGAGCCCCCGCCGCCGTATACAGAGTCTATTTGCCCATTGAAATCATTTTCGTTCGTCATGGCAGCAGCAGGGTCAATAATCACGCAGGTACAGCAAGGTGGACCGCAGTTAACTGGACTAGCAGGTACATCTCATCTCTTGAGTTTGGAACGTGATTTATCATATTCTTGAGCAAACTCTAATGCGCGTGAAATTGAATAGATGCAACTTCTGGGGATGAGAATTTGATTTTGGATTTGAGGTATGTGCAATATCATAGGTACTCAGCTATTTTTGCGACATGGCATAACAGGAGAAATATAGAGGAAAGAGGTTCAACCTATCGCGAGAAGAATTGTTGACTCTTCCTGAATTCGTCTTGCTGTCGCTATTTCCCAATGGTCTCTTCCCAGACGGTGGATCAGGCTCTTTCCATGAAGATGTCTACTTGGTAGATGTAAGGATTAAATACCTCATTTTGGTAAAGGTGCATACTAACATATTTCAGTATGATCCAGCATGTCTCGAATACATGCTTGACTTTTTCCGCCATGTTGGATCGACGATTCCTCAGACTGCTCGCGATTCCACCGACTTCCAGGAAGTGGAGTTGAGCGCCGCAATGTCAACTAATCCTATCAATGTCTTGCAAGAGAAGGATAGGGCAGCAATCATTGTTTTGAGAGAGGATCTAGACTTTTACGTCATCCCTCCATATGCGGACATAAGCCCCCAGGACTATATGGAGGTGAAAAGAGCTTGTGGCAGAGTATTGCTGAAACAAAGTGGAATTTTCTCCGGCCTCAAATCTTCCAATGAAGCAGGATCAACGGAGCAGCATTTGATTGAGATGCTGACAGCAGGGTAAGTAATGTCCGGTTCGATGCAAATTGAAGGCCTGGATGCCGTAGTTCTGGACTCCATATCCCCTGTTCTGTTCAGCATCCGTGCTGTTATATATGTTGAAGATTTTTGCTTATTTATGGTTCCTGCAGAGGCTTTGACGTTAATGACTCCTGGGGTCACCGAGCTTGTGAGCCAAATAAGGCTGTCATCTGCAGTCTTGCCCTGGCCCGACTGAGAACTCTGAAGACTCAGGATGGCGAGGCTAATCACGCAGCGAATATGGCTCAAAAACTGATCCTTTTCTGGAGAAAGCCAGCTGTATGTCCTTACTTCCACCCACATGTTTACTTCCCCATGTCCGAAGCTTGTTTCTGCTATAGCATTCTTGCCACGCAGGGATATTCTGTATATAAGCCCTATTGCTAACTAATTATGCTACAGAGGCGTTGCTGGTGGGAGGGTGTCCAGTACGAAGGTGTAGAAGGCGCCGAGGGCAAGTTGAAGGTCTGGATCAGACGTGTATGGACTCTCGAAATGGTATGATTGGGAAGCAACAGAACCTGTCACGTGCCCACACAAGTTCATCTGCTAACTTCTCGAACAGAGTGTGATTGGACTCAAATGACACTAGAGGTCATTGCAGATTATGCTTATTTATATAACTAAAAGATAAAAAGAGATGTCTTATGGTCATTAAGTATCTTTCATCTCATTATTCCATTTTTCTTTTTCTTTTACTTTTCCTTTTCCCCCTCATTTTCCGTCAAATTTTTATACAGATGCAAGCTTTAGGTGTTTCCTTTTTTTGATGTTGGTTATTTGGGGATCTGTTCTATATCATAACACGTACGTCTGTAGCCTGTTGTGTGTGACATACACTCTTGCGCTTGTACTTGTGCTTGTGACTGCATCACTCTTGTTCCACCGCTGGTCATCCAAGTTTGGCATATCCTCGATTGTTATTTATTATATCTCAATGTGTGGTTGTCCTCTTCTCGTTTGTATCCCTTTTCAGTTGTTATTCTCTTTTATTATGTCGTGTGAGTGGTTTCCCAATTTTGTTCCGGCTTTTTACTACTCTGCACCTCTTATTTCCTTTTTACCCTAGTACTTCACATGGCCACATACTCCTTACGTTATCTGGTAGGTATTTTGCATACACGTGACTCCTGTACCGTCATGGACTGTTGGACTAGTGTTTTCTTTCATATGGTCAGTCGGGGGCACCCAAGACCTAATCAGAAAGTAATATCAACGCTCCCCGTATGAGTTTGTGCTTGATACGTGTTTCTGATGTACTTGGCGTGGATTGAAGTATGATCCGCGGAGAGGATTCTAATGCACGTAGCTCCTGCTTCTGTCCTGCTGTGCTGCTAACACTGTTACTACAATATGTTGCCGCAGTTGTATTGTAGACGGATACACCACAAGTGTCCTTGAAGAGGCTACCCGAAGATGCAATGGCAGTGCAGAGCACGTGATCATCTCGGTAGGTGTCAAAGGATGTTGTTTAAGAGTGAATCTGGGCTGCGTTTCAAAGCTTTCAATTGTTAGTGCTCAAGTACGCTCATATGATACTGGGATTTTGTATTTAGTGAAATGTGTGTTTCATGGATGTAGCAACCCAGTTTATCGATACATAGACGTATTAGATATTATTGCCTGAAGGTTTCGCTGTTCCTGTAGGCAAAAGTCGATAGAAAGTTTTAAAGGATGAATGAAGCAAGTCCGGAAATTCATAAAATGCTGGAAAGCTCGATAAATGCTGCTTCACTTGGAGCAATGAAACGGGGAGGCTGTCTGCGAAGGATAATTGAGGTACGCAGGCAATGTCATGTCAGTGGTACGATGGAAGTGTTTGAAGGAGACGTTCAACACGGTAGTGTAGTGGATACTACCAATTACGGCAAGCGCCCTGAGTCGCGAATGTTTAGCGAATGTTCTCATAGCAAGTATGCATAGCTCATCCAAGACTACAGTGTTTATTTGCGAAGCTCCAAACCACCTGGTTGCCGTAGACACTGACCAGACTAGAAACCGAACATAAGTTGCACTCTTACTTTCCGTCATCCGCGTAATTGCCACTGACATGACTAGGCGAGCTACAAAATGTTTTTTTCAAGACTTTCTCCTTTCCCTTCCAGAACTCCATCTCGATATGAGGCTCTCTGGTATCATCTTTTGGAGTTAATCTCTTCATCTTCAATTTACACATCAGGTTCCACCCAATATCTACTATGCATCTTGATGGTCAGGTTGCACGATTCTGTCTTAGGTTAGCTCCCTTACATTTATTTGGGAAGAAGAGTCAGTCTATCTCGAGAAGCCAGACGATGCAGGCTGCAAGTTTGTAGTACAATTGAGGATGAGATTCATGTTTTTGCTCGATTATCCCTTATACTTGAAAGAAGAAAAAAAGTTATTGATCTCAATTGATGCGATGAAGCACTCACGAACTGAACTGTGCTTGTGATCCTTCCTTAGAAATTGATAAATTTATGCCCGCTGTGGCTCATGGATTGGAGGACTCAGAGTCGGAATGACTTGTTTTTATTGTTATTTTAGCTGCTTCAACAATTTATTTTTGCTTGCTTACTGTTCTTGAAACTTGAATGGCAGTTGCATCAAAGGATATTGTAATTACACATTCATATTGCTTTAATAGTTACTTATTTTCTTTTTTAATATATCTAGGCAGAGGCTGTGTCTCTATGGCCTTACATATATAAAAAAAAAAAAGAGATGTACCTCGAGATGAAAAGTTAACAGTCGACTCAAGGATTAGGACGAGAGTTTGAGGAAAGAAATGAGGAAATTTATGGAAGAAACGATTCAAACTCGGAGCCAGCCATTCTCTCCGAGATGGAGATACTGGATGAGAATCGATGCTAAGAGTGGATGGTAGTGGTAGGGATTCATAGCAGGTTATCTGGAGTCAGGATGTTGACACAGGTTTCTTGTTTTCAGTTTCTTTTATGGTCAGGTTTTCTCTAGGTTTTTTTTAATTGCACGAATGGAATAAGATATGTCTATCATTCTATTAGTGGGTACGGAGGGCATCCCGTAGTACAGCAAACGGCATGGAGTTGAAGCCACGAGCGAAGCGAGCACCAGCAATATGATATCAGCGACCAGCCTGGCGAGAACATTGTTTCCCCGGTATTGCTGGAACGTGGCTATATCCTAACTGGGATACAAGTTATAATAGAAGAAATGGGTGGTCTACACACCATACCCTTGGCGCCTGTAATTAGGCCTAGGCAGGAACGCTGGCCATTGCCGAATTAGGACATGGCCACACTGGGATTCATTGTTAGCAGAAGGACCCTGGCATTCCCACGCGTGTCGCCTCTCAGATTTCATGTGGTCGCTGACTAAGTCTGGTTATGAGACTAGGTTTCTCGGGGACATGCCCCGTACCCTGTCTAATTTCACTTCGTTCCGGCCCAAATAACAATAAGAAGAGCAAAGGAATAGAATTAACATACTAATGTACAAATCCTCTATATCCGTATGTTCTTCTCAGACAACGATAGCCTTTCCTGATGCTCAGCCCTCAACTCCAAGTTCGGTTGAGTTATCGTATTTTTGGATCATTGTACTGGGCCTCGCCTCCATCTCTTCCTGCCTTTACAACGTTTCCTCTACATAACGGTCGAGGAAAGCGAACTTTTAAGATAATCTAATTGATTTCTCAGCATAGAGTGATGTAGCAAAATGCACCTATGACCTACCCTCATACCAAATGTTCCCATAATCCATCATCCCATGCACGGAGATCTTCATTCCTTGCTGTTTCCAAACTCTTGTGTAAACTCTTTGTCAAATCGTCATTCAGCCTCCTAAATCCCTCCTTCATCATGCTACTGAAGGACTTGGAGGCAAGTAAGAGTATTGCTAACTTGAAGTACTTCAGTGTATCGAACCTTCGCCAAATCCGTGACTCGGATAGATACTTCCGAACTCGGGTCGGAAGTGCTCTCATACTTCTTCTATACAGCCATATTCCTTGGAGTCGCGAGACATACATCCCCACTGCGCCACTTCGAGTACCCTTCAAAAAAATCACCAAAACATCAATAAAATAGCAGAAAAATTACAAAAAATAATAGACCGTTTGAATTGACATCAGAGAACTGAAATCTTGTTTCAGAATATAAGAAGGAGCACTCTCGGTTGGGTTGTTGCTGAATTGTTGTGTTCGGAAGGGGGTTCTCCCGAATGCATTCCTCGCGACTCCAAAAGATAGCAAGTTGATATGTAGTCCTATATGGATTTGAATATGTAGAACAGGGACTAAAACGGCGTAGGTGATAAGTAGGCTTCAAATGCAATCCGATAAACCGACATCCTGATAATAACCTCTGCGAGTGAACGTCTGCTTCTAGGTATCGAACGGTAGGTGAAACGGAATTAGTGTTACTTACCCAATCGCGCCCGATTCCTTGACACTCCTGCTCCTCTACGAATGATAGCAGCATCGTGCAAAGTGCAGAATATGCAGCAGAAAACATGACTATTTGGAGGATATTTGATAGTTATGCTATATATAAATCTCTGATTCAACAATATACACAAAAAGTACACTATTCTACTCCTTCTTGCATTTCAGAGGATAGCACATAGCAAATGCTACATGACTGTCCTCAGTTATAGCTCTCCACACTCCTAAGTGGCTATAGAAGAAGATTAGCTAACTCATATAATAGAGTTGTATGAACTTTTGCAAGCTGAGAAGCAGCTACCAAAGCGGCTGGAAGCACTGGGAGTGCTGAAACCACCATTATGCTCTACTGTTACTTACAGCACGGACAGTATATCGTAGAATGACAGGATTGACAGGTATGATAGTCCCGTACATTAGTGATAGCATATAACAGGTTTGCTAGTCTGATTGCACACTCACTATAGGATTCGCGGCGAGGGTTTACAGGTTTTGACCGAGTAGCTAACACAATTATCACAAGTTTGATAGGAGTGCTCCAAATGACAACAAGATGTGCGGGGAAGCATACAGGAGGACCATAAGGTCTATGCTGATGATGTTGGCTGGCCACCACGATACAAAATTTATCAGCCGCAAAAAATTCTCTGGGTGCAGAG
Organism: Kalaharituber pfeilii; assembly: GCA_015179045.1. Classification (NCBI taxonomy): domain Eukaryota; kingdom Fungi; phylum Ascomycota; class Pezizomycetes; order Pezizales; family Pezizaceae; genus Kalaharituber; species Kalaharituber pfeilii. The sequence goes on from WHUZ01000004.1 coordinate 396,986, forward strand.
CTACGCTATTATGCAGAGACAATTTGGTTAAAAACTATTTGCTCCTGTATTAGTCATCCATATAATTAACTGCCATTATTCTCACGATTACTCCGTGTGATATGCCACACATAGACACGCCTCTATAAATCGCAGGTGCAAGTCTGAAATTAGTCTCGTGCCCAGAGGCATAAGGGTTGTAGAGACATGAGCAGTGGCAGCAACATTTCAAGATGCCAAGAAAAGAGGCGTTACCAACACTTTTGTCACGGACTGTAGGCCGAGGTTGAGTAACACTAATATCTGCACTTCATTCATCAGTTTCCATAAATTTCCCCACATTGAATAATAATTTCGATTGCAGCAGACATTGTAGAACACTTATTGTGTAGAACTTTGTAGACTTTAAACCTGCCAAACCATTAATATAACCTTCCAAGTAACATACCAACTAAAGAGAACATGTAGTTACTCACCGTGTAAGAAAACGAATAGCGTGTAGTGTTAGGATGCTGACCGTATGGCGCACAAGAGTACCCTGTTTCGCAAGATCATTGCATTGTAGAGCCTAATTGCTTGAGTTCGGCTTCATGTAGCCTTACAACAATTTCAAGGTCAGGCTAGAGCTAGGGACGAGGCTAAGGCCTAGAATGGCTGGCTGCTGGTCCAGTAGTTTTCCAGAACTGCAAGGTGGTTTCAAGTTCCGCCCGCCATCGCTTTACGGTCCCGTTGTCCGTTCCATGTATGACACCTTCCACATGTTATACCAACATACTTTGTGATACTTTGGGCCCGCATTCGATTTATAACTAATGAGGATGCAGCAATTCGTATCACAATCAACCCACCTTGATTTCTTCCACCTTCACCCATTGAATATATATCACAGCCATCACGTGACACTTGGCTTTTCTCTTGCAATAAGCTCACGTGCTCACCTCCAGATTACTCTGCATGTCGTCTTCTGTTTACCGTAATGCAGCGAATAATAAGGGTCTCGTAACCAGGATGATTGGCAAGCTCTGTACAGTTGCTTAATTGGACATGCGTAATTGAAGGTGCCCTTGAGTCACGTGATAGCCCAGAAACAATACGCACTCAGTAAGCGAGTGAACGAAGCACCCTTCCTGCATATGGAGTAGCATTCAAGCAGACTGGACCACAGAGTAGCGTTCTGAGCCAGCGTTCTTAGTTAAGCAATTAGCGGCGGCAACATGAAGGGCGGCCACTTACATGTCTTATATATCGCATCAGCTATTAGGAGCGACAGTCGTCAATCTGAATCTTATATACGAGTATGACCTTACTCGTGAGTTTAATTTTTACGGGTACCGCTGAAATGAGTCATGATCACGACTGGGATTAACACTACGGGGCATTGAACACTTGATAGGGCCTATTTGGCACGCCGCGTCCTGATGCGCACTTAGATGCTAGGAGCACTGAAATCAAGAGGTATGACACGAGACTAGAAGCTACACTAACACATACACGTGGTAAGTGCGATGTACTCGAGTATGATACCGCGTATGAACAGTCTGCACTGAGACTGGTCTGTCATATGTCAGCTAGAACTGCCATTAGTACCAGAGCCTAATGTACGAGTACACAAGGAATGACGCCTGATACTTCATTCCTCCCACTGTAATTGGGTGGATTGGCTGTGCGAGTGCAAGCTCCACGCTTCGTATTGTTATCGCGTGTGATCAGGAGGGCATCTCATCTCGATCTCTGCGTACTCCTGGACACGTAAAATCGGCTATGTACACTACTGTGCGTACCTCCGAACCGCTGGAGGAGAGAAGCTCCAATTCATGTGCCTGATCCTGAAGAGAGGCGAAACAATACTTGAATTTAAGAATGGAGAAAAAGAAACACTCAATACTGCATGCGGGCAAACTGGTTGCGTAGTAGAGTACGGTGCAATCTTGATGCTCCACTCTGCGCATGCGTCCTGAGTTAATTACTAGTTCTGCTGTCCCGGTGTTTATTTGTGCCGGAGTTGGATCGCCAGCTGCCTTACCTCACGCAGTAAGGACCCACCCCCCCCCCCAAACTGCGAGGCTGCCTAACACACTGGCTTAACATCCCAGCAACTAACCTGCTCCACAGCAGTCGAGCTCCAATTCCTCAGCTTCCTTACAATTGCTATCATCTGGACGCCCTCGGCCACCAGAAGGACGCACCTCGACGCACTCAACAGCCTCAATTGACGGGGCTCCGTCGAAAGTAGACCTGCAGCCTCGCCTTGCTCAATAACTGTCCACTTCCCCCACGCCTTCCAATAGCTGAATTCTGCCAGATCGCACAGCAGATACACGACTTCAACTAGACGCAATTCATTTCTACCTCATCAAGGAAAAAGTTGATTGACACCTACACGAGATGAAGGCAATTCCTCTAACGATTCATTGGCACGATCACAATCAGCCGATATACAGTGCTCACTTTGAGCCCCATGGTAAAGGTAGACTTGCAACTGCGGGAGGTGATAACAATGTCCGGGTATCTAGCCCCCCCATACCCCAAGGAGTCCTCCAAATGGTGAAAGATTGCTGATGCTTCCTCTGATGACAGTTATGGAAAGTGCATGGCGGCGAAAACCCCAGAGTTACCTACCTAAGCACACTGGCGAAGCACAATCAGGCTGTCAATGTAGTGCGGTTTTGTCCGAGAGGTACGTTGAGAACATCCTCATTAAACTGCAATCATTGTAAAGCTTACTTTTCATGCATAGGGGAAATGCTTGCATCTGCGGGTGATGACGGTACTGTGATTCTCTGGATTCCGTCAGAGAATGGTACTAAAGGCCCAGCGTTCGGCGAGGACGATCTTGGGGACAAGGAAACTTGGAGGCTTAAGCATATGTGCAGGTCGATGGGGTCAGAAATATATGATCTTGCTTGGTCTCCGGATGGAGTATTCTTCATTACTGGGAGTATGGATAATATTGCTCGTGTATGGAACGCACAAACAGGTAGAAAGCTCCTGAACTATCTGGGAAATAGGTTCTGACAAGAAAATTTTGCTGCAGGACAAATCGTAAGGCAAATCGCTGAACATAACCATTATGTTCAAGGTGTAGCCTGGGACCCACTGAATGAATTTATTGCAACCCAAAGTTCAGACCGCTCTGTTCACATATACACACTCAAAACGAAAGATGGCCAGTTCACGCTTGCACAGCATGGGAAAATATCCAAGATGGATCTTCCGCCAAGGCGAGTGAGCTCAGGGAGCCCTGCACCACCTGACTTGCCTCTTCGTACAGGGTTTGTTGGGGATTCATCAGCTGTTATGGCATCGCCAGCGCCGTCAACTCCAGGGACACCCACATCATTCTCAATGAATCCCCCAGTGCTCGCGGCTAGTCGGCGTAGCTCATTTGGGTCTTCTCCTTCTCTTAGACGATCTACATCTCCATCGCCCGCCCTTCCATTGCCAGCAGTTAAACCAATGGAATTTTCGCCAAAAGTGCATGGGCTAGGCGTAAAAAACACCAACATATACTTCAATGAGACGTTAACGTCTTTTTTCCGCCGCTTGACGTTTACGCCTGATGGCAGTTTATTATTGACACCTGCGGGACAATACAAGACAACACACCCACCAGCCGCAGAAGGTGGGAAGCCAGTAGACGAAATAATAAACACTGTGTATATCTATACTCGGGCTGGATTAAATAAGCCGCCAATTGCACATCTTCCGGGGCATAAAAAGCCCTCAGTTGCGGTAAAATGCTCTCCGATTTTATATACCCCACATACGGCAGCAGTGGCGACAAAACATATCACGGTCGATACATCATCAGCTGATGATGCAATATCATCACTCCCGCCCCCAGCGTTGTCTACTGAGATGGAACCTCCGTCAATTAGCCGTATTCATCTCCAGGCAACATCACAGACTACGAATCCTGCAACACCCGAGCCTTCCATACCGGAAATCCCACCCAATGCTGCATTTGCTTTACCCTATCGGATGGTTTATGCTGTTGCTACGCAAGATGCGGTTCTAATCTACGATACGCACCAGCAGACGCCCATTTGTGTAGTAAGCAATTTACATTATGCTGCATTCACTGACCTCACATGGTATTCTCCCATGGAGCCTTTGCCGGATAAAAGACAAAACTGACTTTGCCCCTAGGTCCTCTGATGGTCTCACACTGTTGATGACCTCTACAGATGGTTTCTGCTCTGTTGTTATCTTTGAACCAGACGAGTTGGGACAAGTATACACAGGGCCTACTCCACCGCCTGTAACACCCATTTTGTCCGCCTCGAATCAGGTTAGCACACCAAACATGAAAATTTGGCTACCAAAGCTAACCCATCACAGCCCACAGTTTCATCCCTTCCTCAGCCGGCACTTACCAGGACCCCTTCTGCCTCTTCAGTAAATACCATATCTTCTCTCAACCAAGGAGCTATGAATCTTACGCCAACCATTGCTCCGGTCCCTAGTATAACAGCATCATCCTCATCTAGCATCCCATTAACCACGCCACCCCAGACACCCCTTTCCGGGAGTGTATTGGGTAAACGGGAGGGTGAGACGGTAAATACACCAGCACAGGGGCCGTCAGTTGCCACAGAGGAAGGAGGTGATAAAAAGCGAAGAAGAATAGCACCGACGGTTGTAAGCCCAGGGATCAGAGTATCATCTCCTACAGAGAAAAACGATTGAGGATGCAGGAGTTGGGAGAAAATTAGTACTTGCTCTCTGCACAATTGGGTCTCGTATAATCTGCCAGGCTGTGTGGCTGGCTGTACTCCGCTTTCTCAGTTCCTTGCAATAATGGTCTGGTGTTCGGTAGTCATGTTTGGCGCTCAATATTCGGTCCTCGGCATCTTTGCTTGATTTTCTGTTATTTTGAGCTGCTTGCCCTTCACAGCTCTTTGCGTATTCCCTGCGTTTCGTGACTGTTGGATGTTATATATGCTTGGGGTTTAGATCACACGATCTAAATTCTTCACGATTGTCAGTGTCTTCAACAATACTTTGTTTACAGTGTTATCATGCTACCATACATGTCAAAGTTCCTGGGAGGAAGCCATTGTTTTTGCCCTATTCAAAAGCAGCAGTGCAACTGCTCTCGTATCCAGACTTTCTCGGAGCACTCATTTTCAGATTCTTTGTCTCGGGCGTTTAATCTAATTTCATAAACTTTACAAAGAGATTTGAAGTGTTGCTTCTTAAAGCCATGCACGTGGCGCCGCGCGTGGACCTGCCTCCTTCACGACGGCACCCCGGAGAGTTGATCAACGGTGCCTGAGGTTAAGCTTTGACTAGCCCTCCAGCCATACTCAATTGAGCTGCGTGACGCAGATGGAGCGGCCTATGCATCGCTGACTGATAAATTTTCTTGGCGGCAGCTGAACTCTTCCAAGTAAGGAACCCAAACAATGTCTTTAACAGTACTCGAGTGTAGTGACGGAAAATATTTTATGTGCATGTTTCTCTGGAGAAGGGGGCTGTTTGCAGCTGCTTGGGCGGGGAGCGGGAGAAGCGGTTGGTACAAGAGGAAAAACTGTCTACCGTTCGAAGTGGTTGTCCAGCATCTTTCATAAAGATGTTCCCGCTCCGTTACGATTAAATCCTAGTGGAACCAGGGTAATCTGTTTTTTTTCTTTTAAATTTTTGCTTTCTCTTTTTCTCTTTTTTATTTTTTCCTATCCCATATTTCTAATTGTGCATTCCTTAGAATCTAAATATCACTTGCATGTTCTTTATCTAGTGCATGTTCGTTCCGTTTGTTTGGCCACTGCTACTTGGTACCCCATCATAGTGGAGAATGTTACTAATCCAAATCTACTGTAGAACTATTTCTAGAGGGTCTTGGCATGAGACTATGTTTCTCGAAACTGAGCTCGATAGTACAAGTAAAACATGAAAGGCGATCGCGCCAATTGATACTATCCCACCCCATATGATATCAAATATAGTTCACTTTGCTTGACCTGCCAATTTAGCGATATTTTATACATAAGCAATATACTATAGTACTGTTACCCTGCAATATTCTGGATCAACGAATTTTTCATTGAATCTATCTGTTGCCCCTTCGGTTGCCCCTTCGGTTGCCCCTTCTTTGAACATACTGTTCCCAGAGACCATTCATATCATATTGCCGTATGTACCTCGACGGGTATCTAGCAGTTGAGCTTTCAATGCACATGCAAACCAAGGACTTCAAAGAAAATCTGGTAGAGGATACGTCCAAGCTGGGGTAATTAAAAAACCATCTTTTTACAGGTAGACAGTAATACCGGCAAGAATGTTGGACGCTTGAGAAATTAGTCTCATGCCATTGAGATCTTTCATTTGTTAATGTTACTAGAAGTACCCTTATCAAGCAAACCTGCTGGTAATTGTTACACTGTCTGGATTTTCTACAACTCTAACACACCTGGGACCCAGCTGGTAAGTAAACCCCAGTCTGGCTTGAGACTCAAATCATCGCTGAACCAAGGGCTTCAAACACGTTAGTTAGAAGTTCTACCACCAGGACATTCAGTACACATATATTCAAGTAGAGTTACCGTCTACCTCATTACGGCCAAAAAAATGGCTGATATCAAACTGTCATCATAAGCCTACTTTGGGTATACGCTATGGAACTCTGCAAAGCTTGTCCATACTCCATATCAGACTTTGAACCTCATTGGCATAATGATCAGGTTTCAGCGGCTACGAACAAGAGCCCATGTATCAAATCGAAGCCGGCATAATATTCCGCATTGCCAGGCTGTGCTTGGTTCAGCTAGTCAGCGTCGTACCTCCGGATACGAGACTATGTCTTAGGAGTCCATCTATCAAATCGACTCACGATACAGACCTGATAGGCTGTGCTTGTTTTAGTTAGCCACGGCTGGTTACGAGATTATGTTGTAGCTTTAGGCCCTGTTTGGTTGACCAACGTATGGCCGATATTTCAAGTGGAAACTACGGCAACCAAACGATTTCGTAAGTTTCGCTAGATCCGTTTCGTGCGTTTCTGCCCGCGAAAATTGAAACTGTCCAATGGAGGTGAGTATAGCCATGTATCATTTCGCTTGCTACAGCAAATCTCACCACACTACCATTGCATCGCATCACAACATCAACATTGCATTACACCACTATTATGGCAGAACTCAACCCTCATGATATCCTCACTTCAGACCTATTATTGCCAATTGGAATCGAAATAACAGAGTACATGCTGTTATTTTATAATACAACTTCTATGCGGACATCGGCATTGCAAGGAAATGCTTACTTACAAGAAGCCTATTTTTCAGCAAACCCGCGGTGTCCTTTTGCAAGTACTTTGCATGCCTGTCCAAACTCTCAAGATACTTTGCAAGTGGTTAACAACTCAGGGATTTATAAAGCCATAGTTCTGACATTTTTGCGTAGGCTGATTGAATGCTATAGCAGAAGGCATAAACAGTGATAATCGGCGCTGTTATGGATAGTGATAGCAGTAGTAGCGTGAGACTCGGAATGCAATAGCTGCAATTGACAAGTTTGATATTGTATTTTTATTTTTATTTTTATTTTTTTTTTTTTGCACAATGAGAGTGTAGCAAACGAACTGTTCTCGTGCCCAGACTGGCCAAATTGCCGATTTTTTTTGCACTGCATAGCTCTGGCTGGATACGTAGTCAAATTGTAGCAAACAAACACTTCCCCAGTTCCAATTGCACCTTGTACATCGTATCCCGTCTTGGCCATTCACTAATGCTAGGTCTAAACTATCACTACAGCCAAACAGGACCTTAATACATCAGATGCTTTCTAGCCGACTCTAATGTCCCTAGAATGCATTAACGCGGTCTCACTATACACAGAAAGAATAGCGACTCATTTTGTGACATTTGACAAGAAAAAGCGTACTTCACTGGCCTAGGCAAGAAAAAGCAAATTGCTACAGCAGGTACATGTATCTGCTATTGTTGACTAGATAAGACGCTGTTTGAGTTCCGTGTTTATAGGACTTCACTACATAGCGACCGCGAAGACGAGAGGAATACGGTGGCAAACTCAAACTGAGATGTCCTTGACACGATTTACCCCGGTGCCATCAAGGACTGTGGACGGGAAGACGCTGCAGCAGCGATCGGCTATCTACGATGGACGGAGGTTGGCGCCGGCCGAGCACAAGTGTTTTCGGAACGCTTGGTACGTCATGAGACTAGCTCGGTATGCATACTCGACGTCTACAAGTAAGTACTAGAATGTACTGAGTACTCACTGTTTGGCATGAGACTGACATCATTTTCCTATAGTTTCCCCTTCTTGACACCTTGCACCTCTTTCTTCTTTTCTTTTCTTTTTTTTTTTTCTTTTTCCCCCCTTGTTTTTGGTTCCTTTCTGCAGCTCTTCGCCGGCAGGCCGCCGCACGACCATCGCGCCGAATTAAACTCAAGTGCAGGCTGGGGATGCCCATTGCCCGGCTTGATGCGCTGGGTGGAGGCGTCGGTGATCGCCGGGGCCCTGTTAACAAGCAGCCCGGAAGGGACAGGGTGACCCAATTTCTCGAACCACTCCAACGACATCCTCGTCGCTGCACCCCCAAGCTAGCCTAACCTGCCTGGTTCTCGGGAACACTTAGCTTTATGCGAAGCTTATCGAGTATGTATATAATCAGCAAATTCCCTCCACAGCCAGAGAACCCATCCCTAGTGGTCCCGTGCCCATCAATCGCGCACACTTCTTCATCTCATCTCGGCATCTTATTCTGCTGTTGAATATCTCTCCAGCATATTACTATTCGCCATGTACCAACTCTCTGCTGCTCGATATGGAAAGGTACAATCAATGCCTACTTATTTCAATGATACTGTATGCTGACCGTATCTTAGGATAACGTCCGCCTCCTCAAAGTCGATAGGGACCCGATATCCAATATCCACACTGTTACAGAGGCAACAGTGTGCGCCCTTGTTGAGGGAGATATCGATACCTCCTACACCAAGGCCGATAACAGCTGTGTTGTTGCAACAGACTCTATCAAGAATACCATTTATAGTAAGTGGTTTTCCGCTGTTTTCCGATTTAACCCGTCACAACCTCAAAATAACACCTTTACAGTTCTTGCCAAGCAAAATCCAGTCAATCCTCCGGAGCTCTTCGGTGCCATTCTCGCGAATCACTTTGTCGGGAAGTACAAGCACATCCATGCAGCTCACATCAAGATTGTCACTCACCGATGGACCCGCTACGGCGTGGACGGCAAGCCGCATCCTCACTCGTTCCTCCGAGACGGCACTGAGACCAGGAACGTTGAGGTAACCTGCAAGGAAGGCTCCGGAATTTTCATCAAGTCAGGAATTCAGAACCTTACTGTCCTCAAGAGTACTGGCTCTGCCTTCCACAGCTTCCACAGGGATGAGTTCACCACCCTCAAGGAGACTTGGGACAGGATTCTGAGCACTGATGTCAATGCCACGTGGGAATGGCGCTCGTTTGCCAGCCTTGAGGATGTCAAGAATGGTGACTGCCGCTTTACCAAAGCATGGGAGAATGCCCGCACTATTACCCTCAGAACTTTCGCTCTCGATGGCTCCGTAAGTGTTCAGGCTACCATGTACAAGATGGCTGACCAGATCCTGGCTGCCGCTCCCGAAGTCCAACACGTCGAGTACAGTTTACCAAACAAGCATTACTTTGAGATTGGTATGTTCATAGTGTGTCGATTCACCCCACTGGGTTCAAAACCGGAAGCTAACTATCTCTGGAGATCTCTCCTGGCACAAGGGCCTGCAGAACACAGGCAAGGATGCCGAAGTGTATGCTCCCCAGTCTGACCCTAACGGCTTGATCAAGTGCAGGGTCTCCCGTGTCAAGGCCAAATATTAAATCAAACCCCATTACCCTCAACAATGCATACAGTACGGCATACAATTACGTTTAATATGATTACCGGCGTTTACGACAGGGAAAGTTTTGTTTATTATGATAGCTATCTTGCCTAACCGAATGGCTATGTATTCCTTCCGTTTCCCATCGACTTTAGGGTGTTCGGACATGTTACGATAGGAAAGTGTAGGTTATTAATTAGGGGGATTATATTTCTTGTATATACCTTATTTACTAGCGTGTTTATTGTACTGAAATTTGAATCCGTGAAATGGATACATATCAAGGAAACGACTCAAGTATGTCTTGCCCATCAACAGACTAGCCATGTCGCTTACCTCCTGCATTAAGTACATTGTACTAAGTTTATGGAAGCATTGTACTCAAGCCAAAAGCAAATAGAACATATGAGATATCCATGCGGTCTGGAGAGTCGGCTTTGAAGCTGGTGCTCATATATAACTAGTTGGCGTGAATTAGCGACTTACGCCTAAAGAAGGTATGCGTAAGTACATCATGTTCATCCACATGTCATTTATCGATCATTTGACTAATGGGAGGCTTATGTGGTCACAGTTGAGCTTTAACGTTTTTAATGTTGGTTCAATTAGTATACAGGTATTGCAAATCCGTGTGCGTGTGTGTATGTGTGTGTTAAGGGAGAGAGGGAGGGGGAGCAAATGTTGTACAGCTACATATTACATCCCAATTCATATGTAACTATGAAATTAAGTATAATGCCTTATGTATAGAGCGGAATATTGGTTTAAAGCAAGGCCATTGTGGAGAGATAGCAGTTGGGGTATTGATACTTCACTCTCATGAGACAAGTGTACGTCACCGAAGGAATATTAGAATTGTATATGTACATGTCAATTCACAGCTCTTTTCTCCACTTCACCCGATGCCAGCGTCCACTCAATGCGTGCCATCCAATACTGTTGGATTATATCAAACTCTATTTATGCGGATGCAGAAGCGAAAGAAGGATTCATTTTTTGTGGGGAAGCGGTAGCAGTGGTAAGGGCGTCTTGTACAGGGGTTTGTGATTCTGAGGATTCGAATTTGGCAGTTTTTGATTGGTGGAGTTGAGCATTGGGGGAGAGGACGTTCATTTTGAGGATGTTTCGGTTGTGGGGGTGACCAAGTCCGTCGTAAGCTGTAAGGTGTATCCACATATAATGTTAGCAACCATCTTTCAGTAGTCTTCCTCTGGCTTGTGCGTTTGTAGCGGTGTTGGCTTTTGACATACCCTTCAGCCTACTCAACCTCACATTTCGCAACTTATTCTTCGGCAGCATCCCGCTCACGGCCTTCCGTAAAATTTCTGCGCCGCCAAATTTGGCGATCATCTTGTCCATGGTGAGCTCCTTTAGACTTCCTGGTCGGGTGCTGTGCGAGTAGTATTTCTTCTGAAACCGCTTTTTGCCAGTGGTACGGATGTCATGGCAGCCGACAGCAACAACGTAATCGCCGCAATCCGCTGACGGGCCTTTAGTAACTACTTCTCATCCCCTCGGAGATTTGATGATGGTGCTAGTAGTAGGAGGAGTTGAACGAACGTAGGATTGGCGGAAGGGATACGACGTACTGCTAGGATCGTATATCGGCTTATGCTTCCCCATCAGTGTCATCGCAATCGACGACGCAATTCGTCCTAAGGAGCGAGGATCGGTGCCGACATCAATGTAGTGCCATGAGCGGCTGTACGCGAGGGCGGTCTACCACCTCATTAGATTGGAACGCACTCAACTGTGGGATGTAGGGTATCGTTGAATATCACAAGCAAAAGCGCAAAGGAGCGAGATAGAAGAAAGGGAAGACAGTACCCGCCCGATGGTAGTCGACATGGGGTTTCAGCGCACCTGCAGTGATACTGGGGGGGAGGGGGTTTGTGCGGTTTCTCGGGGAAGATGTCGTGGGATCGGCCCGGTGCCATAGAGGCGGGATGTTGATATCTTGGCGGGAAACAGCCATTTGCCCCACCTGACGATATGCTTCATAGCACGTGATTTTAGCCCTGCAAGGGTCAAGGCAGGTTGGCATACAGGTTGCATACCTCAAAGGGTTATTGCCAGACTGCAGGTTGATGCTACTAAGTAGTAATAATAATAATTAAATGGATGAGCAACACTGCTCTAAACCTAAACATTTCTCTTTCTAAGGCGCCAAGTGCATTGCATCAGAAATTATCCTTTGTTTCATCGCAAACGGCCATGCTACCTGCATTTCAGGTACTGCAAATTTGCCCCACATCCCAGTTTCGCTTCGCCGGTAGCTTCAAATTTGCGATGCAGCGGAGCACGGGAACAACCAGACTGAAAGAGCAATTGCCTGACTAATATGTCCTTTATAGTCCATCTTTGCGGTCCATATGACCTGCAACAGCTGCGTCAAGTCAATATCAGATGTGCTTTACGCTGTCCCAGGTAAGTAATTTGCTCGGATGCCGGGCTTCCCTCCCTGGATAGAATGATATGTCGCACTTGTCAATGAAGAACGGGGAGAAATGTCAAGTGGAAAACGCAATGCAAATAAACTATGATGAGGGCCTGGCTAACTTTATATTCAGGAGTTGATAAGGTGCAATGTGATCTTGATGCGCAATTGGTAACTATTGACGGAACAGGTACGTGAATATCAGGAGCGGGAGAGGAGAAGTGGGGTGACTTGCAGAAGACACGGCATCCAGAAATTAAACTTTCACTGACTTTTGGCAAAGCCGCACCCTCAAGGATTGTATCGGCTATCCAGTCGACGGGACGAGATGCCATCCTTCGCGGCAGTGGAGGCCCTAACAGCGCAGCTGTCTGCATCCTCGAGACACACGCCCCCAACGTGAAAGACCCTGTCCGTGGGCTCGCACGCATGGTGCAGGTTTCACCAGAAGTCATAATCATCGACATTACTGTCCGAGGGCTACCACAAGGAACTTACTCTGCAACTATTCGCGAGTGCGGGGACATCTCGAGGGGTGCAGAGACTACGGGTGGGGTATGGGAGGGACATAAAGAAGGTGCGAGGGGTGATCTTGGGACTATAGAGGTTGATAAAGATGGAATTGCAGGAGTGCTTCTGGTTAAGAAAATTGCTATCTGGGAATTGATTGGCAGGGGCATGGTGCTTTCCAGACGGAAGGGGACCAATGACACCAGGGCAGGGGACGAGGCGCTTAAGCAGAATACGGAAGATACCGTGGTGGGAGTCATTGCAAGGAGTGCTGGGGTGTGGGAGAACACTAAGACGGTACGGACTATATACTTCCTATCTACTAGACTTACATATACCTCACTCAGCTGTCGCGTTCCCTCGTTACTAACGCTGACCGAAAACAAATTTAGGTGTGCTCCTGCTCAGGGAAGACTATGTGGGATGAAAGAAAGGACCTGGTGCAGAAGGGAATGGTCTGAGAGTTGTATGACATCATATCATACCAATATTGACATGACATGCCCAATATTTTCTCTTCTACTGAATCATTTACCAGAGGTTACGCAGTTCCGGTGATGTAAGATGCATAAGACTGAGGCTTACATGAATTGAGGGCAAGGCGATACGAGATGTCATTATGGAAAGATTACTATACGAAGACAGTTAAACCAAATCCGTGGTGTATCGAGTTGCTAGTCACATTGAATGGGTTCACAGCAGTCTCGGCAATTGCTTTTTGGTCACATTAAGGAGGATGCTTTGGAAGTTTCGGTGCACACGTAGGAAGGAAAATGTGAAATGCAAGAGACTAGTAAAATGCGAACAATCAGACATGGTCTATATTGATCTATCCACCCCGCCTCCCCTTCTTCCCTCCCTTCCTCCCTCCTCCACATTCTAAATTAGCAAGAAATGCAAAACAAAATAAAAGAATTAAAAAAAATAAAAAATAAATAAAAGAACCCTTTAGCTCTCCTTATATTCCCCTATTAAACTCTACCTTTTTTACCCCTGTCACATCACCTCCTCTCCTCTTCAGTTCCTCCCTGATATGCCCCTCCACACTTTGCACCCTGACTGCCTGCCTCTGTGGAAACGCGCCCAACGCCAAAGGCAACGCAAACACACTTGTCACGAATATCAATCCCAAGTTAACTGGGAGGACTGCGCGGGGATTTCTTTGTAGGTACTTCCACCTCTTCTGTAGCGAGATCAGGATAAGAGGCGGGATGACCATGATCGGAGTCGCGTTAAGCACGCGCGAGAGAGCAGTCTGGGAGACGGCGAGGAGGGCGCAGTGGCGGGATTTGCCGAGGGACGTGGTGGGAGTGAGGTCTTCAGAAGAAGCGGGACCAGGTGAAGCCGTTTGGGATGTGGGGATCATGGCCGTGGACGGCGCGGCGGATTTCGACGGGGTATATTTGGGCAGAGAAGGGTAGACGTCGATTCCGCCGAGTATCTCCCCGCCCCGCATTACACCTACGTTGACCACACCCGCAGTCACCACCGCGGCAAAAGGGACCAAGCGGCCCAGCACTAGCTTGGTTGAGGGACTTACGTTCTTCAGTTTTGGGACGAGCGAGTTCAGGCCGAGGGCGACGCCGCAGGAGGAGGAGACGGCAAGCAGGTAAGAAGTGGCCATTTGCGGCAAGGACAAAGGAGTGGATTTATTTGCGTTGGAGGCATTTATGGCAACGTTGAGAGACTGGTTTGTGATTTGCCATGCGAGTATGGCCCTCGTCTGCAATAAAGTAAATAAATGAGCACTTATTGGGTCCAAACCAATGCCTCGCCAATGCACAACAATAGCTACTCACTGACAAATTCGGGGTCAACATCCCCACCGTCACCACCAAATTCGAAAACACAAACGCGCTCATCCTGAAGGGCAACAGGACTTTCTCCCCTGTGTCCGGATGCAGCGTCGCGTCTACCACCTTCTTCGCCTTCCACAGCTCAGGCGTCATCTCTGTGATAATCCCATTCTTGTACTGGCTTATCAGATTCACGTGTGCGGAGAGCTGCGACGACGTGGTGAAAAGTGTGCGGGGATCGCAAAGATCGAGAGATTGGCGCACACGGCCCCAATAGGTGCTGAGGTTGTAGGGGGAGGGGGGCAGGGAGATAGGGCCGGGGATGGAGGAAGACATTGTTTGTGTTTTGCAATTGAGTTTGCGAGTCAATGGGCCTTGTATTGCAGGAGGAATCGGACACTGAGACGAAGAAAAAAGGGCAGAGCGGAACTAGTCAATTGACAGTCTGAATAGAATTACTGTGCGTGAACGCAGGATAAGAGTCACGCTGTGGCCGGGCAGCCGTAGTTTTCATGCCTGAAAATCGGCTGCAGGCAGATAAGCGATAAGCAAAAACGTGCCCTGCATCAAATCAAGGGTGCAGCCAGGGTCCTGGGCATCCTTGTTAGTGCCGACCCCATTTTAATGAACTCGGGGGGTACTGCACGCTATCTTCGATGATCATCAATATCAAAAGGTTGCGGTATCTTGCTAGTTTTGACGCTCCTATTACCTTATGCATGGTGCTGTCTATTTGCATATCTATGCCCAAGCCATGAAAGATATCCTCTACAGTAGTTTGAAAGTATTGCAAGATGTGAGCCAATTAGAAAATAAAGCAAAGAATAAAAGTAAACGACAGTAGAGAGCGAAAAATTCTTTGAAGTAATTAACAATAAAAATTATGCAAGCCTCATTATCCTCGATGGCGCCCACAAGAGAGTCCGGGTGTACAAAGGTCCCCCGATCAAACAACCCTGGCGCCATAATTCACTGCCTCCTAGCTGGCTCTTGCAACCGCCACTTTCTGAGCTCTTTAGTCCCTGCACTTCCATCCCCGCCAGACAGCCTCTGCTGCCACCCTCCCAGTCTCACAACCATGCAGGTGGCATTGTCCCCGCCCCCATTTGTTCGACCAACAACCTCCTCCGCAAATTTGATAACTTCCCTGGCGCCTTCCTCCGGAGTTTGTGCTTCTTTGATAATATCAACAATTTCCTGGTCACTTAATACTCCGCTAACTCCATCACTGCACAGAACCATGAAGCTCCATTCGCTGCCATTCAACTCACGACGTGTTACTTCGGGTTCTGCGGTGACTCCAAGTCCTTTGTGACTTGCGTCCCCAAAGGATCTAGTGTTTGCAAGCACTCCAAAGCGCTCCTCGCCAAATGAGTCCGAAATAAAAGCAGTCGCGTACCGACGAAGTCTTCTGGACTCGAGCGGGTGAGAAGGATGATGGGCAGCAGTAAGCGGTGTAGCAAGGCCAGTAATTGTGTTGCAGAGTATGATGCGGGTATCGCCGATATGTGCTGTAATAAGAGTACATGTGCTATTGGGCGACCAATATGGAGCGCTAGCATTAGGTCTATGTGACTGATTAGTGCCATTCATCAGAAACACCTAGGAAAATTGTATTACTTACGGGGTAAGTATCAATGCTACACTTGCTGTAGACCCACTCTTATTTGTGATTCTTGATTTCGATGTTGCCGCTGCTGCCACAACTGTTCCATTCCCTGACTGTAGCCTAGAACTAGGTTTCCCATTGCTGATGATCATCGCGGTTTCAGTGGTATTTGTCCACTTTCCAGTGATAAAATCCAAGTCCGCTCTTAAGAATGCGTAAGTTAATATACTTTCCCAACTTGCATCGCCGGTGGCACTTCCCACTGCGCCTGAACCTTGTGGTGCCGGTCTATCATCACCGCTACCCATACTTGTTACGCTACCTGGATGGACTTTTACAGGCTCGGAAGTGGTAACTGGGCCACAAAAGCTGGGCTTGAATCGCCGAAAATAGCCTCCAACTGTGTTCCTCCACTCGGTAATCAACTTCGCCTGTAGCTCTCTCCGATGATGTTGCTTGGATAGCTCATCAGCTGAATTTTGCGCCGAATCACGGATTGTAGACAGTAACGCATCAGGTGGATAAAAATCTCTGGCAGCATTTTCGATGTACTCATGCAATTTGCTTTTCAGGAACGTGCTGCATTCATCACCTCCATGGCCATCAAAGACCGCATAGTAAAATACCGAGCTCGGCGAAGTTGCTGAGGGTGGAAAGGGCTCGGATTCAAGACTTCTTGCTATTGATGACGGCACTTGAAACGGCTCAATCAATGATTGCAATGGTAAATCAAGAACACCTGCCTGCGGCCAGTCCTCATTGTATGGTCGATTTCCGCGGGAGCGGAGTATTCCAACATGCTGCTTGGCATGTTTTAGGGGTATCCGTACTATGGTAGAGGATTGCGACTCTTTATTCGTCTTGTCAGATGATGGGGTCATCAGAGGGAGCTGGCCATCCCCGGCAGAAAATTGTGCATACGGTGCGGGCCGAATGGTTGCCCAATGCCCAGTGATTGCGGTCGTAAAATAATCATGGAAATAGCGACGATGGGGAATTTGTTGGGCTGTAATTGCATTTGGACTTGGTATTTGGTTTTGTGAAGTAACGGCTGCATGACTTAAGTGTAGTAGGCTCGATGATATTGAAAGTTGATCAACTGGTCTGGCTGGTCTGGAAGCGAGGGCAGAGGTACAAAATTTCGAAATGAATGCTACATTCATTCGGTAAGTAAGGTACAAGAAAGCTCCAGAAAGACCATCATACCGTAGGTATCCCTCAATGTCCAGCTTATTCCCAGATCGTTCTTCCTGATTGATATGCAATTCACACACAAAGGCTTACTGGGACATTTGGTGACCCTGTAGAGACCGGAAATAGATGCTGCGGTCTTCACCATAATTGTTGTGCTGGGAGCGTACGGAGGCGAAAGGCCAAATAGATGGCCTGAACAGTGCGTGATAGAACGCTAGACTCAGTAGTCAGCAAAGGAATCATACATGTTTGGGTTATATGTGCACCCTATCGGATTACTGTACAGCGCCCACCCGAGAGGGAATTGCGAGACGCAGGCCGTTGCGTAGGTCTAGCCTGGGATGCGGTGTCTAGGCATCCATATTTTGATGATCGTATACAGAAAGTGGAGGCCAGGAGACAAGGTGCCCTGGGAGAATGAGGAAACGTGAACTTGAAATAATGAAGGATCTCCTTTTAATAGTCCGCGAGCAGTAAAAAAGGGCCATGTTAAGGATGCGGAACGGGCTTTCGGAAGCATCCTGTGCCCAGAAATCTAGAGGAGACAAGAGCTTCGCCACCAGTTCGTTATGAGTCTGATGCACTGAAAAAGCCGCATATGCAAGACAAGAAACTGCACTCGGAAACAGTCTTCAGGTACGGTATTTCACCTACTCTCTCGCTCGATCTACACTGAATTAGCAGTCTTACGCAAACCTTCCCCTCTACTGACGGGGGTTTTGCTCGCCAGATTATGTGGTTCTCCGACTGAGCAAGCTTGCATGGTTCAATCTAGGTCGGTGTGACAGGATCGGGTTCGTGCTTATGGGGCATTTGGGAAAGCTCTATTTGCTGCATAGAGTATATAAGTTTAGAACAACCTCAACCGGTGAAGTTGCAATCGCCCAATGCTACGGCGTTGGGAACCAGGCAATGGATCCCAACAGACTGCTAGGCAGGTTCATGCATATGTCGGCAGTCGTAGAGCTACACTTGGTTTGAATGTAAGCACGGCAAGCACATGAACTCAACGCGTAAGGACGCACCTGCGGCTATTGAGAGCACAGTCTGTTCTTTTGCCTTGCCACAACTCGAGTATCATTGACTTGCGGTCGAGATAATGTCGCTAGATCTTTCCAATCTGACAGGGCTACCAGACCGCTAGTCTGCCTTCACCTCCTCATTCGTCCCCAGGTGCATCGACAACCAATTGAGCCCTTGTATATATTGGCAGAGCAGAGCTGTTACTGTCTGAGCACCTTCGCGGCGTGGATAGGCCCAGTTATCGACTATCACCTTCCTGCTTTCTTTATTGCAATCTTGCGCGGGCATGGCGCAGCTCAACCTCAAGCACTGCGCTGCGTTGGGAATACAGTTTTCCCTTGCTATACCGGATCTGTAAAATCCGGCCTTTTTCGTCCGGTATAGCAAGGTTCCGTTATAGAATAAAATGCTTGGCAGAACAGAATAGGGATGGGCAGGAAAATTAATGTAATTGGGAACAACGACAGCCTAATTTTATTATGTAATGTTAAGTTTAGTAAGCATCTGAAAGGTGAATGCAATGTGGGATAGCCAAGATTGGACGTATCAGTGTTAGTGTATCCGGTATAGCAAATATTATTTGTATGGAGACAGGGGGGTAAGTGCCTGGCAATTCCTGTCCGGTCCGGTATTCTTAGTGCGTCCGGTATAGCAAGAGGGTTTTGTATGGGAGCGGTATGTAGCAACCTGAGAGTATCCGGTATAGCAAGGTTTCCGGTACAACGAGGTCCGGTATAGCAAGGGAAAACTGTATATCGGTACCCCCCTGGCTGAAGTTGCTCCCCCCTCCCTCGCGCCCTGTACTGCCAGCTATTCCGGCGCTTGGCTGGTCTGGTTGGAGAAGAGCACGTGCAAGAGTAACGGTTTGAGTGCTTAATGTAGGCGAGATTGGCGTTGCTGCATGAGAAATATCGTGTAATGTTGCTGTAATGCCACCCTGAACTGGTCCTACATTGGGCTGGTTACGAGACTAATTGGGATCGGCATTTGATGCTTTCGATATTTCGATCCTTCTGCAAGATCCCTGACCCCGTGCCCAGCATAGCACAGCTAATTGGCAACTTTGCCAATTCTTTAAATTGGGAACGAAGTGTACATTAATTCATCATGGGAGACTCATCTGTTTCTTGGCATGCAGTCCCGTGATGGCAGTCCCGTGATTAGCTCTTGGCATCCTGTAACAGCAGTCTAGCTCAATACCGCTCAATATCCTACATTGCCAATAACTCCCATAGTCTCATAACCAACCCGTATACAGACTCGACTCTCTACCCTTAGTCAACATACTTTTAACCTCACAACTATACCTAGACTAATGGATCCTATTGCCTGTTCCCGCTGCCTACGAAAGTATGATCCTGCATATTGGACTTATACCCAGGATGGCCGTCGAATGAAGACTTGCAATACCTGCCGAAATAAACGTATTGTAACCTTAACAGTAAGTTTGAATCATGAAATTTCTATGAAACTGAAGCTAAAGAGTTTGTATTATCATAGGCAAAGCGAGAGCAAGAATTAGAAAGCAGACGTAATAAGACTCCTCAGTTGCAGGTAGCTAGGACTATTCCAGAACTTCAGAATATGGACTATGCTACCTATCCAAGATCTGCTTCTTTATCACCTACTCGCTGTCGTAGTCAGTCTCCAGTACGATCACCTCCAAGACGGTCAATATCTACAACACCATCTTCTAGACAACTCAAAGAGCATAAGGAATTTAGCTCTACTAGAGATCAGAATCAGTCTGCTCCTATCAGCTTCTGTGAGCAATATCAGACCACCTCTACTAGCTCTTATGAGCAGTCTCAGACCATCTCTATCAACTCCTATAAGCAGTCTACTGCTATTAGATATCATGAGCGGTCTGCTACTGGCAGACGTGGCAGATATCATGAGCAGTCTATCACTAGTGATGAACAGTCTAACTCTATTAGACATCAAGAGCAATCTCTATCTCCTACCGGACAAAATCAAACTCCACCTCTCAGACATCAACAGCTACAACAAATACAGTCTGAGGTAGTACATAGATCACTACAAAATTTTGCCAACAGCTTATCAAATATTCAGTTAAATGAATGCTCAATATGTGAGGAAATAGGGATTGCTCTGAAAGTACGAGTAAGAGATGGTATTTCAATTTGTGAGCGTTGTCATAATGAAAGATCATCTCCTACATGGACTGGAATCTATATGTTCAGTACTCAAAACGACATGTCTCCAGGTGAGATACCTCAAGAGCTATCTGCAGTAGGTAAACTCTCACCTATAGAGGCTATGATGTTAGCTTTAGTACATCCAGTTATTCGTGTCTATAAAGTCCGTGGATATGGGCAATATAAGGGAGGAAAGGTATTGTTTCAATTTTATTTAATCTACTTGACTATAAGAAAAGACTAACATCTAAAAGGTACATGTTATTAACTTTCCACAAGACCCAACTGAGAATTTCCATATCATTCCACGGCTACCTCATGAGATTCCAATGGTCATATTACGAGTACGAGAGGGAGGCCGTACTCCACAAGCTGAGTCATTAAAAGACTTTGAAATTAATGTACACCGTGTTCGAGCTTGGATGCAATATCTTTGTCAACATAATCGATAGTATCGAAATGTACAGCAAGATGTTTCTCGCTTGGATGCCTATGTCAACAATCTAGAAAATATGTCAACACAGCAACGCTTTGAGCTAATCTTAGATGAGGACTGGGATACTACTACAGAAACTGGACCTGTGGATAATGAGGATAATGACCAAGTTGAGACTGGTGTACATAGAGGTCAAATCACTATTAATGAGCGTTCAGCCTTACAGCGATTTCTTAATCAAAGACCTGTT
The DNA here is from genome assembly GCA_015179045.1 of Kalaharituber pfeilii. Classification (NCBI taxonomy): domain Eukaryota; kingdom Fungi; phylum Ascomycota; class Pezizomycetes; order Pezizales; family Pezizaceae; genus Kalaharituber; species Kalaharituber pfeilii. The sequence continues at coordinate 418,230 of WHUZ01000004.1, forward strand.
TCTCAACTAGTACCTCCAGTGATTTACCCTCAAGTACAACAGAATCCTATAAATGAGTTTAGGAAAAAAGGTTATATTGCTAAAGCATTTCCATGCTTATTTCCTTCTGGAGCTGCGGATTTGATATACAATGGCCAGCGTTTGAAGAAAGTAACACCAGCTGATTACTTTTGTCACTTAATTCGATATCGAGATGGCAGATTTGCAGAAGACCCGCGATTCATATTCTTTGCACTAAATTCAAAATATCGCTGGCAACTAGGAGCAACAGCTACATTCTTTGTGAGAAAAGGTCAATTTGAAAATGTTACAGTTGGTCAACTACGAGAAGAGATTGAAAACCCATTACATCTATTAGGCCAAAGAATCTGCCGCTTTTCCTCCTCAATTCCAGGACTGGCACCATTCTGGAACTATAAACGATCAGAATTATCCTCAATAGTCCGTACAGCATGTCCACATGCATTTGCCACATTTAGTGCTGCTGATATACATTGGGTGGACTTACATCGATTAATTGAGGAGAAGAGAGCACGACTTGGAGGAGGCCCAGTTTTAGATCTGCTAACTCTACTGGAGCGTGAAGCAGTACTCCGTCGAAACCAGAATTTACAGACTCATCCCCAGCTGGCTAGCGAATTTCTCGTCTATAGATTTAAGCTATTTCTCAAAAAAATAGTTCTTCATTACCCAAATATGCGAGTTCATGACTACTGGTTTCGATATGAGTGGCAGTTTAGAGGTTCAGGACATTTACATGGGTTTCTATGGATTGAAGGAGCACCAACACTCACATCTATCTCTCTGAATGATTTAGATGATCGTCTAACACTAGAGACCTATTGGGATCAGAGTCGAGTTCGCGCAGATACTCCTGTTAAAGGTTTACATCCTGCACCACTACACCCGTGCCGCCACAACCTTCCTTTAGCCAATGACCTAGCTTTAGATCTTTCTTATTTATCAAACCGTGTTCAAAAGCATATATGTGGTTCATATTGCTTGCGAAAAAAAAGAGGGCAGGCTGCAGAGAACTCAACACTACACTGCCGTTTTCATTTTCCTGCTACACCACATCCAAAAACTGAAGTCTGTAAAAATGCAGATGGAAAGTGGTATTTGAACTTAGAAAGAACAGAGGAGGATATAGATACAAATAAGTATAATCCATTATACTTACAAGCCTGGAGAGCGAATACAGACTTCCAGCCTATTCTCAGTATTGAGGCGGTCTTGAACTACATTGCAAAGTATGCAACTAAAGCAGAAACAGCTTCTACAAATCTTCAGTCTATTATGAGAACAGCAGCTACGAAATGTACAGATGAGTCTCCTGCTCAACTTCTGTTTAAGAAGATGCTTTACTCTTTTGTTATTGAACGAGACTTTTCTGCTCAAGAAGCTTTGCCATCTTCTGCAAGGGTTAAGCTTAGTAGAGTCATCATGGAAAGTGATTACTCTTAATCTTACAAATACAACACTGGTTCCTCTAAGAATAGAGCCTGAAGCTTTACAAAATTTAGAAGATGGGGCAGAGGTAATATCAGGACAAGGTATTTTCCAATAGTTCTTACCCTGAAAATGATATATAAGTACTGATATAAAAAAAGGTATTTTAGAAAGATATATTGGTCGTCACCCAGAGCTAGAAGATATCTGCCTTCATAATTTGCTTCAATCATATACTTATCGTAATGAGAGATGGATAGCAACATCAAATCGAAATCGAAAAAGTCGAGTTATTCGAACAATTCCTGACCCTCCAGTGGATGCAACAAATATTCTATTTTGTCGTGTAACATTACTCAAATATATTCCTTTCAGGACTCTAGCATATATAACGGGTATTGAGGAAGATTTAGCCAGTGATAATCTTGATACTATAGACTGGTGTGCACGATTACAATTTTTCCTTCCTTTGCTACCAGCTACAGTCCGTACTCTAATAAGTGGCTATCATGGTGTTGCCAATTTGGATCATGGACATGACTCAGATCTGGAAGGCAATCAACTACAGGAGGAAGAATTAGAAACAGAAGATTGGATGGATATAGCTGGCATACGTCCCCACGGTCAAAATATACTCACTAATGATCAACAAGATCAACTGGATATTGCTATCAGTCATCTGGGTTACCGAGCTGAAGATATCAACTATGATTGGAATTGTGATCTCAATATCTTTGGTGGATATACAAATGTGGTACATGGTACTAGCTGGATACAGGAGACAAAACAAGTTACTCCAGTTACAATAAATCTTCCTGAGGTATTACCTCAAACACTCAACACAGAACAGCGAATTGCCTTCGACAAAATTATGAACCATTGGAACCACCGGGATGATGCTACTACTTCTCAACTTTTGATGATTGTAGCTGGAACAGCAGGAGCTGGAAAGTCTTATCTTATTAATGCTTTAAGATATGCAATCTTACTTACTCTTCCACCTGAAAGGTTAATCGAAGAGGTAGTACCTGTTCTAGCATATACTGGATATGCAGCTCATAATGTTAATGGATCTACTATCTATGGGACCTTACAAATGAGTCTAACAGGTAACGATGATAATATTACACCAGCTGCTGCAACTACTCTTCAAAATAAATGTCAACATACGAAAATTATCATTATTGATGAAATGTCAATGATTGGACAGGCTTTTCTAGCTCGGATTGATCGAAGACTTGGAATAGCATTCCCAGACCGTCAAGGTGTGATATTTGGTGGTGTTCATATCATATTGATGGGAGACTTTGCCCAGCTGCCTCCAGTATGAGATCTTCCGATGTACGTTAAACCAGATTCCAGACGAAAGGGAAATCCTACTAGCTTGTTATTACAAGATAGAGGTTACTTTCTATATCGTCAATTTACGACCTTTATTCGTCTTCAAACCAGTATGCGTCAAAGAGGAGAGGATCAGATTCATTTTCGATCTATGCTTCTACGAGCCAGAGATGGAGCATGGACTCATCATGACTGGCAACAATTTGTTCAGGCTCGTGTTTTAGATATTATGAGTGAAGCGGACAGGCATACATTTAATAGAGCTGTAGCTCTTATGTGTACGAGAAAGGAGGTAAAGGCATAGAATGCCAAATACTTACTTTCTATGCACTGTCCAGTATACCGTGCACTAGCCATACATTCAGCACCACGAGCTATTATATCGACAATAAAGAAACTGAACTCGGAAGCAGCTGGAGATTTACCACCTGTGTTACTATTAGCTATTGGAGCTAGAGTTATGGTAACAAAAAACCTCTGGGTACAAGCTGGTATTGTGAATGGAGCTATGGGAACTATTCGTGGTTTGGTCTTAAATAGTGTTGATGAATCTCGTCAAGCACTTCCTATCTGCTTATTGGTAGAATTAGATCACTATTCAGGTCCACCATTTATAGAGTCATATCCACGAGTAATACCAATAGCTCCTTTCACTAGCCGCTTTGAATACAATGGACATCCGTGTTCTAGAAAACAATTTCCATTGGTTTTGGCATGGGCCCTAACTATTCACAAGTCTCAGGGACTCACATTGCCAAAAGTGGTAGTAGAGTTAGGTTTAAAAGAAAATCAGTCGGGCTTAACATTTGTTGCACTATCTCGAGTCAAATGTTTGCAGGATTTGGCCTTTTTAAGTTCTGTTCCATTTAATCGTCTTTCAAGTATTGCTATACTAAAAAATACCACAGCAAGAATAGCGGAGGAGAGGAGGTTAGATTCAATAGATATAGCAGTTCATGTATAGATAGATATATTATGTATTAGTTGAGACTTTGAGAGCAACTTGAAGAAGCAATGTCAAAATGCTAGGAAAAAAAACAGATATGTGAAAAATAAAAACAAGTTACCCCGGTTCCAGCTCCCAATTGTTCATCATTAGAATTTCTGACTTGCTAAGAGATTTTACGGTAAATTCTAACTCCCAAGAGATCATTGCTGGAACCGGAGCATTACAGTCTATCTCGGAGAGATGCTGGACAACCCTCTTCCCCAGCTCAGAATTGAACCGGGGCCCTCAATTCTACACCTCTCCATGGCGCTTTTGGTTACCTCCATCACTGGAGACCACAGCTTTCCACTTCGACCAAGGCGCAGGTCAGTTCGAAGAAGTTAAAAAAGAAAAAAAAGCTTAAACCCCGCTCCTTTACCGCGCACCGCTCTCTACCACACCCTCCTCTCTACCGCACCCCCCCTCCACCAGCACATATAGTATTACCATCACTCTGCCAGTCACGCCTCCGGAACATTTATTTGACTTCGCATAGGGCCCCCATTCCTAGGGAACGTTGCCTAATCAGGACGGCAACTGACGGCCTCACCTAGTAATTAAATCTCAGTGTGGGAACCAGAACACAAGAGCCAATTATGGGACATGATCACGCTTCTCCTCGATTTTATCGAAGTTGCTCTTTGCCTCCTGCAGGAGTTGCTCTCGTAGCCTGACCTTTCTTTACTCCCCGTTCAGCTATAAGGCCTCTTATCCTTGCCGTCATCGAATAGCTTCGTATCCTTCCTCATTATCACTTTTAGAGAATTTGGAGTTTCATATCTATCATCTTCGTACACTTGAGCAAGGGTTTAATATTCATCAGTGGCTACCTCTAAGTCTGCCAGCCAGAGACATATCATGCCTCTAGAACATCAGAGCCCCAAGTCATCACTCCAAGAAGGCGTTAACATTATCTCTTTGAAATATTCTTTTTATTTTTTTGGAATGCAATGGAGCAAAGAGGTCAATTGATGGAGGCAAATAGTATTCATTCTTAGACTGCTACCCTTGTTCATCACCGTCTGCGGTATCATTACCACTATAGCCTGGAGAGTCAATCAATAAAGCAATCAAAACTGGGTAGATATTTATTGCCGAGGTATAGGTAGTTCTGTTCATTTCCCATTTCTTTTTCTGCTTCATTCCAGCAGCTTCCGCTCGTTCTGCTTCGAACATTGTGAACTCTGAATCACGTGCTTTGACAATCTTATGACCAAACCTGGTGAATAGGAATGAGTATTGAAGAATGAGGCGGTTAGGATATTCAGCAGCTTGAGCTTAGTTCCTCTCCTTTTGAACGAAGGCTTGCCCACCAGCTCGCTACCGGTCTGCTCACCAGTGTGCAGAATTAAGTCCTTTCCCAGGCCCTAGACCTTCCTACATCTATCCATCGCCCTCGTATTGAGAGTCCAAACGCTCGTCTGGTACGATTCCAGTCACGGATGACAATGGATTTTGCAATATTGTGAGAATGGCTTCATAACGGGTGCGAAGTTCCATTGGCCTCCGTCGGGGCAGGAAGAGGCTGTAACTTGCAAAATTCCCAACGTTACGCTTGTAGCGGCCCTCCCCGTTTTGATATCGTGGACTGGAGTGCGTGGCAGATAAGTTGGAGGGGTCTATAAGTGCCTCCCCATTTTCATGTGGGTCTGCTTCTCCTGCAGGCTCGAATCTATCATTGTCGCTACCGTCAGGATGCGGCTCACTGCTTCGTTCTTCCTAGCTGACCCTGTTGCTGTTCCCCGTCTCCCCATTGATCACTCCCACTGTAAAACCCACTGCCATCGCTTTGTAATTGCACCTCCTCGAGCTTGAATTTTTGCTTTTGGTTGACCCTGCTGCGATTCGGGCGTAATCCGCGGGTTCCTGGTGCTACAGCCGTATGCCGACAAAGGGGTGGTTTTGGAAAAGTCTATCTGCTGTAGTCCTGGCTAGGCGGCCTTGACACTCCCGAGGAAGAGGAGGAGGAGCGAGGGGGGCGGGGGGAGGGGGGGTGCTGTTTGAGATGCCGTACTTAAGACAGCAATTGCAATGTTGCTCACAGCAGCATTATCTGGGGACTGTCTTGGCGGCCGAGCGAGTCACAGGCTTCTGACGTTATTCGTCCTCAATCGGGGCCCCGTTAACAAGAGCGACGGCTGGGGCGTTGAAGAGCGCCTGCTCATACTGAGGTGCGGCTGGACAGCCCCTCACCATCTCCTCTCTTTTGCTTCTCCTTTTGCTGAGTGTTGCTCACCTCCGTGATTGCACTCTCTGCTCGTTCTGCGGCCAGAAGGTGCGCTGGGACATGCTGAGACCGAAGATCATTGCCTGGCCAAGGCGGAAGGGTTCTCTGGAATTGCTAGTAAGTTGGTGACCTCGGTGTATGCATGCAGCGCAGTGCTTACTGCATATCGGTGGAAGTGTAGGCTTTTCGCTTTGGTCCGTATATCACTCGCAGCGGCTGTAGGAAGTTTACGGTAGGGGCCAATTGTCATAAAGAGGCTGCTGGAAATGCGGATGGGAGTGAGAATGATGCTAGAGCTGGCATTGCTCCCTCCAGGGCTGGTGAAGACAGGGTGGGTCACGCTAATTCAGTCCTTTTCTGCTTTCTGAAGCATTGAGTCAAGGTGGAATTTTGTTCTGTCATGCTTCCGGACATCCTATTGCACATATACCAATGTTCTTGAGCACTTATTGATACCCAATATTCTTGCTCTGTGGAGGTGGGGAAGGAAGTGCAGTTTGGGATGGCATCACAAAGTCATCATGAAGAGGAACAACTGCTCAGACTGTGCCCAGGATTTCTACCTTTCCATATTGAAATCCTCCTCCACCAAACGAGAAGCAAAGTCCTACCTTCAGCGCTTTACTCCGGCGGCAAAGAAGGTGGTACAGGCAGCTGCACATTCACGTATTCCTGATTCCTCATTACAGGCCCCATCATCCGCCGAAATCAAGCAGGAATTGTCCCCATCGTCCCTTTTAATGCCTGTGAATCATAAAGTTCGCACGGGCGAATGGATCCAGCGCATTCTGTCCCTTCAGCAGAAGATTACTCCACTTGACTTTACTTACGCAACCGCATCAATCGCAGATTTCTTTACTCCGGAGATCACTGAGGATCAAATTCATCTTGCTCTGGTAAAGATACGCCAGATACAAGACATTGATGACGCTACCCTACACGGAATTGGGAAAACACTTGTTAAGCTGAAAAAGCTTGGACTTCTTGCGACTGTGGTCATAGACCCTTCGTCCGTAGAGCCTGCGGAGAGTGGAATTGTTGGATGGAGGAAAGCTTTGCAAATACAGGTGGAAAGAGTCGTTTTAGCGATTGAGAGAGCAAGAGGGTGGGCCAGGAGTGTAGACGGAGCTTGCTCCGTGAATACTAAGAACAAGTCCTCGACGAAGGAAGAAGAGGTATTAGTTGCGTTACCAAATCTCATTATTGCTCCACTCAGCCACGGTACCACTCCCGTGATAGCACCAATTGCCTATGATGGAAACCAAAAATCAGTAGCTGTAAACGCGGACTCAATAATATTGGCTCTAACAAGGCTGCTCAGTGCGGAGCAAATTGAGTGCAAGCCCAACACAGCGTTGGCGGAGCCTAGCCTGTTGTCTGTGGACAGGATTATTTATATCGATCCTTTAGGCGGCATTCCCAGCAAAGATAGGCCGAACAACTCGGCCCATGTTTTCCTCAACCTCCAACAAGAGTATGAATCAGTTCGTGAGGAATTGATGGCTCCAATGACCGATGAATCCTCTCATCGTGCAACAATGTTATCCTCAAAACTCCTGGAAGAAAAGAAGACACCTGTTCCGGCGCGCACACCAGATACTGTTTTCTTCCGCAGAGAACAAAATATTCACCTACAGAATCTTACAACTCTGCGCATAGCACTATCCATGCTACCGTCAAACTCATCTGCAATGATAACAACGCCTGCAGCTGCAGCTACAGCCTCAAATACCAAGCCATCGACTACTAATGCAAGCGCTCGTAGCAATATCAAATTTGATACCCAAAATCCATCACAGAAGCCAGTCTCTAGTGGCAAAGCACTAGCGGACCGTAATCCACTCATTCATAACTTACTCACTGACAAGCCTGTCTTTTCCTCTTCTCTTCCTATATCAAGCCCTTCCTCACCTTACACGACAACAACCACCTTGCTGAAACATGGTATCCCACTTTCGATATTAACAAACCCAGCCTATCCTGCCACAAACGAGAAAATATTTAAGCTCACTGATGGAACAATAGACCTTGATCGACTGGTTTATCTGATCGAGGACTCGTTTGGCCGTAAATTGGATGTGGAGAACTATCTCGCAAGGGTGGACAAGAATATTGCTGGGCTGATTGTGGCTGGGGAATATGAAGGCGCTGCAATCGTCACATGGGAAACAGATGGCCTTCTAGGCCGTGATGGTAATAAACAAATGTCAGGATATAAAAAGGTTCCATATCTGGACAAATTTGCAGTCCTGAGGAAAAGTCAGGGTTCCGGAGGTGTGGCAGATGTTGTGTTCAAGGCAATGGTCATGGGGGTGTTTCCAGGGCATGGAATCGTATGGAGGAGTAGAGTGGAGAATGTAGTCAACAAGTGGGTGAGTAGATACAATCAATGCCTCTTTTCAATTTGTTCTGATTCTAATCAAGGTGAATGTCCAGTACTTCGAACGTGCAAAAGGGTCGTTCAAGGTCCCCGGAACCGGGTGGACCATGTTTTGGACAGGGGGCAGCAGAGACGGAGTTGGTGCCGATCAAGAGAAATTCGAGCAGTACATGAACATCTGCAAGAATGTCAGACCGAGTTTCAAAAGCTGAGCCCTACACAGAGTTCACATTACATGGAGATCATGAAACAACTTGCTTCATTATATTGTTTTACCAAAAAGCTACTATGTACTGCGTCAATGTACGATATCTGTTTCATAAAACAGGAACCGCGGCCACTCATCGCTAGTATATCCAGTTACTCCTCGCGCCGATCGAACCCAGTCGCATTCGATATAGCTCAGTCCTTGGGCCAAAGGGCTAGAATACCGAGTAATTCTACTATAAAGTGAAATGTACTGCCATGTAATTCTGCCAATCAGTGAAATATACTTCCGTATCGTACCATACTGCCACAAGTGGCTGCTATAAATTGGCGCCACAGGGTGCTGTTTTACAATGCAGCCGAAAGTATGGTGTATATATAGCTGCTAGATAGTCTCTGTCAGCAAAGCTCATTTCACATCCAGACGCCATAACTAGTGTTCGGATGCATTGGCACTTTGCACTACGCCACGGACGTCTAACACACATTGTCACTACTGCATCGTAGGCATCGTGGGCGTTCTGGGCATCCTGAGCGAGCCACCATACCAGTATAGTACCATGCACGATAGGTTAGCAGCTGCAACGCATGATGCGAGTGTTTATATACTCACCATGCTGCCAAGATGTCGAGCTGTTGAGCTGTTGAGCTACTAAGCTGTCAACCTGTCATGCTGCCATCCTAAAGAGTATTTGAGCTGTCGAGCTGCTGAATTGTCATGAGCCATGTTGTTGAGCTATTGAACTATCGAACTGTTGGGCGGACGAGCTACTACGCTGCCTAGCTGTTGAGCTGTTGAGTCGCTATGCTGCCTCCTGAGGAGCCGTAGAGCTGTCAAACTGTTAAGCAGCCGTGTTGCCAGGTTGTCGGACTGCTAGGCTGTCGAGCGGCCGAGCTACCATATTGCCACGCCGTCGAGCTGTTGAGCTATTAAGCTGCCGAGTTGCCGAGTTGTCAAGCTCCCATAAGGCTATGCGGAGCAGCTCTCGAGCTGTCGAGCTGTGGAGTTGTTGGGCTATCGGTCGAGCTGCCGAGTTGCCATGCTGCGATGCGATCGAGTTGTCGAGATGTCGAGCTGCAATGCCACCATGGTGTTGAGCTGCTGACCTGTCGAGCTGCCATGCTATCCACGGGAGGTTAATATCTGCGGTGCGCGACGCGAGCGTATGTGTACACAATGCTATCATGTTATCATGTCATGACAAGCTGTGGAGTTGTTGAGCTGTTGAGCTGTCGACCTACTATGCTGCTATCCTTGGAGCTGGCGAGCTGTCGAGCTGGCAAGTGGTCAAGCTGCCATGTTGCCATTCACCAGAATTTAGCATCCGCGAAGCGCTGCACCAGTGTATGTGTACTCAGCATGCTGCCATACAATGATAACCTAGGAGCTGTCGAGCCATCGAGTTGTCGAGTGATTAACCTATTAAGGTGCCATGTTTTCATGCCACTATCCACTTGAAGTTAACATTTTGAGGTGCAACGTGAGTTGTTTCAAATTCACCATGCTACCATTATTACTATTCATCTGTTAAGCAATTGAGCTCAGGCTGTCGAGCTACCATGCTATCATGCTGTCAAGCTGCCATGCCACTACACTATGGGGCTGTTGAGCTGTCGAGCTACTCGGTGCCATGTTGTTCCTACTATCGAGCTGTCAGACTGCCGAGCTATCATGCTGTAAAGCTGCCATGCGACTATGCTATGGAGCTGTTAACCTGTCGAGCTTCCTGCGCTGCCATGTTGCCCTATTATCGAGCTGTTAAGAAGTTACGCTGCCATTGTGCCATAATACTTCGGATAAAATTTGTAGGTAAGAATGTATACTGGATGCCGATGGGTAGTGCAAAGGTGATAATACATTTGGGATGCGATGGTTTGGGTACAAAATAATGGTAGCGACCGTAGTGTGGTAGCGATGATTTCAAAAACTGTCGTCGAGTCTTGGTGTTTTTTCCTTATTAGGAAAGGAGGCGTTGTGCAGCTTGTAATTAACCCACCGCTCCTCAGAAAGCTGAGTTCACTCCTGGGCAGCCATTCAACAACCCCGCTTCTTCATCTTTGTCAACGTCTTTGTGATGTCGCCGGCTTGTAGTCTCGTGCCTACACGATTCAACACGTGGCCAGCGGGCCACACATGATCTGGTGATTGGCAACTTAGATGCTGCTGCGGCTGCGGCTGCTGGAGGTGGAGGTGCGCATGTGATATGCAAAACTATAGACACGGTGCTATCAATTGCAGGTGCAACTTCTGTAATTGAGCTGTGGATCATGGCATTTGATAGTCTGGTTAGGCATTTGAAGTTGCGCAAGCAAGCATTTTGAGGTGCCAAGAAAAGTTGGCGTCACCAAGACTTTTGACCAGTGACTGTATTATTGATCGCTTACGTTATAGAAACAATCTGATGTAATCTCCACGTGACCCATTTATTAAATTTCCCATCAAACGGGGAGTGCTGCGCAATTCGTTCTTTCACACGTTGAAACGCAAACATGGTCACCGTCGAGGAAATCAAGCAAGTGCTGAGCGACGCGAAGAAGGAATATGGCGAGGTGAAGGAGAAGTTGGAGAGACTTGACGCGCTGCGGAGAGGAAGAGCGCAAGAAGAATTTGATGGCCAGAAGGAGGAGCTGGAAGGCGAGCGGGCCGAATTGAAAGAGAGGGAGAAGAGTTGCTGGGACACCGTCCAGGAACTGCGATACGCGTTCGCGGCAACTGTCGCCCCAGCAGGTAACTGCGTAGCGACTCTTGTGCAATCACGATTCCATTGTACAACTAACGCATTACCCCACTTGCAGGCCGTTCCAAACGTCCTCGTTCGCCTTCTGGATCGGACGAGACATCGAAGCGCAGACGAGAGTACATCGAGTCATTCCCCCCCGGTCCACCGTCGAGTCAGGGGTTCCGGCGATGTTCGCTAAGCTGCAAGGAGATGCCAATGACAATAATCCGTTAATCTACTGTAACCGTCCCTATTGGGCCAGCTCTACACCAGTCACGCTGTTACACCCCATATTTGGAGAGTTTGTGGACGACTGTCAAAATTACAAGCTCACGGAGGTGGATAATGCGTTTGTACTGGAACTGTCAATGGAGATGTCAAAAATATACGATACGGAGGCAGAGCGCGCGAAAATCTTCCGTGATCTCCTATATCACCACTACCGCATCCAACTCTACGCTGCAGAAGTCCCCGGAAAGAGTTACGCAACTGACGGACACACCAGCATAGGTCCTTATTGTTTTCTTATCACTGAGGCTAAGAAGGAGATTGGCTCCACTGGCAGCGACCCGTACTTGCAGGCAGCGCTTTACTACCAAAAGTTCTTAGACAATCCGGCAGCGGCGACCCCGGGGTCTGTTCTGCCCTGTTTCCATATATTCTACTTTGGTAAATGAATTTCATCTCCAGATGAATTCGTTTTACACCATGATAATAACTTGGCTTGCTTATAAAAAAATAATGTTTTATCCAGGACCATTCCTCGGCTTCGCGGGTTCGGTAATTACGGACAAGATCCACATGGACATCCTGGTACCCATTCTCCCACTCTGCTGGCATCCGCATGACATTAGGATGAGGACAATGGCAGCACAATGCTTTGGTGCCTTCAAGAAGGCCGTAGAAAAGCTGGAAAATTACTACAAAAATGAACTTCCAGCCATTGAGGGAAGGCCTATGCAGCCAGACCAGGCATTCCCATACAAGTGCGACTACCAATCTTTGGAGAACAAAGCCACCGTTCGCTTCAAATATAAAGACCAACCAATACCAAAAAAGTTGCTTTTCCTTGCCGAAACAGACAACGGCAGCAAAAAATGCATCAAATTCACGAGGAGGTATTCAAAGGATGCGCATCTTTCCTGTGCTTCCCAGGAGTATGCCCCAGCCTTGTGTGGCTTTGAAGCACTTCCAGGAGAATGGTATATGGTGGTGATGGATATGGCTGACATCGATGTCTACAAGTCATATTCAATCAGAAACACGACCAGCAGTAGTGCCAACTTTCCATCTGTTGCAGCACTCCGTCCCAAAGTTGAAGAGGTCATCAAACATCTCCATAGAAATGGTCTGGTTCATGGTGATGTTCGTGACTCAAACTTACTAGTGAGGACGGATGATGAGGTGGGATGTATGTTGGTTGACTTTGACTGGGCAGGAAAAGAAGGGGAAGTGCACTATCCAATAAATGTCAACCGCAGCGACATCAGGCGACCAGATGAGGTGCGGGATGGACTGCCCATCAAGAAAGAACATGACCTTGAGATGATTAAGATTATGTTTGACACTCGTACAGCAAACCGTGACTTATTATTCATGGATGAAGAATAACAAATGTATTCCTAATGTAGAAAGTCAGCCACTGTTATTACTAATTGTTGCACTTTGGAACTGCAGAATGAAATGAACACTAGTAACAATTATAAATAAAAGAGTAAAAACTGCATGTGAAGTTTAATGAAATGTGTGAGTCAATACAATTGTAAAAACCTATAAAGTTGATAAAATTAATATATAGGGTTATATGTATATGAAAAACAATAAAAATAGTGGTTTCACTCAGTATGAACAAGTAATTGATTTTCTGGAAAGAGGCTGTCATTGTAGTTGCTTAGCCAAAGTTCTAAAGGTGTCACGCGGCGGCGAGCTGGTGCTGCTAAGGGATACGGCCGGTTCAGGGTAATAGTAGTTTCGCAAGCAGAGGCTTGATAGGAGAGGCTTGCAGGTAGCAGTTCAACGGTTCCAGTTCAGCGAAAAGGCAGAGAAGATCAGGTACTGAATTAGATCTAGAGATTGACAAGAATGACAAGAACATATGGACTGCGAGGAACCATATGGGTCTATTAAGAAGACAAGACAACAGTCAAGGAGAGAAGGAACTATTTACATGAAGGCAAGATAGAGCCTATATATACATGATAGGTTCATAATACAAAGGTAGAAGCAGCGACGAGGACAGTAGTAAGAAAAGAGTGGTGAAGGCAGAGTTTTCATGGCAGGCAGGCGGGCTATACTGGCAGGCGGGCTGTACTGGCAGGCGGGCTATACTAGCAGGTGTACTGGCAGGCGGGCTATACTGGCAGCTTGCTAGCTACCTGTAGCTAGCCGGTTCTATGAGCTTGCCGGCTGTTGGCAGGAGGCGGTCATGGCTTGCCGGCGGTCGTGGCTTGCCGGCGATTGTGGCTTGCCGGCGGTTGTGGCTTAGTGTGCGGAGACTGTAGAGCGTGGGCTGTGACAAAAGGAAAGTTTTGCTGAATTATATAAGGCATTTCATGTTACAGGGGTAACCTATCTTGCTATAAAAACGTCTCGTTAAAAGTGATTGAGAGGTGGTGGGGGGTAAAGGGTTTCAAACCTTTTCTTTCTTTTGCAAACTGACAAAACCAGTGCCTTGGTGAAATGGAATGCTGTTATCTTTAGTGATAGAGGTAACAACAAGCAGAAATGTAGAATTGAGGGGTCCCGGTTCGATTCTCACATCGAGCTGCGCAAGACGGTTGTCCGGCATCTCTTTTATGAGATGGTCTGTACGGTAATGCTCCAGCTCTAGCAATGGCTCTTAGGAGTTAGAATTATTCTAATGATGAACAATTGGAAGCTGGAACTGCGGTATGTCGTTTTTAATTTTTCGCAGATTCTTACATTTCTACATTGCCCACAAGTCGCCTCCGACTTACCCTCGTAGTTCCTAAAGGAGCAATTTAAATCATGGTTCAAGTTCAAATTGGCCAATTTCAAACCAACAGCAGCATCTGCAAATAATACTTCCAACTAGGATCAGTGAGCATCCATTCCACGTTTTTGCACACCAAAACTCGGCTCTCTTTTCCTCCCCTCCTGGCATCCTTGAGCATCTTTGATGTTCGCTTGATCCCACATCTATCTCTAAGCACAGAACGCAACAGATATCTACATTCTCCAAGGGCATTCTCATATTCTGTGTACAATTCAAAGCTACATAAGAATCCTACACCTCACCAGTCTACTGTTCACCAGCCCTTGTCAACTCCCCTTAATCAGCGATAGAGTTGCTAAAGCATTTATATGCCTTGCGGGAAGAGAGTTGGGGGGAAGTCCTGTCATATTCATGTGCGCTAGACTGATTTTCCTTATCACAGTAATTAGTTTGGTTATATACTTTGTTTGCCGAGATGTAAGTTTTGTCCGGATTACTTTTGCCAAAGAGACATACAGTTCTACTATATTTGGCAACAAGCTAATAACTGGTAATCGTGCGATGAACATTCGCAGCTGCAGTCAGGGCCCCTGTTCTCCGGTTTTGGACTTGAGCCTATTCATCATTTTTTCTTCCATCACCCAATCCAAGAGGAAGGTTCCCCGGATTTAGGCTCTGGCAATGATCAATTACAAATACTTACTTCAATCGCTTCTGTTTCAGAAACCCCGATGGTTATAGGTACAAGAACGGCAGCACTTCACCCCCAATCACCGCCACCATCACCACTAGACAGTGCTGCTGTTCAGGGCCAAAATACGACAATCACAAGTCCATTAATATCAATATCAGCTAGGAATGGGGCTGGTAATGGGATGGATTTCCGGTCCCAATTACCAGCAGCTCTCTCTATGCCTGTATCCTTAGTAACAGACGTTCCAGAGTTGACAGATGGAAGGATGGGGGATATACAATTGATACTAGAACAATCACTATCGCGAAGACAAATTAGACTCGAAGAGCGAGAGTTGACAAGGGGTGTAGATGTGGATGTCGAAGCTGCGGATTCTGGAAAGCTGGTACAGAAGCACAGAGATGCTCAGGCATTGGGGGGATCTAATGAGCATGTGGACAGTTGTATTACGAATGGGGAAGTGGATAGGGTGCTCAGGCAGGGGCAGCATGATGCGGTGGACCGTATGAATGCGGCGGAGAGATTTGCTCGACAGTCAGATGATGCAGATAATGGAACAATTAGCTCTCACCCACTTGGGAGCGAAGCTACAAACCGAGTTAGAGGCACCAATGAGAAGAGTAAGAAGACAGGTGGCAGGGTGGATGGTGTTGCTGAGGCTACAGGAGCAATCCATGGTGATATGAAAAAGAGAGAGACGGAGGTTGAGGTTGAGCAAGAAGGTAGGAACAAGCTCCACGGTCCTACGAGTGGTGATTAATACTAATGTATCGGCTTCGCGGGAATTTAAAAGTCGTTCGCAAGCAAAGTCTGCTACATAGTAGGCCCTTCATAATGGGAGGGAATCCATCATACGATGACCCAGCAAAGGACGAGCTTGTAGCGCCTCAGGTCAAAGGCATACTATCACCCTCCCAGGAGAACATTTGGCCGCCTTCAACTACAATTCTTACTACTTTGATTGAATCTTCTGGCCTACAATATCCTCCGTCAGAGCCTGAGAAACCGGGGAGACATGAAGTTAGTATTCTCTACTGATTATTTGAGCATTGTGTAACTAATACCCCAACATCTTCCCCCTTTGGGCATCTTCCAATGCCTAATTCTGTAAAGTGCAACGTTTGCCAGTTCTGCATAAAATATAAATCAAAGTCTACTTGTACAGTAAAGGCTAATATCTAGATTGGGTACAGGAGGATTTAACAGACAGGGTTGCTGAAGATGATGTTGATATCTCGGCCAATAGCAAAGCCAATAACAAAAATGACAAAAGCAAGAAAGGTGAAATTGCGAACGAAGAGAATCGTTCTCGGTTTATTTCGACGACTGCTTAGAAAGCAGCTGAGATTCTCGCGGAAAAGCAGCATAAAAGGAAAGAAAACGATAAACGAGAAAGGGAGGAGATCGAGAAACTTGACCGGAACGATGAAACTCTACCTCCTCAGTTGATAGGTAGGGGACCCTTCTTCCTAAGCGTTTGAATGATTGATATATTCGGTAATCCAGATCAAATTCATCGAGTGGCCTCTCAACACAACTTGCAATCTAAGGACATCAAAGACACGCTGCATAATATATTACATGTTACGCAAGGGGTTGTTCTACCCCATGAGAGAGAGCATATTCAGGGCACACAAAAGCAAAGTTCAATTAGGGGCAAAGGGGAAGGATCTACGGAAATGGGAGGTAAGTGGTACTTGCCTGTCGAGTGGTGGAGGGGAACAATGGGTTCAGGGTTCTCCTAATAATACTATTAATTTAGATTATCCAGCACATACGAAGCTGGGTACAAGCCAGAAGTCACCGGTTGGGATGAATAATATGGATTTCGGTCTTCCCCAGGAGTCCTATCGTATGCGGGAAATGTTCTATGAGACTGTTTCCGGCGCCATGCGTGCGGCTCAAGGTAACCTACAGAGCGTTGTTTTGGGTGAAACCCCAGCTACGGAGGAAGAAATGGAGCAATATGCGAAAGAAACCACAATGCCCCAGCATAAGACTGCTTTGTTTGCCGTATCTACTAGGGAAACTAAGGCATCACAAGCTGAAGACACGAAATCGCCACTGAATTTTGACTTAAGCGAGCCTCTCGACGTGAAAAAGCTTAAGATGCTCAGTAGCGGGATGCTGAATGAGAATCTGCTGCATAGAGTTGGAGCGGACAATGCTTATATGCATAGATCGACTACTTTTATCAAATTCTTAAGTCAAACACACATGGGCGTGCTTGATGACGGACGGCTTGTTGCGAGGTTAAGTCAGTGGTTTATGCCATACGCATGGAAATTTACAGATGGTACCCAGCGAAAGGCTGCTCCTGGAACCCAATTGCCGTTCGAAGGCATACCAGCACAATCAGCCGAGTTCTCCGTGGCAGGACAACCAAAGGGCGAGAAATGTCGAGTCATATTTGATCCGTGCACGATGAAGTCCGTCTGTAATTGGCGAATGATCCAGAAGACGTTGTCATATTCAGCCTATATGGCAGATAAGAATAGAAGGCCGTTGAAGGGGGTGGTTGAGACGCTGCTAGAGCAGCCACCAGCTGAAGTGTTGTTTTTGACGGCGAAAGATCTATGTTTGGGGTATAGATTCGAGAGGTCGGAGAGAGGAGTGCCAAGAGCTGTGTGGAAAGACGAACAGACGTCATGGTTGAAGCATTATGGAGACGTGCCAATCAGCTTGCTTCTGGGGCCTGAAAAGAATGCTCATGCAGTAGTGATCGGGATGACTGCTGTGGTGCAGGAAATGTTTAATCATCCAGCTAAGATTAATCCTCCGAATGGAACGGACGAGGTCACGATAGTGTTGGGCCAGGATTTCATTGAACACAAGCAGTTTTACAAGTATGTGATAAGCGAAAACCATGATGATCTAATACCGGACTTTGACTTCTTGGTGCATCGCAAGGCACTGTCGGAGTTGACAAAGGGACATTTGAGAATATATGTGGATGGGTTTCACCGAGATGGGGCTGAGTGGGCAGCCATATACCATGCACCAGGCTCCAGATACAATTGTACTGTGCTCCTCCACGCTGAGTCGAATGCAGAGAGCGAGATTCGCACAACTCTGTTGGCGATATGGAAGGCATTAATGCAAGTGATGGATTTGACATTTAGGGCCAATGCAAATATCGAGCATGTGGTCAAGGAGATCGAGTTTATCACGATGAAGCAGGACATTGCACGGGCCTTCGCAGCTGATAGAGCCATCATTAAGAGATGGAGTGAAAGGGGTTGGAAGAGGAATAACGGCCATCCAGTTGTGGAGAAGGATCTCTGGCAAAAATTATTGCATGTGATTTGTATGTCAGACAGGATCTTGAAAGCACCAGTGAGGATCATATATGAGTCAACAGGTACCGGAATTGAGTGTTTAAAGATTCTCAAGAGTAGGTTGCCTCCGTGGATCAATTTGAGCAGGGGTAGCTTGATAAAGCATTTCAAGGATAGAAGGGAGCGGGATGATTTGGAGGCGTACAGAATCGATGTTGGCGCCTTGTCTCAGCGTGGAAGTCAATGCGATGTAATGTTTCTAGATACTGTGGCGCCAATGCTGAATACTCTTGAGGAAGGAGCAAAGTGCAGCAGTTGCACCGGAGATGTGCACAAGGTTTATCGTCCAGCGCAGAAGTTTGAAGACACAAGCGCAATCAAGGAGCTTGAGGAGACTAATTTTGAGGGTAACACTGACTCTGAGGCTGATGACGCTTGTCCTCTTCTTAAACGGGTGCCATATCCGCTCTGCAATGAGTGGTCCATATCCCGCGGCACAGCCTCAGCCCTCCTGAGCACCCTAGACCCTACCCTCACAGCTAACAGCCGGCACGTATGGGGTCACAATATCTGTCTTTGCTCTCCTGGCTCCAGTGCAATTATCCATGCTTTGAGAAAACTTTGCGATAACCACGTAATCGTGTACGGGCACTTTAATTGGATCGCGGTGGATAAAAGAACACTTATGTTGGCGATGGCGGAGGCAGATGAAGTAGGGTTTAAGGCAGGACTTAAGGGATCGGATTCCTGGATTACATTTGTGAACAACAGGCCGTTTGGGGCGGAGGCATTTGAGAAGTTCAAGAAGGATACCCCGGCGAAGAAGAGTAAGCCGAAGAAGAAGAAGTCTGATAAGTGTGGGAAGGTTCAAGTGGGGTGCCAGGATGAAGGAGGGAATGGCGTCAGGATTCAAGCGACCCCCGCGATTGCTCTTAAGGACGAGTCGGAAAGGGATAATGTCGGGGTAGACGCTGTGCCAGTTGCCTCATCGCAAGAATCGACTGAGAGACATCTGTCATCACAAAGGACGATTGAAGACGCAGCATCAAAAGAACCACTCACATCGACTGATGGAGATAAAAGGCTCTATTCGGAGGAGCCCGCCCAAGCAGAAACTGCCGAGAAAAGCGACAATCTAGGGGCAGGCTTTACAGAGGCCGTTCCAGAGGGAAATTTTAGTCAGGTTCATGTGCCATGGCAGATGGGAAACAGCAATACTGAACCCGATGAATCCAACCGAGAAATTGTTGCAGAAGAGGCGCATGACCATACCAAAGGAGACAAGGAAGTCGGCCGAGAGGCCGCCGATGGGGCCCTGGACATTGAACAAGAACAAGAGGAGAATGGAGATATCTCATCAAGAATTACATTTGGTTGTAATGATTTAAGTACCGTCGTCAACACTGCTGAGCAACCTGATAATTTAAAGAAGCCCAGCAAGCAACAACGTAAAGAAAAACGTCGACGCCGTCAAGAACTCAAGCAACGACGCCGAGAAGCCTCTGGTTTTGTCAAAGGCAAAGCTAAGTCCTCTGTTGAGGCAGACAACGCTGAGGACAGTGCTGCCAATACCACGATGGCACCAGAGCCAAGTCAGGAAGTCGAGGGGATCGAAGTTGAGCCTAAACTCGAACTTGAACCCGGGCTTCCGACGGAATATGAGTTTAGCGAAGAAGAGTACCAGCGCATATGTGCCAGGCTCGATGAAGGGATCCAACAAAGGGAGAAGCATGAAAGGGAGGCACTGGAAAATGAGAGAGTGCTAAGCGGGGAGTTTGGGCTGGAGGAGGGCGAGAAAGAGGACGAGAAGGATGAGGAGGAAGAGAGTATCGAGGAGACGGAAGAGAAGCATAATAGGAATATGAAGGAACTGATGGAGTGGTATCAGAACGAATATAATGACACGGTGCGTGAGAGTAAGGAACGGGCACAGGACTGGGCAGATATGGATGAGGACTATGGGGTGGATAGATGGATGGATTGGACGGAGTTGGAGACAGAAGCTGACCCATCAAAGAATGCTAACGAGCATGGGAGCAATGATAGCGGTAAAGCGGAAACTGAGATGAATAAAGAAGTCGCTGCGCGTCCGAGTACGTTCTCCAATGATGGAGAGAAACAGGACGAGAGTTTAAAGGCGGCGGAAAAAATGGCTGGAGGCGTTTTGGAAGGATTTGGATGAGGGGAAATCTGGGTTAAAGAAGGATATTGGCGAGTGGGAGAAGTATACGAGGAGGGGAAAGTGGGGCCCTGGGGCAAGCGAGATAACGCTGGGTAAGCGCAGGGAAGAACCTCAATATGTAGGATGTCCTAGCAGCATCACCACAAGCAATTCAAAGGGCAAGCAAAGGGCTACGAGTGAAGATGAGAAAGAACCCACTATCGATGAGAATGATTTTACTGGGCTAGGAGTTGACACAGACATGTCCCGCTCCATGTCCCCGTTGGAGGCCAAGGTGCATGAGTATGATCGCGAGTTCGAAACCCTGATGGACAAGGGGGATCGGCTCATAGCAAAGATGAAGCAAACCAAGTCAGAAGTTGGATCATTTGAACTCCCGGAGTGGAAACCTCTTCCCTCCATGGCCAAGCTCTTGGGGCCTCCAACGGAGATCATTGAATTTGATGAGGCCCAGACTAGGACTGAGACTCAAGGGATGAGTGTGGTGGAGAAGTGGGAGATGTATAGGAAGGAGATGATGGAGAAAAGAGGGGTGAGTGTGAAGAGGGTGGATGCCATTAGGAGGAAATGGGAGGCTGTGTACAAGATGATGGAGAAAGGGGCAAGTGCAAGTTTGGCGCTGCGGAGGGCGAGGGTAAGGGAGATGATGTGGGAGTTTTGGGTGGAAGAGAAGGGAGGTGGAGGTGAAGGTGGGGAGGAGTGGAAAAATGGGTGGTGGGATTTTATGGAGGGGAAGGAGGGGGGAGGAAGGGTAAATGCAAATGCAGAAATGGAGTTTATGAGTGAGGCGGAGGGGATTTTGGAGAGATTGTATGGGAAAAATGGCTTGCAAGTGAGGAGTACTAGGGGGTAGGGGAAAGTACCCAGAAGCGCTATGCAAGCATAGGGTGCGCCACCTGACAGGGGGTCAAAAGTGAAGTGGTATGACTTTTTGTCGAAAAGTCTTCAGAACTTTTGTATGGGATTTACACACAAAAATACAACACACGTATTTTTTAATTGCATACAAGTCAATAAAATAATGCATAATTCCATCTGACTTACCATAACAGCAAAGTCAATGTGGCACACTTCTAACTAATGACAAGAGTCTTGCTAGTATCATTTTATCCCACTCTTGAAGCTTTTTCACTTCGTTTGCGCATTCATCACGTAAAGTAATAATCCAGACGCGCTCAACCCATGTACTGTAGTTTCTCGATTGTGAATTTCATGATCGAAATATTTGTGTGCCGAGCTCGGATTTTCATTTCACTATTGTATGAGGCTTCAGCGGGATTCGAGGCTGTGACTGGGAAATGGAGTTGTGCGAGTTGGTTGAAAACAAACGTTAAATCATGTAGCGATGGGAAGCGTGTAGGAAAAGACTGTAGGTGAACACGTATTACATAACCCAACAGGTGAACTGTATCCTAGCTACTATCCCTGTCACATTGTATGCACTTCTGAAGACTTACCCCTACCACCGAGTACATAGTAACCTCCAAGGTGTGTGCATTGGACATAATGAGGATAGAATGTATTACTAGCTAGTAAAATATGTATTCGGACACAGCGCATAATGTGCAATATTACCCCTGTCCGAATACATATTTTACTGGCTAGTACTTGGGTAGTCTTATGATCGTGAACGTTGTGATACAAATACAAATGATGACTCTCAGAACTTGTCGTCACGTTACGTCCTTGTTGGCGCAATGTATCATGTCCCAAGAATGTTTTGTAAACACTTATTAGCACTGCAATTGCCAATCCTGATTGGTAACGAAGTATGGCGATGCTGGTGTTGCTGGTGATGGAGCTGTTATATTGCTAGTCCTATGGGTTCAAGAGGTCTGGAGATATGCCAAGACCTAGGGCTTGGCTGAAGAGGAACACTGATTGAGAAGAAGGCTGTCCAGCATCTCCCTGAGATGGGCTGATGCTCCGGTTCCAAGTGGAATAGGAGCAATCTGTTTTATTTATATATATATATTCCTCTATATAGGCAACTACATGTATTCAGAATTCAAGATATCCTTGGGCTGCAATAACACGGCATTTTGGGTACAGTAATTTTTATATAAATGTTACTGACACACTAGCGAATCAAGCATCCATCAGAGTATCGTACCCCCAGGCCAAGCACCCCCCTTCCACAACTACCACTACTTTCCTCCTCCACAACTTCCTCATCACGACCATCAAAAGCCTGATCCCGAAATCCTACGAGCTCAATGCAATGGGCACTGAGCTGAAAATAATGCCACCGGAGATAGTTATTTGAGCAGAATGAGATAGAATAGAATGGTTGTCTTCCCCACTAGTAGCAGCAGGAAGGGATATTCCTTAGGTGGTGGTGTAGTATGAAGCTGGAGAAGGAGCTAATTAGCAGCAGGGGGCGGAGATGCAAGCCAGGTGGGGGATATTATTTAATGCGTATAATGCATTGGGTCTAGTGGATAAGATTGATGAAGGGGAGATGCTGAGGGTAAAGTATTCGGAGAAGTGGCAAACGCAAAGGTAAGGATCCCGGATCCTCGTTTTTATGTCTTTTATGGGCGGTTGGATTGGGGCGGGAGAATAGTGTGCCTGACAATTGGAGGGAGGGGAGAGGGATGACAAGTTCACTCTACAATCAAGAATATGTCCGCCCCTTCGATTAGTTATACACTACGTCCCTTAAAGGCACTGTCGTACCAAAATCTATTATTCCTCCAACTCCTCCACCAGAACTTCCTACTGCCAATCCTCCTACAACAGCAGTACCAGTATTCACCTCCACTACCAACTTCCTCCCAATTCTCCCCCTCACTCTCTCTGATCCTATCCTTCTCTTTGACAACATGGTCGTCTCCGAAGGTGAGCTTGCAGACAATGGCATCTCATAAAAAAATAAGGCAGCATGTTTGATCATAAGCATAATGAGTACTAATTAATCAACTTTCCATATTGAGATTGGTTAAAGGTGGTATCAGATTTCCGTCAGCACAAATGCACAAACAAAACAGTATATACAAGCAACTCTAAAGTATTCGTACAAGTAACCATAAATATTTTTAATACACAGCGCAACTATACAATGGAAATGGCCCCATTTTCATTACTTTTACATACCTCATCTCCTTCAACTGCCCGCACCGTGACCAGTCTTATTCACCCATACCCGCCTCAAAATTCCTCCTCATCCTCACCCTCCAGTCGGGTTCGAGACTGCTCATCCTCCTCCATAACTCACCCTCTGGTGTCTTCACACACCAAGGATACAAGATTATTGTTGCATGCCCCCACGTGCACGTGCTCCTTGCAGCCCGATGCCAAGACTCGGTCTTCATTCATTTGTCACCCGCGGCAAGGCTTGTCACCACCTCAGTAAAGTCACCAGTTCCGACCATTTTATTGACAATCAAACTGGTTGTACCTCCACCATCTGCGACAATGGATGTCGCCAAAGCCCTCGTCCGCTGCGTCGTCCGCGCCTTCTACGACGTTAAACATGTTCTCATCATCGACGCCCTCATGATCCACAATGCGTACATCTCCCTCTCACCTCCCTCATGAGTCGCAAAGGGCAAGAGGAAGCTCTCAAAGGGGACTTGACTGGCTGACAAGAAGCTTATCTTTCCGCCCCGGCCGCAGTTTGCGAGACGACGACTTAGGCTACCTCCTCGGGCTTCAGACAAAGGACTTGCACAAGCTGTGTGGAAAGCTGAAAGAGGATAGACTTCTCCATGTGTACGTACATTCATCGTCTTAACAGCAGCATGTTCATGAATTACGTACATCTCTACACAGACACAGATTCTGTCCATCACATGCATAAGCTTCTTTTTACACTCCTCGCTTTCCGCACTCACTCAAAGACAAAGATACTTTCGGCCCCAAAGCGCCCATGATCTTGTATCTCATGCTGATCATGGTGTTGCCATCCGCGGCTTCCTCCGCTCACAGGCACACCCGCCTTGAACCTAAAGAAAATCAGCAGCGCCCCGTCAACCGCACCTACTACTACGTCGACTTCCGTGCGACCATTGATGCTGTCAAGTACCGCATGCACAAGGTTGTCAAGGATGTTGAGAGGAAAATGAACAAGGTAATGCGCGCTTGCTTACATCAACCCCCCGTTCTCTTGCTCACTTCAAACCCCAAGCTCACTTACGTACCTCCTCCCGTTGTATAGGATGCCGACACGAAAGGATATGTTTGTCCACGATGCAACAAGCAATTCGGTCCCTTGGACATTGTGACCTTAATCGCCACGCCGATGGGCTTTGAATGCGACAGATGCTCGACAGAGCTCGTGGATGACGACGATTCTGCGGAGGTCAAGACCTCTCAAGAGCGCCTTGGTCGGCTCATGGACCAACTAAAACCTGTCATTGACCTTCTCAAGAAGATTGATGAGGTCGTAGTACCACAAAATGAATTCGAAGACGCCCTCCGCAGCTCAATACCCGTCCCACGAGTTAAGAATTTGTTGACTGGAGCTACCGTACCGGGAGGATACATTGGTGGTCCGGGATCCAATGCCGAAAGTGACGTTCCGTATGCAAAGGGCGGCATCAATAACACTGCTGCCGCTCCTCTCGAAGTCACCTTCACTTCTTCGGACGAAAAGACCGCGCAAGAGAAGGCTGCGGAGGCCGCCAAGCGGTCAGCGCAAATGGAGCAGAACGCCCTTCCCGTCTGGCATACACAATCCACCGTCTCCGGCGAGATCACTAAGCTTGGTCTCAAGGAGGCCGCCGCACGGAGGGAGAGGGAAGGATTCACAGGGAAAGCTGCTGCCGCCGTCGAGGAAACCAAGAAGCCTTCGGAGGAAACGGGGGTTCAAGTCGACGCCATCCAGCAGTACTATGCTGCAATGGCCGCGCAACAGGCAAGAGAGCAAGCGGAGGAAGAGGAAGAGGAAGAGGAAGAAGAGGAGGATGAGGACGAATTTGAGGACATAGTGGCTACCTCGAGCACGACGCCGATGGCTTCCGCACCCGCCGCTGCGCCCTCTGCCGCGAGTAAGAAGGATGCAGAGGACTCGGACTCATCTTCATCGTCCACAAGTAGACCTAGCGGTGTTGCCCTAAGCCAGCCTGGAAATGGGCCGCCAACAAAAAAGGTCAAAATACAGTCACCAGCGCCAGTGACAGCAGGAAGGGACGACGACGATGACGATGACGATGAGGATGAATTTGAGGACGCGATATAGGGTCGATTAGGAAGCGTTGACGTGAGGGGCTTGATGTGTTTAGATGGCTATAATTAGAGGAGAACCATGCTCGATATCCCCACATCCGAAACCCAACATGCCAGCAATGTCATGTTTTTTCGCAGCTCCTCTTGTCTATTCCTCTTGTCCGCTTGCCTGTTAGGTTCGAGTATTGGTCCTCCTTCTGATGCTGTTTTGTGTACTCCCTGCTTATCGTCTGCTCCTATGCGCCCTTCGGGGCAGGGAGGCGATAAAGAAGAGTAGAACAGCTTTTTATATATTATTGCCCCTCCATCCTTTCTCCTCCTGTCCCACCCCTCCTCTACCTTTTCTTCAGCGGTCCTTGTCCCATCCTCATTCTTGACCCTGCAATCAAAGGTGATAAAAGAGCATCACATAACCTCAGAGCATACTTTCTGCCCTTTCCTCCCATCCTCCCATCATTCGCCCATATTTTGCGTCACCGCGGGAGCTTGGGAAGTTACCAATATATATATCTACATATTTTTTATTTTTTTATTTTTTTATTTCTTTATTTTTTTAATTTTTTTTTTTCCCTTCCCCTAAATCTTTTTTATTAGGGAAATAGAAGAAACTAAAAGGTTATTATTCTGTTTTTGCTTCCTAATGCACGGGGAAAACCACCACCATCATCACCATCACCATCACCACTGAGGGAAACTTTTGCGGGACTTGTGATATTTTGAGCATTTCACGATCACCACCACTGGCTGGAAACTTTTGCGTGACCTTTTGTTTTTTCACGCATTTGCATCTGGTTTTTTTTTTTTTTTTTTTTTTTTTTTTTTTTTTTTGTTTCTCTTTCCTTGGTTTACTTTTGCCTTTGTCTTTGGGAAATAGATTTTTGCTTTTGCATGCCAGCTCATGACTGCGGGCTGAGTTATTCATGTTGTTCCAAAATTTCCACTGTCTTAAGTAGAATAATTGCAGTCATCATACATTTGATGATGGTTGTTGGACTTGAGGGTATGTGTTATATATACCGAGTGTAATTAAAGTCGTTAGTTTAATACATCGTTCAAACCTCGGAATTACAATAAGTTACAACAGCTCTGGGCCATAAGTAAGCATTGATTCTTGATGAAGTTAGCATTGATATCTCTAAGTACCATCTCTCAGATTGAAGCACAACGTCATATCATGTCTGGGAATTCAGCACCATTTGGTGGCCTAAAGGGGCGTGCTTTTAATGGGCGATTTTTATCAATCCCCACCAGTAAATGAATAGGCCTTATAGCGGCCCCTTGATGAGGAGCATATTTCTGAGGAGGTTCTCAATGAAAGTCATATGACATAGTTTCTCAACAGTGGTCATACAGATCAACAAATGCAGCAGGCTGGAGACACTCATTATTGCGACGAATTCAGGGTGGCTGTTCTACATACGATGCTTATATGATCCATTAGGAGCATGTTGGTGCCACCTCGACATTAGTATCTGAGCGTATGAACAATTCTTGCATGAGGTTATTGGCCGTTCCAAATGTTATTCATCAACATTTGAATATTACTGCAGTTGTATGAGCTTGCATGTGCACAGCAAACGAAGGAATATATTTCTTTATGGCACAACATCGTACCAACAGTGGTGATATTGTATTGGAACTTTAGTACATGCTTAGTATTAGTGATATTGACAGCAGTACACCTGTGCAAGGAATATTTGTCTATATCTGAGAATACTAGTTATAATTAACAAGAATCTTCACGCTATGTAATCTTGGAATCGTGAATGGTAAAGAAGGTGCAGCTGTGTATGTTGTATCGGGTGATTGTTCTACTATATACAAAGTAATTGTGCAGTTGCTGGACTAAATATGATACACATCGGCGAAAAAAAAAAAAAAAAAAAAAAAAAAACCTGAAGCAACCTCAGGGTTCCCAACGCACTCCACCTCTTCTCAGAGTGTCATGTCGCGCTAAATGTCGCGCTAAATGTGAACCCTGCCATTCATGGTGTCATTTTGTTTTTCTCGTAATCCAAATGGGCGTGCCATGTGCGTGCGATGATACCGATGATACCCAAATACATTTCCAACTTGCCAAGTCTGTTACTTCATAAAGCGATAAAATATTGAGTTGCAAAAGTAACCTATTTTGATTTAGCCTGCGAAATTGCACTGCGAAGGTGCAGGCAATTTTCAACTTTTTCAATGTTTTGCCAAGGATCGAACTGACCTATGCCTTGGCTGAAATGGAATGCTGTGGTCTCCAGCAATGGAGGTATCATAACCAAAAGCGCCATGGAGAGGGATAGAATTGAGGGCCCCGGTTCAACTATTGAGTTCCAGCATCTTCCTGAGATGGACTGTAATGCTCCAGCCCAGATTCCCATATTATCTAATTAAGGCCATCATACAAAGCTTGCCAAGTCACAAAATCTATGCGATTATTTATATACCATCGAGCTTCAGGTTCCAAAACGACCCAAGTGTGCCATTCAATCTATAGTAGAAAAAGGTTCAATTTTATTGATAGGCCATCCTACTCTTACAGGTCCATGAGATGTGCGGCTTCCGACGCATTTCAATGGGCAAACATGCGCATTTTGGACTTTGTGTGTCAGATACAGGGACTTACAATGTATTGTATATACACAGTATAAGTCGCTATTAATTAATACTTCTACCTGTGATTTTGAGTAGCCCAATGTTTCTTGCAGGTACTGCTGAGTCAGTTCAACGAGATCAGGGCAAGCATATTTGATAGCAATCAGATAAAGCGAGTATAGACTCTCAGGACTTTGCTTGCCATTTAAGATGGGTTTGTCAGGCCGCGGAGGTGTCGGATTAAATTCCTGGATATTGTCACCACCCAGTCTCTCCTAGTTCAGAATCCTGACGCAATGCAGCTGCGAATGAAGCGAGAATGACTTTTCCAACATCCCGGAGTTCCTTGCCTGTTCACTGTGTGATGGATCCATATGCCTTACCCAGTGGCTTAAATGATGAATAGGGGAGGAACTCTTTTCCATATGAAGTCAGATGCCACAAGACGATTATGGTGTGTGAGGAACCCTTATATCCAGTCCATCATATGCTCAATAATTCTTAAGCAAATGCTGTGAAGTAAATCCTTCGTACCAGGTCAGGAGGTGCAAGTGGTAGTGTCCAGAGTGCGTTATCGACGAATTTCACCCATCGAAATATAGACTTGTGGTGTCGGAATTTGTATAGGCTTCGGCAATCCAGATGTTTATCTCCATCTCCGAGGGCCCTTGTGCGGACGGTAGATATGGGACAGACGTTATTGTAGAGGCCATGCAGAGATGCATTTTCCATATGATCCGCTAACCAACAACATAAACGTGGGAACAAGATGGATCTGTTCTTCATCAGCACATATCATTTCGATTCCTAGCTGACATTGAATAGACGTAGAATGCGGGCTAGAATATGATGAATCACTTGTAGCGATTGTTTGGAGGGTCAGAGCTTGTGTTTACAATTCTCAGGAGTACTGCTTAGAATGAAGTAAAAGTCTGAACCTTACCTGTCCCACTTGACGTGTCGGAAATATAGTTGAACTTGTCGGCAAGCTCATGCAGCAATGTCCCGCTGTAGATGATGCATTTTCTTATGACGAAAAGGTAGTGACAGCTTCTTTCCAGGAGCCGGATGGTGGTGTCCGCCAAGCCCGACCTTGGCCAAGATATATAATCCACTTAAGAATTCAAAGTTTTCCCCATGCAGTGGAAACGACCTTTACTCTCACAGACCCTCTTCAACCGTAGTACCTATTCTCAGACCGTACAACACCTCTTGCAATAGTCTGGTTACTCTTGCAACCATTCCTGAAGGTACGTTCCGGAATCAAACATTTTGCCCCCTCAGTCTAGGATGATGACTTTTATCCCGACCGTGCCTCTATCGAAGTCCAGTGTCCAGAGACATACCCCGTTCTGGGGTTTCTAGATTCTGGTGTTTTGGTAGGGGCTATTTTGGCTGATGCCAAAAAGCTGGGGGATTCTTTGTTCATAGTTACTCTGAGGCTTCGTGAATCCTGTTACGATGTATACAAGCAATTTCTGAAGCATCACTAACATTGTGCAGTGCTGCAGGTGCGCCAGTATCTCGAATTCTCGATGTCGGATGGGGAAGCTGGGCAGGAGAGCTTTTTATATGTAAAGATAGAATATGTAGATGTAGGAATATACATAACTAAAATGTTTCTCACAGTAGGCTACCATCTGCCCAGTCTGGTTGGCACAAGCCCTTCCGCTACAGACTGCCATCTGCCAATGTCAGCGCCTCGCACCCCCTCAGCTAGAATATCACTATCCAAGGCTACCCAAACCAGACGATGTCTCATTTGACCCCAAAGGAATCATTCAAAGCACCATAAATACTCTACCCAATTCTCGTAACTTGAATGTAGTCTTGTATTTAGTTGGACTAGACTAATTCCATAATATTGCGTTCTCGTTCCGGGCCTAATTATGGCGCGCTGGTATGCCACCTATTGCTGTACCGTATTGTTTTGAATTTAGAACCTGGCGTTAGGCGGACTCTAGGTATGTATACCTCACTCTGCTTTGACCTCCTATCATGGTTCATTCAGGTGTAGCATCATCCTGCTGCTGTATATGCCAACTGGGCTCAGTAGATTTCAACCATCTAGCGGGAGGTTCTAAAATTCAAATAATATGGTATTTGTGCCACAACTACTCCGGGAAACGAGAGCTATTGAACCTGGGATCTGTAGGAAGTTATTGTAAAAAAATACTTGGTTCTCTGATAATGAGATCACGCTACTCCAGCCCTTGTGATTCGCAGATACGGATTATCTGCTCAAATATCAAAGTTACTGGGAAACGAGAACAAGTTTTGATACTGATAATCCCTCTAGCTCAAACCAAAATACGAATGAAAGGCATGGGCCTTCGAAATGCAGAAACATCGGGGGATGTAGGTTTGTCCAAGTGTAAGATCATTAGCTCAGATTGAAGCCCTATTTACTTTGTCCTCAATTTTCTTATATAAGTTCACTCTTGATTCTCCTGTCGTTTTCAGCTGTGCTCTCCAACAAATTATCTCTTTTTGCTCTCTGGGCTTGATCCTCTTCTAGCCTCGTTTTTAGTAGCTCTGTGGTTTCCTGAACAACCACAAGTGCTTTATTCGCACACGACATTAATACCATCGCTTCGATGGGGGTCCCACCAGCCTTTGAGATCTGACAAACGTCTGCATGTCTGTTCAGCGTTATTGTCATATCACCTTCTCGTAGTTGTTCCTCCTGCAATGTCGCATCCATCAACACTGTATCCCCTCCGTGGAAGAATGAGAATGTGATGCATATTGGGTAATGCAAGATAGATAGAGGTACTGGGACCCGCTCGGCCAGGGTATGTATGGTGACACTCTCCCCTTCGACAGAGACATCAGGTCTCCGAAAGTGCGCCAAAGCAGCAATTACAGCAATGCAGCTCGCATCAACGAGGGCGCCATCATGATCGAGGAAATGTACGTCTGCGCGAACGTTCCAACACTTTTGCCCAGCAACGATGCAAAGTGACTCTGTGTCAATGGCATGTGAACGGCGAATTGCTTTCTCAATCAGGCGGGCGAGAAGTACTTCCTGCTCTGTTGACCTGGTGTATTCTTTCGTAAGCCATGGAGACATTTTCACCGTGCGGGAATAGGGGAATCAGAAACCGACCGTCCTACTTCGAAAGCGGGAGTGGCCATCGGGCCAAGTTCAGTAGTAATTGAGAATATACCATCATAAGGTCGGTCAGGATATGGCTTTGTCACTTCCGCTGACACCCGAGCGATCACTCTGGATATTCAATTTAGCAAGTGAATCTTCATTTTGGCAAATCAGTTGCCTCACCTGGTTTTCCCCAACTTCACATCAGCGACCCCATATTCGTCACCGAAGGAGATGTCAACTTTTCGGAACTCATCAAGTCCTCGACCGTCTATTCGTAGTCCTTGCCGAAGAGCTTCGAGCACGAAGGCTCTCTCATTAATGGATGGTTCAAGTTCTCGAGGCATGTGTGATGTTCGTATTGGTAGTAATTCACATTCTCACAGAAGTTAGCTTTTGGATCCTAAATGTACCTTGCAAACGGATTGAGCCGCGGACTAAAGTCTTGGCGATGTATTCTACAAAGCAGTTAAGTCGAGCACAGGATCCAGCAAGTCCAGACACGACTCTGAGAACAAACCACCAGGATTGCTGAGAACATACATCGCCATGACTGTAAGTGATCGCCTACTGTTCTATGTCTTTGTCTTAACAAGAACTAACACAACTTCTAATTAGACAGCACATAGGTAATTACCCAAAGCTCAGCAATTCCAGTCTCAATAGTCTAACTGACGGTGCCCCAGGCCAACATTTGACCCTGCTCGAGGCAAGGAAATCCAGAGAGGTCCTGCCTATCATCAACGCCTACTACCAGCCTATACAAAGTTAAAAGTTCGTCAACCCGGCCAAGGTGGCGACACCGATAAAGAGTACCGTGATTTGCGTGCGGAACTTCTGGCTGCAGAGGCTGCACACTTTTCCAAGGTTAAGGGCATTGCAATTAAGGATGAGCAAGATGGTGATGGGGACAGTGAAATGGGAGGTGTGAAGCGACAAATTGAGAACAGTGTCAAGGAATCAGCAGATGATACAGATGAGGATGAGGATAATCCGGAAGCGAAAAGGCGAAGGGTATTGGCGGAGACACGGGGCCTGGACGCAGACTCTGATGGCGGAGGGAGCGACGAGGATAGTGGCGATGAGGACGATGAGGATGATGAGGATGACGATGATGATGATGATGATGATGATGAAGAAGTTTTACTTCGGGAACTTGAAAAAATCAAAAGAGAACGAGCGGAACAGCGGGAGAAAGAGGAACGGGAAAGAGCGGCCGCAGAAGAGGCAAAACGTGAAGTAGATATAGCTAGAGGCAACCCTCTGCTTAATCCGGACGCATTCAGTGTGAAACGACGATGGGATGACGACGTTATATTCAAAAACCAAGCGCGAGGCACGGATGATAAGGGGAAGAAGAAAGAGTTCGTTAATGACTTGTTGCGCTCAGATTTCCATAAGAAGTTCATGGCAAGTTACCTGGCCTATATGATATACGCAACCTCTACTAACGAAGAGCCATTACAGAGTAAATATGTTCGATAATGTTAATGTTGCGGGCCTTTATTCTTTCACTCTAATATTAACCGAGTTTACGTCTGTTGGGTCAGGAATGATGATACAGAAGTGATAAACTGCAATAATCTTGAAGTTCTTCATTTCTTACTCACTTTATTTTTAAGGCCTAGAGCATAGCTAAACTGCTTACTTTATGGATTAAATGTCTGATATCCCCTCTAGCGTTCAACTAAAATTGATACCGTTATTTGGCGAAGCTCCACCCTTTAGTTTACCAATAGCTCAACGCATGTGGAGGTATGCGGTTGTAAACGAGTGCTGCTCTTGGGATTTATACTATGCAACGTCTGAACATCACGTACACCCACCTCTAATCAGTCTCAGCAATTAAAGTCTCCTATGGAAGCAAACACTTTTTGTTTCACCAACCCGAAAAATATGATACAAAAGATACGAAAATCAAACTTTATTTCACTTCTTCAACTCCGCCTCTCCTTCCCCATCCCTATTCCTCGCACCATCCCCCTCCGCCACAGTTACCAACTCCCCCTCCCCGTACAATTCTAATGTA
This sequence comes from Kalaharituber pfeilii, assembly GCA_015179045.1. NCBI lineage: Eukaryota > Fungi > Ascomycota > Pezizomycetes > Pezizales > Pezizaceae > Kalaharituber > Kalaharituber pfeilii. The sequence goes on from WHUZ01000004.1 coordinate 451,533, forward strand.
ATCTCTTCCAATGTCTTCCTCGTAGTCTCCGGAATCAACAAGGATGTTAAGATCCCCACTGCCATGAATCCCGCGAAGATCTTCATTACATTATCCAACCACGGGGAATCATTCTCCTGAGTTGCTCCCCTCGTCCTCAGAGGCCCAATCAGCACCTGTGCTAAAATCGCTCCAATTTTCCCAGAGGCAGCAGAGATACCATGGCTAGTACTACGGTAACGTGTTGGGAAACATTCGCCGGGAACAATAAATGTTGTGGCATTAGGTCCAAAGTTGAAGAAGAATTGGCAAAGGACATAGAGAGCAAGTAGACCATTGGATGAAAGAGAGTCAAAGCCAAAACCAATGCCAAAGAAGAGACCAGTAAGAAGGACGAAGCCCATCAACTGAATAGGTTTTCGCCCGAGAGTATCGACAGTAAACACAGTAACCCAGTACCCAGGCACCGCACCAGCACAAATCAAAATCAAGTTGCCAATAGCATTGTTTCGAAGGGATTCATAGACATGCGGGCTCTTGGAGAATCCAATCTGCTTCAAAATAATCGAGTTGTTCAAACCCAGACCATAAAAGGCAACATCAAGCAATAACCATGATCCTGCGGTTCCAATAAGGATTTTTATGTTCTTCCACTGGCCGTAATGCACCCAGAAATCTTTCCAGCTGGCCTTCGGTACAACAAGTTGCTCTTGGGCAGCTGCGCGAGCCTCAATCTGGCGGATCTCATCAATCTCTCCAGCAGACTGTCCCTGAAGATATGCAGAAGCATCGGCAGAAGCCTTTTCAATATCCCGGGCGACATCGAAGGTGTATCGAGGGGTCTCTGGGATAGTCAGGCGGTAGTAGAGAGCAATGCAGGCCGGGACAGCACCAAATCCGATGATAATACGCCACATGCGGTCCACAGCGATCTTGCAAGAACCCTGGCACTCATTGTAGGTTTGAGCTGGCTTCAGCTGGTCGGCGAAGGCAACAGTACAGATGAAGGCTACAAGTGCAGCCACCAACTGGCCAAGGCCCTGCATGGCAAAGACGGCGCCCATCATAGCACCTCTCCATTTGGTCGTTGCAAACCTATAAGTTCCCAAATTAGCAAATACCTATTGTGATTCAGTCCTACATGATTAAAAAAACATACTCAGAAGTAATAATGGAGCTTAACGGGTAGTCGCCACCGATACCTATACCCATAATAACTCGCCAAAAAGCCAAGATACCAGTCATGCTAATACCTGGGGAATTCGAGGACAAACTTTGCGCCAGGGTAGTAAATATAATAATCATCAATTCAAGGCCGTAAATCCTCTTTCGCCCAACGACGTCTGCAAGCCATCCGAAACCAAGTTGCCCAATAACGGTACCGCAGGATGTAGCCACTTTGATGGCAGTATCAGCATGTTCGGGAATCTTCCCATGAGGATAGTATACAAGCCCAAGCATGACTGTGACCATGTTGATGGCGAAGATATCATAGGCATCGGTAAAGAAACCCACACCCGCAACAACTACTGCCCTGACATGGTACCATCCAAAAGGAGCCTTATCGACCTCTGCTAGGGCTAGCCGTCGCCGTTCATTTGGATCCTACAGTGCCGAGTATTTGTTTCAGTCGCTTTTGACAGAGTAAGGAAATAGAAACATACTGCAATGTGAGCAAACTGGTTATTGAAATTGTGAAAAGCGCTGTTCCCTCCTGAAGTTTTCGTCATCTTTGCTATGATTTTCTGTGACACTGTTCTTCCGTGGTATCTCCCACACCACCAAGAGACCAAAGGGGTGGGCTACACAGGTGCCTTTATAACCTCTCAGGCCCACTAGAAGTGATTTTATTCAGGAATAAAGTGCCGAGGGAGAATCTAGACTGGAGGAAAAGGCCAGGAAGTCTGTAAAGCAACATTCATCGTCAACCTACTTTCATCAAGAACGGCATATAGAGGATGAAACAGTGGTCTCTGGTGCAGGATAACCGCTCGGGGACAAACGGCAGGCGAGGAATCCACAGTATCAACATGCGAAAACAACAATTTCTCTGAGAGGGCCAAACCCCTGTAAGAATAAAGGATCGACATGTACGGAAAATTTTTTTTTTTGCTTTTTTTTTTTTTTTTTTTTTTTTTTTTAATTTATTTTGAGTGCCGAGACGGGCGTGAGAAAGCACGGCGGTAGGGGAAGGGCGTCACAAGCAACGGGGGGAGGTATGCGGGGGACTATGAGGGGGCCAAGAAGGGGAATATAGAGACAAGCGGGCGTGCGTGCAACGGCCGCCAAGAGAGAGGTGTGCTGCCCCAGAAGGAAGTAGACTGTGTGCACAGCTTCCCCTTCTGGAATACGAAGATCCTGTACCGCCGTTGCCAAGTGCGCCGACAGAAGCAACGTCGCTTGGCCGCCATGCATGAGTATGCGAGCATCCGGCTGGGCAGAGCGAGCGGGCAGAGCGAACGGGCAGCAAAGCAGGATGGACAGGAAACGGATTGGGCGCGGGCGGGGCAGACTAGGAGGCAGCGGACATCGGAGTACTGGGAAAGCCTGGAAAGAGCGCTTCGCACGCGGATTGCGGGCGAAACCGCAAGGCGCAGGTGCTACGTACCTTGTTTCAACTCCGTTGCAACAGCTCGCTCTGCTGGCTTCTTGCTCAGACGAGGGCGGGCAGAGGACGAGGAAAGAAGGGGGTGAAGACGGATGTATGCGGCGGATGGCAGGCAAAGTAGGACGGGGAGGGTGGAGAGGGGGGCGAGCAGGGCCGATGATATATATCACAAAAGCGGTGCGTTGCCCGGATGGGGCGGCAAGCCCAGGTGGATGGCAAACTCGAGCGTTGTTTTCTTTTTCTTCTTGTTCCTTTCTTTTTTCTTTTTTTTTTTTTTTCTTTTGCGCCCGTCTTGATTTTGAGTTTCTCACGTTGTGCGGTTGAGGGCTTCGGCTGCAGGTGCTGGAGCTGTCCGAGCAAAAGTCTCGAGCGAGGGCAGCTCGGTGGCCAAACTCAGCTGCAGCTTCTCCTCCAACAGAAAAGGCTAGACTACCCTCCCCCAGCCTCGCGGCCGCTCGCCTCTCATGCTTGTCTTCAGCGTGTGGGCTGCTTTGCGCGCTCCCGCAGACCATCCCGCATGTAGTCTGTCAGTCTATCTGTCGACAGGATTCGCAAATATAATCCAAGCAGTACTAATGCCATACGCAAACACTGGCATATCATACCTGCCAGCACGCTTCCGCCTTGGCCGACGTAGCCCATCCTCGGAGGAAGTAAACGGGTGCTATGCATACCGCTGCTCCCGGTGCAGCTTCGTACAAGGTCCCTCCCCAAACACTCTCAGTCAGGCTATCCGCCTCCCAGAGATCTGCCCATCTTTCCGGCAGTCTCCTACAATATCATAAAGTAATCGACACGAATTCTGTTCTGATAAACACCTGACCTACATCATAGCCCCTACCATTCACGATCTATGCGTGCCGCAATTCCGTTTCTCCTGTTGTCATAACGATCGATATTGCCTCACGCCCCACGTACTCTACTTGTACCTGTCTCATACCAACTTTTACACTCGCAGAAAACCATGACACAAGTTGCTAAGCTGATACAAAAAAAAGAAAGCATGTTTCTTGTGCGAAGCCCCACATTATTAGTAGTGTTGCGAAGCAGCGAACTAAGTAAGCCCGAATGAAAAAAAAAAAAGATCCCCCCAGCAAAGGTCTGTCAAGGGTTGCCTGCGACGTCCAAGATGACCAATCACAACGCTGCTCTTCCCCACGCGGTCTCTCCAGAAGATCTGACTGGGCACGGATGCACGGAGTGATAAGGTTAAGCAGATCTTTTTTCTCTTTTCGTTGCGTGCGCCGTGCAGGGCTGTCGACTGTCGAAATAGCGGGGGCGATGAACAAGGGTCCAGTATTGCCACTTCTTCAGGTGGCAGGGATGAGGTGGGGATCAGGAACACCGACTAGCAGTGAACCAAGGTAACTTGACCTCAGCTTTGGATTATCATATGCAAAATAATCCCCAAGACTTTTTATGGGTCACTGTAACTAAACTGCTGCTTATTAGTAGAAATTGGCAATGGAACTTCCCTGCAACCAGACTAGGACTTCCCGATCCCTCAAAGTGAAAGAGAACGAAAATTCGAAAGTAAAAAACCTCTCTTCGTCGTAAGATACTAGATCCACAGAAGCTGGCCAGCTCGGCGTTAGCTGATTCCGCACCCACGTATAGCTGGTCGATCGTCATATATGTACTCGGTATCAAGGGTAAGTCTTCAGAAGCGTGAAAAGAATCACCCGTTGAAGCCTCATACAATAGCGAAATGAACTTTCGAGCTCCGCACGCAAAGACTTCGGTCATGAAATGCACAATCGAGAAACTACTTGAGTTGAGCATGTCTGTATTATTACTTTACATGCTGAATGCACAAATGAAGTGGAAAAGCTTCAAGAAGAGTGGGATAAAATGATAAAAGAAACACTCCTGTCATTTAGTTAGAAGTGTGCGAGATCAGCTTTGCTGTTAATGGTAGTCAAATGGAATTATACAACAATTTACTAACTTGTATGTAGAGAAAAATATCCGTGTGTCGTATTTTTGTGTAAATCCCATCTGAAAGACTTTTCGACAAAAAGTCATACCTACTTGTACTTCATATTTATAGTGATCATAATCGTTATGCAGCCAAGCTGGGTGGAGTTTTCCAGCGTCCATGCTGTGGTACCATCATATGCAACTCTAGCTTGGCGATGAATCCATTCTCGTTCTAGTAGTGTCCCACGAGGGCAAAAGTTTCGTGGAAGATTCGCTAAGTACTGTACGTATGATAATACTAGGGGCGGGGCTAGTCTCGTAACTCCGCTTAGTCAGGGTCTGGTTACGAGACTAGGGCGGGGCCAGAAAGGTTACACCGCGCAGCGTCGTATGCAGTTCATCATTTGAGTGAACCCTTACATAATACTTGCATGTGCGTAAGTAAGACATCTAGATTTTCCGGAAGTTTGCATATGCATTTGGTGACTTGTCGTGGGCCCGGAAACCAACCGGGAAAGAAGCCGTATGTACCCACAAGTTTGCCACTTGCTTTTTTTAAAGGAACAGCACCTCTTGCATGGAATTCATGCCACTCTACTAATCGTTTCTAAGATACCCAGCTGAGTTGAAAGAGTGTTGTGTTGGGTGGTCTAAAAGACCAGGTTATACCAAATGCAAACGGCATTGTTGCAGGTTGAGGGTAAGCCGAAATAATTATACACCATTGTATATTTTTCTAACTCTTACAACGAAAATTTTCATATAAAGCATTCATCGAAAGTAATTGAAGAATACGCATATAGCCTGAGACTCCAATAGTAGGTATAAATACACCGGTAAACGTATATGCCACCAACAATGCAAAAGAGCAGTGGAAAAAAAAAAAAAAAAAAAAAAAAGACAAACGAAAAAAGTCTTTTGTTGTGTCGCTTCTATATGACAAAAAAACGTCGAGATTATGCAATGTAGCTATATACCAACCCCATGTCACTGCAAAAGCTTTCATGCACTACCCCCTTCACCATTCTCCAAGACAACCATTGCAACAAAATTCTGTACACTACCTTAATCCCCTAGCATTTCCCCTCATGCCCACTATACCATCGTCTGTCTCCCGATTCTCCGTTTTCTTCCCCATCCCGTCCCCAGCCTTCCCCCTCACCCTGAACAACATCGCCCCATTCTTCCCCGGCACAGTCAGCCACCTACCCAACCTCATCTCCTTCCCCAATGCCACCGCGACGCACAATTCCCCCGCCACGGCAGCGGCGCCCTCAAGTATATTCCGCTTCTCACTGGTTTCGAAGACGGAGATGGCGTTGATGACACCTCTTGTTCTTGGATCTGGGCTCGGCGTTGTTGGATTTGTGTGTGGGGTGGGAGCTGGAGAGGGGAGTGACCCGACTGTATCTACCTCCTTTCTTTTCTCCTTCCCTTCGCCCTCGCATTCGCCTTCTGCTACAATAGAGTAAGATGGCTCGTCCTCCTCAGGAACACCTAATCCCCCCACGGCCTCGATCCGCTTCTTATCCGCGCTGACCTTCCACACGCGGACATACCCATCATAGCTCCCCGAGAAAAATGTATCTGAGTACGGCACTGCGGCGAGCGCGGTAATAGGCCTTGGTTGCGGTGGCGGAGGGGGGAACGTGGATTCGTTGACGGAGGATTCCGCAGTGTATGAAGTGCTTTGCAGCGGGTCTGGTTTTCCGTGGGCAACAGGGTAGGTATATATGGGTTTTTTCTTATTGATTGTCCAGAGAGATATTGAGCTGTAAAAATAGCCGGGAATGTGTCAGTGGGGCTGTGGCGTTCAGGATAAGAGGTAAAGGGGAAAGTTAACGGACCCATTATCGCTTCCGGTAACAAAATGCTCTTCATCAATCATGGACACGCAATCCATTGAGCCTTCTGTAAAATGTTCCTCTGCCCCAGTAGGAGCCCTCTTCTTCGATCCCTCTCCACCACCTCGAAACACCAATTGCGTCTCATCCACAATCTTCCACAATCTAGCTGTCCTGTCCCTCGCGCCAACCGTAACACAACGCTCCCCCGCCAATGCCGTAATCCCTACAACCTCATCCTGATGTCCAAATAGCGTTTCCATGTACGCTAGTTCATCTAAACTAAATGACTTGACTGTACGGTCAGCAGAGCAGCTATACATCTGGTGCGTATTCCTCCTAAATGCCAACCCCATCACTGGGCTCCGATGCTGCTTGAATATCTTGAGTGGCTTAAGCGTTTCCGGATCCCAAACCACAATCCTGTTATCCTTGCCTCCTGTCGCAAGGAACTTACCGTCATGCGAGATGGCCATCGCAATGATCTCGTCAACGTGACCACCTTCGTAATTCTGGTCATTCTTTTTTGATATGCAGCGGGTGTGGAGGACTTGTTTTGGCTTAACTGCGGGAGATGGTGGATGGGGAATGGCCCATTTGATAATATGCCTGTCTTTGGAGGCGGTGTAGATGTAGGGGTAGCAGGCGGTGATGCCGGTGGTGGATTTTGTGTCGGCGCGGAAGAAGCTGTGGGGAGCTGTGGAAAAAGAAAGGTGGTCGGCAAGATGGCGATAGATTAAGCCTTTGTCTTCGGCCTATGAGGTGTGAAGAGTTGAGAGGTTAGAAAGATAGTGGATGAGGGGATATTGGTACATACAACGCTCTCTTTTAGTCGCTGTGCAATGAGCTCCCTATCTATTTCCTCGGCATCAAATCCAGCTTCTTCTGTAGCCAATTCCGTTAGCAACGCCTGTAAACTACCCCACTAGTAATTAGGAGTACAATACCAATCTCAGCCTTTGTATTTTCCAGATATTGTAAAGCTAACCGCCTTCGCTTATCCGCCACAGTCTCATCCGCAAATTCGTCCTGCTCGTCCTCGCTCCCGTCCAGTGGTTTCTGCCGTGTCTCGTCTTCCTCATCACTGGATATTTCGTCATCTTCTGTTCTTTTCTTCTTTTCTCTCCCGGAAGCCTTGGTGGATTTTGAGCCCTCGGCTCGTTTTCGCTTTTTGGCGGATGTAGGGGTAGTAAAGAAGCTGACCATGTTGCAAGGTGGAGGAGGCGAGGAAGATGCTCTAGGAATACTATATTTCGCCTGTGGATGATGGATTGGTGGTTTTCTTCGTCTCACTTAGAAGAATTCGCTTCAAGGCGGTTCAAGTTGTAAGACGGGATGAGGCAATCTGAGCTCGTCTATCGGTGAGGAAAAAGGTGAAACTGAGAGAACAGGTCAATTGAGTGGATAGGTACGCCTACGGCTGGTGGAGGTACCCCAGGTGATTAAAAAGGTAAAATGGGTACAGGTAGTGCGAAGTTGGTCTACCCAATTCAAGGCCGCTATGGTGTATTATGCCGCCACGGTGCCCTTTTGGACAGTATACATGAAGGCAGTGTCTCGGATGCTCCGGGCTCGCTGTGGGCAGAGTTTCCTTGCTGGTGATGCTGCTGCTGCTGAGGCCTGCGGCGGCGTTGTGAAGGGCCGTGGATGCAGTGTCGCTCCGATTTTTTCGAAAGCGGCCGCCAAGAGTGTCAACTTGGCATGCACGCTTAGTCACCGGCAGCATGCCCCACTAACGCGTGGACGTACCCTGCGAGCTCACCTTCAGAGCCAGCACAGGAACCTGACCCCTCCAGGACGATACGATACCCATTTAGCCACGCACACATTTGATTATCGCCAACCGACATGTGAGTGGACCCTGAGCTTCCTGATCATAATTCAGCTTAGGGCTTATACCCACCTCAGGGAGGTCCTACTAGGAATCACTGGGAAAGACTTCACCATAATAGCATCTTCGAAGGCCGCCATGCGAGGGGTTACTATTTTGAAGGCCGAAGATGACAAGACCCGTATACTAAATGATCACTGCTTAATGGCTTTCTCCGGGGAGGCTGGTGATAGTGGTTCGTTATTTTGCCCTCCCACATACCCCGCCACCCCGCACCCGCCATCGGACAGCCCAGACTAACAAAAGGTTTTGGAAGGGGAAAAGTCCAGTTTGCTGAATTCATTCAGGCCAATGTGCAGCTTTATGGGATGAGAACGAACCGCACACAAGCTTTGACACCTGCTGCCGTTTCAAGTTTTGTCAGAACTGAGCTGGCAAAGTCTCTACGTAGTCGGGTTGGTCATTCATTTATATACTATATTGATGGCTATGAATTTGTGTTGGTGCTAAAAGTAATGAACAGAAACCATATCAGGTTAATTTGCTTATTGGAGGTTACGATACTGTGAATGATAAGCCAGAGCTATATTGGCTAGATAATTTGGCAGCCAAGGTCAAGGTGCCTTATGCTGCCCATGGATATGCTCAGTACTATTGCTTGAGTATGCATATCCCCCTTTTATCTGGATGTTCAAGGGGAAATTTTTGCTAATAGGTCACCAGGCATTTTGGACAAACATCATCACCCTGATATTGATCTCGATAAGGGACTGTATGCTGTCCCCTAGTGCCAGTGTCGGCAAGATATCACACTAACTCTATGCAGGAAAATATTGAGGATGTGCATTGACGAGCTTGTAAAGCGTCTTCCAATGGACTTTAAAGGGGTCAGGGTTAAGGTTGTAACGAACGAAGGTGTCCGAGATATTGAATTTTAGTTTTTGTATGGTTTATGGGTAATTTGACGAGGTAAAGTTTCATCTGGGATTTCTAATGAAAAAACTCTTTGTCCCCATACTGCAAACGATCATAGAAACTTCTTCTATACGCTGCTGCAAGTATTATGATGCCATGGAAACACGGCAGCTTTCTCATCGAGGGTCACATGAGCTTGATATTTCGAGTCTGGTCTCGCCGTGTAGTTGTTTGTTGGCCGCACAAAAATCAAGTAAGCAAGCGTGGACAGGTGTAGTTTTTTGTTTCCAAATTGGCATAGCAGGAGGAATAATTGGGGCCATAACATTATGAGCACTTCTGACAACATATCGATAGTTTCAGTGCCCTGGTGTTTCAAAGCTGGCCGAATTTATAGAATCTCGATACCTCACATCAGTCCTTTTTGGATGATCCTTATTTGCGCAACAGGATTACTTGGAGTTGCAATTAAAGAAAAAAGAGGACGTTATGCAGGGGGTGACGGCAGTTATGAGGGCCTCCTCTTCATAACTGTACTGTATCACAAATCATAAATGCGCTTGCGTATCAAGGCAATGTCGATGGCTATGGTATTTCCAACATTAGAGCAAATGATGAACTTCCGGCAGCAGCTGTCAGTCTAGCCAATATATAATAGGTGTTAGATGTGTGTCTGATCCTGTAATACTGCTTGCCATAACATCCATATCATGACTCTGCACCTCACGGCGCCGGCTACACTACCAAGTCGGGGGAAACTAAGGTTATCGAAGAGTTTGACCGTGCAATAGTGAGTGTGTGGGGTTTTAAACCTTTTAGAAGCTTGCTTTCTGCCTAAGTTCCCGCTTTGCATTAAGCGCTCAAGCAGCTCTTTCAGTTACTCAAAGATCCAGCTACCTATCCCCTCTATCTATTGCATGAAGCTGTTCCTGACCCAGAGTGGCCTGCCCTGGTCGATTATCCCTGCTTTTGATGCCTTGGCCGAGCTGTGTGTTAGAGCTCCAAATCGGAAGTCATTGCCATCCGTCTTAGGATGCAACTTCCGACCTAGTGGCTACCAACGATGAGACTTCCTAACAACACTATGATACCATCCAATACATCAATGAGGTCTGACTGTAGCATGGGAAAAATAATAGACAAAGCACTGGACTTTTATGGATGAGGAAAGTCCTTATTAAGGGCGCTGGCACACTTCCTGTCACGCTTGGAGGTAGTTCAGTTGAGTAAAAATTTGGCGCCCCTGTTGGAAATGTCCTGAAACTGGCTAGTAGTAGTCTAGCTGCTGCTACCGCTTGTGATAGATGGTGACGGGGGTCAACTGCGTGTTCTGAAAACCACCATGAGCTTGCTTCTCTTGTCCTTCGCACCTGCATTCAGTCCCCGTCCGTCCATCATCCACCCGCCTCCATCGGGCTATTGGCAAGGTTGTCACACTTCACCGTCATGTCCACATGCGTTTGCGCTGTGCGCTCTCAGCTAGGACATACAAAATATCTAACCACGCCAAAGGTCGTTCCTGTGGAGCACTACACACTTCCGTTTGAAATTTGGTCAACCAGCGAGCATGAATGGTAGGAACTCTGGAAAGGAATCTTTGGCCGTCACGAGCTCAAGAAAATCCGCAATCCGAGGTCTGAAACGCTCTCCATTCAACGATTAGTCGAAGACAAATAGTCCACAAGGTGCACTATGAATGCGCCTTGGTTTCATTCAACATCCGTTCCATGTGTCACTACATTCGCCTTTGTTGTCCGTACGTTTATAAAACCATATTCTCCCCTCCCTGGAGCTTGTTATCTCACAGCCCAGTGTTGAACTGCAAGATATCCATTCAGCATTCCTGATATTCTGCCATTCAATTCCTCATATCGTTCTATCACAACCATACCTTTTCCAATATCTTTTTATTCCTATTTACCTTGTTATGTGGTTAGTAGATCTCTCCCCTTGAAAATCTAGTGCCGTAATGATTGGAGCCAAACTATTAACATGATATCCGCGATTGGTTCCCAGAATCTGATCGATTCGTGAGAATGTTGACCCCTTCGGAGTTGGCAGGTGTGAAACTTGCAGAGTAGAAATTCAAAATGATATCCCGTTGCAGTAGATGCTTTCCTAAGCGATATGAAGGGAGAGAAGACAACAAGTGGTGAGCGCAGAGTGTGTAAGGGGAGCAAAACACGCCTGATTTCTGACGATGCCGATACCGCAGTTTTTTGTCTCATAATAGTGATCTATAAGATAGTCATCTATAAGAAGTAAGTATAACCAGACAAATAAACATCAGTCGCAGCAACCGACCCTGAATGAAGTTCCCAAGCACAGATGCCGAAAAAGGAAGTAATTGGTGCCAAGAACCTCAATCCGGTAAGTGTGTACTTGCCATCCTGAGTGCATAAAAGGCAAGTCTCGAACCGCATAAAAGCAAAAGAAAAATAAAGAAAAAGAGGCCTGTGAACTCGAGAAGCATGTAGTGACACAATTCATTTCAGGTATTGCGGCCACTCGGCTTGAGCCTGTGCAGCTACTCCCGTCGCCAGATTGCATCCAGTCGCGGCCTGTACGCCACTCCTGTCTCTTCATTACTGTGCTTGGTGAAGCAAATATTAGCTTGAAGTTACTAGTAAATACTGTTTTATTACAGCAATTGCAAGATATTGCATTGCCCAGTTGTTCAAGTGTACCATTTTGGCGTGGCACCTGCTGTAAAATGAATCCTGTATCCCGGAGAGTGTTGGTTCTGGTATTTTCTGTAGAACACGGTTTGCACAAACCTAGTTCCTTGGAGGGATTACTATAATGATCAAGCTCCTATGATAGTATTTGGTTGACCGGGCGAGGACACCCCTCCGCTTACATGTATTTATGTGTGGCTGCGGTGTGCTCCCATGATACACATGCAAGTAGTATGAGATTGATAATGAAACAACAAGGGTCTATGCTCGAGACTACATTTATGCTACCAAATCTAAACAGTGATATCTACAACGAAATCTAGGTATGTTGTACAAGTAAATGAACAAAAAGCAGGGTCACACTGAAGATCCTGCCAATAACGATGCTCTATGAATCAGGCTTTTGCTTTGGAGCTTGATCGTTCCCAGTGTAACTTTCTCCGTTTTCCTGCACTTCGTCACCTAATTCTACTTCGCACCACTTTTCCTGCCACTCGCGATATTTCTCACTATCTTTCCATGGATTAGGTTCTTCACCTTCTTGCATGTCCCCATCTCCTTCAGTCATAGGACTCCAATCTTCATCGCCCGAATTTAGCTGTCGTCGTTCCCACCTCTCACGCAGCCGTTTTTGCTTATCTTCCTCAAGCCACTCCCGCGCCGCTTCCATCTCTTGCTGGTATACTTCTTTTTGTGGAGAACGCCCTTGACTCTCAAATTCACGCCTCATTTCCCTTACCAGCGCTTCCTCTCTCTCTCGTTGTCTTAATTGCTCCATGAATTTCCGCCGCTCCTGCTGTCTTATCCCTTCAATGCCCCTCCAATGTCCTTCAACGTGTACTGGCGGAATTTGATCCACCGGTTCCTCTATTCCTACATTTTCAGCCCTTTCTTCGTCGCTTCTCCGAGCCGCCTCAGCCATTAAGCTCGGTCCCCACTGTTCCCTATCAGCTTCCTCTGTGAACGCCCGTTCTTTTGGAATATCAAGCTCCAATTCTCCTATTCCAGCCCATCCCAAATCAAATCCTCTCGAAAATTCCGGATCACCTCTCACCTCCAAAATTTGCGAACGCAGGTTAAACAGTGGAGACATTCCTTGTCTCACCATTCCTCCTAAAAGCTCTCCAGCTTCATACGTTCGACCCTCACGTAGATAACCCCTCACAAGATCATTCCACGTGACTTCCGTTGGCTCGTATCCTCTTATCTGCATGACACGCACGACCATTTTCGCGTCATCCATCCGCCCGTGCATCGCAAAGCACTTTGCAAGGGTGGACCACGAATAGCCGTTTGGGGCCGGTTTAAGCATCCATCTAACTTTTGGAGGCGAGAGAAGGTCTTGCATTACCTGTAATGATAGATCCAAGGTACGAATATCCCTGCCCAGCCCATACATGAAGAGATTGGAGATTGTTGGATCCAGATCAAAATAGTTTTTCCATTCTTTTGAATCGCGGAGTTCAAGATACCGTCTGTACAGGCTCCAAATGATACCGAAGTGTTCTTGATCTTGTATGAAGGCTGTAAGGACGACCATAACTGTTGCATTGTCAGGCTCCATTTTATCCTTATCAGAAGTTTTGGAAGGCGCAAGAAACCCCAACGGAACAAGCACTGCAGGCCTAAACATCTTCTGGTAGGCTTCGAGAGCAGACTGTAGCTTCTTTCCTTTCGGGGCCTCGAGCGTTGCTGCATGAACAATATCGGTACCCATGTACAGAGAGAGAGTCTGTTCTGCTTCCAAAGCATTTTGCAAAACTTTTCTCTGTTCAAGAATATTTCCAGTCCTCTTATGCAAGTGGAAGAGAATTGTGAATGTTATTGTATTGGGTTTATGGCCGTCCTGCAGGAGCTTCCTGTAAATATTCAGAGCACTCTCAAGCCTTCCATTCTGAATAGCATTGTACATTAACACGTTGTATACGGCTGTGTCTGCATCTAGCCCTACGGCAAGCATGGACTTCAGAATCGCTGTAGAATCTTCTTGGTTTCCTGCCCTTGTGGCCTTAGAGAGCAAAAGTGTGTATGCCTTTCTGCACAAGTGAGCCTTCAATGCGCTCGCCTGGAGACCTTCTTTTTGCAAACATTGTATAATAATGTAGCCTTTATAGTAATCCCCTTCTCTGGCCAGCCGATCAATAAAATGCAAAATAGTGAATATTCGAAATTCGACGTGGCACTCTACCAGAAAATTGTAGAGTTCAGGAAGCTCTTGTGGAGGGAGATTTCGACAAAGATGAAATGCAACAAACTGAGTCTTCTGCACAGTTGAGAACTGTATTTTTGCCGGAGATCCCGGCTCGTGTGCTTTGAATATAACCCTGAGTAATTTCAAAAGCCTCAATGCCTGATTCTCCCTGAAATTCACCCAGTATGCATCCTTTGGGATTGCTAGCAAAGCAAGGTTTCCATAGATTATTTCCGAGAAAGACTGGCCTACAGAAATTGGGTCAAAATCCTGAAAAACAGCCTCCAAGATTCTTGAGGCAATGTTGAAACGTCCCATATCACAAAGCCATTCAATAAGATCTTCGAGTTTGAAGTCCTTTTGCCAAAGTTCCATCTCATTCCAAACATCTTTGATATCTTTTACTCCGATACCTCGGCTTAGCAAGTGTCTAGTCATGTTAGCAGCAGATATCGCCTGTCCCAATTGGAGGGAGGGAGAGCCCCTGCTTTCTCGATCTGAGCGGGGGTCATATTCCTCCACATCATCCGCTGTATTTCCAGAATCTGGGGAATTTCGAATGTTCCGGATTTCATGCCAATCTGTTCGGTGGATCAACGTTGGTCCTCTTTTCCCAGAGAAATAACCCGTTTGGTTTGCCCAACCTGCAGCTCGACGCCTTGATAACATTCTTCTTATCCTCCGCACTCTTTCAGCTCTGACCTCCTCATCATCCTCCCTCTCTGCGGGCGCGGAAACTATGTGCACGGAGTAAGTCAAGATACATGTCCTAGGGAGTCTGTGATCTTGATACCTGAGGGGTAGAGGTGTGAGACGTCGGGGTCGGAGCTCATCACATTGCCATTAGGACTATCTGTCTCGCTCGGTTGACTGTCTGTTGCACTCTGTTGAATGTCTGTGTCGCTTGGGTGACTTTCTAGTACGCTCGGTCCAAGCAACGTTTCGGGGGGACTAGATATCATCGAGTATTGTCTCGATAGAGATATCCCACTGCATGACATTCGTCTGCTAACGCAATTGTATCGTCCTAGTCGACTACTGCGCAAAGCAGCCGGGGCGAGGAAGGGGAGACCGAGATGCGCAGGGGAATTGGCCAATAACACCTTGAGGGTGGGGTAGAGGTGAAGAGCCCGCATTGGGGTGAAAAGCGCATTGTAGCTGTCACTGGCCAGGGACCAAGAGACGCACATTCACACACGATGGATTGGAGGCCAAGCGCAGTTCAGCCTCGTCGCAGGCGTTACCAGCCGTTGGTAGAGAAAAGTTAGAGCGGGCGCCAGTCCATCTGTATCAAGGCGTCCTAGCTGTACTGGCATCAGAGTCGGCACGGCACTTTAATACAACGCCATCCGTTGTGTCGAAGCCGGCGACTGGGATCGTCCAAGAAATTTTGCACCACTAGCATGCGTAACACACGCAGACACGCTTGTGTGTCTGCAGGGGCCATGCGTACTTTCTAGACCACTCCTCTCTTCTCAGCCCACCCGGCATCACCCACCTGCACCGCGTCGACGGAAACTTCACGCAAACCACTCAGCACACACTCCATAAGAAGCTCCCTATCCGCACACCCAATGTCATCACTCGACGCCCAAGCCGAAGAGCGAAAGAAGCGGTTGGCACAGCTTAAGGGCCTCAAGCGCAAGCAGACAGAATCCGAGGATGCATCCTCGAAACAGAATGACACATCAGCCAAGGAGATTGAGGAGAGGGGTATCAAGCTGAGTGGAAGGAACTTTGATGTTGAGGAGCGTGCTCCAAAGATGGGCTTCACCTACGCGCCAACCGAAGGGCAAGAGACTATTGAGACGAAAGCCGAGGAAATTATCCAGACAGTGAAAGCACAGCAGGTGGAGGAGGAAGCTGCAGAGAAGCCCATTGACCTTTTTAATCTACAACCAAAGAAGCCAAATTGGGACTTGAAGAGAGATGTGGAGAAGAAGCTCGACCGGCTGAGGCCGCGCACGAAAAGCGCGATTGCCCGAATAATACGAGAGCGGATAAACAACGCAAAAGCCAAGTCAAAGGCAGAAGGAAGTGAGAATGGCGCAGATGAAGCCGCTAACTCTGCTGTTGAGGGAAGACTTGCAGAGCTAGTCAGGGAGAGAGAGAAGGAAAAGGAGGAGGAGGAGGATGCCGATTAGTTGTGTTGCATACCACAGGCGGAACATTCTGGGAGATTCGCGCGCAGGAGTTTCATTTCCATCTTTTGCATAATACCATTTCTCTACTGTACAAATTCTCGGCAACAAAGGAGACCCAGTAATACAGCTATATTAATAACATGGCGGCGCGGCTACGGGAGGTGAGGAGTGTCTTGTGCATTATTTCTCTGAGGCACCCACTTATGTAGTGGTTCTTCCTCAGGATCCATAACCTCGCCTCCATTGCTTTTTGTCATAGGAAGGCGGCGACTGGAAGGACTTAGTGATCGCTCTTTCTGCTCTAGTGGGGGCGAATTTTGCCTTTGAGTTGGGGAAGCGGGGTCCGGCGGAGTGGCACCGACGGGCGACTGCGCATCCTCCCCTTTTTCTCAGAGGGCTAAGTCTTCTTTCTCTCCCATGCCCAGGGCTGGGAGATCCTTTGTATCTTCTCCGCACCCGACAGTCAGGGCTTGGTGGGCGCGTACCTTTTCAGACCTAGGGCGGTGATGACGGAGATCGCCCAGATGAAAACTAGGATATGACGAGACGGAAGAGACTGAAGGGGACCTCCGGGATTGATAGGGTGGAGATATAGAAGGACTGGATTGATAAAATCAGTTGGAGTCTTCTTTCCGACGTCTGATGACCCTTCCCTGACACTACTGACTACATCGCCAGCAGCAATAGAGAGGTTATGCAGCAAAAAGGTGTCAGACCTCTCCCTCCGCCTTTTAGCTCCACGACTTCGCTCGCTCTCTTTCTTTGCCAATATCTCGTCCGCAATACCCTCCCTAGGATCAATGGTTAGGATAGCCAATTTAATTAATAGTAGATGTTCTAGCTAACTTTTTTGTTAAGTCCTGCTTGGCCTGCTCTTGGGGTGTAGCAATTGTTAGCTTAGGGTGAACATTGAGGCCAAAAAGCTGTTTGATCCTGGATGGATGTGATGTATATAGCGTTCAGTATCTGAAACTTTGCACTCACAGGATAATGTCCTGTGAACAGATTCGATTTCAGAATATACTGCAAGGCTTCTTGAATCCTTCAGTATGTTTGTTGTGAAACATACACCGGCCGGCAAACCTACCTTTCTTGAGACGTCTTGGACAAACTGTGACGGGGATGAATTAAGTCCCCTGGCGGAGATATTATCAAGCCGTTGTGTGATGTGAAAGTAGATTTGAAGTGAATACGACTGGCAATGTATGTACTAAAGTATGTTGTCTCTGGGATTACAGCAGTGTGAGTGCCATAACAGAGGTCATTTTGAACATGTCGCTGGTACTAATCTCGCCGTAATACTGAACTCGAATGCGCAACAAACTTGTAGCTGAGATTGTATGGTATGGCCCTCAAATTCACGTTGATAATGGGAGGAATCAAAAGGCCCTCGGGACCTTTTGCTGGTGTTCCAGATCTACAAGTATGCGTATATAATAAGCATCCCATTGTCGACGAACAGCACGCCCTACCCAAACGACAAGCAGTGAGTGGTTGTATACTGGTATGTGCTTATCCACCAGCTGGACAAGTGCCCATTAGCGGATATACAGAAGAGGGTTATGTTGCAATGGCATTCCCATATCTCGTTCCTACTGGAGTGGGAGATATATTGCAACAGGACTGGCACAAGAAGGCCGACGTTACTGAGTACTTCAACTATCTCTTGAGGTAAATGATGGGTGATTTGTAGATCCCCGTTTATATTCTTTGCTTCAAATACCCGTCTTCGCCGACAGGGGGTAGATTCTTAAAAAAGTTCATGAGGAAGGCTCACTTCGAACGGGCAACAGTGAGGCAAATGAGGGGGAAATTAAGCCTGGGCCTAGCTTAATGCCAGGGAGACTGTGCCCAGTATGCAGCTGGAATTTCAGGCCTTGCTCTTCTGCTCGTAGAGCCATTAATCTCCAAGAATATCTTCAAGTGGTACGAGGCATCTGTCTGTCTTGTTAGGCGCTTAAACTCTACATAGAGAAGTTGGTACGTCGCATAGCCAACACAACCATGGGGACGAGGCTAGAGGGAATGAAGGTCGAGAGCCGGTGGGGTCCAATATATGAGGGGCAGCTTAGAGACTCTGGGTACCTGCGTGAATTCATCTGGATTGCTGATACACCGAGAGTCTTATCATACTGCTATTGTTGCCTGCGGTGTTACCTCCATATGCATAAGTATGCAGATGCATGCATCTGCAATGTGCCTGTGGATGACCGACTACTTAATATACTACATAGTAAGTACAAATGGTCTCACAGGCCCACGCCTCTACTTCCCACACACACACCAGAGTGGCCGGCACCGTACATCGATTTCCACAGATGGTTGTGTTTGTGCGAAGCAGTTGCCTCCCAAGCCGGACTTACTAGTACTAGTACCGAGTTGGCCCCATGCCAAGACCCTGGCTGCTAAAAGCTGAGTTCTGACACTACAGTATCATTCCGCATAACCTGCGTTACTTAAAGGGCAACAAATACATTCGACACCCATAAATCTTACGAACGCTCGGAATTCAGAGGTATGAAACGAAAAGACCTAGCGCCCCCACGTGATTTATAACCCAAGCCTGCCAATTTACCCTACTCCAAAATTGATAGAAAGGAAATGAGAAATCAAACAAATCGTCAGTACGGATACTTCACTTATATGAACACCCCGTCACTGCTTCTGAGATAGGTTTACCCGGGTCTAGTCTAGGTATGGAGATGTTATCTTTGCTTCTCTCTATCGCCCCACTTTGCGTTCCAGCTGCTCGACCCTGTTCCTAAACCCCTTTACCATCTCGCCTAGCCGCTTGATCTTGAGAAACTCTGTCTCCAATTCATCGCACTGTCGCAAGATATCCCGTAAGGTCTCAATTTCTAAAGTTGCTCTATCCACAATGTGGCTGGACCTCTTATGTGTAGCTTGGGTTGATGCACGGGTTTGCTCACTCAACTGATCCATCCAGTTAGTTCAATCATCAAGGAGAGTGTGGCATCTTTAGTCTGTCTCGAGGGTATCATACAGTCTGCACACGTGCCGTTATCGCCGCCATCAACCCATCAAAGTGTGCACTCAATGCTGCAAGGGCATTTGAATCAAGAGACAGCCCCCCAGTAGTGGATGAACTCGGAGACCCAGTTGAGTTTGCAGGAGATAGACCTAGGGAACGTTGCGTCTGACGGAGGAACTGCAGGTCCGCATGAGAGATATTTTGTAGATTCAGATGGTTCGAGTGTGATGAAGATGCAGGAGAGGCTTGCGATGGTGGATGACGAGCGGACATTTGCGGGCTCTAGAAATTGACAGGCCTTTCCAGGAAGTTGGTTGTTCTCGTGCCCCAGGGCGCGACTTGCTAGCTGGTGGGCAGGGCCGGTTAGGATTGCTGTCGACAGCAACAGCAGACAGTGCAATGGAGGTCCAAGCTTGGGGGAAGTGGGAATTTGGGGGGAGGGCCGAGAGCAAGCTTCCCGGAGGCCTATTGAATTTCACATGTGCATGTGGGGATACGTGCGTCTTGCGGCCGCGAAGCGCTTGCTCAGTGGCCCTGAAGTCTACACTCCGATTTGCTGCTCGTGGGAGGGTCGGAGGATAGAACTCGGGAGTGGTTGCAGTATGGAATTTAGAACGGTTGCGATATGCAATGATGTCGTTTGGTGCCAGGGGTGCCGCATAAGATGCAGACGCAGGGATCGATCTCCGACTTTTATGCAACGTCGGGCGCCAGGCTAGCGACACCGAGCGTGTCATTCAGGCACTGTTGAGGCACAGGCTGCGATGCCATCGCGCAGTTTCCCGCCTGCATCCAATCACATCTTAGCATGTAGGTACAAAAGGCAGTTGATTCAGAGCAGGCTTAACCAGACCATCATAAGCAAACGTTAAACCCACATAACTTCCATTGGAACTAATCTCAACCTTCTGCAGGTATCTTTAACTCCGATGGCCGCAACTTGAAAGCCGGTATGATATCACGAGCTTCCGTTGGTCCAGAATGGTAATACCTAAAGCATGTGCCGAAATTGACAGAATGCATACCCTTCAGACTTGGCCTGCAGGCGGTGGATTTATGTATGTTGTTCGGCTACATCTAGATCTGAAGTTTGGCCTTTCTGCATATCTGGTAGACAAGGGCAAGCGGCTTCACCAACGCCCGGCAGGAAGGCATATAGCGACCGCAAGGAAAGCTCGAAAGGGAATAATACCTTAGTATCAATCCATAACCAATCCCCGGCTTTATATAGGAAATTTATCTCAGTCCATGAAATCGAGATTTCATGTACCAGCTTGAAAATCGATGGAACATAAGAATCTGTATGCACAATTGACTCCGGAATTATGAAAAATAACAAGCCGACGTTTCCGCAATATTTGATACCCATGGGCAACTTCAGCACCACAACATCGCTTACAGCTTAGGGTTACACTTACTTACAAACGTTTCTCTACATGCGCTTCTAGAATATGCTTGTTACCCTGGTCCACTCGGACCTTCAGCGGGACGTTCCCGAACTTTTCGTCAGAGTCGCTCTATTTTCCAGGGCTATTAAAGCTTTGTTACTTTACCGCGGCCATGGGATATCGCGGTTAAAGAATGTCTCGAGAACAAGAGTAGGGCGCCAGCATATAAGAACAATGGGATCCCATAATTCTGTGACAATCTCGTTGCTCACAGCCTGGCAAGACGCTGCTTCGTTCTTTGCGTCTCTTCTCACCTCAATTCAGCCCGCCCTTGGACGAATTTGGGATAATACCTAACTTCGACCTACTTAGTTTGGCTTGCAAAAGATGCTGTAGTTCGATAAGTAATCGCAACAGCCATAGATGAAAAGTCCAATAATAATAGTGGTACGGCATTGAAATTAATCTTATTTTATCGTGCATTTGCCCGCGTGTAGAACCAGATGCGCTATTGCAAGAAGCTTTTTTTGCAGGGTTCAGACAGTGCAGCGCCAACCTAATTACATCAGCGCACAAAACTTCAAAGTTTCACTGCTGGAGATGACATCATCTCCCGCGATACTTGATGCAGGTCCTGTCAATCGACCTCCGTCCCGACGACAATTTTTTGATATGAATGCAAGAAACGAATGTTAACAGGCGTCATTGTAGAAATCCTGAAATTGGGTGCTTATGACGCCTGGCACACTAGAAGATTCGGCATTGCTGCCGGGTGTTAGCCTAGCTACAGGAAGGCAGCTATCTTGATTAAAATGTCTTGTTTGACGTTTAAAAGCAGGGAGCATTGGATATAAAAGGACCCTAGCCTGGAGTCTGGCACTCTTCATCAATCAATATCAAAGATTCTGAGGCTTATCCAAACACGCTACGGCCTTTAAGACACACGAACGCCAATACAAGGCACAATAAATACTCTCATCCTCTACAAAATATTAGTAGTTGCCATAATGGGTGCTGTCGTCTCTTGCGTATGTAACCCACCATAGATTGGACCAATAATTGAACCAGGAAGCTAACATTGCCGTTTATAGATTGCATCCATCTTCCGCGCCATTGGCAATGCCTGCATGGCAATCGTTAACGGCATTGCTTACATCCTCAAGGCCATTATTAACGGCGTCGCAAAGTATGCTAGTTCCCCTTTATTTCATGATTGGCAATAATAAAGTCCACTAATACTTGCTATTTGCAGTGTCCTCGATGTTCTCATCTCATGCTTGACTTGCGGCAGGGCAGGAAGAGGCGTGGGTACCCGCAGAGGCGTGGGTACCGGCAGAGGCGTGGGTACCGGCACGACTACCAGGCGAAGACATTATTTTGGGCCAAGGACAACGGCGACCACCGCGTACTGAACCGGTGAACTGTGGACTGCACTTGATGTTGGTGGCAGGAGAGAAGGATGGACTGTATGATATGAATAGGTTCTCCTTGGCTGGCTTGGGTCTGGTTAGGCTGGCGTTCTTTATATTTCCATTTTCTATGCTGTCGTGTCATCTTTCTTAGCGTACACCTTTATAAAGGTTTTTATTTTCATATCTCTAAACATTTCCTTTTGATTTTTACGGCCTCGTGGGTATACGGTATTTGATATGACTGGAATGATATTGAGTTACATATCCGAAAGCGTCAATAATTGCAATGAGAGAATATTTTGCATGAGCGTTGCTTGACATGAGCCTAATTTCCATGGATCCTGAGACCTTCATCAAATCTGCTCGAGAATCTCCCAAGGCTTGAACATCGACTCAATTCATCGCCCATCGCAAGTGATTAATTTTAATATTACCGGTTTCCTAGTTTTCACTATCCCCGCAAATACTCGAGATCGACGTGCACTCCCTCTTAAACATCCGAACCGGGGGCAGTTTCAATGTCCAACTTCATTCTCTGCAGCCCTGCGTCGTCAGGGCTCTCCCTCGCCATAGCCCAATACCTTTTCAAAACCACCAGACTGAACCTTGTCTGCACTACACGCGAGTCCAATTCGCACGAAGTCCGCAGTGCAATCATCAGGCCCTTTAGGGCTGAGATGGTTCGGGGCGAACTCCTTTCCGACCGGATCAAAGTCGTCCGTATCGACATGGTGAACGAAAAGAGCATGCGCGCCGCCGCGCAGCAAGTTCCAGAGCTATTGGGGATGTCACCGGTCCTGCGCTTCGCCTGGATTTGCCCGGGTGTGCTCTACCCTGAGCGCAACCCGGAGGAGCTCGAAGTCGAGAAGGTCAAGGAAATGTTCAATGTCAATGCCATAGGGCCCCTGCTTATGCTGAAGCACTTTGGAAGGTTCCTCCCAAGGGGCGGCACCGAGCTGTCACAGCATACAGAGGGCCTGCCGACGCAGGTGGGGGCGATGTGGGTGAATATGTCGGCGAGGTTAGGGTCTATATCAGATAACGACCTGGGAGGTTGGTACTCGTATCGGTCGAGCAAGGCGGCACTGAACCAAATTACAAAGACGTTTGATATCCATCTGAAGCAGCAGGGGTACAATGCAATGTGCATCGGGATGCATCCCGGGACTGTCAAGACGAAGTTGGCGAGAGGGCAGTTCTGGAGAGGAGTACAACATGCAGGGAAGCTTCTGATGGAGCCGGCAGAAGCGGCAGAGAAGGTTGTCACAGTGGCGAGGAACATGGAGTTGGAGAGGAGAGGACGGTGTTGGGATTATAAGGGTAATGAAGTATTACCGTGAGTATATGGGGTTTTATTTACTTGATGTTTTGTATACTATATGTTTGTGACGCTTGATTCTGGTTCTACATGATTTTCCAGTCATGAGACTCTGTGAAGTGCCCTGATAAACACCAAAACGCCGGCCAGTCTATGAAACCATGAAAAGAGAATGAAAGAAGTAACGCCAATGATATAGTACAACCCAGCCAAGTATATACAGTACTTAATTGCTTATCCAGGTTAATTGCTCACAATGTATCCTGCAAGTCACTTCCGACGGGTTGTGAAGCTCCCTCCTGAAGACGGAGGACTGGATTCAGATTTAGAGCCTCCTTTGGAATATGGAAGTGAGCCTGACCTAGGTCTAGAGTCCCTTCGCCAGGATATGGGCCAACTGGGTGCATTTCTCTGATTTGCTGGTTGGAGATTGTCTCCAGTTGGCGCAGGAAATGTGTTACCCCTCGAGAATGAAGGTGAGTTAGATTTAGGCCCCGTATCTCCTTTGAAGAATTGAGCCGAACTAGCCGCAGGCCTTGTTTCCCTTCTTGAGAATGATGGTGAGCTAAACTCAGGCCTCATATCTCCCTTTGTGGAATGATGGAAACTAGGCGCAGGCCTGGAATCCCCTCGTTGATAGTTGCCTCTTCCATTATCATTGCCACGTTGGTAACCAGGTTTATTGTCAACAATTCCTCGAGAGGGCATTGTACTGCGATGTCCACTTGGACCATCACGCTGATAGGGGCGTTGGGACTGGCCTTGACCCCACGACTGACTTTGACTCCGTACATGGCTCTGCTGCTGGCTACTAAAACGGCCATCCTGGCTCCACCCTCTATCACTACTATCACCGCGTCTATCCAACTTGTAGCTCTCTGTGTCTGATATCTGGCCATGATCATGGTCTCCTCCACTTCCCCTTCCTTGAGTAGAAATATTGTTTCTCCTGCTCGCGCTTGTGCTTTGACTTTCCTCTTGCCAATGCAGCTTACGCAATTGCAGCTCCAGAGCAGCAATTCTGGCTTCCTCGTGCTTTGTCAGAAACCTCTCTACTCCCTGCTTAACCTCTTTCCTCAACACCTCAACTGGTGTCGTGACACTCTCCTCATAAGGAAAAAACGCCAGGCAGCCCTTCAAGGGATATCTTGGGAAACCTCCATCCTGCGGGATCCCAACGCCTTTTGGTGTCTTTGGGCCGATGACAGAACCATCCCTTCCCCACCCTTGCTCGCGCAATTCCGCCAGCACGAGTTCCCTGATTCGCCGCGCAATATTAACTCGCACGCAAGCCTTTGTCGATAAAGACTTTTTCGTGGTGTTGACGATGAGCACGAACTCCTGTTCCTGCCGCTTGTACTTGGCCAAGAGTTTATTCCGGATGGGGTTGAATGGATTATTAATGAAGTGGAAGAGGGCAAGGACCTGGCCTGTGACAGAATAGCGGACAGTAAAATTTTTGGTAGAGCTCAGGATGCGCAGGCCAGAGATGGTGGGGATGAGGGGCATCGTGGTCGGTCTGCTCTGCCAGGCGCATGGAGGGGCTACATGGACGTGCAATGTAGGTGAATACTATGGTGGGTGGAACTTAGAGGTTGAGGGTAACAACTCTGTAAGCCAGTGGAAATTTTTTCTTTTACTACTGTAGTCTCATGCCCTCTCTACAACTACAGTTTCCCTTGCTATACCGGTCCGGTATTATTAGTGCATCCGGTATAGCAAGAGGGTTTTGTATGGGAACGGAATGTAGCAGCCTGAGAGCATCCGGTATAGCAAGGTTTCCGGTACAGCGGCACTTGCCCCCTGTCTCCATACAAATAATATTTGCTATACCGGATACACTAATACTTACACGTCCAATCTTGGCTGCCCCCACCACCTTGAACACGCTTACTAAACTTGACTTTACATAATTAAATTAGGCTGTCATTGCCGATCTACTTCCCAATTAGGCAATTTCCATTATTTTTGCTGCCCATCGCTATTGTATTTCCCAAGCATTTTTTTATAACGGAACCTTGCTATACCCGGATCTGTAGACCTATACCAGATGGATTCCGGGTATAGCAAGGGAAAACTGTACATACAAATGTTTATTACATAAGCCCCTCAATCCTGGAGGTACCGTAGTTCTGGCACGAGACCACGCGCCTTGAAGATTTCGCGCCAACCAGAGAGTGCTTTGGACGCCCCTGTACAATAGCATTGTGCACCTAAACATTAGTGTATTGTAGCCGTGAATTCAACTTCAGACACTGGCACCGTGAGTATTTAGACTGTCTGCATAACATGTTATCCTTCTTGACAATATTGAACAAAGATGCATTCTAATTCAGGACATACGTATTATTAACTTCAAGTTCGCGTGTTGCAAGGTGTATCTTAACATTAGAACCAAGCTTCTCTTTCGTATGCCATATGTGGTCCTGTGTCCAGACTCTTAATCGGGTGGTTCGACACTAAATGAGTCTGAATACGGGAACATAAATGAAGAAGTTGTGCTCAAATTGATCGTAGAAGCCATATGCAAGATACAGAGAATAGAATGGTACAAGCTGAACGGTTTAAGGAAACCCACCACCACGTCGTGACCCTCCAATCTTTATTGAAATCGTCTAGGTGATATAACCTGAATAGCAATCACCAATTTCAGCAAGCCCTAGGTCTTCAAGATGCCCGGCATTGTCATTGTTTGCGTTCTTCATCATGCAACTGCCATTGTTTTCACCACTCTTCGTCTTTCGCTGCCTTTAGTGCTTGCTCTACATTTTCAGCCCGCTCCCCAGAACCAGGTCCATCAAAGCCTCTCCCTTCCCTCAAGTCCTCCAGAGTCTGCTTCACCACGAACAGTAATGCAGCCTTTTTTTTTCTTTTTTTTCCGACATCCTCAACAACTGTGACAGGAACCGGGTTAGAGCCCTCTATGTCCGTCCTATTGGCCAAGGTGTTACAGTTGGATTCATAATAATATTCAGGGTCAGGCAACCCGAACCAGAGAAGTAGGACTACTAAGGAAACAAGTGACGCCATGACCGTATGATTTGGTGAACAGAGAATGGCGATAGCGCGCACTTATTCGCTCGGAGTGAATTGCTGTTTGCCTATTGTGCAAACACTTTGCTAAGAAGCTGCAAGCTGATTTCGATAGTGCGCATATCGTTTTGGAGAGCAAGCATGTTTTCTCCTTCTCCATATCTGCATGTGCGGGTGGGACGTAGCTATCAAGGACAGTATGCGGCACTTGACTACAGACAGTCTTCGAAAACTCAACATCTGTATCCTTAAGGTTCCCACAAAATAAAATACATAGGTAGAGGATCACAGCCCCCACATGCATCGATATACCGACTGAAAGCGTAGCCCAGTCATACTAAGTCCAGGTAGCAGGTGAATTACAGGCTGGTAAGAATTTTTCTTGGCCAGTTGTTGAGATACGAAGTATGCCTTGAGAAAATGGCCATGAGAAGCTTGACCAGAAAACGAAGAACCAAGCGAGCATAACGCCGTATTTGAGCAGGCTATGAGGCCGACAGGTAGGCTCAGAGCTATTCATTTCACATTCTTATATGATAACGTATTGAAGGTATGATAAGTTCACCAACAAATGCGCACTCACACAGCAGTGAAATGGCCATATCCTGAACAGACAAAACTTTCTGTATGGGTGCTGAGGCTGCTCATCCTCAATAAGAGCCATAGTTTTGAGCTTGTACACCCGCTTCTACCGGGGCCATCATTGTGCCCTCTGCCGGAGTTTGAGAAGGTGTAGCATTTGCTTCAGGGGCCCTTGGGTTTGGGGATGGGATGAGGACAAGGCTATTAGGAAGAATGGATTGAAGAGCAGCAGGCGTGAAGTCCATAGTTGTACTTGATACTGGCTATAAGCTCGAGCCTGGGCCCTGGGATGCGAATCTCCTTTTATAATTAGATTCCCTTGGTACAGTAGGCAGCTACAACTGCACGTGGACAGGATAATATATGTTTGGGGTAGATTGCCGTGTGCTATGGATTTGCGAGAGGCAGCTTGAATCTTGATACGAGCCAGAGATGTTTAAGGATGCCATTTAACCTCCTAGACCATACTTGTGTAATGCTACCTATAACCAATTTCGTTGGGGATGCCCCTTTTGGTTAGACGAGTACTTCTTCTGGCTTTACAGTACCTAAATAGAGGAGGCACGTGTTCGTCTGGCTCGCGAGATACGCGCGCGAGAGGGACTTTTGGTGATATAAAAGCTTTTATACAGTTGCAGTCTCAACTTACAATTTGAACCCATACCTTACGCAACTGCGAAGCTCAAACTTACCGGTACAGTTCGTCTAACGGCAACCAAACTTACAATTCGAACAAGTGCCCCCACCTTTACCTGCACCACCACCTCCGCTGTGTCACAGCTACATTGCCACGCCAGGCTCCGTCGTCGTCGTTGCGGAGCTTTATTACCACCTCGAGGTCAACCCCCAGGACACTACTCCCTGCTCGTGCCGCCCCCCAAAGGAGAACCTATGCAAACTCCCCGCTGCAGCCGAAGAAGATTTTGGATTTCCAGTGTTGCCAATCATTGCCATATTTGTTGGGAATATCGGGACTGTTTTATTTCTTGGTGCAGCAGCGGCAGGGAATGGGGCCCAAGGAGATGGAGAGGAGAGGTGAGTAGGTAGTAGATAGCAGTAGCAGCAGCAGTAGAAGTAGTTGGTATTTGGTGGGAATTGAGGTAGTGGAGGTCTTTTTGTGACTGTTGGGGACATGAGTATGGAAGATGGGAAGGTCAGGTGGTGAGTGGGAAGGTAGGTGACGGGTGGCTGTGCCTGCGGGGATGTGTGGTTGTGTATGTGTCTTGTGCGTTGTGCTTCTTGGTAGCGTGGTGATACTAGTGGTGGTTGCTGGGGAGGCGGTTGATGTAGTCGCTACCCCCTGAATTATTGCACGCCGCATGCTTTGCAGATGACGATTATCCTATCAACTGTGAGAAAATACTGGAGTACTGACCAGTCTGGAGCTATCGTTTTATGCAACCTGCAATACTCAGGGGGCTACGAGTATATTCCCACCAAGAATGGAACACCCCTCCTCCCTCAACCTCCGAAAGCAACTATCCCAACCCCACCACCAGCTCGCAACCAAACGCAGACACAAACATATAAACACACGCACGCACACACACACATCCAGTGAGCACCAAGCAATATACACACAGACATGCCATCCATAGGTAAACCTGTGTCTCACCCACCCCTCGCTGCTTCTGACGGCAAGAAGCCGGTATTTGACGACAAGGATGTTACAGTAATATTTGTCCTCGGTACCTCCACCCTACCCTACCTTTCGATCCCCCTCCCAATAGCTAATGTGAACATTGCAAAATCCCTCAGGTGGCCCCGGCGCTGGCAAAGGCACGCAATGCGCCAACCTCGTCCGCGACTACCCGATCGCGCACTTCTCCGCTGGTGATCTCCTGCGCGCTGAGCAATCCCGCCCCGGCTCCGAGTTCGGCACGCTCATCAGCACGTACATCCGTGAGGGCAAGATCGTGCCGATGGAAGTCACAATCGCGCTCCTTGAGGCTGCCATGCACAAGACCATCGCTGCGAGGGGCGTGACAAGGTTCTTGATCGATGGGTTTCCCCGAGAGATGGACCAGGCACTCAAGTTCGAGGAAGACGTCTGCAAGTCTAAGCTTACACTGTTTTTTGATGCCTCTGAAGAGACAATGTTGAAGAGATTGATGAAGCGTGCTGAGACCAGTGGGAGAGAGGATGATAATATAGAGAGCATTCGGAAGAGGTTCAGGACGTTTGTCGAAACGAGCATGCCGGTTGTGAACTACTATGATGAGAGGGACAAGGTGGTCAGAGTCAATGCGGAGCAAGGGGTAGAGGGAGTGTATGCGGAGGTCAAGAGAAAGTTGGCAGAGAAGGGGGCATTGTAGGAAAACATTTTTATTTTTATTTTTTCTTGATCTTATGTAACGAGTAGGATTGAGAGGGTGGAATTTTTTTTTTATTTATTTATTTAGGTTAGATCTCGAGATATAGACAGAGACGGCTCCAGGAGTTATTGAACATAGCTTTTTTTTATTTTTTATTTTTATTTTTATTTTTTTTTTTTTTTTTTTTTTGTGTGTGTGTGTTATAAGTACGGCGGGCCATATAAATCCCACCCTGATAGAGCTGCCTGAGGAGGTTCCACATATGGTTTTATCGTACATTCACATATGCTGATAGTCAAATAGGTTAGTTGCAGCCAGTCATTCTGTAGATGCACTGCGAGAGGGCGAAGTTGAGATAGATCAGATGATTCTGGAGGTTACAGGGATGGTAAACCTGAGAATTACTATCTGTATCATACGGCCAAAAAGGCACCATACCAGCGACAGCCCAGTTGAAAAGTCAATAGATCTATTAGTGGAATGCTGAGATGAATTAGCGGTAGGGGTGGTGGCGAGGCGTTGCCTTAGCTAATAATGTCATGTGCAAGTAATGCTTGTCTGTCCGCATGTCAGATCTAAGCTTCGTGAACCCCACGTAACGACACTGCACACAAGTGAACAACCCCATTACCGTAGGGATATCTCTGCAAAAGAAATGCTCAAAAGGCCTGACCTCACTCCTGCTGCCCGGCCATTGCTTTTTCCAGACGAGGTAAATCCATAAACCGAGGAGGACTTCCCCACCAACAGCAGCCGAGGCTGATAGCTCTCTTCTGCCCTTTCATTCCCCCAGAGTTTTGTATTTGCCCAAGACGGCATTGGGCTTTACAGCGGGTATACAAAGCTTCGATGCCTAGCAGCTGTCGAACTTCTATTAACACCTTACGTTGACAGAAAATACAAGATTCCGAACTATCAGAATGGTTGCGCATATCTTACAACGCATCGGGCTTGCTATGTCGATAACGCCGAGCCAAGGAAATACACTGTAGCTATTGATTTAAAGGACGTGGACCGCTATGATTATTATGTTAGTTCTCGTCCCCGAGCACTCCACAAAACTATACACTTTATCACGTCTCAGAAGAAATAAGACTAATACAAAAAGCTGTGGGTTCAGACAGGGTTCCTCAGATCGTCGCCCAAAATTACATTTTACCTCAACACATCCACACCCATTGAGGCACCCATTGAGGCACAAGGCCACTCCTCAAATACTGCTTCTCCGCGAACGTCAACACCTAACACAGCCTCTCCTGCGATACGGCCGGCAGGAAGCACTTGGATATGTCCGATTTGCTCCTTCTCGAACCCAGTCCCTTCAAA
Organism: Kalaharituber pfeilii; assembly: GCA_015179045.1. Taxonomy (NCBI): domain Eukaryota; kingdom Fungi; phylum Ascomycota; class Pezizomycetes; order Pezizales; family Pezizaceae; genus Kalaharituber; species Kalaharituber pfeilii. The sequence goes on from WHUZ01000004.1 coordinate 482,009, forward strand.
TTACGTTCCACAGATCACTCCTCAAAGCTCTATCCCACCATGCCTAGCATGCGGAATCCGTCCTCAGCCATTAGTGCTTGATAAGGCACTAATAGCACAGCACTTTACTCCTTCAATACCTTCACTACCCTCTCTCAGCATCCCAACAGGTTTCTCTGCACCGCGGACATCAGCCGGACAGCCATTATTAACATCAACTAGCAAAACTGGGTTCCCTTGCCCCAGATGTACATTTGAGAACCACCCATCCCTTACTTCATGCGAGATGTGTGGGGAAAGGCTAATATCTTTGGACATCCCTGACGAAGCTCTCCTTGATGGTATTGCGAGGTCAGAATCTCCAGGGCCGCTATTGCTAGAGGTTTTGAAGATTGGTGACGAGGGTCGTATAGATTGTGTAAAGTTCTCGTTCAGAGCGGGTGGAGCACCGACGTTCTATGAGAAGCTGAAGAATGTGATAATACAGCGGAAATGGTTATTGCAAAACGCGCCACCAGTGCCGAAGCCTAGACAGCCTGGAGATGGGGCAGGTGGTGCTTTAGCTGACATAATAGGAGAGGGGGAAAGGACCAAGATTCTTGGGATCGGGGGTTTAGAGAGGCAAGGGGATACGGTGAGGAAGAATAATGATTTGATGATGAGAGGAGCGTTGGACGATTTAGAGTCCTTAATGGGCCGAGCAAAAGAGATGGTGAGATATCTAGCTCCTTTAACATCTGGACGTGCCTAATTGTAATTGCATAGGTGGCATTAGCAGAATCCTTTGCAACTCGATTGGCTTCAACACAGTCCCCTTTATCCTCAGAAGCTACCAGGGCTTTGCAATCTTCAACAACTGCTCTGGGACTTTCGACACTTAGCAAAGACCAAGTTTCCGCTGACCTTTATCTTACCGATCTCGCCCGCCAGATTGCAGAGTTTCTCTCTGATGACAGGAAAGCTCTACTGAAGCGTGAGGGCGGGGTTATCACACTGATTGACTTATGGGCAATATACAACCGCGCACGAGGGATTGACTTGATTTCCCCCTCTGACATGGAGAAAGCTGCGAGGTTGTTTGAGAAACTTAAATTACCTGTTCGATTACGGAGGTTCAAAAGCGGGTTGTTAGTTGTCCAAGAGGCGGGACACACAGATGAGGTTACATTGAAGAAGCTTCTGGAGTGGGTAAAGGTGGGGCCGGATGGAGTGGTGGCGAACGGAATTCCGTGGTGCTGGGGAAGAAGCGTTACAGCGCTGGAGGCTGCGGAGAAGTTTAACTGGAGTGTTGGGGTTGCGAGTGAAGAATTGGAAATGGCGGAGGAGAAGGGGTGGTTGTGTAGAGAGGTAGGAGTGGAGGGGGTGAGATTTTGGTTGAATTATTTGGTGCCGAACCCTGCATTTGTATAGAAACATAAAGTCGAGGGTCGTACTCTCACAGCATAAATATTTGAGTACCTGGGTCCAAACGTTGGCACGTTACTTGTTTGTCCTTCCAGAGGTGGTATGTTTCTCCCTTGTCTTTGGTGTACTATGGGCATTTTCAACATGGCGATACTGACACCAGACTGATATACTTTTGAACACGAGCAGTCAGTGACGATGCTTATACGAAAACAACGGACGAGGCATATACAAGGTACATGGGCTCAAGGTTTTGCACTACGACATGCTACATACAAGTATATACAGAGGAGGGTGAATGTAAAGACAGCAGCGAATATTCTCCCAAACCGGCAACAATTGAATGCCAAGAACCCCATTCAGGTTAGCATCCGGAACTACGGGAGAAGTGTATCTCAGCATGCACAGTATGATATATCTACTTATTCTAGGCTGTATTCAGAAACGAGATCCATAGTGCGCGCTGTAGATTAAGTTTTTTTCGAAGGTAAGACGCCAAACACGCTGGGTACCAACAACTCAGCATATCGTAATGTCCACATTTACGTCGGGCTACCGTGCTTTTTTTTTCTTTTTGTCAAGTAACCCTGCATACAAGCTCCCAGCCTATGGCAGGGAATGCTACAGTGCTTGACGGCTTGTTTGTCATGCTGTTTAGGACAACTTTCTCCCGTTATGGGTAAACCGACGTATATCGAGCCTCAAGATAGTGGTGCTGCGAGCAATGTTAGCTAGATTTGCTGCGCATCGCTTGTCCTCCAAATTCATCCTGCGAAGAACACTCTTGATTGCATCGAGTAGGTTCTCCACTAACCTTGAAGAAAAGAGGTATGTGTGCCAGCTGGCCCCACTGATGTCAAAATGTATAAGAAGGACAACTGGATGTAATTGGGTGCCAGCTGCGACTGTAAAGGTGGCCGGCGCACGCGACTAGATTGTTTGTGGAGGTTTATTTCCTGATTAGGAGAGCAAATTGCATTATTCTTGTTTGCCATTGCAAGCTTGGCATGAAACTATTGCGAGCTAACCGCCATGCCTATCATACCCCCAGATTCTCGGTGCCCTGCCAGATTAGGAGCCCTGGACCTCCGATGTTAAGCGAATCGGGTCACTGAATGCTCAAAATTGCATTTTATCCGCCTTCCACACCGCGATCTGGTTACAGAATTGCAGAATTACAGGACAGTACAATCTCGTCATGTCAATTTCCGGAATAGCTGCAAGGGTGACGACTCGTTCGGTGCTTACAAAGAGCCCCGTGGCCGCAACATTACGCAACTTCTCGATAATAGGAGCTAGAAAGCAGAATAAGCCAATTCGCCAACCCTTGCACTCAGATAGGTGAATTACCCTTATCTGCCATTTATGGAACTATCATTAATCAATTGTAGGATCCATTTTCCTGGTGCATTTAAATCACAATTCAGCACAGAACTCAAGTTTCAATCACCTGGCGATGCTCCTGCCATACCTACTTACCGACTCATGGATACAGATGGAGTTGTTATTGATGTTTCAAATGAGCCAAAGGTGCCTAAAGAGATGGCCTTGGAAATGTACCGGGATATGGTTGCAGGTTAATACACTAGATTGAGACAAGGGCCCTATTGCTGCATGCTAACACTCACCTAGTCAGCATTCTGGACATGATCATGTACGACTCCCAGAGGCAGGGAAGAATAAGCTTTTATATAGTGAGCAAATTCACAATCTTCAGAATCACTTTAGCTGTTAATAACGGCTTAGGTCAGTGCGGGAGAAGAGGGTGTTGCTGTTGGGAGTGCAGCAGCACTCGAGCCAGACGACGTCATTTTTTCACAGTATCGGGAACAAGGTGTTCTAATGTATAGAGGCTACGGGTTAGGCGAGGTATATGCCAACGTTCAACTATGTACATTCAACTGCAATTGGCTCACGAGAAGTGGAACAGTTCATGCACCAGCTTTGTGCAAATAAAGATGATTATGGGAAGGGGAGGAATATGCCAATCCATTACATGAGTGAGCGCCTGCGATTTGTAAGGAGCTAGCTATGGATTTTACATTTTGTCTAGCTAATAGGTCAACCAGCATCCCATATCATCTCCACTTGCCACCCAAATACCACATGGTAAGATATTCTCAAAGAATTATATCCGATCGCAATAATCTAATGTGTAGTCTCATACTATAGCTGTTGGTGCTGCGTAGGTCTCTACTGTTTCTTCCGGAAATCATCTATGCATATATAACAATTGTAACCAAGCTAACAGAAATGTAGTTATGCTCTAAAGCTTGAAAATTCTCCCAACATCACTGTCTGTTACTTCGGAGAGGGTGCAGCATCTGAAGGAGATTTCCATGCAGCTCTTAACATTGCTGCCACACGAAGCTGCCCAGTAGTTTTTATATGCCGGAATAATGGTTATGCCATCAGTACACCAACACTAGAACAATACAAAGGGGATGGGATAGCAAGTCGGGGAATCGGTTATGGTATTGACACCATCAGAGTTGATGGCAATGATGTGAGCAGCTTGGCTTGGTTGTAAATGTAAGCCTTCTAAAAATTGTCTAGATATGGGCAGTGTATGAAGTAACGAAGAGAGCGAGGGAGCTTGCTGTTTCACAGCAAAAGCCAGGTAGGATTTCCCAGCACCATTATGGATACGAATCTAATAATACTATAGTCTTAATTGAGGCTATGTCTTATCGAGTATCACATCATTCGACGAGTGATGATTCTTTCGCTTACAGAGCGAAGGATGAAGTTGAGGGTAATGACATGCTCATTTCAAGGTGATTTCCAGTTCAAGCTAACACTTTTATATAGATTGGAAGCGGCGAGATAATCCAATCACAAGGTCAGAAATATCCTACTCTCTCCCTTCAAGTGGTACTATTTCAAATGGTTATATTCTAACATTGGCTAGGCTACGAAAACATCTTGAGGCCAAAAATTGGTGGTCAGCGGATGAAGATATAGCCCTCAGAGGGCGTTTGCGGAAGGAGATATTGCAAGCCTTTGCAAAGGCAGAAAAGACAAAAAAACCAGCTATTAAAAATCTTTTTGTTGATGTCTTCGAAGAACCAAGTGAAGACTTGAAGGAGCAGATGGCTGAGTTGAAAAATGTGTTGGAAAAATATCCTGAGGAATATGACCTTGATAGCTTCGAGGGAGGGAAAGATGGATTATAATCCGATTTGTAGCGGAACTGTAAATCATGACTTGGGCTTGTATGGTATGTTTTCTCTTCTAGCACTAGTCTCATTTCTGCCATGTTCAAACGTCTAGCAAACACAAGCTGTACTAACCTACTACCAAGACTACAGCACTCAAGGAGGTACAACTAGCGTAAACAGGTTTTCTTTACGAGCATTGCCTAGAAGCACCAGTAACCATAAAAACCAGCATCTAAATGTATTCTACAGCAATTTCTACGCCCTTGTGGCAAGTTCAAGACTTGTGTTTGGCGGGATTGCGACAGAGCTCGATTTCGAAGGATTGTATTGTTTAGCTTAGCTTACCGTAGCTTTCTGGGAGTAATATCAAATTTATTGATCTATGTCCTGATGGTACATATTGTATGGAGAGCTTTGTTCGAGACGATTCATGCCATGTGGGGAGTGATGCGACAGGCTGCGCCTGAGCAAGTGATGCTTCGAAAACTCCTAGGTCGAGCTCAAACGATTGGAGAGCCCTCGCACCCCGAACCCTATATCAGATGCCTCCGGAGGAGGCAGCTCTTTTCTGTAACGGGGTAACAACTCTAATATGTACTGTCAGCAGGAGTCTGATGCCAATGCCAATAAGCTTTTGCATCTAGAGATGCAACAGTCCTGCTGTCACAACTACTGAAGCATTACAGTGTAAGGATCTAGCCCGTAAAATCTGCCCTAGACCTAAAACGGAGAGTTCGCGGTAGTATCCCAAAACGGAAACATAGTGGAAGGACCCGAAACGGAAACAGTGGACAGTCAAGAAGAAGAGCCGCATGTGTAGGAAGGGCCAAAGAATATAGAAAAGGACCTGTAAATTCCGCGAAAATGTAGATAGATAGACCAGAGGACCCAGATTTACTGCAGTGCAAATAAACTCTCTTCTCGCAAGTAAAAGCTTACATACAGGGCGAGCATTATTATTAACTTTTAAGATGCTGGGACAACCCTCTTCCCTGGTGGAAGTGAGAATCGAACCATGGTCCTCAAATTCTATACCTTTTCATGGCGTTAGTAGCTGCTATCTTCAGTCACCAAAGGCAATGCCATTCCAAGGCATAGGTCAGCTTGAAAACTTGACAACTACACCTTCTCTTGAATCACCCCTCCTTCTCCCTCCAGCAGCCGCAGCAGCATCACCACTTTGCGTGGATTATCGAGTTTTCAAGTCCCTGACTTGAAAACAGCAGCCTCTCGGCCCTAGAGTACGGATACAGCAGGGTACTTGACATAGTCTTGGCACTGGAGTCAACTCACCGACATGAGCCACATCGGCGCCACAATGGGGCGTGCCATATAGATGAAACTCATTAATTTCGCGCAGCACATCAGTCTAAGAAGATCTGAAAATCAGGTAACCAAGCCCTGTCATGCACGAGCATCGCGCTTAACCCTCATTCACCCAACGACCTTTTTCTTCGCTCAGGGCATCTCTTGTTACCGCTATGGAAGCTGAACTGAACGAGTATCGTTTACAGGTACTGAAGTGTCATATCGACCATCACTCATGCTCTGACTACTGACGCTCAAATCTTATCTGCAGCTTGAGTCAGTCGAAGCAGCCTTGAAGGGGGATCCCGACAACACCGAACTCGCCAACCTCGCAGCAGAATTAAAAGAAGTGATTGCTCTCACTGAGACAGTCCTTGCTGAAGAGCGGGGTGCCACAGCTCCGGCCTCGTCCAATGCAGTTTCAACAGCGTCAACAAATGCCCCTGATAGGAGGGTGAATGAATTGAAACGGGACTCACCATCCACATCCGTCGACAACACCGCTGCGGGAACGGGCGCTGTCCACTCTTTCACAGTAGGTGATAATGTTCTTGCAAGATGGACATCAGGAGATAACGCCTTTTACCCTGCTCGCATTACCTCAATTACAGGCTCCCAGACAAATCCTGTGTACATCGTGAAATTTACTTCTTATAATGTCTCGGAGACCCTCTCAAGTCAACATATTAAACCGCTTTCGGATTCTCAGCAGAAAAAGCGAAAGCTAGATGCCACTTTGACAACTTCTCCTGCTCCAGTCAACTCAGCTATAATATCACAGCCAGCGAATATAAATGCTGCACTTGCTGAACAGAGTAAGCGAGAACCTTCCAAGGTCTCTGATGGCCCTCCAAGGCCGCCGAAGATCTCTAAGAGAGTTAAACATCAACGGGAGTTGAATGAGAGCAAAAACAAGTGGCAAGCTTTCGCTGCTAAAGGTGTAAAAACTGGTGCAGGGAAAGCTAAAAAGATTGGTGAGACTAGCATGTTCCGAACTCCAGAAGGAGTACATGGTAGAGGTTAGTGTTACCTTCAATGCGTTATGTGAGTCATATGCTAACCACTGTGTAGTGGGGTTTACTGGTTCAGGGCAACCAATGAGAAAAGAGATCTCAGTGAGAGGAAAACATATCTACCAACAGGGCGATGTTGATGAGGAATAAGAGGCTAAACGATAGTCATGGTTGTCCACAACAAATGGCCCTTTTCCAGCTTCTGCCTTATCTCTTTTCGGGCACACCTCTCCGAGACAGTATCGCCCATCGACTTCTTCTCTTCGGCCTTTTACATTTATCCACCATTTTCAGTACAACAATGATTATCTCATACAGTTTTTCCCTTCCCTATTTTTTCAACATCAAAATCTCTTTGGTGCAATTTGACTAAGATTGCTCTTTTACGTCTTTGCAGACTACGTTGTGTTGCGGTTTCCTTTGCTCTGGATCGGATGTGGGATCGGATTTGGAATAGGATTGTCGAGGCCTAATAATGATCAAATTGAAGGAAGGAAGGATGGTGAAATTATGGCGTTAGTCGGAGACAACAGAAGGGCATATAGACCATGTGCCTGGTTACTTTTGATGATACCAAGGAGAAGCATACCACTTGGCCCTCTTTATCCCCACTAATGATTTATATTTCGGATATATGCTAAGCTTGTGGTGTGGTTTGTTTTTGGCATCTTTCTTCCTCGAAAAGTGCTATACTTTCGGCCGCCGCAACAAGCACTTCAACAGAATTTACATTGCAAAGCTCCGGGACCGAAGTAAAAACGCAACTTACGGGCGCCTAGTTCACGTTCAAAAGGAAAATCTCGATAACTGCTAGACAAGACCGGAGAGGTCTCAGGTGAGGCTAAGCTCAGCTGTGCGTGCTGTGGCTGACTACTTGTTCTTTTCTGTGCCTATTTTGGGAAGAACTTGTCCAGAGCGTGATATGGGATAAGTTATAGGGATCGTTTTTTGCATGTGCAAGTTCAATGTAAATGGGCTTCCTCTTTTCCTTTCACCTTTGCATGGGTAATGTTTTGTTGATGTATTTCTTTTTTCTTCTACTTTGTTTGATATGTTGGTGGCGCTTTATTTAGTTTACTAGTATATACAACATGAACAGAGAATATAGTGTTAATCATTGGTTGCATTCATAGTAAAACGCCTGAGGTCGACTATGCATGTAGAAACTGGACATCTTCAGTGAATGTAGCTATTTGCATGTGGGGGCGGATGTGACAGACGGAAAGGAGCTCCTAGTTTTCAGTTCACTTTCTCAACGGTATATTATTTTTCCTAGATGTTAGCCGAACTTTCCTTCCACCAAAGACCATGTGATTCGTCTGGACGTGCGAGATAACCCTTGACCCAGGTTGTAATATTCACAAACTTCGTGGTATGATACCATCTCAAGTGCCAGCCGTTGCATCTCAATCTCCGACGTTAACTTGCACTACGGATCAAAATACCCCAAGGCCCGTTCCCGAGATTTTTGACGTCTCCGCTTATTAACCGCTATGCTGTAAACATTAGCTACATATGTACTTATGTTTTCCCCAGAATTGGTGTACTGATTTCATGTAGGCATACCCTACGGGGGGAGGGGCACGCGCAGCCAGACTATGTACATAGAAGGCATATGCATAAGTAGGCCGACTAATATCCCGATTGATCTCCGGTTCGGCATCCGGGTAAGAAGTAGGATACACGGATCTGTTCACTTGTAGGGAGTCGGCATTTCTAAGCCAATCAGACTACACATTTTTAAGCCACTTTATGAGGTTTGTATTTTTGACAACAGCTTCAATGCACTTTCTGCTGTAACAATAACCGGGCTCGGGCGTATGCACGTAACCACTGTCAGATTCCTGGAAGCTACAGTTACAAGGTTACCCTCAGCCTTGCGAATGGCCCCCACAAAGAGAGGAAAAACAACGTGAAGCAGGTTATCATAGCTTTGTTGCATGAAGCTTGTGGGTTTGTTACTTCGAAACCTCCCCTTCCTGGTGGACACCTAACTTTTCAACTTTTATGGCAGCAGTAGCCTGTTCTCCCTTGAGCACCTACTGCCAGTTCCCACGGAAAGAATCAAAGTAACCCCATGTGGCCCCACTTCAGTAAATAAATTCTTGTACTATCTAAATCGCCTATGATAACTACAAGTTGCCTTTTTTGTGACCATATCAGTATATATATTCATCATGCCTGAATCAAAGCTAAACCATGTCGAGAGTAATATTCAGCTCGGAGATAATGTACATTACCCTCCAGCCCCTGTAGCCATAAATACATGATTTGTTTTATCTGATGGCAGGCGTGCCTGCATGGCATTCGTGTCTATTAGAATTCCTAGGAATTCGGCTACTGTCGACCGTAGGCTTTTGGACTCCTTGATTTCGAATCCGAGATCCCGGCAGATTTGTGCGAAATCTTGCTCATACTGACTTGCATCCGCATGTGGATCTAGCACCTTTAAGAAGTCGTCTAGGTATTGGAGTATGTCCTCCCAGCCTTTCTCATTTTCCAGGATCCATCGTAGCCCTTTTGCAAACAGATCAAAAATGAAGGGCGAGGTCCGGAGGCCGAATGGTAGGTACTTGTCATACCACCAGCTTCCTTCCCAGGAGAAGCCTAGCAGCCACCAGTCCTCAGGGGACACTGGGATATGGCGGAATGCATTGGCTAAATCTCGTTTTACCAGAATGGCTCCCTTCCCTCTTTTTGCCACTGCCGCGAGTGCTTCGTCGAATTTGACATATACGAGGGTGCCCCACGAGGGTGGTATATGGTCGTTGACTGAGTTGCCATGTCGTGTGATAGGTGGTGTATTCTCCGCCAGCCTCCGTCAGCTTTTGGGACAAGGCCTAGGGGGGAGGAGATAAAATTTTCTGGTAGTGCTACGACCTGGCCAACTCGTCCATGAGTAATCTGCTCTTGGAGGTCTTTTGTAAGGACTTGTAGGGCGTCATTTGCAGATGGGAGGTTTTTGCTTAAGATCTGCTGGGCTGGCCCGGTGTAGCCTATCTTGGCCCTATATTGGATTATTCTTATGAGTGTATTAACATAATAGCGGTCTGGGTGGTTCTTCAGCCAGCGGGCCCAACCTTCGGCCTGACGCTGGCCTGGATCAACTTCTGCGGGATGGTCACTGTGGGAGATCACGTGATATAGAAAATATACGGAGGATTCAGAGCTAGGACAGTCATTTGATTCAATCTCTACCCCTTGTGATCCTCCCTCTAATTGCTACCTTGAGCCTTGGATGCGATCTGCTAACGACGCTACATTTGCCCCCGTAGCCGGTGTACCTTGTTGGCAATTTGGGTGGGGTTTGGCGCATGAAATACAGATGTGCGCGTATCGGCAGTTTGGGCTTCTGCACGTGCCCTGATTGAAGCGGAAGCATGGGGTGGGACTTGGGCCCTGTGACGGTGCTGCTGGTGCTCCCCATGATTTCTGGTGTTTTGCCTCGCTTGCTGGTGGGTGCTCTGTCGAAATTCGTGGTAGGCGTCTCATTAACAAATGTTGCAGTGTGAGATCTTGTTCCCGCCAGCCTTGAGGGTCATAGACGTCAAGAAGGATCCTTTTGTGGTGAAACGCCACGTGGAAAACCCGGATGCTTTCCCATGTGTGCAAATGATAGAGGTCATAGAGGCGGTGCCTATAGAAGGCTAGAGCTGTGCTCAGGGGGAGCTTGACGCCCTGCGGGGCGAATTGGACCAGGGCCTGACAATATATCTCAAAAGGTTGCATGAGTGTATGGATTGAGCGGTATTCCTCAATTTCCACATCACAGGTGGTTGTTGGGATTTCGTATGGTCCCAATGTCAAGGTTTCTTGTTTCCGCTTCTTTGCCGCAGTGAGGGGGTAGAAGAAGGCATTGATTTTTAAGAGGTTCTCCACTTTGAAACAGCCCTCCAGTATCTCCCGCCAGATAGCTGGGTCTACCGCTGGGTATTCTGTGTGAAGGGGGAGGGTGCGGGAGTCATTACCCTCATTCTGCAATACCTCCGAGGCTGGTATTATTGGTCCTGCTGGGGGTGCCCGTTGTGGCTGCGCAGCCAGGAGCTTTGTAGCACCCGCTGTACGATTCTGTCCTCGTCTATAGCCGCGGAGGGTGCTGCGGCGGGTGCTGCGTTCTGGTTTGCTGGTGGTGTTTCTGGGACTTGTTCCTCAAAGAAACCCATTTGCCCAGCAGATGGCCCTGCGTGCATGGTGGCTGTCGATATAGCGTTTGGTGTTTGTGAATGAAAGGTTTGTGAGCGAGTTCTGCAGTTGCGACTGGTCATAAGGCACCGGGGCATATATGTGTAGAAAAAAACAAAGGTATGGGGGGTGATTTCGCAACTCACGCGGCTTGGAGAGGGAGTACCAGCGTCTCCCTCTCCCCTTCTATATACTGAGCATCCCTTCGCTGCCTGCCCATGACTACCAGAAAGGGATCACCCAAACTGGAAACCAACTAGAGAGACTCTTCTGTGGCTTGGTGGCACCCACTAGTGGCTTGCCCTCTCTTCTGTGGCGAGCCCATCATGCGGTCTCGAGGGTTCTGGTGGCTGCTCTCGAGCCTCCCATTAGCTTGCGGCTGAACCGCTAAATTTTGTTTTCACCAAGGGGATGCATACTGACAAGTAAACTTTCATTTTTATACACGATGCCGCTCGTCAACTCTACGATCAAGGCTAACATACAACTAATAGGCCTCTAGAATACTCCTTTGAAAGCTTGAAGCGATATAATTGTATGGATAGCTGAATAAAAAAAACATGCGTACAATACACCATGATTTGCTTTCTAGAGCCTTCAATCACTGTTTGTACCATCGAATAAACCTCGCCAGCGGGCCGAGGCCACTCACAGTGACTATTAGGAATATTAAAGCATACGTTGCAGAACCAGCACGAGCGGAAAACTACAGAGAACAGAGTTCGGAGCAGGAACAATCAGCGGTGACTTCAAGAATGATAGTGATGATTCATGGTTTGCTACTTTCTAGCTATTCAAATTATACAGTTCTACATATCTACTACGATACCCATATACCTCCAAGACTAATCGGCTAGTTGATGACCTCAATCAGTAGCGGTCCCAGAAGGCTTATATCCAGCTTCCGCCAGTGCTTCCTTCAATGCCACAATTGCATGGTCAATATGCCCCAAATCCTCATTCATTACACTCACTCCCATGTGCCCAAACCTAAAATATTTCGTTGCAATTTCCCGATGCAAACCACCTGCCATCACAACTCCTTTGGCCAACAGCTTTGGAAGCAAGTCTGAAGCAGTGATGCCTGTGGGAAGATAAACCGCAGTCATCCCATTGGACTGATCTTCTGGCTTGTTTGCTAGTTGCCTTAGCCCAAGGCTCTTAATAGCTGCTTTAACCTTGCGGGAGGTTGCTTTGTGGGCCTCGAAGCGAACAGAGAGTGGGGCAGCGAGAATCTGGGTCAAGGATGTATGTAAGGCTTGGATGAGCTGCGGAGAAGGGGTGGCGAAATACGAAGGTTTCTTGGCCTCGTAATTTCTCATGACTGGGTTCATCCTGATCAGTACAGTTGCATACATAAATGATCAGACAGGACCTATGTATGAGAAGACCTTACTTGGAAGCCAGTTTGCAAAAGAGGCAAAGTAAGACGCTGGTGCAACTTTCCTGGTGTTGAAAACATTGACTGCCCGTCCACTCAACATCATGATGCACAATCCCGCGGGCACGCCAATTGCCTTCTGTGATGCAGTCAAGACGACATCAAGTCCCCATTTGTCAAACTGGATCTCCTCGCAACCGACGGAGCAAACACCGTCCACAACCACAAGTGTATCCGGCGATACCCTGTGTACAAGTTCTGATACAGCCTTAACATCGCTTAACACACCGGTTGAGGTGTCTGTATGTGTTATGGTGATGATCTTGTACTTGTTTTTATGTAATTCCTCCTCCACCTCTTCCAGAGAGGGCTTGGACCCAATTGGTGCTTTAAGCTGAATTGCATGGGCACCATATGTCTTCAAGCACTCGGCGAATGAGTCGCCGAAATAACCTATCCGTAAAGTAAATCAGTGCTGGTGTTCTTGCCTTTACATTCTTCAAGGTGAGGAAAGCAAACCGGAATGAAGTACAAGCGCCTTTTCACCCGGTTCAACAAGGTTAGCAGCAACGAAGTCCCACCCTAATGTTCCAGACCCGCTGACGACCAGGGGTTGAGAAGCAGGATCAGTGGTGATGAAAAGCTGTCGAAGGAATGAAAGCGTTTCTCCAAATGTGTGGACAAAGGGGGCCCCGACATGACTCTGGCTGTAATACTGTCAGATCAGCGAAAGTGCTTAAAATTCATTTGTTATCATTATGTTTGACTTCAATGCTGTAAAGCATTATGATATCATATGTATGAGATAGGGAGGTCATCATCGGCGTCGATTGACCAACCTTGGGGTCGCCATAACCTGCAGGACTACATCGTCGAATTCAACTGGCCCTGGGATAAGGACAGTAGGGTGAGCTATTTGTGACGACATGGTGCCGGATAGCGAAGATTTTGTGGACGATGATGGAGATGTCGATGTAGGTGTTGCCGATGCTGTAATGTGAGATGTAATTTGGGAAAGCCGAGGCCCGACTTGTGATTGTCGGGAAGCCTGCGGGGGAGATTGACGTGGGGCGGCTGGATCTGGCATATGATCTAAACGGTGCTAATCTACTGGTATTACAAGACTATCTATCCAAGCAATCTAAGGTGACCACACAGTTAGATTGGTACTGATATTCGGCCTCCTCTTTGCACGCCTTCTAGTCTTCTATATACTTGTGTCGGCGAGGTTAATGGGTGAGAGAAGCCTACCTTTATACTTCTAGACTCTCAATTGCTATCACGCCTGCGAATTCCTAAACAAACGTTGGAGAGTTGACAGTTTGGTTGTTCCTGGTTGGGGATGATTCTGGCGGAAGGATGACTTTAAGGAAACTCAGTGCTTGCGGTAAGGCATGCGTGTATACATTGGACAATTAGGCCCGGATGGGACGGAGAGTGAGAGCAGAGGTTAATTCGCGAATTGCTGCACTAGCCCTGTGAAAGCTTCTATTTTGCCTGATTCCCTTCTGCAGCTAGAGGGATTACTTGGGTTCAATAATGATTCAATTAGCTGTAGAAGACGCAGAGAAGCGAGAATGACAGGTTCAAAATGCCTTTGAATGCTACGAGGCATTTCACTAAGCGTACAGCTTGCTATCCTCTCCCGGAGCTCAACGTTTTTCAAGCTGGGCTTTTTTCTCCCCTGTAGAGCACTGTAGAGCACTGTAGAGCACTGTACTGAGTACTAGGGAATGCCCCGCAGGATCTGAAACAGCTGTGCATACGATATGATATGCACACGAGCTGATTAAGGAGCAGCCCAGGATCGGGAGTGTGCGACTGTCTGGCAAAGGCGTTGTTGATTCGACTAACTTGCATTGCGCCGAATGGAAGGCGCGTGGGGAAGTTCCAGGTATCCTCAAAACTGAGCTGTCTATACAGAAGCCGTACTATCGAGAGAAACCCAAGTTGGTTCCTCTTACCCGCCCATAGCAGTGCGATACTGGGCAGCAAGGCAGTTGGGCAAGACGGACGCATGTCCCCGCAGCACCCCACTGTGCGCCTCTTCCCCCCGTTCCTAGTCTTGGCGTCAATCGTCATCAACTTCAACGGCCCGAGATGACCTTGGACGTTCACTTCTGCAACCCATCGATACCCAATACCCCCGTACTGCAGAGCCTCGAACCTCCCGACGCGGCCCGACTGCACTCTTCCGAGTAGTCCCAGAATCAGCTGGAGTTCCCTATACATACGTCTTCAATTTTTCACTAGGCCCCCCGCTCATATACCCCTCAACTTACGCACTTCCCCCCCGCAATACATCATCCCTCCGTAAGGACCTGTCATGACGTCGCGGCTGGTTTTAGCCATTGGTGACCTCCATATTCCTGACAGGGCTCCAGTACGCTTATCTCCTTCCTTTTCCCATGCATTCAAGAATAATCTATGATCTTATAGAACTCGTTTTACTATTCCTACCATAACTATATTTCATGACATAAGTGCTGACGCCTCATCACCTAGGGCATACCTGCCAAAGTAAGGAAGTCACGTTTATCCACAGCCTCTCAAGCGAATGCTTAACAGAGTTTTAGTTTAGAAAGCTTCTTGCCCCTGGGAAGATCGGTCAAATTCTCTGCCTTGGAAACTTGACAGACAAGGAAACCTATGACTTCCTCCGAAGTGTCGCACCTGACCTTCAAATCGTCAAGGGGGAATTCGACGTAGAAGCCCCTAACCTTCCTCTATCCAAAGTCGTCACCCACGGCAGCCTACGGATTGGATTCACCCATGGACATACCATCATTCCGCAGGGAGATAGTGACAGCCTGCTCATTGCGGCCAGGCAGATGGACGTGGATGTGTTGGTGTGGGGTGGTACCCATAGGTTTGAGGCATATGAGTTGGAGGGAAAGCTGTTTGTGAATCCGGGTACAGCAACTGGTGCTATATCAAGTGGTTGGTGGGCGGAGGGAGAGTCACCTATACCTAGTTTTTGCTTGATGGATGTAAGTGCTTCGGGGTGCACGGTCATCCGCCTACAACCCCGGCTCACGAGCTATGCTGATATGTATTGCGAATCCAGGTGCAAGGCTCTGTCTTAGTTCTCTACGTCTATCAATTACGAACGGACGAGAAGGGCATCGAATCTGTATCAGTCGAGAAAGTCACATTCAGGAAGGAACTTCCTGCTCCACCAATAACAGACAAGGCTTAATCTCAATCCATTTCAATTTGAATAATCACAGATCGAATTCCAACTTTCACAACCATATTGTATATGATGAGCAGATCTCGAAGTTCCCCAGGCTCCAGATCTGTATGTTTCATGATGAACTGGCCTCCAGATTAGCAAAGAAAACATACACACGCAAACCACACCTACTGTGATTCATTCATTGCTTTGCTCAACGACTCACGACGGAACTGAGTTGATTTGAGTGAAGTTGCCAGATACGTCTATTATACCAATGGCTTGTGTGGGGATCAGTCAATCGTCTTTGTGATATTTTGTTTCATTCCCTAGTTTCTTCCTTCTTCGGAGTTGGTCGATGTACTTCAACGCTAGAGTAGTAGCTGCTTAAGCGCATAATATTACAAGGGATACATAAAACTTCATCTCAAAGATGACACTGGTCCCTGGACCGTTTCTCAGATATAACGCTATGGTATGTGGTAGGTTATAGTGCAGGGAAGTCTGACAAGTAGACAGTTCCCATAGATTCGGCGCTAAATGTGGGGATTAGGGGCATGTATACAGTACCTACGCCCAAGAGCCCGGTATATGTATGACCAACGGGGCACGAACTACATTATATCCTTCTCCTTATGAAACTACTTCCCCACATGACACTCCATATCCGTAAAAAACGATATTTCCCCGCTAAAACATGTTTTCTTGTGGCTAACTCTAGCGGGTCTCCCTATCAATCAGTGCATTTTTCGAGAAGAACAGCATTCCTGCTTTGGATCTATGCCAAACTCCATCAGGCATCCTCCGTTGACCATGTTAAAGACCTGGTCCGTCTGGGGCCCTCATGAGCGTGCTTTAGACAAGAGATCGCTCCTGGCCCGTCGGTTGTTGTGATTTTGTTAAAGAAGTAGCGCTCTCGCTTTCAAATCAACAGCCCAACGTAGCCAGGCTTTCCTCCGCGGACCAAGTTATAGACCAGGTCCGTCTGCAACTCCAATGTACCCAGGCGCCATTGGTATAAACCCCCAGATGCTAGCCAAAAGGTATAAGGAAATGAAAAACAATTGAACTATTGGACAAAACGAGCACAATAGAAAAAAACGGAAAAAAAAAAACACATAGGGGTAACGTACAAAGAAATCGTTTGCATTACCTGGGAAAAGGCAGCTATGCGAGAGGCTGTCGGAAATGCTGTCAGAAGGGCGATAGGATGGGCGGTAGGAGAGGCGGATGCCGGAGAGGTGGGGATGCGAGAGTGGTGGCGGTATATGCGGAAGCGACAGAGGAGGATGCGAGATCTAGAGGCGGCAGGAGAGAAGCGGCGGAGATGGGGATGAGGAGAAACGGCGATGCAGGGTGGTGTGGATTTAGAGGCGCAGATGCAATAGAGGGCGAGAGAGGCTACAGGAGAGGATTGACTGTGGAAAGGGAGGGTTGGAGGGGCGGCAGGTACAAGAGGTTGGGGAGTTGTCTATTTTCCGAATTGATCGATAGCTTCGTGAAGTGGTATTTCTGTTGTCTCCAGTGATGGAGGTTACAACCAGAGGCTATAGAGGAGTATAGAATTGGGGCTCCGGCTCGATTTTGAGCTGGAGAAGAGGGCTGTCCAGCATCTTTCTAAAAAGATGGACTGTGATGCTCCGGTTCCCTATGATTAAATTCTAGTGCAACCAGAGCAACCTGTTTCTAATTCCTGCGTTGATTTTTCTTTGATGGTGCAGGTATACGAGAGATGGTGGGAGAGGCAAGACTGCTGCACTGTACCTGAGAATGTCAATGCAGTCGGCATGTATTTATTGCATGGTAAGGTGCCTTACATTGAGGGCTATTATTGTGATCTGAAGCTGCAGACGCCCCTCTTTTAAAGTCTCAGTGGTGGTATATGCTCTTTACTCTCGATATTAGATGCAATGGCACTGTGCAACGTCGGAATGAATAGCACCTCCGGGTGTTGCTACATTACCATGCATTAGATGTCCTACGTAAACCAGCATTCGGTCCAAAGATCTTACATTGTCAACAGTAATCACCATATAGTAAGAATGCATGTACACATTTCGTGAAATACGCAGCGGTAAGAAATAGCCAATCGAGATACGTGCCGACCAGTTACCCTGAACTAATGTCCGATCTAGCAATTTTTAGAAATATCAACCCCTCCGAGCTGTCTAGTACGAGCTGTCAATTAGTTGCCAAGAGTTGGATTGCTTGACAAAAAAACTCATGCTATTCCAATGCATGCTACTCTAGAAAGAAAGTTCTCCCCTCACGGGCCGGAATTCGGTACATTAATCAAAGGTATCATTCAGGCTTTTCCTAGGGTATTTCCTTCCTCATGTCCCACAAATATCGCTGGATTCTTTTCTCTTCGGCGCTGGAACTGTACGTAGTCTTGTTGCCCGCAGGTAGGGCGATATTTCCCATGTGTAGCTGAATGCTTGTTCCGGCTTTAGTGAGCGGGTGGTTTGAAAGCCTGAGATCTTGATACCGTAAGTCACTTGTATATTTTCTTGTAAGATAAGATCAATGCTTTAGCAGAATTCCAATGTGAAAATACTAGTACTTATGTAACTTGTGAAGTGGCAAATAAAAATACATTTGAAAATGGGCAAAAAAAAAAAAAAAAAGAAAAAAAAAGAAAAGAAAAAAGAAAAAAATTTGAATGAGCTATGCAGAAGCAGGACTAACAAATAACACTCCGTAAATCCCATATATACCACTAATGAATACCCAACATGAAGCATTCTAGAAATTTTCTTTGCCCCTGTATGCCAATGAGTCAGCAGAAGTGTCATTTGCAGTAGCGTGAAAGGTTGCACGTACCAGACAAAAGAGAAACCTGGTTCTGAGTATTGGTTGCATTTATTGTGCAACGTGGATCCAAGGACTTTGGGGCCACAGAAAACTGTGCATGCATTTTTAGCAAATAGTCATTTAAGTGGAAAAATAAAACCCAAGGGGAGACTTACAGACACCCACTTCTGCGGGTGCATGAATCAGGCGGATAGCTTTGAAGATAGTATCCCAGTTCGGCCGTCCAAAATTTGTAGGGGCTCGTAGTCCTGTGATTGTATCCTTATCGGCGTTTGCATCGTTGATCATGATGTTTGTGGCATCGTCGGACTTGATTTTTGCGGTGAGATAGGTATGGATTTCAATCAAGTGCGAGATATCCTGTGCTTCTATGGCAAGCAACAAAGATCTGAACCACTCGAAAGACTCGAAATCACGGCTATATATGTCTTAGTCAATGACAACAATTACGTAGTAACTGAGGCTCAATCTTACCAAATCCAGAAGAAGTAAACTTTGGAGAGGCGAGTTTTCTTCTGCGGGTAGTTTGCCCGATACCATATACTCTTAAGAATGGATGCAAATGGTGTCACACCGATACCAGCACCAACAAGCACTGAGCACTCGAAATTGAACACATCCTCGGACGCGCTGCCAAATGGTCCATCAATGTAAACTAAGCATATGGGTCAGTAAAACCTCAATTTTGGTCTTGTTGGAAGCGATCTTACCTCGGGGAAGCACTCTTCTGAGAGCTGGGTCGACATCATCTCGAGTTCTGGCATCAACACCAATAACTCTAGATTCTCTTGCTTTCTTCTTCTCATCCCTTCCTTTCTTATCAAAATTGCATCCTAGTGTTTTCGCTAAGGCTTTGGTAAAATCTCCAACACAACGTATATGCACGGAAATGTAGTCTTCTTCTGGTGCACTTGTGAGCGTGAAAGGGTGATATTGCCAGAGTGAAACTTCCGGGCAACAAAAGAAGATATACTAAAGAAGCCTGTAAGAATGTTATAATTTTAAAGGCAGATAACAAATAGGACTTACCTGTCCAGCTCTGGGATTGGTATGCTCCTTCTTGATTTGGATCTCAACGACATTACTTGGGTGCTCGATGACTTTGCTAATATATGTCTTGTGCTTGCCTCGAACTTCACGCATAATGCGTTCCGCAAGGTATATCAATCCGCCCACCATCCAGAACTTCCAGAAGACGCCAATACCGTCACAGAATGGCTCTCTATCGGGCTTGATCATACAGAAAGCTCCATGGAAAGACCAAAAAAGGAAGAAGATAAGAAATAGATGGTGAGTGTACCTAATGATTATTAGCTGCGTATTTCAAGGGCAGACAGCATCACAACATACCAAAAGCGTTCGAAATTTGCCCTTCGAGGTTTCTCAACGGCAGTCAATACCATGGCCATTAAAGCGAAGAGCATGATATATCCCGTCCAACCTGGACCAGATACAAAGTTCAACTGTAGCCATCCGACGAAGCCCAATCTCTGTTTAATCGCGAACTGTGCGAAGTTGTTCCAATGTGCGATAGTGTGAAGCCAAGAAAAGAATACAATAGACCAAGCAGTTACTACAAGCTATTAGTGACGCTTCAGACAGACAAGACTGGGGTTTTTGTTACATTTATGGAAAGTTATGTTCTTATCTATATGATTATTATTATTAGTATGTTGCAAGACATTAGACGTTGTATGGCTTTGACTCACCAAATTGAATTATTCCGTTAAGTGGTGTCTGTCGTGCAATGGAGATAAGTGTTCGGCATACAGCTAATCAATTGAGGTCAGTATCATCAAGTACCTAAGAGGCTGTTCATAGGGAATACTAACGTAATAAAACGATCGCAACGTCGACATGAAGTACCAAAGCTGCAGAACGTGCGATTGGTAGTGTGATACCAAAGATAGCCCTTGGGCCCACCAGATTGTCCTACAGTTATAAAGAGATCAGTCACCTGACTTCAAGCAAAGGGGTCACCAAGTATCGCCAGCGATAGGTCACCGTACTTTTAGTGTATAATGTATGAAGGCAAAACCGAAGACAAAGAGGTGCAACAGAACGAAGACACCAACGAAGCTGTACACCATTTAGCATCCCTCAAGTATGCACTCTGGACCTAACTTCACTTACATTCGTCGATAACCTTCATTAACCATCCTATAATTTCGTCAGTGAAGGACTATAAATGTAGAAATAATGGTACATACCAGCGATCAAATTTCTGCTTCGGAGTGAGGGGCTTTGGAACTTCCGTGACCACCTCCGCCGACACCATCATTTTTGCTAGCGGTGGCCATCTCGACCTCTCTGACTGACCTCCAAAGCCGCTCATTGGTGTACCCCCCGCTTCTGTTTGTTATTATGTACTGTAAAGAGCGATGCGATCCACGCAATGCTGGAAAGAAATGCACCAGATCGCTTGTTGTTCAGGCCCTGCTGAACTGCTGGAATGATTCGCAGTGAATAGATGGGCGGGCGCAGCCAGAAAATGGTGACAAAAGCGCGAAATAAAAAGAACAAACAAAGGGTAGAGAAATCAAAGAGAAATGGCTGAGGAACAGAAGGCGAGTGAGGGAGAAACTCACTTGAGAGCTAAGAGGTGGGTGATGTTAACAGTGGACCTGAAGATCTAATAATTTGAGATACCCCGGTCTGCATCAGTCTCAAGGGAGAGGAAACAGAGTACCTGCACGGGGGGGTCTTGTAGTGAATATGATAGCACCACCCCATGTGCCCAGGAACACAAACGCCTGCATTTAACTTGCCATCGGCGTCAATCAGGTGGCCAGCAAGAGAAGCTACATAAATGACCTGTTCTAAAAGGAAGCTGATAGTGTCACCATCGTGATCTGCTAGCCTGTGTATGACCTATCTCATATTTCTCCAGATGGACGCCTCCGGACAAATAAGGCCACAGCAATGGAAAGATGGTATGGCACCATGACGCATCAGCAGCGGAGTCGTTCGTCGAACAGGGGCGTGGCGCTTATGTTTCATCGTGAAACCACAATTGCTACCAGGGCCATGTACCAGATTCCGGATGCCCTGTAAGTCGCGTCCTTTCTGACACCTGCACCCTGCGCAATGCCTCCCACCACCGAAGGTAAGCAACTGAAGCTGACTCCTTACAATTCTTGTGCTATTTGGTGAAGCCCATTTTGGTATCACTCCGAAACCCTACAATATCTTTGTTGCAGCCGTAGGCAACCGGAGTGGGAGCACAGAGCAACCGGATGCCTGCCCCAGTTCACGACGGTTTGTCACTGTTCTGCTCAAGGAATGACGGAATTTCATGCGAGATATGCTCGCCAGAAAAAGTCCTCGGGATGGCGGACTGTCCTTTGGGCCCACATTCCTGCATACATCCTGGGTACAGTAATTCCGAAATTGCAGCATTTCTTGGTTGTGACACATCTTGTCAGCCTGTCTCACACAAGTGTAGCATTATTTTTATCCCTATGTATGGAAATGTTCAATTGTTAGTACCAGTCTTTGGTATATTGGTAGATCGTTGATGTCTAATATTGCTGGAAATGGATCAGACGATTGTCGATTCGCTTGGTTCCTTCTTAGTGCACACCTAACCGTTGAGGCCCTGCATCCTTACCTCCAGATTCAGAAGATCGGATGAGTTGTATCCGTCGCTTGCACAAGCACTTCTGCTCCAAAATACACCATAGGCATTTCGTCGAAAGATCAAAATTGTTATTTACTGGTTTTGCTTTCATTCTTTCCTTGGATTTGGAAACTTTTAAGGTGTACAGTCACCCAACCTTACCGCTAGACTTGATTCCAAAGTAATTACCGTTGCTATGGCAATTGACCAATTAATCCCGTGAATTCCCAACCAGACTAGTGAATCCATCTGTGAAAGGCACCACCAATAAGCAGTGCAACTCAGCTATTACTTGAAATACCTAATCTCGGCGCTCCGATCAGAAGGTGTAGGACGAACTTGAGTCTGGTCTCAGTATGCTTTCAAAGCACCTGGGCGACACGCTTTCATGGCCTTTGTTTTCCATTATTCGTTCTGTATGCGACTTCAGATTGTCGAACTTTTCATCTTACCAAAATACAGTTACTATACCCAACCGGACAACGATCGACCATTGCATAACGCTCGGCGCCCAGAGATACCTACGGATATTGAACAAAAACGGCCAGTCCGGCAACCCATTATTCCAGCACATCATGACTTCGACTATAGGTAAATACAGCACGCTAAAGCTAATGGTGATGACTACATCGTACAGAAACAAAAATTCAATGCTCCACAGTCAACATAATCTCCATACCATATAGTTAGACCCCCCCCAATAGCCTCCACCACTATACCCACTACCAGAGGACTCCAGTGATATGCCTATATTGCTAATTCATACTCCCAATTGCCTTTCTGAATTCCATGGTCAGTTGAAGCCATAGGCTAACGTATTGGGATAGGGTACGTACCGTATAATGACAGAAATGACATGGCACGTTCAATTCGCTGCAAATCAGCCCCCTCGGCATTAAATTTCCTCTGGCGTGCTGCCCTTGATATACGTATACGCCCGCCACCACGTTTAGGCCCTTGCCCTGTACCTGCCCGTGAATTCTCTACAGTTCTAGGATTTGCCTACTACTCTGCAGCCTTCTGCGCTTTGGCAGCTTTTCGCTCTGCTGCTTTGGCAGCCTTTTCGGCATCTTCAACCTCCTTGCGCGCAATACGAGCTTTCTCACGTTCAATATAGGCGCGATCGAGAGTGCGGGGGCCCTGAATTTGCTTAGTTGAACGCGGCTTCACAGTCTTACCATTACGCAGCTGTTTGAGCGTCTCGGCATTTGGTTCAACTATACGATGCTGTACAAGCTTGCGCTCAAGGTAATCACGATAATT
Organism: Kalaharituber pfeilii; assembly: GCA_015179045.1. Classification (NCBI taxonomy): domain Eukaryota; kingdom Fungi; phylum Ascomycota; class Pezizomycetes; order Pezizales; family Pezizaceae; genus Kalaharituber; species Kalaharituber pfeilii. The sequence continues at coordinate 505,308 of WHUZ01000004.1, forward strand.
GTACACCACCGCACGGGTATTTGGCGTCAAGTCCAGTTGTGATAGCTCGGTGCGGAGGGTAGCTACCTTCATAGGGGTATTGGTAGGCTCTAGTTCAGGTAATTGGAGTAATTTTGCCTCAGTCCGCCCAATAACCTCCTCCGGCCGTAGTGGCCATATGCCAGTAGCTTTGAATGCACTAGTGATATTGGATTTGGTGAGTGCAGCATGTCTAGCAGTGCATAGGACCTCCCAGAATTCCACCTTTCCAAATGGTTGATCAGGGTGGTTGTATATGAAGTCTTGAAGCCCAGTCCGGTATGCTCGTGTCAGCGGTGAGAAACACCCTACGTCGAGAGGCTGCATAATGTGTGTAGAGTGCGAAGGCAGGCAGAACATGATGATATTATGGTCTAGGGCATACTCCACGATAGACCAGCTGACATGTGATGAGTGCCCATCGACAATAAGCAGGCGATATATTGGCTTGGTGGTGGGGGGGGTAGCGGGTCGGGTATGCGGTTCGAAATGCTTTTTCATGAAGTCTAGTCCAAGTTCATCATCCATATAGCCACTGGGTGATCGGCTAAAAGATGCTGGTGTATCATGTACACCACCTGTACCGTAGAAACCAGCACAATGCACCTTATTCTTCCATACAATAAATGGTGGTATCACGTGACCTAAGGAAGAGACACTCTCGAGGACTGTGCAGAATTCTCTGCTACCATCTGTGATAGCTATCTTATGTTTTGTAGATGCCCTAACGATAGCTTTTTGCCTACCTACTGCTAGACCAATAATGACTCCCTTTTCATCGCAATTCCACAGATTTTCAGGTAGTATATGGTATTGCCGGAGAAGACTACGTAGCTTGATGTACCATAAACGCTGTTCCTCTATGTCCGCTGTAGCTTTCGCACGTATCTTCTCTAGGTATTGGACGTACTTAAGCTTGATATCCGGGTGTCTTGAGAGGAAACGGTTGTGCCAGTTTATACCGGGAGGATCAACCTTCTTCTTTCCCGAAGCTCTCTCACGCAGTAGAATATATGCCATCGACCGAAGCATAAGTACCGTGACCGGGAAGCCCATATCTGACATTTTTTTACACCAGTCAACAATTGCATCTTCCTCTGCTGTAGTAAGTAGCTGATAGTCCTGTCGGCCTTTGGCACGGCTTTTCTGTACTCCATGGCATCGTCGGCGTAATGTTGTAGGATTAACACCAAATGCTTTAGCTATTTTCGCTTTTGACACATCTGGATGCTTATAAGCATAGTTTATAGCACGTGCTAGCTGACTGTCATGAAGCTTTAGCTCTTTTTTCGATTTGGGAGGCATCGCGGGTAGTTAATTAGGTAGTTGACAAGTATAGAAAGTCAAAACGGGGTGGGGAATGCGTTTGAAAATTGGCCAAGGAATGTCGATCGTTATGCAATGGTCGATCGTTGTCCGGTTTGGTATAGTAATCCACGGCCTTTAATTTTCCACAGAGCGTGCTAATTATAGGCTTTACATAAACATTCCCCTGAGCCGCTGTCAGACGCCCCTGCTCCCTCGCGCGGCAACCCTGTAGCCGTAAGCTGGGCTATGTAGAGCAAGTGCACTAAGCTACTAAAAAGTACCTCTGAAAGCACAAAGCGACTTGATATGGAGTCAAGTGCAATTGCGAAAGCCTTGTGTTTAAGTCACTCAAGCCATATAGCGATTCACACAGACCTCGTGCACCTAACCTGCGCGGTTTGTATTGGTATGTATGTACAAATCAAATCAAATTTATCTCACTACATGGATAGGAAGACATGGATAGGAAGTGAGTATGATATGTAGTTGTCACTGTAACTAAGCCATGTGCCCTAGCTAGAGCCTCCTCCTCCTCCTCCTTATGGGTCTGCGTACGAGACGAGAGGCTGCACTGGGTGAGGAAGTTATGGCTTCGGGTTCGGCGGGATATAGGGCGAGTTGTGGTCATGAACATTTTATTAACTTGCCTGAGAGTGCACTCGAATGGCCATCCTGCAACCAATAGCTTAATGAGTCAGTCAAAGTCAGATCAATCTCAGGATCAGCTACTTGTAACTTGCACGTGCTATCATCCATAGGACTATTTCCGCGAGGTATTCTAGAACATGTATGTACTCGAGCACTTACTGTACTCTACATCGCGCAGATGTTTATGCACTTAAATAGTCAAAGCATGCGCACAACAACCCTCCCGTCTGCAGAGGCATGAAGCAAATGTCAGAATGCTAGTCGGTATGCTGGCATACCTAAACCTGGCGCAGCTTACTTGTATTTTACAGGAAGTTAGCGTTTTCCAGTTAGCCGCCAACGGAAATTCTAATTCAAGATATTCAATATCAAGACGGAGAAATTGAACACCATAATCTATTCCTCAAACCAATATCTCTAAAACTCCGCATCACACACGCTCATCAGTATCAAAAACTCATAATCTCAGGAGTAAAAAACGGGAACAAAGGAAAAAAAAATGAATCTAATAGTGCCACAAGTACCGCTAACTTATAACCGTACGCGGGATGTCATGTTCTTTACCATGCCGTATTGCATAATATTCCGTGATAGTACCACAATGCAACAAAAAACAAAAGATGAAAGGTTTCTTCCCCCACCCAAAAAATACGCGACACAAAAAGGATATGTAACAAAATGGATAAAAACAAAAAAAAAGATATTGGTAAACGATTCACAAATCACTAAATCAGTAATAATAATGTCATGCCCTTCATTCATAGTCCCGCAATCCGCATCAGCCCATAGCCTATGGTGACAACTACGAAGAAGGTAAGCACACTGCTGGGGACACCGCGTGTGAGGAAGTGTTTGACGCGGAGGTAGCGCTGGCCAGAATGCGGGTTTTCTGTCATGATGGCGGCTGGAAGAGAAAAGGGTTAGTATTCCGTAATAGATGGTACAGGAGGTTGAGATATGGGAGGGTAACATACTCATATTGGGGAATCCAGATGTAGGTAATCCCATAGCGGCAGAACACATGAGTGCAGAGCCCTGCATTGTCGTTAGCGATATCGTTTAACACGTGATGGGAAACAACTCCAACACACCATAACCAAAAGATTTGGATGCGGATCTTCCATGCCCCTTCCGACCTGTGCCACAATCGGCAAAATAATCAACGCCGCAACCGTGTGACTGATAAACGTTGCAATGAGCAAAATCAATCCTGCAAAGGTGACCAGCACACCATATACACTCAGTCCGCTCACTTCATACTTGACGCCTTGTGCAATCGTGTGCAACAGCCCAGACGAGTTTACAGCCTTCCCTAGGGAGAGGCCGCCAGCGGCAAGGATGATGATTGTCCACAGAAAATTGTTGAAATCTTCCTTGGTGAGAATACCAGTGCCAAAAAACAGAACAAGTGGGATAACTGCAACGACACCCATGTCTCCAAAAACATGCTCAAGTTGGTGCGAGATACACCACAGGCCAATAGTAACAATAGTGACAATGGTAACGAAATATTGCACCCCAGTGAACTTGTCCTTCCCTGCCCTGATAGGAACAATGACTGTACCTCGGCTAGGGCGGAACGTAATCAAAAGTAGCAGCCAAATGAGAACTATCGAGATAACACACACTGGAATTGTGATGAAGAACCACAGAAGCCAATTTGGTGCCGGTCTCATGTTCTGAAGGGCGATGATATTTTGAGGACTAGCAATGGGGGAAGCCATTCCTCCAATATTAGATGCCAGAGCAATGCCTAGAATTAGAGCCTTCGGAAATTTGGAATCGACTGGAAGATTTCGTAATAGTGGCTATGGATGCAGTCGTTAGTTGACAGCCCCCAAAAATCCTTCATGAAGTCGCCTACCTGAATGATAGAATAGCAAAGCACAGGTGCAGCAACATTGCTAATCCACATACTGAGGAACATGGAGACAAACATGTTCGTCAAAAGCACTGTTCTAGGCCTTGTACCAGCCTTACTCAAAACAAACGTGGCCATCATTTTTGCGATATCATACTTGCTAAGTGCTGCGGCAATAGCAAACCCACCAAGGAGCAGCATAATAACAGGCGTCCACATAGCAGCAAAGATATATTTTGCAGAGTCCTTGGGATTCAAACGTTCATGAGGTTTTGTATCCGTGCGTAGAACGCCCAATAAGACAACCAAAAAAGGTATCAACAACGAAGTCACAAACAGGGGTATTACCTGCATTTTGGTCAATCAAAACTCTCGATGATAATTTTAGTTCACACTCACCTCCGTAGCCCATAACAAACTCACAAAAACTAACATTGCCAAACAGTTCTGCTGCTCCGGGCTGTTCATTATCGGACTCGCGAGCAACAACACAAAAATTGCAACACATCCAACAAGCACAAAAAAGTTCCCGCTGAATAGCCAGCTGGGAAAGGTGACTGTACCAAGGGGTGTTCGTAAAGTCTTCCCAGTAGGCTTCTCGGGATCATCGCCTTGAAGTCGCTCTTCACCAGGCTCAGGGTCGGATCCAAGCAGCGTTCTCTTCAAACCCATGTTTGCTGCTTGCGCCTTTCGTTCAATACCAATCATCTCCCTCCAAACAGTATTACGCTCCCAAACTACATGCTCCCGAAGATGAAGTCGTAGCTCCCGCCTAGCAATATCAATATCTCCTTCAGTCGCAATCTTTGCGTACAAATTCTCCACCATAGAAATTTTCGTCTCGAGAATATTGATAGTGCCATCTTGGAACGGATATGCCTTCGCTACTACATTCTCCATGTACGGAGCACGAAGTGCCTTATCTAGAGTCTTATCGTACTTCTTTAATGCTTTGGAGAATCCAGTCTTGTTGAGTTGTATGAATGATTTGAGCTCACGAAGTGATACAAATGTAGAGATTGCCCGTTTCCCTAAGCTGATTTGCATATTAAACAGAGCATTGCGCTTCATCTTTTGATAATCGTCCAGTCCAGTTGCAGAGGAGCGTCTTTGAAGCCCACTGTGCGATTCACCTTCATACTGCGAATGCCTTCCTATGGTACTCGGACGTTTCCTTGCTCTCCTGAGTAGTGTTGCTGTATTACCATACTCTCCGTCTTCATCGTCGTCATCATCTGAGTCGTCATCGTGCGGGTCTATTGTTGCTCTCCTGGATGGGAGTCTGTAGGTCGCAAGCGCATCACCAACACTAGGCCGTCGCCCTCCATTCTGCCCGTTCAGAAAGTCAGAATTCCCCAAAGCTGCGTAGCCAGCATCCACATCCCGCTCATACTCCTCCATGTCACGAAGCAGCAGATCTACCTCCCTAAAGATCTCCTTCTCCTTAGACATATAAAATGCGGTTATCTTTTGGAGTTCATGGTCCAGTGCTTTCTTGAATGCAGTGTCCGGATCAGGGTGGTCGGTGCTGAGTAGCGCAGATCGTTCAGAGTCTAACGGAGCTTCTGAGTCCTGTCCGAATATTTGCTTTTCGAGCGTATAGAGCCTAATTCCGAGTATTAGTAGTGACCAGATTGTAGCTTCTCGCCACGGCACCAAAAGCGGCTCAGCAACAACGAGCACGGCGTCCGGCGGCAGGCAACTCACAGCTTCTTCAGACTGGAGTAAGCTATATAGTGAGAACTCCAGTCTGGGACGGCATTAAACTGGATGCTGTGACTGAACTTCATCCCGGCCTCCGCTTCCTCGAGCTTCCTGAGGAACTTTTTGTCTCCCTTTCGCCAAACCTGACGTCTCCTACGTTCGAGTCCTGAAGGAGTGAGGTCCTGTAAGGGGATGGGTTCGGAGGAATAGGCGTGAGAGCCGCGGGACCCAGCTGGTTCGCTGGTGCGAGGGTGAATGGATGAGGGAAGAATGGTTGCGGCTGGAGACGAGACACTTGATATAACAGCTTGTTTCTGGCGCGGGATCTCCCGGGGGGAGATAGCGTGTGGGCGGTGCGGTGGTGGGGGGGGGGGGGGGGGGTGCGTGTGACCCGAGTGGAGGTCGACTGGGTAGCGACTCTGAGGGCAATTTTGATAATCCTGTTGAATAGTGCCTTGCTTGGCCCTAGTGCTTGCCGTCCCTTTTTTTTTTTTTTTTTTTTTTTTTTCTACTTTTTTGATAACCTTTTTTTTCTGAAGCTTTTTCTTCTCGTGGGTAACGGTACTTCTTTTTTAGTTTCTTTGATTGGGCTGCCTGTGGGGGGGGGGGGGGGCTTGGGCGCGCTGCCTATGAGAGGCGGGCAGAGGCAATATGGGGATTGGGCGTGATTGGCTGTGCTACGGCAGTGAGCGGGCGGGCGGGCGCGGGCGGGCAGGCGGGCAGGTCGGAGAGCGAGGGCTAGCTATCGTGACTGCACTTCTGACTCTCCCGCGCCCGACACTGGCCGCTGTATATACGATACACGCTGCGGGCTCCTGCTTTCCTCACTCTCTGCTCGTGGGTGCGAGAACACCGCTCGCTCGGTGGCATCTCTGGTGCACTGCTCTCGGTCTCGAGAATATATCCTAATCCGACAGCAAATTACTAATTGGTAGTTCGCCAGGAGCTTCCCGTGCTCCTCGCTACTGCCGGTTCTGGTACGGTGTTTCCTGGCGTCTGGCCCCTTGCTACCAGCAAGCTGTGCAAGGCCTGCGTCGCAGCAGAGACAATTGGTACATGGCATGCCAACATTCCTTTGAGTATCCCCCTCCTGATCTAGTCAGCGTCTGGTTATGAGACTACTACTCCTCCGCCTCCTCCTCCTCCTCCTCCTCCTCCTCCTTCCCCTCCCCCCCAAGTATGCTCAACTATGCAACATAATTCCCCAGCTGTACGCAAGGCTTAGCAATCTATGCTTTTCTGACTCCTCCCCAATTCTTTGCCTCTTCCGCAAATTTGCGACCATACTATAGTCTGTTAGTAAATAGTAGCCAGCTGGATAGGAAACGCTCCCATTTCATAACGAGATATTAGAGATATACTTACCCGGCACTACTTCACCCATTGCCTCTTGTTATCCAGTATCTCTCTATGTTGCTCGTTGATGATAGGCTCAAACTACACTCGTTGCGAGATATTTCCATCATCCATGCCAGTCAGTTCTGCAACACGCCTCCCACTATGGAGAGGCTACTTCCATTCGGTGTGTGCATCAAGTGCGTACTGGGGTTTTTTTTTTTTTTTTTTTTTTTTTTCTTGAGAAGAGCGAATGACCGACAATCTTGGTCGAGTGGCTGCCACCCGTGGACAAGCAAGAGTCACAGAACGTGACAATGAATTCAGAAATTCGAAGTACAAAGTAACAACATATCTTTGCCACAGGTAGTTACACGACCGATGCTATTTGTTGCACCAAAAAGTAGGCCGCCAGCCCACATGTTCGCCCCCATGTCTTTGGCGCACATCACTCCACCTACCGTGACAATCTTTGAGAAACGTTTTGCTGCAACTGCAGGGATCTAATCTGGTCCTATCTGCAAAGCCAAGCTCGTGGTCCCGAGGCAGCTTCTGATTGGACGAAGCTCTCACTGATCTTACAACAAGGATACCTTATACCAGAGCTCGTGACAAGTTTGCCCCTGGCTACTTAGCTGTTGATCTCCCTAGGAGATGCAGCCGGGAGCTACAAATGGGCCAGCAGCCGTAGGTATCATACACGGAGCTGACGGCCAAGAAAGGGTCCTGGCTAGTCTCGTTACGCTGACGAGGTCCTGGCGAAACATGCACTCGCTCAGCTCGCACTTGCAATCACGAGACTGCTACTTCCAAGGTAGAGGATGTACTTACCGGGACTTAGGAAGTGCTCGTCCCGCATTCGACATCTCGGTGCCTGTCGTTTCATGGGAACGGCAGGATGCTAGACCATTAAGCTGGAAACGAGAACCAGTGTTAGTTACTACATAGCATCAATACTACAAGAGCAGTTTGTCTTCAAATTGAATGTGGGCAAAGCTAACATTAACACTCGCTCACTCTGTGCTTGGCTTCCCCATCTGCTTCTTGCATTTGGACAAAGTAACCAATAACCGCATCAGTTTCAAGGGCCTTGTCGGTATACTGATATACTGATGCAGAATGTGGGGTGCATTACGTACTAATGCGTTGTCAAGCTTCTATTGCGTACTCTACCTGTACTTTCTCGGCCCATTCACCAAGCCGGGAATGTTCCCCATCACCAGCCTATGCGGATTTGCGTGAGACACACTAGTACGGTCGGAGGGTCGGTGCAACCACATTGTGGAGTGCAGCCCTATTCCACTGTACCACCTATGTAGTGTTAGGGCCAGAGCTCTGGGTCCTCCAGCCAAAGCCAAAGAAAGACAAAGCAAATGTACCTGCATGCGCGCTGGCAGTTCTGTAAATTGTCTGCTGGTGCAGGATGTGTTGTCTTTCCAGCGAAACTTCGCCAGCCAGCGCCCGGAAGTGCATTCTAGGCTGCAATGCACATAGAAAGTCAAGCTTCATAGCTCCATGGCTTAAGCTTCCCGTCCATAACCTGTCGGCTTCTGTGCAAATCGGAGGTTTCGAGCGTATCCACTTGCAGCGGACCATTGTTGCCGCCTTTCAGACTGCATTGTCAATTCCACACTCCGCCATGTACGTCTACATTTTTGTCATGCAAGGCACAGTGGTGCCATCAACACAAATGCCAGAGCAATCTCGCGTAGCAATAGAAAAGGCAGCTTCCACTACCCCATTAATAAATTACAATGTTCTTGTCAATAATTCAAATATGCATGATTGCATGGGCAGAATTTTGTAGCGATCTCTGCAGCGATGCCGAGAAAACACTGCAGTGGGTCTCAATCCTGCGTATTGATATTCTCGACAAATTGCAGGAACTTTGAACGCATATCGATTGAACATGTTTATATATACAGTACGCTTCCAAGGCAGTTCCCCACATGCAGCTACTCTCCCTGGGCTGATGACGCAGATGCATGTATCCTCAAATGCAAGCACAAGTTCCATGCAGCACCCAAGAAGAATACTTGCAGCACCAGTGAGCCCAAGAAGTCTAAAATAACTTCCCACCTTGCCGCATTCTCAACTTTCCTCCAGCGTAGCAAAGGTAACAGAAGCAAGCACGCCCAATGTGATTTGAGTCCCTATTATTATCAGGTAGTTAGTTAACCTCTCACCAGTCTCGAATCACCTCTCACTGGCACTCCTATGCATACCACACCTCATCGTCACTTAAGTAGGTTCCAAGCTATTTCTGCACAGGGGTGTACCACGCAAAACGCAACATCACCGCGAGTGCCGTACCGGATCTCAAACCATAGTTGCTCATATGTTTCACCCCACGCGTCTTGATGAAATTTTTCGAGCTAGTTACTGTACCTGATTTCATGTTTCATGGCAGCCTCATGTTCTGTGTAAATGTGAGCCAAGGTTAAGCTAGTCCCAGCTCCAAGACAAAGCATATGCATAGCAGTGTGTTGCTAAAAGCAAATAGACAAGTACCGGAGATATCGAAGAATCTTCTTCATAAAAAGAAAAAAAAAGTGTCTCCTGTGAGTATTTCATCTTGTCTTTCGATCTCTTATCTTGTCCTGTTCGTTCTACTCTCTAGAGCTAATTATCTTTCCCAATCAGGTCAACTCTTGATTAGGCAACATTAGTCAATTACTACTGATACTATTGGCAAGCCTCGACGGCATGAGACTACGACCGTCAGTCTTGAGCCTCAAACTGTACGTGTTTGTAGTCTGTCCGTTACCTTATTCTCCACGTTTATCTGCATGGTTCCCACCCGTGGTCTGCTGATAGACTGGTTCAATAAGACTGAAATACGTAACTCGAGACAATCCACTGTCATTGTGCCCCAATTAATCAGATGAGACCCTTCTTACTATCATTAGCTTTCACAACTCAGACATATCAAGCTTGCGACATTCATGCGGGGTGTGAGACGTCAGTAGAAATTCTCTAGCATCTCTATCATCGAACCAGGATATCGCTTTGCGTGTACGGTATTACTAATAAGTAAGGGCTGGTCACATGACTAAGTAAGGGTGTTCAGAGTTGACCTCTACAGGGCATAAGAGGGTCGAAGAGGGCTGAGAATAATTTTTCCTGGATTCGGAAATCTATGCTTTTCTCAGCTTTCTATTGTCCCGAGAATCTCGGGGGTGTTCTCAGCACCCTGTACCCTGATTAACCGAAAATTGCAATCACTGTACCAAGAATCTAGAAATCAAATTCTAGCCTTCGCAAGAAGCACCAGCGCCTAAGGGTTTTTGTTGACTTCATGTTAATATTTTGAAGAAGGTCATTACTAGTACTTGTAATAGTTTGGGCACGAGAACAACACAAGAATTGTTAGCACTTGCAATAAACCTCAACCTGCGCAAAAAAGCTCCGCCGGTCCTGCCGTGATAAAGCATACAACTTGCTCTGGAATTTGCACCCACTAGCGAGACATTCTCACAGATGGTGCTATCCAGTCTCGAAACTGGCTATTATACCCTGTCTCAGCTACGGCAAGCACGCAATAACATGGGACTTTGTAGACAGCAAACTGGGTGCTGCCAAGAAGTCCAAAGACCCCGTGTTTACATGGGGGGATAATTTTTACACATGTCACCGTAATCCTGGGTGCAAGATCGTGTAATCGTGCTTGTAAACCTGACTGCAGGAGCACTCCCAATGAACGCCTGGCTAGCCTTTAGTGAATTCCGATGAAAAGTCCCCATATTTTTCTTTCGCTGGGTGCCTGACCTTGTATTTGAAAATGCCGATACGGGGTATAGGCAAATGTACTTAAAACAGTTTGGCAATACATCCAGACGTGCACCAGTCACTAGATTCGATTGGACTGCTACCTGCTCCTGTTATCTGTCGGGCCGTCGATGAATGAAAGTGTACTGCAATTGAGCAATGAAAGAAGGTGAAGCTATCACCTAAAGTACTTTCCATGTGGTACGATCCGTTTCCCTGCTTACCATAAGTAAAAATGCATTGCTACCTCTGTGTAAAGTGTGACACATTTTTCATTATGAGCCCTGGCTTTCTATCTGGGCTGGCTGGCTGGAATTATAGGGAAAAAAAGTAGAATGTCCTACACCTTCTCACAAGGTTTACTGCCAAGCTCGAGGGGTCGAGTCACCAAGTATAAGTATACATGCGGACCCATCCACTCCCCATTTTTTTAAGACTCGCAGAAACCAGCCATCCTCAGCAAAAAGACATCTTCAAGAATTCGGAACCTGTAGCTCTCTAAAACTCACGATACTTCTAGTCATCTATAATTGAACACCATGTCCAGACCAAAAGATATTGTTGGAGGATTAAGTCAAACTTTTTCCAACTATCTGAGTATCTCCACCTCACCAACGTCAACGTTTCATACTCCAAGCTCCTCATATGTTGCCAGGAGCCGACTTGAGCGCTTGCCATCGAGGCAATTGAAGCCCTTCGCTACCGAGGATATCAAGATTCTGTTGCTTGAAAACGTCAATCAAACAGCAAGGGATATCTTGACAAGACAAGGCTACCAAGTAGAGTTCTTAAAATCATCACTACCAGAAGACCAACTTATTGAGAAAATTCGGTGCGTTGACTCTTAATCCTTGTTAGCTTTCCTGGGGTTGTCTTGGTCTGCTATCGATAAGCACATCGAGAATTGAACTAACAGAATGTAGTGACGTGCATGCCATTGGGATTCGGTCCAAAACGAGATTAACCGAAAATGTCCTGAAGGAGGCAAAGAATTTGTTGGTGATCGGCTGCTTCTGCATTGGAACCAATCAAGTTGACCTCGAGTATGCGGCGAAGCATGGGATTGTTGTTTTCAATTCCCCATTCAGCAATTCCAGAAGTGTTGCTGAGTTGGTGATTGCTGAAATTATTGCGCTGGCGCGGCAGCTTGGTGATAGATCTATGGAAATGCATCAAGGAACTTGGAATAAGGTTAGCAACAAGTGCTGGGAGATTCGCGGTAAAACTTTGGGTATAGTGCAGGAAATCAAACATCACCCTTTCGACAGCTAATTTCCGAGACAGGTATTGTTGGCTATGGACACATCGGATCTCAGCTCTCTGTATTGGCAGAGGCCATGGGAATGTCCGTTATCTATTACGATGTCATTCCTCTCATGGCTTTGGGATCAGCCAAGCAAGTTCCTTCCCTAAATGATCTGTTGAGTCAAGCAGATTTTGTGACTCTACATGTTCCAGAACTTCCAGAGACGATGAATATGATCAGGGGAGAGCAGTTCGATCAAATGAAGATGGGCAGCTATCTCATTAACGCTAGTCGTGGGAGTGTAGTGGATATCCCCGCCTTAATCGATGCGATGCGCTCTGGACGAATTGCTGGAGCGGCACTAGATGTCTACCCTCAAGAACCAGCAGCGAATGGAGATTACTTCAATCATAGCTTGAACTATTGGGCCGAAGATTTGAGGTCTCTCAAGAATCTTATTCTTACACCACATATTGGAGGTTCTACTGAAGGCAAGTGATCATCTCTATCTCATTGCATTTTAGCATCATCTAATCTGTTGCTAGAGGCACAATCCGCTATTGGAGTTGAGGTTGGGGAGGCCTTGGTTCGATATATAAATGAAGGAAGCACAATAGGTAGTTTTCTTACTTGAGGGCAACAAAGCCTAGCTAATTCTGTGTAAAGGATCTGTGAACTTCCCTGAGGTCAAACTGCGCTCCATCCCACAGTCCCAGGAGAATCATGTGCGGGTACGTGTAATCCCATGCCTACCGAATGCATTGTTTCTGACATTTCTAGGTCATCTTCATTCACCAGAACCGCCCTGGTGTTCTTCGGCAAGTCAACTCTATCTTGGGTGACCACAACGTAGACAAGCAGACTTCAGAAAGTCGTGGGGATGTTGCATACATGATGGCAGATGTTAGTGACGTCAGCTTCAGTGAGATCAAGTCCCTTTATGAAAGTTTGGAAAGCTTGGGCGGTAAGTATCTGAACACTTGCGAGACTGAACTGAGTAGCAGGCAATACTAATTCACATTGTAGCAAAAATTATGACCAGAGTCCTCTACTGAGCAGTGGAGTTTGTTCATACCGTTACGTCTTGAACTACAATACTTTATTTTCAAATTTATGTTTTATGCACGATATCATATTGGGGTAAAATCAACTCGGTGTTTAGGGCCCTCAGTTCAACATGGGGAGTAAAAGGTATAAAAATTTGGGTATTGTTTCTATTATCTATTTATAGTATTTTTGCCTCAATTCTGGGGATATCCCATTTCCTACCGATTAGATAGATGGTACAAATCACTTCGCCTCCGGCTCATTGTTCTATGATATGTTCGGGAAATTTGTGTGGATTATTGGGATCTTGGAAGCAGTTAGACACTAAATCTTGCTTGCAACTATGAAGGTCCATAATTTACTTAGGGGTGTTGTTAAAATGGAAATCCAAAACTGTATTTGATTCTCTGGTTAAAAGACCACTTAGTTCTCATGAACCAGATGCAATGACTGGAGCTGAAAGAAACCGTTCGTTGCTAGTCTATGAAATACAGGGGATAATAACTTCCATGTATCATGGGGAGTTCCAGCTTAGACTGGAAAGGCAGCACTGGTGCAGTGGATTATGCTGTCATACATGAAGGTTATGATTTTCGAAGTTAGGCGGGACATCATTGATCAAGGAAGGGCAATAGATTGACCGATGGACCCCTGCTTTATGTCGCCATGACAACCTAGTAGATCTCGTCCCTGACTTAGGGTCACGTGCATCATAACAATCTAGGTATTCTGCAAGTTGCCGTTACGTACTACCCAACTATAAGCGGGTGCTAGTACCGCCATTACGATTTGATTAACCCCTGACGCAAAGCAAGCGGGACGGCTGAGCCTCACATGCTGGGTGAACTTATTATAAGGAAACCAATGACCCATTTGACAACATGACACAGCTATCCTTCTAAATATGAAAAGCCCATCGTCCGTGGAAAGTTCAGCGTTTTCCGTACCGACCAACACCCAGCCCTGCAATGGATATACGGAGTTTTGTGCGCGATCTTATGGAAACATCACATATGTCGGTGCACACAATTCGCCGTTCGTGAAGAAAAACAATGCAGCGGCCAATCAGAATTTAGAGGTTGCCGTGCAGCTGGACGATGGGATCAGGATGTGTATGCAAAAAAATCAAAAAAAAAAAAATCTTTTTCATTGGAAAGGAGCTAAAGAAAAACTAACACTTGGCAATAGTGCAGGGACAAACACATGAGGTCAATGACACCTTGTATTACTGTCATACCAGGTACATTTCTTGGAAGTCCCCCCTCCTGGATATACATACATTGACAGGGAATAACAGTTGCGACCTGCTGAACGCCGGCACAGTTGAGGCCTATCTCTCCATTGTTGCGGACTGGCTCAGGAAAAATCCATTCGAAGTAATCACCATCCTCATAGGCAATGGAGATTTCGTCAATGTGGAGAAATTCGTTGCCCCGCTCCAGAAATCTGGAATAGCGGAGATGGCGTACGTTCCCAAAGCTAGAAATGGGCTACAATACAACCAATGGCCTACATTGGGTGACCTCATTCTTCGAGGCAAAAGGGTTGTTTTGTTTATGGACTACAAGGCCGATGAAGCACGAGTCCCATACATTTTGGATGAGTTTGTATACATGTGGGAAACTCCATTCTCCCCTACTGATCCCAATTTCCCCTGTACTATTGACCGTCCACCAGGACAGGAGAATGACGGCGGGAAGTTATACATGGCAAACCACAATCTGAACGCAAAATTCTCCGCATTTGGGCAAAACATTCTCATCCCTGATAAGGTGAACATAAACAGGACAAACGCGGCAGATGGGTTTGGCAGCGTGGGACTGAACGCGAGGCAATGCACGGAAAAGTGGGGCCGTCCTCCAACGTTTCTCCTCGTGGACTTTTACGACGCCGGTAATGGATCTGTGTTTCAGGTCGCGGCGGAGGTGAATAACGTTACATTTAATAGTACCTGCTGCAGTAAGAGCACTTCTGCTGCAAGGTCTGTTATACGCTCGCGGGTAACACTAAGGAGTTTGGTGTGGGTATGTTTGGTTGTTATTGTTTTGAGCTAGCTTTTGACTTCGGCTTTTTATGGTTAAATCTGGGTTCGCCATATATTTCTCAAGGAGGTATGAGTAACGATGATTGTTGGAATAATGTAGATTTACTTTTGCTTTGGTTTCCAGCAGGAATAGTAATATCGTTGTGAAAGAAATCTAAGTAATGGTCTTGCCCCATGGTATTGGCCAGGTAATGACGTTGCACGATATATTCCTCATATAGTGAATCAAAACGTTGGCCGTTCAGGAGGGGGATGTGATACTTATCCGCTCTTCTTCTTCCCTTCCTTCTTTCCCCCTCCAACGGTCCACGTTCGAATCACCTCCTTCTTCTCCACCTTCTTCCTCTCGAGTGCCTTTGCCTCCTCAATCCTCCTATAGTATCCACTCAGCACAACCACCTCTGCGATAGCCACAGCAATCGCGGCAATGAATGCTAGCGCGAGTCGTTCGGGGACGGCCCAGGAGGAGGCGACGGCCCAGACTGCACCTCCGGTAGCGAGGACAGAGAAGAGGACATTGGCGATGAGAGAGAGGTCTGAGCGCAGATCTTTGAGTGTGTATTCTTCTTCTTGTGAGGAGAGGAGAGTGAGGGCGGGGTCGGTGGGATGGAGAAGGGAGCGGTAGGAGCACTCCTCGGATTCCAGGCGGAGACGGTGCATGAGGGCCTTGTATTCTTCGGTCTGTGGTGGGTTGGCAAGGGGGTGCGAGAGCGTTGTTAGTGTGGTGTTGGAGAAGGATTGGGGAGGTGGAAGGGGGAAGCTGGGGGAGGGGAGGGGGAGCTAAGAAAGCGCACGGGTTCAGGCTTGGGCGGCTTCGGCGGGATGTACACTGCGCAGCCCCTCAGCAGAGAATTCAATCGATACTGGTTGGCGCTATCCCCCGGAGAAGTGTGGAGAAGGACATCTGAGATCTTCTTTACGGTGCGGTGGTCAACGTATTCTGGTGGGCTAGGATCGAGCGGGATTGGGTCGATTTCGGGGCCAGACAGGCCGGAGGACTGAGGGAGGGAGTTGTAGAGCTTGATTGCGGTGAGAAGCGGGGCCGAGGGGACGAGGAGCACCATGATGACGGGGCTGTTTGGTTGGCGGGCGCTTGTGGCTGGGCCTGGAGGGTTTGTGCTGCGGGCGGGGGTGGCGCACATAGTGCCGGGGCAGCTGTGGTCTTGGCAACGGCGCCAAGCCGCCCATTCACACACGAGCGCAACGAGTGCGCGTAATATAAGTACTCGTACAACAGAAGCTTCTGGGCGTGCAGCGCAGCATGCAGACCGAGGATCATGTGCAGTACATGCGCCATACAAAGTAAGTACCAGCAATAAACATACAGTGCTGTACGTCCTGCGAGCGCTTCATGTGCGTAATAATGCGCATGGCGAATGATTGTATAAATTGACCACCGTTAACGATTGCATGCACTCCTGCGGATGAAATCTATCGAAATGATACCGAACGCCCATAAAAGCCCACATTTTAGTAATACAGAATTTCGTGCGCCTCTTTTCTTCTGCCACTCACTCTTTCCCCGTCTTCCCTCGCAGCTGCCCTCCGCCGTTGATATCAGTGCGCTCAACGGCTGATTATCATATACCACCCTACTGGCCGCCAGCACTCCCTTCCACCGGCCCGTTCAAAGTCCCATTCGCCTCCGAGCTCTCAATCTTTGGTTTCCGTTTCGTCACAGCCGTAGTCTTCAGAACCAGCTCCACGTCCTTTTCCAGCTCTGGGAATGCTGTGACTATTTGGTCGGCCAGGATGTCGCGGAAGTCGCCGAACGCGCGCATTTTGCCATTCATGAACTGGTTTTGTTTGGCGACGATTTCGACAAACTCGCGGGTGTAGATGTCGGGGTTGCGTCCATCTTCGACGTACCTGCAGGATCAGGGTGAGTTGGTTAGTTCTAAGGGGCTCGCTGGAGGTGGAGAGCTGGCAGTTGGTGGAGAGGGGAAGTCGCATACATGACGATTTCCCGAGGTATGGTCACATCGAGGGTTTCTTTTGTGCGGTCGAGTTCTTGGTATTGTGATACTAGTCGATTCCTGTTCCACACAGCGCAAGAAGATTAGCCCGGCCGAGTGGAGGGGTATGTAATGTGGCCACAGGGTACTGACATTTGCGATGCAATCAATTCTGTCGAGGATGACCCAGCGTAATCTGAAATGGCGACACTAGCTTCGAATAGAGTTTGAATGATCGACCGCAGTTGCTCTGTTTCAACATGAGCCTCCCGTCAGCCGTTGAGATAAGAATGCGCAGGCTTGCGAAGTGGGAAGAGTTACTTTCGACATTGTCGAGAGGCGTGCCGAGCTGCTGGCCTTGCACATGCGTCATCGAAGGTGCCATTGCTCGGAGAGCGCTCAAAGATTCTCGTATTTCTTGTTCCAAAAACTTGCGGCGGAGGGGGACTGGGGCTGCGGGGTTGCGCTGGCGGATGCTGTCGTCGGTGCGGTTGGTGCTGCTTGTGAGCGATGGAGAGGCTTTGAAACCGTCCCGGGGACGTGGAACAACGCGCGACGGAGCGCCCAGGGTGGGTGCCTAGCGGAGCCGTAGGCGATCAGCCGCAGCGCCAAGATGTGACCCTGGGCCACGGCCGCCTCACGTCTGGCCATCGCAGGGACACCCTTGAGCACTCGACATGAAACGGCCGCTCGCTGTGAAAGCTTCGCCAGTTTCGACGCCCGTTCGACGACTTTAGGCGGTCAGGACATGGCCATACATGGAAGCATGGCGCGAAGCCACTTTGAAGCCATGTGTTTGATACCATTTTTCATAAACTCTGGCCAGACTAATACTTCTGGCTAACAGTGATGTTCTGTTTCATGATACCCATTTTGCGTTGAAGCCTTCGTGGAAGGACAAACCATTGGAAGGCTCGTTTGACATTATCTCTAGGAGATGAAGCGCGTAGGCAATGCACATTCTTGAGGCCGTAGTACAGCGACGAGGAAGAGTTCAAAAGGCCCGCCTCCTGCCCTGTCCGTTATTCTCTCATCAAACAGTAAATACAGTTAGAGCACTACGTCAATACGCACTCTTCACTCACTCACTATAAATACAAGGCTAGCAACTACATTGAATATAAATCGTCACAAACTCTGCAATCAACAGCATCATGGTCCAATATACTACCCTTACAGCCGTGACAGCAAGCTTCTTGCTTACTGCATCACCTGTGTTAGGCCATTTAGCCATGGTAAATCCAGTACCCCTCAAATCGGCAAACAACCCAAATACAATCGTGGCTGATTATGACCTTTCTGCACCGATCAGTGGAGCACAATTTCCATGCAAGGGTTACCATATACTTTTGGGAACGCCGGAAGGAGCTTCAGTAGCAACCTGGGAAGCAGGGTCTTCGCAGCAGCTCGTCCTGGGTACAGGAGCAGCCCATAACGGAGGGTCCTGTCAAGCATCTTTCTCAGAAGATAATGGTGCCACTTTCAAGGTTGTTAAGTCCTGGATCGGCAATTGTCCTGCCGGGCAAGGTAGCACTTTTGACTTCAACGTTCCCAAAGATGTCAAATCTGGTAATCTAATCTTTGCGTGGACCTGGTTCAACAACCTGGGCAACAGGGAAATGTACATGAACTGCGCATCTGTCACCATCACTAATGGTGGTGCTGGTCTTTCATCTTACCCCGATATTCTCAAAGCTAACATCGATAACGGGTGCTCAACTATCGAAGGGAAGGATGTCGAGTTCCCCAATCCGGGCTGGACTGTCGTCAATGAATCTACGAACTTCGCACCCCCGACTGGCGATAGCTGTGGTACCAAAGTTATTTCCCCCCCGCCACCACCACCTCCTACTCATGCTCCTCCAACGGAAGAGCCACCAAAAGAAGAACCGCCAGTTAGCTCACCAGAGGATTGCGATGAAGACACTCCCCCAGTCACTACCAACCCCCCTAACACAACTATCGGGCCTTCTCCTGTTCTCTGCACTTGCGGTGGGCCAGACGGTTTCGTTATAACCATCTCTGGGCCTGGAGCCACAACCACCACCCCATATACCGATGCATCTATTCATTACTAACTTGATTGCAATTCTTAGCAGAATATCAGTTTTCCATTCCTTTTAAACATTTTGCATTTGATTGTCCGTTTGTATATTTGTGGAATAGATTTGGCGATGTTGAAATATAGATTAATCAAATTATTCAATGTTAGCACTTGAATCGCAAAGGCTTCTATTATGCATCCTAATCGCATTTAAAGAGATCTTCTTATGGGCAGAAAATGAATATGGGTGCCACTACCGCGGTCTCTGGGTGCATTCCCTTGAATCCTATACAATCTAGTCGCTGCATCATGAGGTTGAATGGCATTAGGCTATAGACTACAGAGATTCCCATTACCGAAGGAAAAATCTCTTCTGCTCGCAAATTCAAGGACCAAAAACGCACCCGAGGGAAAAAACTTTACTACATACTGCAACTCACAGGTAATATCATAGAGCGAATGACACTAGGCGGAGAGTGGGCACGAGAACAGATACGGTGTTCAGGGTAACAACATAACAGCTGTTAATTTGCCAAGAATTTGAAGCTCTTCGACTGACTAAGCGTCTGTCTTGACCACGTTCATGGAAGCTTGCAATTCACCATTCGTAACATACACAACTAATTCAGCTTTGATTTCAATTTATTGTTCTCCCAACCACCAGAGATCAACAGGTGAATAGCAGGCCGCTAAATTCTACAATGGTATGGTATAGATTCGAATACGTCTTCGTAGCCAGCTGTGCTAACCTACAAGCAGACTCAGCTCACGAATCTTCACGATGATATGATTGTATGTTACAGCTCAAAGGTTCTTTTCACACTTTGGTCGACGCGGGATTTCCTGACTGATCTCTAGCACGACGCTGTCCTCGACTACTATGGGAGGCGCCTGGCCACATGCTCATCGGATCGCACAATAAAGATTTACGAGATTGAGGGTGATACACACCGACTTATTGAGACTCTAAAAGGGTACATCTCCTATGGCATCCCGTGAGCTTCGAAAAGCTTGCGCAGTCAACTTCGAGTATCTCGAGTATTCCAATACCAAGCTGCTAACTTTCCGTGAATCAGACACGACGGTCCAGTCTGGCAGGTTTCCTGGGCCCATCCAAAATACGGTAATATACTTGCCAGCGCATCATACGACGGGAAAGTCATTGTTTGGCAAGAGAGGAATGGCGTATGGGGAAAGCTGGCCGAACATAGCAATCACCAAGCTTCAGGTCAGATCATAGATGCCGGTTGTGGGCAACGTTGAACTGACCAGGGTGTTTGATAATAGTGAACTCCGTTCAATGGGCACCTCATGAAGTTGGAGCTGTTCTAGCTTGTGCTTCCTCCGACGGCAAAGTCTCCGTACTTGAATTAAATGGAGATGGATCCTGGGATAAGAAACTATTTCAAGCACATGCCATTGGTTGTAATGCTGTTGCATGGGCACCGGCAACGTCCCCAGGGTCTATTGTGCAGACAACTGGTAGTGCTCCTAGTGCTGGTGGGGTGCGAAGGTTTGTCACTGGGGGTTCCGACAACCTGGTTAAGATTTGGATATGGAAGTAAGTATTGAATATAGATTATATTCTATCAGTGAATACTTATATTTCATGCGAATAGTCCAGAAGTCGGTCAATACCTTGAAGAGGCTACTTTGGAGGGTCATTCTGATTGGGTACGAGGTACGTAATCCTATGAGATGTTACAAAGTCTAATACATGTTATCTAACTTGGATAGATGTTGCATGGGCACCGTCAATCCTCCCTAAGTCATATATTGCGTCTGCTTCTCAGGATAAAACAGTCATCATCTGGACGTCAACCGTTGCAGCAACTGGCGAAGCCTCTTCCTCCGTATGGCAAAAGAAAGTGCTACAATTTGATAGTGTAGTATGGAGGGTGAGCTGGTCATTAAGTGGTAACGCATTGGCTGTTTCCGGAGGAGACAACAAAGTCACAGTGTGGAAAGAGAACCTGAAGGGCGAATGGGAAAAGACTAGGGTTGAAGAGTCCGCGTAGTAGGAGGACGGCTGATGTTAATTTGGGATTATCATTGATGTAATATTGGGAGAAATGTATTATTCAACTCCTCGCTGGTGTTTGGCAATTGTTGAAATTCGGAATAGAGCCTGGAAACTAGGGGCTTTGCTTAGTCAGCTCGATGGTTATGAGACCAGGGTTGGTGTAAGACTAAGACTAGACTACATATGCTTTGCATGCCAAGCATTCATCTTGAGATATTTCCTAAAGTAAGCTTGTCATCAACGACCGAACTACTTGCCTCCATTGCAGCCTGTCTCTCAACCTCCTCATCCTCTTCCCACTCTTTCATCTCCTTCTGATACTGTATCTTGTGTTCATACGAGTGAAGTCCCTCGAACGCCGATACAATGGGCCGCGAACTCCAAAAGAAAAAGAACCGAAGTTCAATCAACAAAGTGAGGCCGAAGAAGAAGATCAACCCGCGGGTGCACAGGGTGAAGAAATTTGGGAACCAGATCATTGCGCAGAATTGGTGAGATTGAGCAAAGAGCTTGGAACGTCTAATCGGGGGAAGCTAACTGTACATCGTGCGTTATTGTAGGAACAAGAAAGAGACATTGCTGCAGAAGTACGTACGAATTGTCCCTCATGGAAGCGATTGAGGGGACGCTGACTGACTCTTACTCGGTAACACTCTCCAGCTACAAGCGCCTTGGCCTCGCAGTCAAGCTCAATGCTGCCACCGGCGGCGTCGAGAAATCGCTCTCCACCTCCAACATCGCCACCGCACCCACAATCGCACCCACCATTGCCCTTGCACCTAATGAAGCCCGCATCGAGCGTGACGAAAATGGTAAAATCATCAACATTATCTACGGCAAAAGCGGCTCGGAGCGCCTCGACGCGCTTGAGGAAGCTGCGGCCGCAAACTCCTTGACCCCCATGGCCCTCGATCCCATGGATACCACAACTCCCGTGGTGAAAGCGCTCATTGAGCGTGCGGCAAGGGGTGTCAAGGCGGAAAGGTCACAGAGCGAGAGGGAGAAGGAGTGGGTGGAGAGGCTAGTAGAGAAGTATGGTGACGATTATAAGAGGATGGCGTGGGATAGGAAGTTGAATCCGTTTCAGCAGAGCGAAGGGGACATTAGGAAGAGGGTAATGAAGTGGAAGATGAAGCAGGAGAAGGGGGCAGCAACATGAGGGGGTGGAGGTAGAGAGGGCGGGAAGTAGAGGAGAAGGGTGGGAGGGAGGATGAAGTGAAGGATGTACAATTATCCGGCCTCTTGATGTTGCCTAGGATATTTTTCTTGTTTTGTTTACAACCATTCATATTCTGTTTCTTTTAGCTACGATTTTTGATGTCAACTATAGCTGGCGTTTTTGGGGAATATAAAAAAGGGACTGCATTTAAATCATCTCGATTTTGTGGAAAAAACATGCTCTACATTTCTTGCTTGCATTCTGCACTGAGCATAATAACAAAATACATTCTAGCCCCAAACATATCATAAACAAACAATAAATACAAGTCATTAAATCATTGATAGATGCAAGTACTAACTCAAAACTTCCCCTTCGGCACCTCTCCTTTTCCATTCCCCTTCCCCCTGTCTGCCTCTCTCCTCCTCCTAATCTCCGTGCTACTCAACTTCTCCGCCCCTTCCCCACCCTCCTCCGTTACTATCCCTACCACATGCACATCCAGTTCCACCCACCCATTCTCCCTCCTCCTCCCGTTCACCATGGCGCCTCCCGCGCTCGTCTCCTCGCTTACCACCAATGCCGTGATTTCCTCATTCGTAATTGTCGGCCCATACGGGTCGTTGATCTCGACAATCTCCACCACCATCGTCGACGGTCTCCCTTCCCCTGGCAATGAGAGGGTTGACACTTGTGCTTGCGGGGTCATTGGCGTTTGTGGGGTGCTGGCTAGGTTTGTGGGGGCCGGGGGCAGGGTCTCGAGGGTGGTGAAGGGGGACAGGGTCAAGATAGAGGTGAGGAAAGACAGGGTGGTGTGGGCACGATGCAGCCAGGACTCGAGGTGTTCAGAGTGTTTTTTGTTGAGGAGGAGTTGGGGACCCGTGAGGCCGACGATGAGGCGGGGGGTAGACTGGAAAGTGGAGGAGGGTGGATCAAGGAGGAAAGCGGTTGCCGTCAGGAGGAGCTTGTGGCCGGGGTGAAGGTGGTCGAAGGTGCCGCCAACTTGGGTCAAACAATGTTAGCTTTTGCGTAGATATAGTGTTCATATATGATCGAAGAAGGACATACCGGCAACAATGCTGTGCCTCGGCACTGGCTTCGTGCCTTCGTCGGTGTGGGCACTTGCTAAACTCGCGGGATCTACCGCCACCGGCGTGTACTGCAGTACCTCCGGCTTCTCCGATGAGATGTCCTCCAAACCGACCCACCCTGGAAGCACGTCGAATCCCCCATTGCCCACCGCGTACACGACCTTCTTCCACCGCCTCGCCGAGTGCAGGATCCCCCTCTTTAGCCCAAACACTGGCCCCAGCGCCCACCCGCCGGACATGATGTCGTCCTCGACCGTGTCATCGTAGTAGAAGATGACGCGGACGTCGACGGAGTCGTCGAGGTTGAGTTGGTGCTGGAGGGAGGTGGCAAGGGAGTAGAGCGCAGTGAGGGTTCGTTGCGCGCGGTCGAAGTAAGCGGAGCGGGGGCGCTGAGGGGAGTGGTGGAGGTACGGGGCGTGCACTGCAATGTCGAGGGCGGGGGTCGCGAGGGCGGTGAGGACGGCGTGGAGGGGATGGCGGTAGTATGCGGCGAGGGAGGAGGGGGCGGAGTGAGCGGGGGGAGGGGCGGTGTGGAGGATGAGCAGGGTGGAATCGACGGAGGAGAGGGCGGGGACGGGGGGCATGGCGGGCGATTGTGACGAGGGCGCTGGTGCGGCGGCGGCGAAGCAGTGCGTGATTGCGAGGACTCGACCGGGCGGGGGTTCCCGCGGTGATGCGCTACCCCGCCGACGTCATACGCGAGGCTGCGGCGGGACGCCATGCAAGGGCGCGGAGGCCCCTGGCAGCAAAGCGCAGTTTGCTCCGAGCTCCACATTTTCCCATACAAATAAAGCACGCTCCAGGGCTCACCCGTTCCCCCTTCGAGGCAAAAGAATTTACCTACTACATCCCTGGAGCGTGCCGGCCTGACAGGTGATGTAAGTAACCTAGGCCTTTCACGTTACGATATCTTGAAGGAAACTATTGGTCCAAATATTGGGTACAGTCGTTGTTTCACAAGCATCTCTACCTGGCTGTAGTCTGAGCATTCCGGTTGCATAGTCTGCAGCCATCCAAGAAGTATCGGTTTCTGGTAATGAAAGTCTGATATCTTCAAAGTACAAAAAAACAAAAAAAAAGACAAATATGTACAGCGAATTAAAGTCAATGGTGAACAAGAAAATTTCGTAAAGGGCGCAACAGTAAATCATGTAAGTCAGAGCAACACGGCCAGTTGCAGATTAGAATATAATATCTTCGTCCTCCTTATCGCCTAGTATGTTTGCTGGCTCTGGGGATGCCACTGTTTCCTTGACATTCTCCTTATCCGCCTCCTCGTACGAGGCCTCCATGATGGCTTTGCGCGAAACTTCAGCGGCTTCGCCTTCACGTTGCTTTTTGCCCTGGACCTTTTTGAGCCTGTGAAGTGGGTTTGTTAATTTACACATGCATCGGAGGATATTGGAAGAGGGTAGTGTAGGATGTACCGATAAAACTCTTCTCTGTCGAGCTCATCAAGCTCGGACATGATGTATTTGATGGTGTTTTCGGTCCGGGGGATGATGACGTGCTCGATTGCATTGACTCGACGATTGACGACTTTAATAACGTCGTCAAGGATCACGAATGCAGTCTGTTGACGCCCCAACAACTAACATTAGCGACTCCAAAACTACCCACACTTCAAAACCTCGCGAGTGTTCACAACCGAAGACCCACCTGCAAACTCGCCAACTCCACCAACGTCTCCACCGCCTTCCTATATACCTCCCTGCACTTCTGGACCTGCTGCCCGCCTCTTCCAAGACCTGTCAACTGGAACTCGCTTGCGCCTTCTGCGATGTAAGGTTCGAATTGCGGGAGAAGAACACCAGAGACGTTTTCCTGCTTGGCGCGGATCCGGAAGCGAGCAGTCTTGACGGACTCTTGGACTTGGTAGCCAATGTCAGAACCAGTGGCGTAGGTCACTTCGGCGAGGGAGAAGGCCGCGATTTGCATGACGCGGCCCATTTTGCGTTTGGCTTCATCGATGCGGCGGGTAATTTCGCGAAAGCGCCTGTGGGAGGGAATAGCGGAGGTTAGTAGGATGGGGTGATTGGAGAGGGAGGGAGAGGCGGGAAAGGGGAGAGGGGGTATACTTTGTCAGAGCTTCGGATTTGCGTTTGAGGAGGGAGTGACCTGTAGAGAGGAAGAAGCTGAGCGAATATTCCGGAGGAGACAGTTTTGGAGATTTTGCCGTAGGAGGTACCTATCTCGGCTCCCTTGAGCTTCGCTTTCATCAGCCCGAGCGACTGGCGGGTCGCGAAGACGGCTTCCCTGTTCTTCGTGCCAGATCGATGTCAGCCCGTCATCCCGACTTCCATCCAGCAGACTCTAGAGGGAGGCATACAGTGGTTGCCATCTTGTGTGGACCTCTACGTGCGTTGGGGGGGGGGTGAAAAAGGGCTGCTGTGCCGTGCTGTTCGTTTTCGTGATGCCCCACCTGCCGAGTGCGCAGATTGGCCGTCCACAGCAGCAGCACGCAAGCGGGATGACGTGTGGGAGCGGGTGCTTCGTGCCCGGGAGTCCTCGGGGGGCCGCACAGCTCAGCACGGCTGCCGCATGCAGTATGCAGTATGCACTACGCGCGCGCACTATGCAGCCCCTCCGCAGCCCTCTTGCGCTGCGCGGGCGGCGCTGCTGCCAACCGCAAATGTCGCGCCTGCTGCTCGGTTCCGCCGCGCCCGCCGGGCTGGCTGCTCTCGCCCACCGCCGCCTCTGCCTCGCCGCACCGCGCTCCCCGCCGCTGCCCTCGATGCTGCACGCACGGCCTGCTTGCTCTGCGCCGCTCGCCCCGCAGCCCACCCCGGACGCTGCTTCTGCTTCTCCATCTCCACCCGCTGCGGACGCCGACGCGGACGGAGACAGCCCCGCCAAACGCCGCAGACTCGACACCACAGCCGGCAGCAGCAGCATGCACACCTCGAGACCTGCAATCGAGCTCACGCCAGAGGAGGAGAATCTTCGCCGGCTCCTGATCGACTGCGCTGCGCACGTTGACAAGACTGCTCCGCCCGCCCCGCCATCGCCCGCTGTCTCGGGCGCAGAAAATGAGTCCCTTGTGCTCCGATTCACCGGCGGATGGGTCCGCGACAAGCTGCTCAAGGGCCAAAGCAACGACATCGATGTTGGCATCAACAAAATGACCGGATGGGAGTTTGGAAAACACCTCTCTGCATTCATCAGGGAACATGGTTCCAAGTATGGCATCGATGACGGCGCACGCGGAGTCTACAGGATTGAGAGCAATCCCGACAAGTCAAAGCACCTTGAAACCGCTACTACTCGGATAATGGACCTGGAAGTCGACCTGGTAAACCTCCGCAGCGAGGCGTATTTCGAAGACAGCCGGATCCCCACCATGGAGTTTGGAACGCCGGTCCAGGACGCGCTACGGAGGGATGCGACAGTGAACGCACTGTTCTACAATTTACATACGCAAGAAGTGGAGGACTTCACGGAGAGAGGGTTGCAAGATATGGAGGATAGGTTGATCAGGACGCCGCTGAAACCGTGGGAGACTTTTAATGATGATCCTCTCAGGGTACTCAGATTAATTAGGTTTGCCAGTCGGCTGGGTTTTGAGATTGTGCCGGAGGTGAAGGACGCTATGAAGGATGAGGGTATAAAGAAGGCGCTGAGATTGAAGATCAGTAGGGAGAGGGTGGGAACTGAAGTGGAAAAGATGCTGAAGGGCAAGTTTTTGCCCGTCCCTGTAGGGTCTCCTCATACTAATTTCGATATTATTTTACAGGCAAAGATCCATACCTTTCTTTATCGCTAATAGACGAAATGGGCCTATTTACATCAATCTTCTGCCCCCCAGTCGAAGCTCTCCCCGAGCTTCCAGTAGAACATCTCACATCTGCAATAAACATTCTCAACTACATCTTCACTCACCCTCCAACCTCTTTATCAAAAACCTTCTCCACCGCATACGAACAATTCCTTGCCTGGCACATTGCCGCAGTCATCCCCTGGAATGGCAGAGTTGTAGGCGAGAAGCATTTACCAGCTGCAGCTGTTGGATCACGTGAAGGATTGAAGTTACCAAATAAGGAATACAAAGTACTGGTTGCAGCTTATAAGAGTGTGGAAATAGTCAAGGAAATGGCGGCTAAGAATGAGGAGAAGAGACGGAAAGAACAGGGTGGGTTGAGTCGGGGAGAAGCAGGAAGAATTATTCGGTCGATGAGAGGTAGCTGGCGTAGTCAGGTGTTATGTGGATTGATGGTCGAGAGTACCGGGGTGTGGTCGATGGGCGCTGACGGGTTGCCTAGTATGATTACCTCGGCTCTGAATTGCATTGGAAGGGAATATAGCTGACGATAATACGATCACAGCACCGGCATCGCTACAGCTAGTCGAGAAGTATGACAATCTTGTACACCGCATATATGAACTAGGCCTTGAAGAGGCCTTTAACGTTGCGCCTGCCCTCAATGTAGACTCCGCTTTCATTTCCCCCATCATCCCCCCTCCACTCTCACATACTAATCCAATTTTTTTCGTTTCACAGGGCAACGAAATGAGCATGCTTCTCGACAGGAAGCCTGGGCCGTGGGTGAGAGATGCATTGGAGAGGTTGCTGGATTGGCAATTTTCCAATCCGGAAAAGGGATTAGAGGAGGTGAAGGAGTTTGTGTTGGAGGAGTTTGCGGAGGAAAAGTGAGTTTTTAAATAAAAACAGGCGTTGGCGTAAAAAGTCATAAGCACAAAAAAAATTGGCTATTATGGATCTAGAATGTAAACATGAACTCTCCTCTTGAAAGGTATTGGGAGAAATTATTTGCTCTTACTGTCATACGTTTCGTGCATTCACTTGTTGCAAACAGGGTAGTCACAACCTTGGCATTTATAGAGCCCTGAGTGATAACAGCTAGAGGCCCTTCCAACCTTCACCATCACAAGCACAATGCCGCTTATATCCGTCATCGAAGATTCTCCATCCCCTTCGCCGGAACCGGATCAAGTTGTTCAGGAAGCAGTCAATATCTCAAGGCAAGCTCTCTCTACAAGCTGGTACCTGAGGCTTGACATGCGGGCACCACTCCAACTGCCTTTTCATTCACTAACCTTGGAGCTCTCCTAGCACCCCAGGGCCCATCACAGAGGATGAAGGCGTGCATGCAATAGCGGAGGCCTTGATTAAGGTCAATAACACTGTTGACTGTGGAGATGTGAAGAGGCTGGAGAAGCTTTATCAGGAGGTATGCGCGTGCTTCTGCTGATGCCCTTGTAACTCCGTCAGCGGTCAAGGAAAATGGAGTAGAAAATGCTAATCTCAAGTACATGGATTGGGGGGTAGATAGGCTACGACTGGCCTCAATAAACTACTACGATCCCTCGAAGAGGGGGATAGCAAGCTCGATGGACCTTTACTCCACCGGCTTTTAGGCTGGCTCTCTGAAACGGGAAGACCACCAGGGATGCTATTTGGCGAGCAGGAGGAGGGGAAGGAGGGTCTGTTGCCCGTTCTTACCTTTACCCTGTCGACATTTTTATTGAGGCATAGTTAACCCACCACAGTCCACTTTCCACCAGAAATAAAATCCAAACTAGTATCACTATACCACACTCTCACAACCACAATCCTGACCCTCCTTCCCCACATGCTCGACCCAGCCTCACCGTCTGTGCCTGCAATAACCCTCATCGCGACCTTCTCCGATCCATCTCAGCCGTGGACCAACAAGTCCACGCAGAAACTCTTCAATTCTCTTCTATGCGGACGCACATTCACTACCGTAGCCTTGGACTCGTCAATATCCCACCTACTCTCCCACACCATCAAACCCCTCTTTCTTGTCTCCTCCACCGGCACCGCCGCCGCACGTCTCTCGTCTACTCACGATCGCGCTGCAATGCCTTCAACGTTCAGTCGCAAAGCACCTCCACCACCAGACCACACCTTACATCCGACTGCAAATTCCCATCCATGGATATACGCCCACCCTGAAACTGTTACCATCCTCCACTGGGTTTTATCCGTGCTGCAACCATCCCCAACATCCCTTGATTCCTCACCACTTAGCGCAGTGAAATTTGTCCCACTTCTTCTTCCACCTTTACTCACCCTCTTGGATGGCCCCACTGTTTCCTCCACCGCAACCAAATGCCGCCCCATAGCATGTGGGCTACTCAGGCGACTGGTCTTGCTCCTCCCAGAAACGCATCTGGCGCCACCTCCGAAAGGGAGAGGTCTTGGATCTGTGATTTGGGACGCGGTTTTCCCGTTCCTGCACTGGATCCCCCCCGTAACGCCAGTCGAGGAGAGTGAAGTATTATTGAAGGAGGTGTATCCAACGTTGGTCGCGGTCGCAAGGGGGATGTATAAGGGTACTGGGGAGGAAGGGAAAAGAGATAGTGAAAAACTATTGGATAGAGTTGTAAGAGAGGGG
Source organism: Kalaharituber pfeilii (assembly GCA_015179045.1). Taxonomy (NCBI): domain Eukaryota; kingdom Fungi; phylum Ascomycota; class Pezizomycetes; order Pezizales; family Pezizaceae; genus Kalaharituber; species Kalaharituber pfeilii. Next base: position 534,939 of record WHUZ01000004.1, read on the forward strand.
GTTGCAAGTACTGTAGGGTATGTGGGGGAGAATATGGTGGTTGTGAGAGTATTGTTGGATGCACTGGTTCCTCCACCGGCGGGGACGAAGGGCGACGCAGAGAAGCAGCAGGATGGAGCTGCAGAGGAGCTGGGATTGATAAAGGCACTAAATATCTACACTATAAAGCACCTTCCCTTCCTTATCCCTTTCCTGGTAGATGTAATGAGGAACCCGTTCTCGGCAATGGAGCCTAGTGTGCTGATTGCGGCAGTGAGGGTGATGATAGGGATATTGACAGTGGGAGGGGGATCGGTGAGATTAAGAGCGGAGGAGACTGAGAGTGGAGATGAAGAAGATGATGGGGAGAGAGGGGGGTGGAAATGGGAGATTTTAGGAGCATGTATAGATTGTTGGGGGAATGTGGTGAGAGAGGAAGAGGATGAGGGGGAGGTAGAAAGGGGGAAGGGGAAAGGAGGGAAGGAGAGTAGGAGAGAGAGACTGGAAGAAGTGAAAAGGGGTCTGAGGAGGTTGATGACGGTACTGAAGGAGGTGGTGGTGTTTATTGATGTGGAGGGGAAGGAGAGGGGTGGGAAGGGGTGGGAGGAGGTGAGGAGGGCGGTAGTGGAAGGAGTGGGGATTGATGGCGGAGAAGGGGAAGAAGAGGAGGATGAGGAGGAGAGGATGCGGAGAGAGAAGATGGGGTTGTTGTTTATGGAGTGTGATTAAGGGTCGTAAGAGACACATGTCATTTGGGATATGTATGCAATCTGCAAGTACGTCGCTGTTTACCCTGAAAATTAACTTGGATGTAAACTTCAACACCAGCTTCTATACAATTGTCAAAATGACGTATAAGGATTATTTAAATTGTAAATATCATCTCTTTAATTTCAAAGGTGTTTTTTAACAAAAAGTTATGAGGTACGCGTATATATGCCTTATGTAACTACAGTACTATGAACAGAAAGGCGTCAAATCCTTCATAAAAAGCCACCACAGTAGAAAAACATTTGAAAAAAAAGAAACGCCCATATGCATCCAAACAAACATGAAAGGGAGGCAAAGTAAATAAGTAAAAATGTAAAAAAACTCATGCGCTCCAGTTTTCTCAATTACCCCATCATCCTAGTCCCCATTGCCTGCCTCAACCCCCCCACAACCCCCCCATCCGGCGCAAACCACATCCCGCCCCCACTCACCCCCGGATCACCACCTAGCCCAACCCCCATGCCACCAACTCCCCCTCTCATCCCCATGTTCTTCAACTTGCCCTTCGTCAACCACGCATGATACCACTTATACTTGACCCTCCACACGTTCCCATTCCCACCATTCGACTGAGCAATTCCCGTACCTTCCTCCTCCGGCTCCATGCCCAACACGTTCCCCCCCTCAGCACCCAGTTGCACAAAGGCCTTATACGTGGCCACGTCCTTGGGCTTCACCTCGAGCGAGTCGACGCCGAGGAGTGGTATATTGACGTAGTTGACAAAGTCCGAGTACAGTCGCGTCGTTGCCGTTGGGACAGGAACGGGGTGTTTAGGTGTCGTATTGGGGTGGGGCAGATCCAAGGGGGTGGTGGAGGACGTTACAAGAGGGAGATTGAGAGGATGGGACATGTAGCGGGCGTACTCGTCTTCGTCTTCGGGGGAGACCGAGGGTGATAGGAGCGCGGGGACGAGCTCGTCGAGAGGGAGTTGGGAAGTGGAGAGGAGGTGGGGATGTGGGTGCGTGGGGGGGTGATTTGGAGGGCGAGGAAGAGCGTGGGGGAAGGAAGTGGGACCGGGGTTAGTGGCGCTGGAAGAAAAAGAGGATTTTGTAGGGGATGTGGAGTAAAAGCGGGAATTGGAGGCGGAGGGGTTGCGGGCGTAGTTGTAGTTCCTAGAGGTAGTGTTCGTGGCGGCGGGAATGAAGCGGGAAGAGGTGGTAGAGTTCAAGGATACCGAGGGGGGATGCGAGTGTAGGTGGTGGTGGTGGTTCTGTTGGGTGTGGTACGTTTGCTGTTGTTGAGTTGGTCGATTTTGATGCAATGGTTGGTCGGGCTGCGTGGTGCTGGCGCCGGTCGTGCTCGAGGTCTCGGACGTTGTGACCCAGGGGAACTTCTGGAGAGTGATTCGCTTGAGTTGACTTTCAGTCTTCATTGGTGCGGTTTGAACAGCTGTACCATTCTGATTGCTGCCTGTTCTCATACCCCCATCTTCTATCAAATCTTCATCGTCATCGATTATTCTCGCCCCAGCGCCTCCGCCTCCACCTCCAGTACCGCCTCCTCGACCTGTTCCCCCTCCAACCCCACTCCCTCCAACGTCCTCAAGTTGCAACGCAATCTTCACACTCTTCCTCTTCCCTTTCCCCTTCCTCCTTCCTGGATCTCCGACCATTGAATCCGCATACATAATCCTGACCTTAAACGGCGACAAGTCATACTTCCCCTCTTGCGTCATCTTCAGTGGTATATACCTGAATGTCGAGTTCAAATTATACGAAAATACCTTCGCGAACGACGAGACAGCTTTCGGTCTGTAATACTCCAACCAATAGTCATCAAAGAAGTTCAATGGCCGCCCGGCGTACTTCCCCGTCGGATTTGACGCTTCAGGAAGCACCCTCTTCTCAAGATTGCACGGCGTCCACCACTTGACGTAACTCCTTCTCCTCCTTGCCTTCCTCGGATCCAAATGGTGAAGATGATAATCCGTCGTCAAGTCCCATAACATTGGTTCTCCATGCACAAACACATAGTTTCCCAGAAACAAATTAATCGCCTCCTGCCTCTGCGCATCCAGGAACGAGTTATTATAGTACCTCTTAAAGCTCTCCAGCATATCCCTCGAATGGCTCGTCCACTGATTAATCTTCCGATAAGTTTCCATCGTATTCACTAAATGCGATCCTGCATACTGGACCGCAATCGTGTCCCCATGGTCATGATACATATGCGTAAACAAATTCACCGCATCGGTATCATAGTCCACGCTCGTCTCGGTTATGACCCCTAGTGCATGTAGCTGGTGACCCAGCGCCCTTTTCCCAATCACAAACTGCGCTGCGTTCGTCCTGTCAAGACAATCTATACAGTTCGTCCGACAAACTCCATCCTGCATAGAGGGCGGCTTCTCGGGACTATACCCGTTGTGGAAGAAGCCGGTTGTATTCACGACTTGCTCGGCGATATCTTCGAGCGTCTCTATGACGTCCTGGTCGCGGCTTTTGGAGGCGCGGCTCATGTCCCAGGCAATGTACTGGATGCGATGCTCTTTTGGCAGGAACTGGTTCAGGTACATGATGGCTTGGGTGAATTCCTTGAGAAGGATGGATTCCCTGGCTACGCGCTCCCTAGACTGTTCAGTGGGTTAGGACCACAATTGTTGGAGGTAATTCTATCAAGGAGGATATGGTACCTTGACCAAGTTTAACACAATCACTGGGGTGCCATATCTCTGGAACATGTTATCGAAATGTAGAGCTGTAGCGCTGAAAAATGGGTCTATTAGATTCACTACACGGCCTCTGTCAGTAACGTAATTTTAACAATTACAGCCGTGGAACTCCCTACACTCAATCGGCGGCTTAGGGGTAGCTGCATTATTTTCCTGTGTCCAGAACAGTGGTATACTTCCACGGTGCTGTACATAAGAGGTATAGTTTGGGTTAGAGTAGAGCTTGTTGCCAGGCGCGTGGAATGAGGTGGATAGCATCTCCGAGACGATCTGTTCTGTCTCGACGTCGTTCGCAACATATCCCAGATCGTTTGCACCACGCTTGAGGAATCGTGCGCCAGCAAAGTGGCGGGATCTGCGGGCTATAATGGTGATGTAGACAAGTCGTCCGTATACGGAGATTGCTTTAGACATTCAATCAGTTTTCCGCCTTCACATAGGCATATTGGTACCAGAGGACGAAATATACATACTAGCCTGGTCAACATAACCATGTATTATAGGTAAGCACCAGTCAAATGTATTTTTCCCAATATGTCCAATAGCTGGTTTCAGCAAGTAATGATTCCACACGAACATATCATTATGGTCAGCGTTTCCCGGGCGCGGAAATCCTTTTTCCAGCGCGTCCCTTTCCCGTGCGATATTATGCTGTAGTGTGTGCGTGATATCATACGAGTAACTGAAATAGAAGGACCGTGAGAGATCCAAATTCCCCAAAATATGAACGAATCGAGCTTCCTCAGGAGTTTGCTCTGATTTCTTGGAGTTAGATTTGGCAGTTGTTAGAGGAACCAGCTCGGTGTCGTCAATCTACTCATCACTGTAAGTTTTGGAAAGATCCACAGTGGGAATGGAAAACGAACTTGATAAATATGATGCCCTCCAATCATCGCAACGATACTTCGTTTGGTAATAAGCAGCATATAATATGCGCCGGTAAACCGTATGAACCCTAACAGACCCCAAAATGTGCATCTATGTTTCAAGCCACCGTTCATAATGTTCCCGTCTTCAATAGTTGCAAGTAGCCGAGCCATCTCTTCTCTGGTATATTCAACCTCATCCTCAATAACCGATAAATCACCCACGTCTACTGTCCTGTCAATCTTCAAAATACGAAACCTTGAATCTAGTAGATCTGCCCCCACAATGTAGTACCGCATTGTGGTTTCATATAGAGTAAATTTGTGCATCCGTCTGATACCCTCATCTTTTTCGTAAATCTCCTTCTTCGACTGCGCGCTCGTGAATGGTTTCTTCTCTGACCTGTCGAACGGCTTGGGAACACTTGACTCCTCGTCCTTATCTCCTACGGTTGGTCGTGATTGGGGGCTTGCGGGCTGGTTGTTTGACAACTGGGGAAAGGTTGGATGTGAAAATGTAGGGTGTTTCTCCTCGAGTGGGCTATACATCGGCGGTCGAATGATATCTCCTAGTATCTCATTGCGGATGATTTCAGGTTGCTCGTTCAAGCGCAGATGTTCTTGCTCCGTAGTGTCACAGGCATTCGAGCGCTTGCCGATGTCAACAGGGTCTGGACAGTGATTGGCATTACTGCTGCTGCCACTGCTGCCTTCAGATATCGACGAGATAAGCGACCCAACCGAGCTCTTCGGATCTGACGACGACTGCATGGTCGAGTGTAAGCTGTTTGGCACAGACCCGGCTGGGGTAGATGTATCGCCCATGTCTGCCCCGCCTGATGGTCCTCCGTTGACGCCAACATCGCCGGTTGTGACGGTCCCTCCAGCTCTGTTTGGTGCCGAACCGGAGCTTCGAGACCCTTCAGCTTCCCTAGGCGCAGTTGCTGGCGACATAATCTAGCTCTTGTTAAAGCGCATGGAGGGGTTTATGTGGGGCGTTGAGGGACAGCAGGCGCGCGGGTTGAACGTTGGGGGGCGGGGGTGGGGGTGGGGGTGGGGGTGGGGGTGGGGGTGGGGGAGTTGTAGGCCGGGGTAGCAGTGGATGTGGGGGGCAATCCGAATGAAGTGAAGTGGCTTGCTTCGGTTTGCTTTGGTACCGTCCACTAAGATTTTCGAACGACTGCGACGGCTGGGTGTCAATGGGTGAGAGAGAGGTGGGGGTGGGGGGAGGGTACGTTTATTCTTTGCAAAATTGCAGCCGAGTCTGGCTATCCAGCTGTTGGCGATAAGCTGGTAGATGCTGCATCATCCTGCGAGCTGTACTTTAAGTACATAGCAGCGATGCTTGGTGGGCAGGGACGCTGCACGCGACAGCACCACCACAATGCACCTCCGCAGGGCTGGAGTCGCACAGCTTTGAATAAACTGAACGCAGCAGAAATAGCACACTGGGCCTGCATTATCGATTAGAAAAAAAAAATTAGAACATTTACGTACCGACGTTGCGGAATGCCATGCAGGCAACACCGCTTGAAGTGGGTGCAATGAGGAGGTGGACATATCACGTGAATATTGTGATCCAGAGCATATTCCACCACTCCCTATAATATACCTATGTGCCGTCAACGGTCAATATTCTATATATAGCTCCGAGGAGGCTCGATCCATGTGATCAGATTGAGCAGCAGATCCGAGCCATGAACACATTCACTGAGCCTCCAGACGAGGCATCCGCAGTATGTACTCCGTCCTTCAGGCCACCATAATAGCTTTCTCGATGTGAGGCACCTTGCCAATACAATAGCGGTATTCAGATTGGACTGTCCCCATATAAAATGGAATCCGGCGGACAAACCAGTTTACCCGGTCTGTAGTCTGAGTATCCTCTTGTGAAAATCAGATGTTTTTGTCGAATCGGAAACCGGTTTTGGGGTCCAACAATCCACCGGAATTTATGCATGCCAGGTCCTGAATACTGCATCGAGGCCCGCAAGATGCATCTTACATGTATATATGCAGTTGTCGCAAAAATCCGATTTATTTCGCAAAAAAACGCGAAAATAAACAGGGTTAACTGGTTTATAACATGAAAAAACCAGATAAAATTTTGTATGGAGATGACATTTTTTTCAATCTGAATACCGCTAGAATATTGCGGAACAATCTTGCTTGACTACGTCGACATCCTCAGGTACTGTACAGTGCAGAGCTCTCGCCTCTCCCACCGCCATACCTGCACTTTCAAAGAAGAAAATTAAACAGAAATCAAGATTAGGTTATCCTGGCTCTACTAGAGTTAGTCATATGGAACTAGAGCATTATAGTCTATCTTTTTAGAAAGATGCTGGGCAACCCTCTTCCCAGCTCGGATTCGAACCAGCGCACTCAGTTCAACACCTCTCCATGGCGCTTGCCATAAATAGAGACAACAGCATTTCCACTTCACTTCGGAAAGTGAACAACACCCCATCCTCTTGTATCTACCGCCTCCCCCACCTCCACTCCTCCTACCTCCGCCGATCCTACCGCTCCTTCTACTGCCTATACCACTCCCCCTTCATTGCAAATTGAAATTGTTCTAGTATATAAAATACTGATGCAGTTGGGTTTGGGCGAACGAACTGCAGAAACTGGGTTGAAACTGCAATAGATTGGAGAGTCTAACTTTTTTTTGAACCCATGAAGTTTTTATACACAGTATAGGAAGGAAACGCAGCTCTTTCTGCCTCGTGAAACCGCATGAACACGCTGGTATGTCTAACATCTTTACTATCTAAGTGAAATTAATGGTTCTGTGCAATGCTACTCCCCTCAACTATAAATTTCTCTGTAACTTCATGCTGCTGCCTCCGCCTTGGGTGCATTCCGCTGCCACCTCATATTTACCTTAATCCTACTCCACAAACTTTCATCCACAATTACCTCACCAATGCTACCCCATTCTGCTTCCTTCCAAATCTCCTCAGATATGAACCAGAACTTCATAGGCACACAGAATTCCTGCAACATGCCCATGCCCGGCGAGGGCCACTCATTCTTGGACGTAAGCTCCATGTGGTACGTCTTTGGCATCAGATGCTCCCGCGCTGGGACAATCCTCGACTCTAGCGTTCCCCATCGGATCAACTTCCATACCCAGAACTTTTCTGAACTCTGTTGAATTGAGCGGATCCTCCTCTCCATGTTCATCGTGATTGGCAGCTCCCTGGCTAGGTATTGCTCCGAGTACGGTAAGTTTGTGTTTGCGGGGAGGCCAGCAGCGAGGTTCATAATGACCTTCTCGATCTGGAAGTGCACTACCATGTCGAGGTATCTTCGGAGGGGTGAAGTAGCCTTGATGTACCCTCCAATGCCAGTCTCAAGGTCAACGTTAAGACCAAGCAACCTGTGTGATAGCGGAGTTGGGCTAAGACTTGAAGAACCAAGGACTGTGAAGTGCTCGCGAATGATGGACTTGTCAATCAAACCAAGCTCGTTACGTTTTGGCAGAAGTATGTTTTCCCAAATATGCTCGGTGCCTTTGCGAGGCGAAAGCGAGTGTCCTCGGTACGGTGCAGGGATCTTATGTTTTGAGAGGAAGTGAGAAGCAACGGTACCACCGAGAAGCATAAACTCTGCAACTGTCTCATGGGCAGGAGTTGGACCCATATCACGGGTGAAAGTCAATGTTGGAAGGCCCTTATACAAAACAGGAAAATCGGGATTTATATGCACTTGGTTCTCGCTCTGAGGGTCGTGAGGGTGATCGTTAACAGAAATTCGGAACCCCAAGTTGATAAATGACATGCTGCCAGCTGCCACACGTTTCTTCTTCAGCGCAAGTGCGATTGCACGGAGTTGAGTGAAAACCTTGACTTCCGATTCATCAAGTGGTACTTCGGGCGACTCTTCATTGGGCTCGATGACATTTCCAGCGGCATCCCTTGGCGGATTGACAACGAGTGAAAAGCCCTTTGGAGCCTGGAATCCCAATATCTTATTGAATTGGCTATAGGTGACACGCTTGAGGTTCTTTGCAATTCCATATCGGATTTTGTAGTCGTTTATTTCACCAGTTTTTGTGTCCAATCGCACAGATATCGTAAGAGTGGGGCTGCCAGTCCTCAATCCAAAACCATAGTCCACCAAGCCTCGGGGAATCATTGGAAAGGTCTTCTCTGGTAGGTAGAGCGTCGACACTTTGTTCTTTGCCATCTCCGTAATCCAGTGGTCTGGTTGTAAGAATGCAGTGGGATTAGCGACATGCACATGGACCCAGGACTCTGCATCAGATATTGGTGTAAAGGAAATGCCATCGTCGATTTCTTCTGCACTGGCGTCGTCGATCGCATAGATTGGTTCGTTAATATCTTCGCGAATCGAGGCCACCTTATCCTTGAATCCAAGCTTCTGCCATGTGGTTTCAACGTCCCTATTCACTTCAGCTACCTTATTTGCTAGCATATCGGCCTCTCCACTAACACCATGATATGGCAAGGGATAGCGAGGGCTGAAACGATAATTATTTTCCCAAGGCCGGTACACACCAATTTCCATAAGGAAGATAAAAAGTAAATCCATATCTAGCCTCCATTCCTCCTTGTACTTGCCGGTAGCCTTGAGAATTTGAGGATATAGTGCCGCAACTGGACTTTGTTGGAACCAGTATTTGTCTAAGGCAAACTTGAGAAATTGGATGATAGCTTTATCATTTTCATCCCATGCAAACTCCTTCATTGGAACAGCCTCAGCTGGGCGAAATAGCAGGAGTTGGTCCCCTCGGAATTCCCTTGATTTATCGACGAGAGCAGCAGCCTTGCGAGCAAACGATTGGATAACGTCCGTGTGCTGCTTCACTACCTTACCGGTCGCCAGAGTTACGGACTGTCGCCTCAACCAGCCTGTAACCTTGTTGAGGATCTCAAGATGCTCTCTAGAGCGAACCTCAAACTGTGCGCTCTTCTTGTGATAACGACTCATATCTGCAATGAAATGTCTGGGATCGTCCATCAACGCAAGGTGTACAGCATAAACCTGGTGATTCGTATATCCGTCAGGAAAGATAGCTTTTGCGGCCTCAAAGGTTGTCAAGAGTCGAGTTTCCGTCGGGTGAGAAAATCTGTCATATAGAGTCTCAAGAATAGGTAGCTTCTTCGAAAAAACGGTGAGAGACTTGGTATGAAACTCCCTTATCTTGTCTGTGAGAGGCTTTGTCAATTGGCGAGGAGGGTCTACCATTACAGACTCGTCCGACAGTTGTGCGAGATACTTCCTTAAGAGCTCCGCTGACTCAACCGGGGCAAACTTGGGAATGGTAAAAACCATTCCCGTAGTGAGCCATGTCTTAAGCCTCCCTGTCTCTGTAAGAAACAAGAAATTACCGTTCTTCTCCAAAGGGGGTTGAATAAAGATTCCAAGCTCGGAGTTGCCACCAATTGTCCGTAACTCCACCAAATCACCAACGTCCATAAATTCCATTCCACTTGCTTCTGTTATATCCTCTACAGGTGAGAATGTTAGGTCGGTCAAGGCCTGAACAAATTCTGCTTCCTCCATCATCTCCTCTGGAGGCTTGTCAAGACCAACATTGAACTCCTTGCCCTGTCGAATGGCTTTCAACGAGTCCTTACGCTCCAATTCTTGCATTTGAAGCTTTCGCCGTAGCAAGCTCTGGGGATGCCGGACTGTTTTCTTCTCCGAATCAATGAGAGGAAGATTGAATTCACCCCGAGAACGAACAGGAACATGACGATACTTGACAGTATCAACCTATACGTTTTGAAAGAATTTAGTTCTACCAATTTATATCATAAAAGTAACTAGAGTTTTACTCACATTTCTACTGGTGTGGAATAGCCGGGTACCCGGAGGGAGTCTGGGACCAGAGCTAGGTCGATGTATCGCGAAACCTAAATCAGTCTTTACAAATCTGACTGGGACCGGTTTTTGTGGTGGGTTCTCTGCCCGGGCCTCTTTCAATTTACTCAGTCTAATCATGGCATTATGGGAGAGTTCCCAGGATTGTCGGGTAGTATAGTATCTAGCTCTCCTCTGCAGTGCGTCGCCCTCCTCCCCTCCTTCGTGATGATACCATGTAACTTTCACTTCATCCCTCTTCTTCATTTTGATCCTAAGATCTTTGTCCGCATTCGTGGTATGTATTTGAACAACGTTCTCACCAATTTGACGCAATTGCCCATTTAATAGTTCGCGTGAAGGAAATTCCGGTTTCGGCTCTGGGGGTTTTCTCTCGAACCATTTCGGTTCAACGCCCCGCTTTGGCTCCGGTCGACACGGCATCACCTTGCCTTTCCAGGGGCGAATAAGTCTGACAATTTCCTCGGACCGAAGATACATAGGCGCCTCTCCAAGGCCACGCCGGTGGCGTATATACCTCACAGTTTGCATCCACTGATCTATCTGAGCGGCTGATTGGGCAATCGCTTGATGAACTGGTAAATCAAAGAACGTTGGGTGCTGATATGCGATTTTAAAAGTTTGTTTTCCTTTTTGATGCTTTAACCTACTTTCGGACAGCTTTGTGATTGCAGGGAGTATGGGGATCATTTCTTTTCCATCGTTAATTCTGCGATTAGAGCCTGCGTGCGCAATTCGCATAACCTCGCCAGCAGCACTAAGGAAATCATCCTTCATACACTTTATCTCAAATACGACAGGCCATGTAGCCGCATCAACTCGAGAGTCAAGCATTTTTATGACGTCCAGAGAGAGATACTGTTTGACATCTTCGAGATGTTCCGAAATAGACTCTCCGGTGTTCTCCGTCGGTAATGTGAGTTGTCTACCCTGCGTCTCCCAAAGCCATCTTCGATATCGAATTGTTGTAATCTCATCAGTCCACCCTTGCGCTATCCTGTTCAGCCTTTCAAATTCATCCCTATAAAGTTGATAAGCTCGATTGAAAGACCTAATTTTAAGCGGTGCTTGAAACTTTGGACTTTCATGCTATAAAAAAAATATTAATATGGTGAATATTGAGAACGAGAATCCAACATCTCACCATCCTGTACATATTTTGCCTTGAATTCTGTCTCAAAGCGTCGCTTGGATTCCATCGCGCGACCGGCTCTTGGGGACTTTCTACTGGGGTTGGTCTAAAACTCCTCGACCCGGGATACAATGGAGGGCCACTATTAAGCCTGTTGATGGAGTCGCTGAACCTCTGAGAATCACTGAATTGGGAAACACTCAGATTATCGGATCTTATGGGAGCGTTGAACCTTGTAGGGCCGTTGAATTTCTGGTGAGAACCATTGAATCTCTCAGGATCATTGAACCTCTGAGAATCACTGAATTGGGAAACACTAAGATTATCGGATCTTATGGGAGCGTTGAACCTTGTCGTACCGTTGAATTTCTGGTGAGAACCATTGAATCTCTGAGGATCATTGAACCTCTGAGAATCACTGAATTGGGAAACACTCAGATTATTGGATCTTATGGGAGTGTTGAACCTTGTCGGGCCGTTGAATTTCTGGTGAGAACCATTGAATCTCTCAGGATCATTGAACCTCTGAGAATCACTGAATTGGGAAACACTCAGATTATCGGATCTTATGGGAGCATTGAACCTTGTCGGGCCATTGAATTTCTGGTGAGAACCATTGAACCTCTCAGGATCATTGAACCTCTGAGAATCATTGAATTGGGAAACACTCAGATTATTGGATCTTATGGGAGCGTTGAACCTTGTCGGACCGTTGAATTTCTGATGAGAGCCATTGAATCTCTCAGGATCATTGAACCTCTGTGAAACAGCAGTCCCCTGTCGAAGATTGTTCTCGTTACTTGTCGGCCGAGATGATCTATATGAGTCCGGAGCGGGTCGCAGATGCCCTGTGTATGGTTTGCTCAAGTATGGTAGCCGTCGAGGCTGTGGTACTCCTGTCGATGCAATAGTTGCAGTTTGCAAACACCTGTTGCGCAGATATCCAGCTTGCGCAGCTCGACGGGAGGACAAGATTGCTATCTGAGGAGCCTTTCCCGCACCTCCTGTGAAGAATTGATGCGGTAGTGGCATTTGTGATTCTCACAGGCCCTGATTCCGTGAACGAAACCAGAGGTGTCCGGCTGGGATGTCGAGTGCATCTGCTCACCGCACTGGAAGGAGTCTAAAGTCAAAAAAAACTTCAAAAGTATTTGTTAGTCAGCCAATTGATAACCGGCAATGCCAAGAGTTGTAATGCACGATAAAGGCATGCATTTTGGACACTCTTGGCACACAAATTTTTCAATTTCTGATCTTACAAATCTTCCGTGAGTCTAGTCCATACTAGGTCGTTTCAAAAGTATCCGGGTCCCTGGCTAATGCATCATATGTAGTATGCAGGGTTTAGTATGCACTAGTATACTTCTGGACTAGCTCCTAGTAGTTGAACCTAGCCCCAATCCAGATACTTTGCTGCTGGGCAATGGCTAGTCTGGTTGAGTGCAACCAGACTAGGCAATGGCTACAATCGCAGCTGCTGTCATGACTGCTGTTTGGGTTCTATTTTGGGAACCATTTTGATAGTGTCTATACCCGTGCGAATAGCTATTTTGGCAATCATCTCGACAGCCATGCAGCAGCAGTTTTTTTCAGCAATTTCGGTAGCGGTCTCAATGGTCATTTCAGAAGATATTTTTCAGTAGCGGCTTTGTAGCAGCCATTTTGGCAGCCATTTCGGTAGCTGTTTTGACAGTCTTTTTGACAGTCATTTCACACTTTTTTGACAACTGTTTTTGTACGCATTCCAGATAGCTATCCACACAATTATTATCTAGTTACATTATGCTGCATAGTTATTTCCCCAACCTGCATTGGTACATCTTGCCATTATATAGATAGAAGTGTTCAGCAGGTGCACTGCGGAGTTTGGGCAGAGAACACCAAGAACTGGATATCCAGAAGTAGGATAGTACTCTACTAGTACATACTGCGTTGTGCATAGCGCATAATATGCATTAGTCAGGTGTCCAGATACTATTGTAACGACCTAGCACAAGAGCCGTTCAAAAAGTATTGGAACATCTGACTAATGCATAAAAACTATGTAATGCATGTAGCCCATAGTGTAACCCCAGGTCCACGGCCCCCATTCATTATCTTCCACATTGTCAGCCTCCATTATTGAACATATGTAGGTCCGGAGGTCATTAAAAAGAAGAGCTGCAATACTTAGCTTGTCATACGCTAATGTAACCTACCTAAAACTATGTGCTTAGGTGTACTCGGTACAGCGCGCGATTGCAGGAGCTGCCAATAAGAGTTCTGATTTCTGTTTAAGATGTGCTCTAAACTCTCCAAATTTTAATCCTATTGAAAAAGAATCTGGTCTCATGAAGAAAAGAATCTTGAGGTGCTCAGAAAAAAATCATGACAACCAGTAACATAGAGCGGGTTGGTTGTGGAATAAGACTACTGTAGATGGGATCAATTGGCACACCTCTACTCTTTCTGGGATTATGGCTCACTTTATTAGAGTTAAGAATGACAATTATTATCATGTATAGATATTCTTCACATAATACTGCATCACTGAATCATGTGTACAGTGCTGTGTGGTGGTATGAGTGCGTGTAGGGAGTAGGGGTAAACAGGAAGTAAATCTTGGTTATGCCTTTGCAAGTATTACATAATTTATGCCGTTCCAATACCTTTTGAACGAGCGAGTATATATGTAACATAATGATCTGGTTGGTGAATTGAAGACCCCCCTCGAAGTAGGAACATAGAAAGCTCGAAAGTACGTATAATACGGGTTTTCACAAGTAAATATCCGGACAAACCTAAATACTGGGCCATTTGTACCAGTAGCACTTTGGCCTATTTTTTTGTCAGAATGCCAGATGTTGTGCCGTGCAGTTCTCGTTAGTGCAGACCCAGTATTCTTGCTCATCAGTTGCGCCTGTACTTGTAGTATGGTAAGCTACAGGTATATGTTCACAAAATTTCATATTTCCAGAATTATCAATCATCACTTATGAAAACACTATTCAACGACCATTCTTTTTTCCTTCCCTCCCTTCCATCCATTTCCTAAGATCATTATTGTTGCTATTTCCTAGACCTGTGGTCGACCCATCTCCCCTTCCACATTTACAGTATCTACATGTCAGCTCGCCAGCCCTGCCATGCCACTTTCGGCAAAGTTTATTACCATATCCAGTGGCCTGTACTGCCGCATTCAGGATATGCCTTCATACCCGTCCTCAAAAAGACTCAGCTGACAATCTCCAACCCACAGTCGGAGACATCGCACTCTGATATCGGCGTCGCGTAATCTTAGCCGGGTTCCCTTTAAACGATAGGCCTCCATCCCGGCTCTAGCTCCTTGCCTTCTCGCAATGCTGGGAACTTGGTTGTGAATGATACGAACCGCTTTATAGCCTCCTGATGGTCTAGGACGATCATAAAAACCTGGAAGTGCATAGGAGATCGCACGACAGGCCAAGACTCGAAGTACTAAGTAGTAATCGGGTGTCATAAGGCCTTGATCGGACGCAAATCTGTGAATAGTTGGCTCTCCAGTACTACTCCAGATTGTATTGTAGCTGTTAGGCATAACAGATTGAAAGTAAACAAAAGAGAAAGTAGTCAGAAGAAAAATATATAAAATAGCTCCCAGCGGCCTTTTAATCGCGGGGTAACGCAGAGAAGTATTTGCGGCATGGCATATGAGATCATTTTCTTACAGATATACAATAGCGCTACTTTTGGGGGATTTCATTGTACCTCTCTAAGTGATGTCGTCTCTTTTTATTGCTCCCCCATAATCACGTAGAATATACAAGACCAGATATATTAATCAAATCACCTGTACCCTATCTATTGTTTTTCAATTTCCAGTCACAAAGTCCCTTTCGTGCAGAGATTTTCGGGAACAATGAATTCAACACATTACATAGTCCAGAGCGACTGTTTGCTGTCATTCACTATCCTATTCGCTGTTGATAGGCCCGCTGGACTGCAGCCCATTGGAGATTCGCCTTGATGCCACTACTGGTAGGTATATCCTCTAGAATTAGGAGAATTGTTTGGAATAAGGGTTTCAGAATGCTGGGTAATGTTGACAACATGCACTCTTTGCCCTTGTATTGCCCATGGCCGTGAACTTGATATACTCGCATCAAAGGATGTACTCTATCCAGAATCATAATTTCAATTTGGCTGGATTGGCCCGGCATCCATTAGCCTCGTCAGATGCTGAATAGCAAGGCACTTCATCGCTTCGTGTAAACAGTTGCCCTATACTGCTAACCAGTAAATATACGCTAAATAGCGCGCCAGTAGTCCTCGAGCTTCGATTAGGACAACAATTACCCTCAATTGCCAAGAGAAACCCTTATCATACCTGGCAGGAAAGAAAAATGGGATTTATCAGCAAATTGAAAATGTGCAAAAACAAAAGAAGTAGGCTATCAGCGTTTCCAACATAGTATAGAGAGAAACATCACCTCCACTACAAAACCAAACGCATGCCTAAATTGAAAGGAAGAAGTAACGAAGGTGAAAGTCCTGATACACTAACTCCAGCATTCACAATCGAATTAACAATAATCCTATCCCGAAAACAGAGAAAATTCCACGTTTCGTCAATTAAACAGCCCAAATAAGATCCCAGTTGATGTGATAAAAATAAAAAGAAATGTAATGAAAAATTCAAATCGAGAAAATGACTATAAATCAAGTGGACAATAAGTTAAACCCTCAAATTGCGCACAAGTACAAGCTTATCTAACCTGAACTCCTGTCATCAGCTTGGTGCATGTAAATAAGTATAAACAAGGAAAAAAGCGGGTGGCGACAACTAGTAATCACAATAGCCACGTCTCAGGAAATGGTATCTTCTTCATCGTCACTTTCGTCGTCCTCAGAGGCATTTGGGATGACAGAAGGCCCATCCCCGGCAACACCAACTTGTTCTGGCGGTGTTTCTGTTCCTGCTGTTGAGCTCCATGGTCTGGTTAGCCTTGCAGCAGAACTTCCTTCCCCATTCATAGGGGGAATTGACGACTCCGCTCTTGGAACACTCTTGAAACAATACATCCTTGCTTCACAATCCTCACTCCCCGTAATTAGCCTAGAATCACTGAGCGCCAGACACGTAACTGCAGCAGCGTGTCCAGTAATAGTTCTGTCACATTTCCCAGTGCCTATATCCCAAACTTTTACCATCCTATCCTGGGCGCCAGAAACAACTCGAAGATTATCAGCAGCCAGTGCCCAGATCCCTTCAACATGGCCGAATAACGTTTTAATACAGCTGCCCGTGTTGACATCCCAAAGCTTAACAGTCGAATCAAGAGCTGCAGTCAAAATATGACGAGGTGGAGGCCCTCTATCTAGTATAGTGGATGACGATGGGGATGCTGTTGAACAATGGGGTGGCGAAGGCTGTGAGTAAGTATGTAGGGGTGATGCGAGAGGGGAGATAGCGGCTCGGAAAGTAGATGAGTGGTCATGACGGTCACCTGCACCAGGAGTTCGCTCTTTCTCATTTTCGGTATTGAAAATACCAACATCAGGAACCTCGAATGGTAGCACTTGTTGCACCTGGCCTACATGACCTTCAAATGTTCGAATGCATACTTTTTGATCCAAATCCCATAGTTTTACCGTCATATCGTCTGACGCAGAAAACACAGTCCTTGAAGGTGAGTGAAGCCTGACAGAATTTACCCAGTCGGTGTGACCTCGGAGGATGAAACATGACTTGTCCGCAAAATTCCAGACTCTGACTGTTGTGTCTACAGAGCCAGATACGAGGATGGAAGAGTCAAAATGAAGCGATATTACCCCTTTAGAATGGCCCTGAAGGGTTGAGAGACAATCTCCTGTTCGATAATTCCATATCTTGAGGGTATTATCCATGGACCCACTGATGAGCATCCGTTCGTCAAACTGCAGAGCCCGTACACCCAATGTATGTCCGCTCAGCGTGCGAATTTCTTCTCCTGTTTCGAGATCCCAAATCTTTACAGTTGTATCGTAAGATCCTGTGGCCAAGATGGAATCATCAAACTGGAGACAAATGATTCCGTTTGTGTGGCCTTTGAAAATCCTCGTCGAGCATCTTCCACGTCGCCAATTGCTCTCGACCTTATACCTCTCCGAATAGACATCTTTCCATGGCCTTCTTTTGGGAATTTCGCCAAAATAAGAATCTCCACCATTTTCATTCCTTTGACATGGTCTTTTAGAAGGAGAATCTGGAGCACTAGCTTGCCCTACTCTCTTGCCGTTGATATTCAGTTTGCTAGCACTGTTTGTAGCCTCAGCCATGTCAAGGTTGAATCCAGTTGCCCTCAACTGTATTTGTCGCTTCGTTGCCCGGAGTCTTTTTCTCTCCAACAGCGGCAGCCCCCATCCACACTTATCACATTTTCGGTCAATATGTTGCTCACACATCTTATGCCACACCACATCATCATCGGCGAGCGTTCTCCATCTCTGTGAAACCTGGGCTGCTTTGCAGAGAGACGTAGTATCGAGATAACATAAAATTTTGAATGCTAATTCGGTAGGCAGGGCGGTGAGGAAGTCAATGCGAATGAGATCGCGAAGGGAAGCTGAGATAAAGCTCAATTGTGGGAAACAGCACTGTGCCAATATCCCTTGTAGCATGATGTTTCTGTGAGTTGCAGGCGCTGCCGAAAAGAGATTCCATATGTGCGTTATAGCTTGTTGATCCCCTGGGGGTAAAGTTTCGAGTTTCTGTTTCATGTTCAGCATCGTGCCCAAAAAAAAGAAAAAAAAAAAAAAGGGTGAAAAGCGAATGAAAAGAAATGAAAAAAAGCAAAGTAGCGACCACCAGCAAGCGGGGCGCGATGGTATAAGAAGATTTAGGTGTGACAAAATTTACGTGGAAGGGATTAAATAAGTAAACTAAGAAAAGGGTTATGCCATGAGTTCAAATGAAATAAATAATTTACCTTCTGCAGTAAATCCATGCTCATTTCATCGGCCTGCCTTCTGCACTTGACATCTGGCCGATGTCGGTAGCAGTATTTTGTACTTCCTTGCTTCGAATCATCCTGCGGGAGAGCACTGGCGTATTGCTCGGGTATATGCTTCGTCAGGAAAGGTGCGACGTCCTTGCTTACCGACTCAGTGGCGGTTGAGGGAATAGCGGCTGTGGCGGGAATACGGGAGGTACCCGGCTGTTGTCCATCTGCTGCCGCCTGCATGGTTTCGGGATTTGCGATTGGGCCTTCCGGCAGCGGGCCAGGAGACCTAGGGGTCGACGGAGGCGTGGTGAGGGCAGTGGCAACAGCGCCCGCCGGCACGTGGTCGGTCGTGCTGTATTTCAGTTCTTTCACCGCTTTAACTCTGCTGTGCCCGCTGCTAAATGTGCCTTCGAATGGGGAGACGCTGCGTGTGGTGGTAGCAGTGGTTGCTGTGGCCGGGCAGGAGCGGGCGTTAGTAGTAATAAAGTGGGAGGCCTCAGTAGACTTCGCAGCAGGAGGGTCTGGAGTGTCTGCCAGCTCGTGTGCGACGTCGGTATCTGCAGTTTGATGTGCTGGCTGCGACGGCGGAGGGAGCAGCGCTGCTGCAATCGGGGACCGGGCTCGGCTGGCGGCAGTGCTTGGAGACGCCCTCATTGTCAGGCTGGCTCGGCACTAGCAGCAGAGGGATGGGAAGGGGGGCGGAGGAGGAGGAGGAGGAGGAGGAGAAGAGCTGGGGAGGAGGAGGAGGAGGAGGAGGAGGAGGAGCAGTAGCAGCAGCAGTAGCAGCAAATGAGACGGGGGGCTGCGACTGATTGAGCGTGGTGTCGCTGCAGCGCTGTGAGTGCTTCAATGCCTTCGTGCGCTGGTGCCGTGCTGTGGACTGCGGGATGCTATATGTACGCGACCTGGGCGGGCGCCGGGCTGGAGGCGGGCGTGGGCGGCGTGGGCGGCGTGGGCGGGCGGCCATAGATGTACTGTACTCGAGTAGAGCGGACGGTTTCCAGCGGCTGGCAAACGTTATAACCACGATTATTCCAGATTCGCACTATCGCACGTATATCGCCTCAGATCTCGACATCCGTGCCCCTGAAGCCCCGACTCGTGCCCACCGCAGAGTCTTTTCACGGGGCGAGGGCCACATGCGGCCTGATGTGATGGGTTGCACCTTGCTGGCTGCCTGCACGCTGTTGGGTCGTCGCTGCAGCGGTGCGCAGAATGCCCAGAATGGCGCCATCTAACGCAATTCCCACATAATCGGTGCTACCCTCCACAGGCGAAGACCCACGGCAACACTGGGCCCCCTCCACACCGCAGCGGCTCTTCTATGCATAGTAGCCCTCAGATTGGTTTTCAGGCCACAAATTGCAGGTGCGACATTACCACATCAGGTGTGAGCAATGCTTATGTTACAGAAGCAAAACGGGCCGGAACACAATGCTTGAGACGCCCTGTGCTGTCGCTGAAGCTTTGAATCGTCCCTGTACCCGCACTCTAATTGCATGTATGCTAGCGTGCGTAAAGATCACTCTTTCTCGATCGTGCAGCCTCCTTCTCGTGCCCAAATCCCCCGACTTGTTTTGGACAAGGGTGGGCATCAAAATACTGGTTGCCAAGACAACAGTACAACCCAATTGACTTGTCTTCTGCTTCCCTCCTCAACTCGACATATATCTGGTATCATCATCTTCCTCCTAGTTTGGTAGCCTTGGACTCTACTTTGTGGCATGAGACTATCTACTCTGGTGCTTGCTTCCAAAAACATGTTTAGGTGAGCATCGGCAGGGTCCACCGTCCATCTTTTCCTCTCATAACCTCAGACCAGGCACTGAGTAAGAAGGGGGGCCTCCCTCAGCACATTCGAGCCAGCGCTATTGATTTTTTTGCCGAGTAGCTTATAAGCCAGGTGCCAGCATATGTCGAACAACTCGTTGGACGGCGTATCGAGCAGCATGCCAGCCCCTCTGCAACGCTGCCAGTTAATTCCGGTGACACAAAGGCACTTTACCTCCTCGCTGTCTTGGGCAGGTGGTTTGGTAGGCATATTTACAACTATCGTCATATTGCAAGCGGGGGCATATAGGCATATAGACGTATTGGCAGGTATCACCATATTGACTAACAGCACCATAGTAGGCAGATAGGTTGACCAGGACCCCAGAGAGCTGGTGACGCATCAAGTGCCGCCAGGGGTTTGAGTGACAGCTCCCTGACCAAAAATTTTCTTTCGTGACGTACCTTGCGCTGAGTTTCTTGTACCACAGGGACACAATCATAGTACAGTACAACGTTACAGTACTTGTTCAACCCCTGGGTAGTCGGGTTCCGGCGTTGTGGGGCGCCGCTCTTCCTATCTGAGAACGTACCCAAGTTGCCTAATTAGGCAGGCTGGGCCTATGTGCACCAAGGTGCCGAGACTAGGTGCACCACAGGTGCGTACACGCTGGCGTTATCCACCTTTTCTTTGAATGTAGAACCACTCCAGTATTGTATTCATTACTCCAAGTTTGCAACCAAAGCATCTTGAGTAACAATTTAAGTGGTTATCAGAGCTGCACCGACTTAATTTAAGACGCCTATCTGAGTATCATATCAGTCGTTATTCTGTTGGCCATCTTGTAGTACTTATCCGGTGGGCGGGCGACACAGAATTCAGTACCCGTGAAACGAAACAAACACCATAAAGAGTCAATTTGTGCACCGATATCCGATGTGCTTATGTCACCCTCCAGGTCCATTGAAGGTAGCTCTGGCTGTCTCACCACAGGAAGATAGATTAAGATCTACGTATAGGTGCCCATTCTCTCTGCTCTTACGGGGCCGCTGTGATGCGGTAGACTCATTTATATTATTGAACACGCTGCTCCCCGGAAATTGCGAATAGTGCTATAGCACGGTTGCTCAGCCAACCAAACATACTTGCTCTCAACACAATAACCGCTTCTTTTACACTGCTGTTGTTTGTTTTCCGATCCCTAAATGACTTCGTAATGATTGGAAGCTGAAGCTGGAGCCAGCAAGAAGTACCTCCTGACAAGCTTGGGGTTAGGTATCTTGTTCTTTAGGAATGCAAAATATACTATTGACTCTTTTTAATTGAAAGACAGAAGGTTGTTGTGGGTGGACAAAGGACCGCAATGCGGAAGCACAAAACTGTCATTTCAAAGAACACAGAGCTCAAAAAATCAAGTGGGACAAGGCGTCATGTTTTCATCTTCCTTTGCAGGAGTTTTTTTGGCGGCCCTAAATTCCGCAGAGGACAAGATGCGTCATTTTCTTCAGTCTATGGGGGTAGATTAGTACGATCGGAGGTCGGTGCAACCAGACTAGGGGTAGATGTGACTTACAGAAGTAACGTTCCTGTAGAACGTAGTAGCTGCCTAGAACCAGCGACAGGGCGCCGGCAAGCATTCTTTGCACTGCACATGCTGAAAAGCTAACAAATGCTTCGAAACCACCTAAAGTAAGCTCAATGGGCATCCTCTTCAAGACTGCTCGACAAGGTTTGTATGTGACCTCCGCCGGCATACAAAATAGAGGCTGGAACAGAGACATCAAAGGTAGCTGGCGCCTCATGTAGGGGATGGCAGTAGCAACGATACTGGACGACTTGGTGAAAAACATCATGGTCCCGTGTTTAATCCCCAACAGTACCATCACGTCGCAGGATGCATTCAACCTTTGAGGATCTTCCTTGATGGCTGTGTAGATGTTTCTGCTTGATGTGGCAAGACGAGGGGGATCCGAAATTATATTTCAGCTGTCCGGGTGAGCCTTTCTCGTGTATCTTAGAGTCTCCACCTGTGGTACAGGGGCAGGAACCACGGGGATAAGGCATCCTTCCGCACTCTTGTGGAGATTCCGAGGACTAGGGACAGCTGGTAGGCGGGTGAAGGCTAGCAAGTAGTAGGAACTTTTGTCCAGAGTCAATGCTGAAGGGTGCCAGGCTGCCATCACTTGGCATAGACAGACTTGAGCAAGGTAGAACTTGCAAACAAAGGAAGTTGGAGCACAACATGATGACAGTAATTGAGAAGTCTAAAGATGATCGTCTGTCTACTATGAAAAAAACTCTCGGGAACTTTTGTTACAATGAAGCAGACCAAATCCAAGGCTGAAGGGGCTGAAGCAATGTTAGCAATTAAACAGGAGGAAAATGGGCAGTGAATGGCTGCCAGTAGACCATATGGTGATGGTCAGGATATTTTTTTCTTGACTTTCGGTGCATATCTGCTGTAGAATGTTACTGGAAAAGCGTTTTGCTTAATAGATCTCAGAAGTATCAAAAGTATCAGACGGGTGTACATGTAATTTATTGTGGCCGGGCCTGCGGGAGCATTAGCCTCCCCCAGTTGCGCCATGTGGTTTATTACCTAGATAAGTAGTCAATGAATAAGCGAGGAATGCGCGCTAGTACTAATGAAGAGTCTGTGATTTTAGTCTCGTATGCAGAGGACGTGATCACGTGATCAGACAATTAATACTCCGCTGTATGAATAGTAGGAACGTGGCTGGTGGTTAAATTGTTTAATTGAATAAGTCAGAAGTACTCCTGTATATATGAGATATGGGAGTACATCACTGATAAGGAAAGGGGCAAAGAAGGTGTAGCTCTTACTGGTTGTACAGCTCTTACCATCCATATTCTTCGAACCTCGCAAGACTGCTTTTCTTCCTCTGCAGTGCCTCAGAAATTCACCCATTGCTCTCATAATACTCTGTCAGGCTAAAATTACGTTAGAAAAGATTTGAAATCATATCTCGTTATATCCAAACTACCACTATGATCGAAACTTTATTAACATTTGAAGGGTCTCAAACAAAACAAGTACCAGTTACACTGCCGTTATTGCTACTTCCTAACAGACAATCTGCCTGCACCGGCATTATCACTACAGTTCATCGCTTCATCTCTTGAAACTCCCGAAGCGGCTAACCTGATTGGCACCAAAGCGGCTACAACTTGCACCTAGATGAGGGACTGGCATGATACCGAACACAGACCGCTTTCAAATGTTATACCCAGTTCACGCCATCTACTTTATTTGGATATCCCAGTCCGCAAGACCAATTAGCAAGCTTCTCTATTGCGCAGCACGATGCAACATGCTATGACTCCAGTGTTAAACTACGTTGGGACAATTAAACTCTTCATCGAAAAGTAACATAACAACACGCTTCTTACGTACCATTCAAGAATTCATATGATATTGGGAAGGTTGGATTTTGACCGGCTGCGTTTGTGAGTCTAGGATACAAGGAATCTTGCAATTGCATTTTGGTCTATTCTGGTATTGGGTCCTACAATGGGAGTTCAACTAAAACCCCTAAATGACCAGCTGAAAGATGGTGACCTGTCGGCCATTATCTACTCTATTCATATTCGAACTCTGATATTTGTCATTCTAGTCCGGTATGTCATTCTACGTTTACTATTAGTAGCTATTGAAGTGCTTCATATCAATCGAGATTATGCATACGAAAAATGAGAAAAGGCCCTTGAAAACCTAGTTACAAAGGTCTGGAATGAGAACAACTCACATAGTTGTTTCGCCCGCTTTGGCCTCTTGCTCTTCTACACAACTTGGGAGGTGCGGGAATTTGAAGTTGAAATCTCCAAGTTTGTGCAGCTTTAAAAAAATCACATACGTAAGTATTAAAACTAAATAATCAAACGCAATATATTTCAGAGCTATAACGTGCTTCGAGCGTAGAGGTCTCGTGACTGGGGCACTAACATTCTTACTTAATCTTGTCCGCAGCACGAGGCTGGGGGAGTACAATATGCTTCTGCGGACTACACCTTAGTTTGACCCAAGTGCCCCATACACGTGCAGTGAACATCAAAAGAGCCCAAAACCAGAGCCGTGCTGCCTTACCGCCTCAAATACCGTACATGCAGCATCCTGTCACCCTTGCCTGTCAGTCAACCCATCCCGCACGCACCTCCGATATTCGTTAACCGTTACGCCATCGCCTTCTCCGTATTGCGCGCCCTATGGCTTCACCGTCTTTAGCTTCGTCAGTGAACCCCAACCCAACCCACTCCGGCGGAGGATTCACGCCCTCTCCTCGGCTGCCTGAGCATGACCTCACTACTTTTTTTCTGAATTCAAAGCGCTCACTGGAGTCCAAAGATCTTATCGTCCGCGCTGCCGATCTAGTTAACAACACAAAAGCGGCTTTGGAGCATGCAGCTGTATTACTGCCGGCATGCGTGTATTTGAGGAATGCGCTTGAGGGCCAGCTCGGGGTTGCTAGGGGGCTAAATCAGGTTATGTTGCAAGGAAAGAACGGATTTGTGAGCTATGTGCAGGTGGGATATGCCCCGAAATCACCTGAAAGAGTCGCTCATGATTAAGCTTTCTCTATTTGTTCTGTCCGATGAGTTGAGACTGAAGGGAAGTTTAACAGACTACAACAAAAGATTTTGAAGAAGCCCGCACTGGTTTGACCAATATCCTATCAAATTTGCAAAATACAGTGCTAGACCCAGCATTTACCCCAGAAAGGACAGAACCTAGAACATTACACGACTTCGTTGATGACGCAGGAGTTGATAAGCTGCTTGCGGAGATACACGGCATAATAGGCAAAGCAGAGGTTTGTACCAAATTTCATTAGATACTCAGAGGCTGATGACAGCAGGACTCCATAAATCGATATGGGGAGACGCTGGGTTCGTTCGATCAGGATCTTGCGACTCTGGAGGCAACCGTCTCCAAGCTACCATCGACATCAACCAAACAGCCCTCGATTCTCCACCCAAGCCAAAACCCCGTACCACGGTGTTTGAGTGAGCTGGACCACCTCACTGTAAATTTAGTCGACTCATTTGAAAAACTGAATCATCATTACGAACAATGCGTGGACGCCCTGCGAAGAACTGAGGCACCCTCAATTGAGACATCAACAGTGGGACTTATACATTCGCTTTCCCCCGAAGAGTTTAAAGTACTCGAGAGCGATGCGGAAGCTGTGGAGGATGTTTTGGAGGATATGGCGCATTATATTAACGAAATGGAAAGTATTTATGTGGACCAGGTTAAGGCACATATTGACGCACTAGAGGCATGTCAAAAAGATACAAATGCTGCATTTGCTCAGTTCGAGGAATTTCAAGCGAACCTTGGGAGTTACGTTGTAGCAAGCACTGAGTTCGAAAGCACTCAAAAGGAGTACCAGAGTCTGATCCATCCTGCTTTAGACCGTTTGGCAAGCCTGTCGGACTTTTATGCAGGATTTGCTCGGGCCTATGATGAAATGGTTGTGGAGGTCGGGAGAAGGTTAGGTATCAGAAACAAGATGGAAAGTATCATGAAAAGGGCCTTGTCCGAGATTGAAGAATTATATGAACGTGGGTTAGCCGTATTTTATTGCTTGTATTTCACTAATATTAGCTTGATATCGATACTAAATGATTCATGCAGATGATGCTCAACAAAGGGAAGAATTCAAAAAAGAAACAGGAGAGTATCTCCCAATGGATATCTGGCCTGGGCTTATGGACCCCCCCATGAGGTACAAAGTTGAGGCCATTGGCGGAGATATTCCCATCTTAAAGAAAGAGGTCCTAAAGAAAGCCTTACGGACGGTCAATGGCCTATAGCATATGGCTCTGACCTAGTTTTGGTTTTGCAATTTTTGGAGATTTCTGCTACTCTGGTATTATTTCTACATTGATAATATTCCATGTTGGCCTGTGCATATCAGTAGAAGGGGTTTCGGAATCTGCTGTTCCTGATTTCCTGTCTACTTGTCTAATTTCTGTTTGCCTGGTTCAAGTTTTTTTTCTTCTTTTTAACCATATTGTTAATACCATTGCATTTTGGTCATGAAACTTCGCTGCTCCATGTGTTTCTCATGCAAATTATTCTATTCGTCGCACTCTCGGAAATTCTGTTCTATCGAAGATTAGACCTTATAATGGGGCTGCGCATCGCAAGGTAGAGAAAAAGAAAACCAGGGAGGAGTTCTAGCGATACCACAGAGGCTGGAATCAAATCATACTGGTGATATAGTCAGCTTTCTCTTCGGCGCCTTTGGCACCTTGCTGGGTACATTTTGTACACCAACTAGACTATTTCGTACATATGTTTGTTGTCTTCAAGTTTCGGAACAGTAAAAGGACCCGTATCCGTGCCCGCAGCAGCATTCCTCGTACTCGACGGAATTGGCTGCCCTTTTTGTTCGTTTTGGTCACCCAGAATCTTGTACATCTAAAAGACCTGGTCTCGTGCTGACTACGCAGGGTTTCATGCTTTACAGTCAGCTCCTACGGTAGCGGAGGTCGAACGCAAGGCCGCCTAGTCAGCACCTGATTACGAGATTACAAAATTCAACTGCTTGAGTGCGACCCTGCCACGAGCAGCAAATCGGAGGCGGCGCCCCCAGGATCACCGAGCAAGTGCTTCGCAGGGCGACAAGCCGCAAGTATCCCCACATGCACATGTGAAAATCAATAGGCTTCCGGGAAGCTTGCTCTCGGTCCCTCTTCAATACTGGTACCATTCCCCTAAGCTTGGACCGACCTCATTGCACCTCCTGCTGCTGTCGACAGTAATCCCAGCCCGGGCCCGCTCTCCAGCTACCTTGAGTAGTCGCTCCCTAGGGCACGAGAACAACCAACTTCCCGGGAAGGCCTGTTTATCTCCAGAGCTCGCAAATGTCCGCTCGTCCTTCACCTTCGCAAGTGTCTCCTGCATCTTCATCACACTCGAATCTTCCGAATATACAAAACATCTCTCAGGTGGACCTTCAGTTCCTCCGTCAGACACAGCGTTCCCTAGGTCTATCTCCTGCAAACTCAACTGGGTCTCCGAGTTCGTCTACTACTGGGGGGCTGTCTCTTGATTCGAATGCTCTTGCAGCATTGAGTGCGCACTTTGATGGGTTAATGGCGGCGATAACGGCGCGTGTGCAGACTGTATGATACTAAAAGATGCCCCAATCTGCTTTCTGCTTGAGCTAATTGGATGGCTCAGTTGAGTGAACAAACCCGCGCATCAACACAAGCTATACATAAGAGGTCCAGCCATGTCGTCGACAGAGCAACGTTAGAAATTGAGAACTTACGGGATATTTTACGACAGTGTGATGAACTGGAGACAGAGTTCCTTAAGATTAAGCGGCTAGGGGAGATGACGAAGGGGTTTAGAAACAGGGTCGAGCAGCTGGAACGCAAAGTGCGGCGATAAAGAAAACCCGATAGCAAATGTTCACACCTCCATGCCTAGACTAGATCTGGGTAAATCTATTTCAGAAGCAACGACGAGATGTCCATACAAGTGAGGTATTGTAAATTTTTAATATGTCGTATCCTTTTATTCTTATCAACTTTGGAGTACGGTAAATTGGCGGATCTAGGTTATTCATCATGTGGGGCGCTGGGTCGTTTCATACCTCTGAACTTCAGTGGGATCTTTACGGTGTCGAAGGGATTTGTTGCTTTTTCTTAAGTAATGCAGTTATGTTGATGGTCGTGTCAGAATCCAAACCCATAGTATATAACATTTCTTACTCACATTATGTATATATTCACCACTAGAGGTATTCACTTTTAAGTTGAATGTTCTTTTCCCACAGCGATTTCTCAACATCCGGAGTAGCTGGAATCTTATAGGTAGTATATAGATCAATAGACGAACTTTGGGACTACTTAACAGTATCAATTTCATTCATTCTGAAACTGTAGGTGAGCGGAAAATTGGGTTATCGAAATTATAAAGTCCATTTTTGAACACTGCTATTCTGTATTTCAATTGAACAAACGTGTATTACCCTGGCTTGAGAGTGTATGTTGAAATGTGACGGCGTTAGAAGTGTCTAGTTCAATGCTAGACATTGACATTCTTTTTGTTCATAATGAATGATGACTTGCGCATAAAGGTTCTTAAGCCAAATTTTAGGCATAAATATAACTGTATGTTCTCAATCTGCAAAAGCTCTTGCAAAATTTCCTGCTTCAGATGCCTAATCCTTCAGCAGATTTTTCTCTCAAATTTCTAACTAAGCCAAATTTATCAAATATACCTCTGCTTCATGCGTTAATCTCATGCCATTCTTGTGTGGTAAAAGAGAAATGGTTACTCTGGCTAAAGAGCTCTTTCCGTGATATTCGTACCTCAGATATGAACGAGAAACATTCTTCAGAATCAGAATCCAATGAAGATGTCACTATATGGCCCTGCTTGCTTAACACGAATCAAGCCTTCTGTAGCAAGGAGAAGAGTGTGATGAAATGCTTGTGCCGCGACAATTGCACTCTTGTCATGTGGTATGAGGTGGTCCATTGTGATGAAGCTGCCAATAACACTCCCTTCTTGCTGCTTCTCGTCAAATGTTGCCCGAACGAAGGCTAGGAAGTCCAAGGATTGCTGTTTCATGGATTCTCGGAGCCATTGGGAAGATCCTGCTTGTTGGGTGTCAACCTGTGCAGCTACATCTTAATGTTAGCAAGTGGTAGGCCTCTAGTAAGAATTCAAAGCTGAATTTGAATTACATACCAGCGCCGAAAAATTCAAATTCATCAAACTGCTGGGCGCCGTCGTCTGGAACGCCTCCCAAATACCGTTCCTCATCTCCCTCTTCAATTTGAAAATCTGACTCCAAATTTAAGCCACTGCCTCGCCCACGACCAGCCAAGGGACTGGCACTCATATGTAGGCTGCCACGACCTGTGACGGAAGCAGGTCCAACAGAACTTGAGATCAATGAGCGAGCGGCACTCATATGACCGTGGCCACCGGAAGAATGTATTGCATCTCGTCCGCCTAGACCAATTCGAGAGCCAGCGCGCGAAAGTTGGGCTGATCTGTCCCAGGGCATTACATCCTGATACGCTTCTTTTGCTTGGTACGTATCTTCAGACGCAAACCTGGCAACCTCTACACCCTGTATTCTGTCAATATTGCTCTGTAAGGTCTTTTTTTTGGGGGGGTGGGGGTGGGGGGAGTGGAAGTTCATACATCGTTATTAAACGTAGGTGGATCCAGGTCATTAACGTTCCCATCACCTCTCCCTACATCAGAAGTCCTAATACGTTTGCTATTCTTAATGCCCACAGTATCTCCTGTCCTCTTTACACCCCTACTGCCGAGTCTCTCATTTGCTGTGCCTTTAAAAATTTCAAAAAGTTTTTTACCCGAGAATAGGTTTTTCAAGGCCGGATTTCTCAGCTCTCCACCGATTCCCCACTCTAGAATTATTTTGCTGGCGTTTAGCTTCGCATTATGTGCTTGCTTTGCTAAATTTCGTTTCATAACTTGCTCTTTCATGTTAGCAAGATAATTGTCTCTCCATGTGGCAAGATCTGTAGTCCGAAGTTCGATGTTCTGGTCAAGTGTATTTTTGTTTGGAGCACGGCGCTTTTTTTTCTCTATTTTATCCGCAACTCCTTCATTTCCAGCATCACTCCTCACAACGTTGTCATACTCAGATAGAGTCTCTTCTAAGTTCTCATGGGTTCTAGTATCTGCGAGGCGCATATCGAAATCCCTATTGTTAAGACCTTCAATTCCGGGTTCATACTGCGAGGAAAATCAGTGACCTTATATCCAGAATATAAACAAGGAGATGGTCCTTACATCGAAAAATTTGTTCACTCCCTCTACATGATCTCGTTGCACTTGGCCCAAGATTGCTGAATCAATGTCTAGGCGCTCCCTACCTTGTTGAGGCGTCCGAAGGCTGACAACTTGATTTCGATTGCTAGGCCCTTCCATTGGAGAACTTGGGACGTTGAGTCTTACGAGGTCTTCGGTATCTCTAGCCATTCCATCTTCGCCAAATTCAAAACCGGGATCAGCAAGAAAATCTGCCTCCTCAATGAAATTTGAATTTTGCCATCCAGCATCCTCTCCTACCGTAGAGGAGTTGTTGATTATAGTATGACTACGAGACCCAGCTACTGCTCGAGGGGCTAAGTAAGGTGAGGACATTTGAGAATGCGCGGTAGATCTTCCTACTGTGACCAAGGAAGTATCATCCTCCCAGTTTGGATGCTGTACATCAGAATTAATTATATCGTCGAGTTCCAACAGATCAACACCTGGAATAAAAGCTGGGTCGTCCTGAAGGACATATTGATCTCCTCTGTACTCAAGGTATTAGAACCTGTATTTCATAGCAAGGACGAAGAGCAATACCTTGACTTTCCACTCGCCGCGAGGTCAACAGATACTGAGTTTGTACCTCTACTATACACCTGCTGAACATGCGTCCATACATTTGCCACATCCTGTAGAAAGTAGACATATTGTTGGGAGTAGCACCTGTGAATTTTTTAGTACAGACTTTAGGCCGTGTAGAATGTAGCTCACGAATCTCATAAAAAACTCACTTTGTCACCCCAAATAGCAAGTTGGATTGCAACCTCAGAGCCAAAGGGGCTTCTGGATGTATGATTGCATCGCAAGCTTTGGGAACATCAACTAGAGCATAGATTTAGCTACGAGTTACTGTGATTAATCACAGAAACATAAAGCAAGTTAGCTTACCAGAAAGTAGGTCTTTTCTCTGAACCTTTTTGTAGGTAGACCTAGTACCAAAGGTTGCAACAAGCCTAATTTCAGATGTTAGAATTGGAATAATTGTTACGTTACACATGCAGATTATACTTACCATACTGTAGCAATGCCATGTTTTCGTTGCGTGAGGATCTCATGGGAGTAGAACATCTGAGAAACCCAAGAGATGGGGTCTTTTGTACTCAAGACCCCTTTGACTCGCTCTCAGATTACAATTACACAGCACAGAGAGCAGTTGGGTGGTGGGGGATGAGCATACGGGTCTGCTGTAGTGCCGCGTGTTTGTAGTAGTATTAGTTAGTAGTAGTTGATGTTGCGTGGTAATGTTGTGATGGGTGTGGATTGTGTATAGGAGGAAACAGATGGTTTCCTGACGAAAGTCAGAGGGTGGGCAGTCTGCAGCCGGAGCGCAACTCAAGGCGTGACTACTACCCTTTTCATACTTTCCAATCGGGGCACTACAGAGTGAAGTCGCTTTCGGAGTAGCGGTGCTGATAAGAGGTGGACATACTGGGGCTGCAAGCGTGATGTAGCATCAGGGAGCTCCACACTCGGGATTTGGGGAAGCCTGGTGCCATCCCACGCTCACAAGCACAGCCAGAGATCCACACGGAGTCCGCGTAGCCACGCGGCAATAAAGGACTGCGGCAGAGGTCGATATCGCCTCGTAGTCAGCTCTGTAGATTGCACAGTAACTGCTGAGTGGGTATCGATGCATATGAGCACTGCTATTTCCTCTTCTGGTGTGGAGTGTTAGTTGCAGTACTCGATCAGGAAAGACTCTGGCTTGGCATGGGCCCCTCGTAGCAGCGTTATGCGGAGACGAAGAAGTCCGCACTGCAAACAGGTTAGCAAGCTCCTATTTGATCCTCGCCCTGCAAGGCTCAGGTACCGTAGGCATGGATGCTTGTATTACTGTGGTATTCAAGGCACCGTTTGGGAACGAAGTCTATGAAGAGATTTGATGCTCTAGATTAAAAGGTGCTGTATGAACACTTGTTCAGAACGCACCAGCCCGGAAATGTTTATCAATATAACTGTTTGATGGACGCATGGATGCTAACTGACAAATTAGGTGGATCCCGCAGCGGAAGAACGATTGGACAATCCCAGTCTGTCATCTGCTGCAATGCTCGCTCGAAATGCGCGTCATAGGCTGCTCTCACACCCAATGAGCAATAGCGGTTGCTGCAATGTCAGTCATTGCTACCCCAAGAGTGTGAACATGATACAGCTTGAAGCCGTAGCCAGTGCCGAGGATCTCGTACTGAGGACTGCATAAGGTCTTGTATGCTCAAGGTGAACAAGAAACGTGATTGGTAACCGTTCAGGAGTTATACCACTTGTGTGACTCCTGGTCGTATGAAGGTGCGCAGAATGTACAGCCTCGCGAATGAGTGTAGTCGCATAACCCCCAAAATAGACTTGCGAGCCCACATTGATTCTCTCTCCTACTTTGAGCAGTCGATTTCTTATGCTGAGCGCTGAGCTTGGTACAAGCTATTCGGCCCTTGTTGCGCTGTGCTGTGCAGCTCCACAGGTACATACAAGTAGGCGCTGTACAGCGGTACAACCCACGCCCTTGCAGCTCACTAGCAGTTGCTGGAGTATATATTCTATACAAAACAAATAAAAGTACCCCACAATAACACCCCCTCCCCCTCCCCCCTCCCCCTCCCCCGGCACACAACACCCCCCATCTGTGTCACTGGCCTCCAAACTTTATGCTCTGATTGCCTTTTCTCTTCATTAAACGAGTACTATAGCAGTTCCGTCTCTATAGCACTCAACCCCCTCTATCCTACTGCTATGAATAACTCATCTTCAACTCCCCGTCGCTTGGGGGCCCGAAATCTCAACCAGAAGCAGAAGGAAGCTTCACCGTCACCTCAAAAACATGCAGCTGAGCCATTCACTCCAAGCAATCCACCGCCTCTTACGCCACGTATCAGAGCCGAGCCCTCCGATGAAAAGCTCGGCGGCCTAGGGACCAGTCCGACGAAGCGAAACGGCGGGTCTCAGCTTGCGGATATGTTCGATAGCTCTCTCAGACTGACGCCTACATCTCCGTCCACAAAACCGCAGCCAACCCCCACAAAGAAGCAGCTGCAAAGTATCAACGAGGATGGTCAAGCAACTGAGGTATCGACGCTTAAGATGGACGAAAGAACAGGACTGAAGCGGAGGAATAACAAAGAGAATGCCCACCCAGGTCTCGCAAAGGAGGATACAACAGTTGGTCTGCCACCAGTAACCGAAACGGGGAATCAACCTACCACTGTCCGAAAGATGAAAGGGGAACCAATGCGTTCTTTGACCGTTGAGGAACGGGAGAAACTAGCCAAGCCGCAAGTTAAACGCCTTGCAAATGTTGCCCAACTATGTATGCTACTCATTCCTAGCTATCATGCTTATGGTGATGCGCAGAAGCTTATTTCTTTCCTGTAGACTTTCTGGACTACTATTTTGATTTGCTTACATACGTGCATAACCGGAAACAGCGTCTTGCAAGATTTCGAGAAGAAAATGATCCCGTAGATAATCCCGAAGATTACAAGGCCAATTGGAAACAATATTGCGGAAGGGAGAGAGCAAATCTTCGGAAGCGGAGAACAAGATTGCGACAAAACGATTTTCAGATTCTGACTCAAGTGGGCCAGGGAGGATATGGTCAGGTCTTCCTTGCGCAGAAGAAGGATACCAAGGAAATATGTGCTTTGAAAGTGATGAGCAAGAAGCTTTTGTTCAAATTGGATGAGATCAGACATGTTTTGACTGAGCGGGACATATTGACAGCTGCGAAAAGCCCATGGTTGGTCAAACTGTTGTACGCTTTCCAGGATGAGGAGAATATCTATCTGTCGATGGTTCGTTAACCCCGGAGGGGGTTTGGAGTGCTATTCTAACATTATGATTTTAGGAATATGTCGCTGGTGGTGACTTCCGTACTCTCCTCAACAACACTGGTGTTTTGCACAACCGCCACGCGAGATTTTATGTCGCAGAGATGTTTGCTGCAGTTGATGCCCTCCACAAACTGGGATATATTCATCGAGATTTGAAACCTGAAAACTTTCTAGTTGATTCAACAGGTCATATAAAGCTCACTGACTTTGGGTTGAGTGCGGGGATGCTGAGCCCATCGAGACTTGAAAGTATGCGACTGAAGCTTGATCAAGTCAAAGACATGAAAATCATAGAGAGGTCGACTCTGGAGCGACGTAAAGCCTACAAGACAATGAGAGAGAATGACATTAACTATGTACAATCCATCTCCCGTCATCATCACTGATGAATTGACCAGTTACTAACTTCAAGGCAACAGGCAAACTCTATCGTTGGTTCACCAGACTACATGG
Source organism: Kalaharituber pfeilii (assembly GCA_015179045.1). Classification (NCBI taxonomy): domain Eukaryota; kingdom Fungi; phylum Ascomycota; class Pezizomycetes; order Pezizales; family Pezizaceae; genus Kalaharituber; species Kalaharituber pfeilii. The sequence continues at coordinate 569,039 of WHUZ01000004.1, forward strand.
CACCAGAGGTCCTAAAAGGTGAAGACTACGATTTTACTGTAGACTACTGGTCTCTTGGTTGCATGTTATATGAGGCTCTGGCAGGTTATCCACCATTTGCCGGATCTACAACAGAGGAGACATGGCATAATCTCAAGCACTGGTGGAAAGTACTTCGTAAGCCTGAGTTTGAAGATCCAACATACATTTTATCTCAGAGAACTTGGGATATTATTACCAGGTAATCCAAGAGCCGGTAATACATTCTTATAAATATGCATCATATCTAACAAAGTGCAACTAGATTGATATCAGCTCGTGACTCCCGCTTCCAAAGCATCGAGGAAGTCCAGCGACATCGTTATTTCGCAGATACTGATTGGGAGCATCTACGCGAAGTCAAGGCTCCATTCGTGCCTGATTTGGACTCAGAGACAGATGCAGGCTACTTTGACGACTTCAGCAATGAAGAAGATATGGCGAAATACAAGGAAGTTCACGACAAGCAAATGGCACTCGAGAATTTAGCTGAGCGGAAGGAGAAGTTACATAAGGGGCTATTTGTTGGGTTCACCTTCAGGTAAGCTTCTAATATAGATTGCAGGAGATCACGGCTAAACCCTTTGTATAGACATCGAAAAGAAACAGGGCCAATCATTAACACTGGCGCCTTGTCTCCGAGAAAGCCCGAGAAAGTTACCTCTGACTACGATACGATTTTTTGAATGACTCCGACTTCTCTCCTGCGGGGATTTTGGCAGTTGAAGAAAATTAACATAGCGCGAGATGTAGTAAGGATCGAGACTTGCTTTTGTGTTTGCAAGGAGCCTGTTGCTGGTGTTTGCTTACGTTTGTTTGTTAATACCCATGGGATTTTATACGCTGTATTGATGATTGCACACAATGCTACTCTGATGTTATAGTAGCCACTAGTCAGAACACGTTTTGATTTTTGTCTTTTGATGACTCTTATTCCAAGTGCGAGACGGGAATACCTGTGTTTTTCCTGTTGAGTTTGGCTAGAGATATGGATACCTTGATGCTTATCCTTAAGACGTTTCTTTTGTACAGGACATATTTGTTTAAATGCTCTACATTTCCTGATTTGTGTGCTGGTTTAAGGGAATGGATCGGATTAATGAGCTGTCGCAATCCAAATGAATAACCCTGCGAAAAAGAACAACTTTTGTGATTGAGGTGACAGATGTAGAAACGGAATTAAATTACTTAGTCTTATGTCAAATCCATCAGTATAACCTGACGCAAGCAAGCATAAAAGCCACCATATATTCCGAAAGCAATTTATCCATCCCTTAAAACAGAACAAAAAAACGCCCATATGACCATTATTTACAGTGGCACCAGTTAAGGGAGTCTGACTGCATCGTTTGGCTACAGCTGAACTATGAGTTGCATCAAGTCATCATCTCACCAATTGTACCCAAAACTTCCGCCGGAGGAGCCGAGAGATGCAACAGGTGATCTAACAAAAGTTTATTGACCAATCCCGTAAGTGCGCCTTCTCGCTTCTTGACCTTGCCCGTCCCACCAGAAGGATCGCTCTCCAAACACTCAACATTTGGCTCACGGCCAAGCACAGCCCACCAAATCGCCGGATCGCCAATGCTGTCGCAGAACTCCAGTAACTCTTTAATCCCACCCTGACCATCAAGAGGAAGCCCTACTTCAATCGCAGTTGCAATTGTTTCCGGTGCGCATTTGACGCCAAGTTTGCGCACATATAAATCAATGGCTTGGGCGTGCCGTAGCTTGATGGCTTGTTGTAGGCCGAGGGCGGCAGCGTCACGGTTACTTTCGTCGAGCCCTGCCCCGCGCGAGATGAGCTCCTCGAGGAGTGTGAGATCGATTGAGGAAAATGGTGGTTTAAGGAGGCGGATCGGAAGGGCCACTCCTGTAAGGTCGAGCGGACCGTGCTGGGACTCGCATGTGTGGAGAATATGGACGGTGAAGAAGCGACGAGAGATGAGGTCTGTGAGTGCAGGTGGGTGGTTGTACGCCGAGGAGAGGATTTTCAGTTGCAAGTAGCGGTCTGCCAAGAGGTGGTGGAGACGGGGGGAGGCGAGCGGGAGAGACAAGTTTGTGCTGAGAAGGAAGACCTTCTGAACGAGCTCAGTTGGGAGGAGCTCGAGTGGGGAGAGGGTCTGGAGCTGGAGAACGGCGGGGGAGAGCTTCGATGAGGCGGTGGAGGAGAAGTCCTTTTGCTTCTTGTGCTTTTGCTTGCGCTCTTTGGAGGTTGGGGTTGAGGAACGGGAGGAGCGGGAGGAGCGGGAGGAGCGGGAAGAGCGGGGGGGCTGCTCAAGCTCTCCGGTTGCTCCGGCGTAGCTGGGATGGGTGATGAGCTAGCGCTTCGGGGACGCTTTTGAGACCCTGGCGAGTCGCTGCTGGCACGGCTGCTGCTTTTGCTCTTTCGCTTCTTGTATCTGGAGCTGGTGACGCCAGGAGTGAGGAAGCCCATTGTCCTAGCTTACGGCGTTGGCGACAAGAAATGGTTCCTGGTTCCTCCTCCCTCCCTCGAGGGGTGCGCATGCAGAGGTCGCGGTGATGGCGCAGTGCTGCGGTACGGCACGTGTGGCGCAGTGGTGGTCCGGATCTGCAAGGGCCCGCTACTCCTTGGCATGCGCTCCCACGCGGGGCCTATCTCCAGCTGATACATAGAGCTCCAGAGCCCGCAAGAATACCCACTTCCAGTGAATGAAAGTAAGCCGCATCGTCCTGAGCTCACCGCGAACATGACTTCCGTACCCGCCATTGTTGTCCCAGCGGCGGCGAGGCACACTGCAACGTTCGTTAACCACTTGCCCCCCTCAACACACATACAGTTCCCCAGCTTGTGCATTCCCGGAGCTGCTGCATGCTGATGAAAAGGGCAGGCTTATATTCTTGCATGGATTAGGGGATACCGGATATGGGTGGTATGTGTATTTATCTCCGGGGGAGATAGAGGCAGCTTCGCTGACTTCAGTCATTGAGGTCCCCGATCTCAGAGAACTTTCGGCTGAGGCGGAAGTTCGACGAAGTTGCGTTCATATTCCCGCATGCGCCGCCGATACCGATTACATGTGTGAGGCCTCTTTTATCGGGCATTTCTCGGAAGGGCAGAAGGTGGCTAACAATGGTGGTCTATAGAACATGGGCATGAGAATGCCGGGATGGTACGATATTGTGAGTCTATAGAAAAGTGATTGTACCAACTGAGTGGCTAACATTGTGCTCATAGAAAGATTTTGGCAACTTGAATGCTACGGACGATGAGCAAGGCATGATGAAGAGCGTCACGCACATCAATAAGATCATTTCTGAGCAGACCGACAAAGGAATCCCTCCGGAAAGAATTATCGTCGGCGGTTTCAGTCAGGGTAGTGTCATTGCAATGCTGGTATGACCCTCACAACTGCTGGCACAGTCGCAAGATGTATGCTGATTCGTTCCTCGTAGACTGGCCTTACCTCTGAGCGCTCACTTGGAGGAATCATCTGTCTTTCTGGGTACCTACCTTTCCGCGAGAAAATTGCAAGCATGAGGACCGAGAAAGGAAAGAAATTGCCAATCTTCATGGGCCATGGCACGAAGGACCCAGTGGTAAAGCATGTCTGGGGAGAGATGTCGAGAGACCTCTTGGTAGGCATGGGACAGGATGTTACATGGAAGTCATACCCGGACTTGGAGCACAGTGCCACACCGCAGGAGATTAATGATGTCGAGAAATGGATCGATGCGAGATTGTCTGCGACTGCAAGCAAGGCATAGAGTGGGACTTGTGAATTGTGGATTGGTCGCATGAAGCATGCAGTTGTGCATGCGATTTTGGACATAAGTCACTGCTAATTAGAATGGGTATGGAAAGATAGATGTTTCAAGCCAATAGGAATACCCTTGTAGTAACCAATTCATAAGAGTAACCTATGGTTCAAACCCCTTTTTTTAAGTTTTCTTTTTTAAAAAATAAAGACTTTGAAGTGCGTATAAGGTTTTTCAATGAACTCCCATGCTCCTCCTCCTCCACTGTCCTACCGCCCCTTTGATGTTTGCTTTGTTCCTACCACTTGAGCGTTATCGGGCTCAATCATTCTTCTTATTCAAAGCTTCGGTTTTCGCCTTAATCTCTTCTTTTGATGGTTTGCTTTCAAACACCGACATATCTTGGGGCAGCACTGGCCCGGGGGGTGCCTGAAAGTGTTCTGGGCGAGCTCTAGTAGGCTGCATCTGGTCGCCGGACGACGAGCCCCTGTCAAAAACGCCAGCTTCGGCGGTTTCCTTTGAGGGTATGACGGGGGCGTTAACGTTTTGGTTATCAGACATGGCGTATTTCTGAAAAATACCAAATGTGGTTGATGGAGTGGCAGTAAGGCAGAAGGGTGAAGAGAAGAGACTGATTGGGCGACTTGTAGGTACTTGGTTCAGTAAATTGACAGGGTTGATGCTGTGGTATTCGCGATATCAGTGCGACTGTATGTCTTTGAGATGAGGCTGTGGAGGCGGATTGGGAATGAAGTACTTGTAGGAAGCTCTGCAACAGATATCCTGGGGCTTGTTCCCTTGCGTTTATAATGCCACAAGCAAGAAACGCTGACCGCTGACGTGCCCGGCAATGATTAGAGCTGGCCGACGATCATATGCTATCATAGGTAGGATCGAACGCAAGGAAACGCAGCTAGCTCGTGCAGCCTGCTCGTATTACAGACCCAAAAAAAGCTGAAAAGAACGCTCTCGTTTGATGTTCAATTTATGCTCATCGGTAACTTTTTTTTTTTATGGCCACTTCACCTGCGTCTTCTTCAGCCTGGGCATGAAAAGTAGAAAAAGGAAGCACCTGTTCCCGAAAATCCCGTGAGACCGTGAAGCCCCCGAACTTCAGCTCTCTTTTACCGAGGAATAGCATCTGAATAAGCAAAGTTTCATTTTCCCAACCCCAAGTTTGTTTGCTTGGTCAATCGCGCATTCACAACCTGACTGAGAGCTGTTTGTCGCTTCTTCACCACCACGACGGGAGCCCAAAAGCGGTTGGAACAATAACTCGCGGACAATTGGAGTGAATTCTGTACTAAAGTGTGATTTTCAGGGGTCCTAGAAATATAAAGGTAGAGCGAGTAGGCTTGAAACTAAACGGACATCATAGGTAGAGCTATAAGGGGTTTTGGGAAGCCGTCAGGGCTGGAGGTAGCGTGGTCGGGCAATATACAAGATGTCGTATTATAATTCCGATTTGGTATGTGACAGCTGTTATAGAGTTTCTTGCCCACCCTTCACTTGCTATGCTTTGAGAATAGAACTTTTGTTTATGCTAACATTATTCGACCAGGACGCGTTTACGTTCTATCAGTGAGCGAGCCCCTTCAAACTGAACCCGATGCAATGGAGGTGTGTGTGTGCTAAATCCAGGCCAAACTTTTCTTGTCCCACAGTACGGAGCACGACCATGACTTACATCAGCTGCATCACCCCCCCATCGACACCCGGGGATCCACATCCCACATATACCGCACCCGCACGCGCCGAATTTAAGTAGTTACCTGCCAAGTAATGAGAAGGCCCAAGAGGCCTCACTCCCTGCGTTGGGCCAGGCGCTCTCTGGATCAGTTGGATCGGCGATTGCGAATCTTGCGGTGTACCCACTGGATGTAGTGGTAAAGCGATTACAGGTTCAGCGGGCACTATCCCGTCGGCCGGAGACGAAAAGAGAGAGGGACAAGCGGCTAGAAAGGGAGAGGCTAGAAAAGGACAAGGAAGAAGCGCTACTGGCGTATAGTCAGGATCCTGAAGAAGATGAGAAGGAGGAACGCGAGAGGGTTAAAAAAATTGAGAGGAGGGCAAGGAGGGAGAGGGAAAAGGAAAGAAGAGAAAGGAAGGAGAAGGGAATGGGAATGGTTTTTGATGCCGATAATTCCAACGGCCAAGTCGACGCCTACGGTAACCGTCTGGAGGGTAGGAACGGGAGGCTGGGTAAGCAAGGCTATGACAAAAGTACAGGCTCATACAGAGGATTCCCTTCAGTAATGGACGGTGGTGGGGTAGCGGAGAAGGTCCGGAATCAGCTATTGGAGGAGAGGAAGCAGCGCGCACGTGGAAGCCTCCATGGCAGTGATGTATGGGATGATGATGATGATGATGATTACGCCGGCAGCGGCATCATTGAGGTAACTGAGGAGAAGAAGTGGGAACGGCATAAAGTCATAGAAGATCACAAAGATCTCGAGGGTTACTTTACAGAGGGGGATGAGGTGGAAGAAGAAGAGAACTATACCGGTGTAGCGGATGCGTTTGAGAAGATCTATGATAAGGAGGGTTTGAAAGGACTCTACACGGGTGTGGTGGAAGATACTGTGAATACCATTGGACATGGAATTTGGTATTTTGCTACCTGTAAGTTATGAATGCTAGTATTTGATACTGCACATGATATACATAATGCACTAGATACCTCCTTTATAGCCTCATCCTACTTCCCTTGTCCATAGCCTTATCTTTTCCTTCTTATCCATATATTTAACACGTTCTCCGTTTCATCCCTTTTAAGATGGAAGCGAGCTAATCACTGGCTTTGGTTGCTTGCGATGATGGCCATGAAATGTAGATTCTTTCCTCAGGCAGCAACGCCTCAAGCATCTCCCTCCGCATACAACCTCCTTACCAGTTCTCGAAGAGCTCTCAGTAGGCATCCTAGCAGGCGCCATATCCAAGTTCTTCACCACTCCAATTGCCAACGTCGTTACGAGGAAACAAACCGCCATATACCATACCCGTGCTCATGAGGCTACCAAACGAAAGAAAACGCACGATCACGAGCATAAAAAGAAGCATAAGCACAAGTCTCCCTCCACGGTCTCTATTATACAGGACATCTACGACGAGCATGGTGCAGCGGGGTTCTGGGCAGGATATAAACCAGCGCTGCTGTTAACGATGAATCCGGCTATTACATTCTTGTTATATGAGCTGTTAAAAAAGGGGCTGCCGAAGAAACATAGGGGGAGGCAGACGAAATCACAGACCTTTCTGCTGGGTGCGCTGGCGAAGGCGGTGGCGAGTACGGTGACATATCCATTGGCTGTTGTGAAGACGAGGAGTATGATTAAGACAAGGAAGAAAATGGAAGGGAGTGTCAGGAGGAAAGGCCGTACAAGTACAGACAGTGCGTCATCCACAAGTAGTAGCAGTAGCAGCGACAGCAGCTGTGAGAGCAGCAGCGGAAGTGAGAGTGACAACGAAGGGGGATCTAGAAGGTATAAATTGAGATATAAGTTAAAGTATAAGAAGAAGTTGGCAAAGTATAGGAAGAACAAGGGGGGCACTGCGAGCGGGATGAGGGCCGTGGCGAAGGAGATATGGAAAACAGAGGGTATTAAGGGATTCTATGTTGGTCTGTGGGCGGAGGTGCTGAAAGGTTTCTTTGCGAATGGTAAGTGATAGTTGTAAATAATTAATTTGGGCGCTGTGCTGACTAGGATGAAGGTATATCAATGTTGATTAAGGAAACAATTTTCCATACATTGACATCTATGTACCTCCTTGTACTCCGCGCCCGAAACCGCTCGGAGGACAGGTCCATTGCCGGTACCATGAGTTCTCTCGGCCAGGAGATCTACGAGCGCATTGCGACGAAACAACGGCACGCTGCCGACAAAGCAGATAATGTAGTGCGCGGAGCAGAGGGACTAATTGAACGCGGCAAAGAGCGCTGGAATATCGGCAAAGAGAAGATTATCCGTGGAATCACGGGCAGTGCAGGCGGTACTGTCGGTGGGGTTCTACGGAGTCATAATACTGAAGGAGAGGAAATTACAAGGACAACCACCACGACAACTACTGTGACGGAGAAGATCATGAAACAGGATCTGAACGGGAATGGAAATGCTACAGTTAATGTTGATGTTACAAGCCCTCGCCGCATGGAGAGGAGCAACAGCGTAGAAATGATCAAACGTAAGCTCCAGATGCGGGACGCAGGGCGTGAGAGAGTCCATGAAGGCACCATTCACGATGGTACGCTGAAATTCGGCCGAAACCATCCAAATAGCCCAGGCCTTGAAGGTGCAGGTGTCATTGCCGCAACAACGGCCGCTGCGCCTGTAATCTCAGGAATCACTGACTCGGAGAAGATCCAGGTGCCATCCATCAACACGCGGGAGCGGGTTGCATGCTGGCTCGAGAAAACAGAGAAGGAAGGCCTCGGGATGGGGGCAATTCCAACACCACTTCCACCTCCACCTCCACCTCCAGTAATTCCGATAGTTCCATCTTACTCTTCTCCGCCAGGAGCGATGCATCTTAATACGCCGTTCACGCCGCATGGGAAGGGAAACGGGCTTGAGAGTAGCAGGATAGCAAATGGGGGGCTGCGGACCAGCACGTTTGATGTAACGAAGAGCAGGAATATCATGGACGGGGGAAGTTTCAAGAGGAGTGAGGCGAGGGAGCATCATGTGAATTGGGAGGGGGATGGTCTGAATTGGAAGATGAGGAGGTGAGGGGTCGACAGACATTTGTGCTGGTGCGTTAAGGTCAGAGAGATGAAAGATTGGAAAACCTTTGGGAGGCAGAATCTTTGATTTTCATTTGGGGTTTGGTTTTGTGGGTTTCATTTGATATCCTAATTTTCACGATCTGATACCTATATTTTCATTCTACTACTTTCCTACTTTTCAATTTTCTTCACTGCATCTTTTCTTCATCTCCTGTGACGTCTTTTTATCTTTTAACTCTGGTTTTCTACTCTTTTATTATTTTCGTGAAAAATTCCTATTCTTTCGCCGAGAAACTGCATACGAAGGATGAAGCGCGCGGATGGATCGATCAACACGAAGTCTTCGCATTCCTCACGTCTGATATCAACAACTATTCTGGACTAGAGCGCACTATAGGAACACAGTAGGTATTTCTATACACCCACACTGTTGTGTCGAATGCAATCGCCGGCAGGACAATATCGTTAAGGAGCATCGAACAGAACGCCAACAAAAGCAAATCAAAATGTACAATTTCTGGATACTCATTACTGGAGTTTTGGGGATTTGAGTGTCATTTGGGATAGGACGGGCCATTTCTTCACAAATCTAGACAAAGTTCGCTTCGGATTACCAGGCTGGAGTTGTAGGAGGAGCGGGGTAGTCATGCTTTTAAATTTTCAAGGACCCATTATTTTGTTGGAGAGGGGAGGTGGGTGTAATGGCAGGTGGTCGGCGGATAGGACGAGCGAGCGGTTGCTTACTGGGGTTTTTTAAGGCTCAGCAGGAGAGGGATAAGGGGAAGAATACCAAAGGGGCCAGATATGAATCTGCATGATTTCATGATGCTGATGAATGTAGTTATTATGATGATATGATGGATACGTACTTAAGATATGAATAGCTGAGAGATTGATATGGTATAGAAATATAAATGGTAGCGCTGACCCATACAAGTGGAAGGGAAGGAAGATGTATTACGTCAACTCTAAATGCACGCTTACGTAAACCACCCAGAGCTTATTCCGCCAAGATTTACAACATTGGTCTCATGCCATTATAACATTAGCCCTCACGCCCGAAAAATTCAAGAGATTGAGTTCGCGGGAAGACAACCACACAACTGCAAAACTCCAATCTACCTCGCTGCTGACACCACAATGAAGCGAAAACATTCCGATGACACATCCTCTGCTCCCCCGACATCACTAACAACCGAGTCGAATCTGGACGAGGAAACTACGTTTCAAAATTTGGGACTGGACCCAAGGCTGCTACAGGGAATTGCGAAACTGGAGTTTGCGCATCCTACGGCGGTGCAGGCAAAGGCGATACCATTGGCGTTGGAGGGAAAAGATATATTAGGTGTGTGCGTGAGAGTTATTGGGGTCAGATGCTGTTGTACCAGGGTGACTTGACGCTGACGAAAGGGTCCGAGTGGATAGCGAGAGCGAAGACGGGATCCGGAAAGACGGCGGCATATCTGTTACCAGTGCTACAAAGTATATTGAAGAGGAAAGATGTGGAGGCCGATGATGTATGGAGCCACAATTTATTGAAATTTGCCAAGATGGGAGATTGACAGTGTTTGTGGGACCAGGTCGGGCCGACTGCTCTTATCCTCGTGCCGACACGAGAGCTGGCGGCGCAGGTCCATAAGATGGCGGAGAGGCTGGCTGCGTACTGTGGGAAGGCTATCCGCGTTGTGAATCTAGCGCAGAATGTCAGCGAGCAGGTGCAACAGTGTGTCTCCTTCCTTCACTTGGGTTTGCGTCGATCGCTGAACTTCTCTAACATTCTATACCAGGTCCCTTCTAGCGGAATCCCCAGAAATTGTTGTAGCAACGCCTAGCCGTGCACTCGCCCACATAAACCACTCCCCGCAATCCCTCTCCTCCCATCTCACCCACCTTATCATTGACGAAGCCGACCTTGTCCTTTCCTACGGTTATGAAGATGACCTCCAAGCCGTCGCCAAAGCGCTTCCCAAGGGCCTACAAACCTTTCTTGCCAGTGCTACCCTCACTGACGAAGTTGATACCCTCAGAAAGCTTTTCTGCCGCGCCCCCGTCATCCTGCGAGTCCTAGACGACGACACCACTGGCAGCACTTTTGGTGGCGGCCTCCGACAATTCGTAGTGCGGTGTGCAGAGGACGAGAAATTTCTTCTACTCTACGTCATTTTTAAGCTCAAGTTGATCAAGGGCAAGTCGATTGTCTTTGTTGGCGACATCGATAGGTGTTACAGGGTGAGGTTATTTCTGGAGCAGTTTGGTATTAGGGCGTGCGTGCTGAATTCGGAACTCCCAGTGAATTCGAGACTGCATATTGTGGATCAGTTTAATAAGAATGTGTACGATATTATAATAGCGACGGACGAGAACGAGGTTATGGGGGATGAGCAAGACGATGATATTGATGCTCATGTTGCGGAAGAGGAAGCGGATACCACCAATGCCGGTGGTAGCGAGGGGGAGGGGGAGGGACATGGCAACGCGGACATTGACATGCCTGACGCAGACTCTATCACTCCACCACCAGCCAAAAAGCAGAAAAAGAAGAAAGACACCTTTCAAACCAAAAAGAACAAGCCTCGCCGCAAACGTGATAAGGAATACGGCATATCTCGTGGTATCGATTTTCAGAACGTCTCGTGCGTGCTCAACTTCGATCTTCCGACCACTTCACGCTCGTACACGCACCGTATTGGTCGTACGGCTCGCGCTGGGCGTGCAGGGATGGCACTCAGCTTCGTTGTGCCGGCGAATCTTTTTGGAAAGCATAAGCCCACCACGTTCGCGCAGTGCGAAAACGACGAGAAGGTGCTGGCGCGTATACAGAGACACCAACGGAAGCGCGCTGGCTTGCCATCGAAACCGAAGGCCGGCGAAGACCCTGTGGCAACGGACGTTGTCAAGCCGTACGTCTTTGACATGAAGCAAGTGGATGCGTTCCGGTACCGCATGGAAGACGCCCTCCGGGCAGTGACAAAGGTCAAAATCCGCGAGGCCCGGCTCGCGGAATTGAGGAACGAGTTGGTGAAAAGCGAGAAGCTGAAGCGGTGGTTTGAGGAGAATCCGGGGGAGCTTAAGGCGCTGAGACACGATACGGGTAGCGCGGCAGGGGCGGGAGTGAGGGTATTGCCACATTTGAAGCATGTGCCGGATTATTTGTTGCCCAAGAGGGAGGGACTGGTGACTGCGGGAGGGGAAAGGGGAGGAAGGGAAGCAGGGGTTGGGGTGAAGGTTGGGTTCAGGAAGGAGACGGAAAATAGGATTAGAAGGGCGAGGATGATGAGGAGGAAGGGTGGTGGAGGGAAAGGAGGAGGGAAAGGAGGGAAAGGGAAGGGATCAAGGGATCCATTGAGGACGTTCAAGACGAAGCGGTAGCGGTGGTGGATGGGGATACTAGAGGAGCTTACGAGGAACAGATATTTTTGTAATCTTGTGTTTCCCTTTATTAGAACTGTATAATATGGAACGGAAATATGAGGTATTCAAAGCAAGCAAAATTGTTCATTCTTTTTTACTTTTTTTTTTTTTTTTTTTTTTTTTTGCATCTGTTTAATAGCATCCAATATCATATACAAGCTATCCTCGTCGCCTGAACTCAACTGGTCATTGCTTCAGGGTAATACCCTCCATAAACTGAAAAAAAAAGAAAAAGATATGAAAAGCGAAACTTAAAAAACGGAAAATGAAAAGATAGCAGCTTCTTTTTCCCGCAGCTCAGGTTCTAGAAGGGGAAGTGGAGTTAATATCGGTAGAGGGTGAGAATGGAGGAAGATGGCTGATGTGCTGCTTATACGGGTAGGATAGATACGCAATATAATCACTTCAGGGTAACTTGCCTCTTCAAGAGAAGCTCAACTTGCAACATTGGGCCTATATCTCTGCACCGTATATCTCTACCGTGCTGCCATTCACTACTACAAAGTACAGGAACAGTATTTGACGTTTGCAGCAATAGACATTTGGTAAACGATGCATAGTTACTTTACCGACACTTAGTCTGATATTGCATTAATTTCTGCGAAGCTTTGGACTTACCATAGCTGCGATATAGTGAAGTGCCATACGACTGAGCAGGGGCTGATCCGAGTCTAAATGCATTCGCAATAGCAAACCGTAGGAACCAGCAAGGTGATTGGCTAATGACCGTCTCTTTCGCCGCCCTTTTTCCTCCACAGAAGTTAGCACTCACAAGTTCAATTTTGACCTCCAGTAGCATTAATCATAGCATCCAAGTAGGAGTTTACAGAATTCAATTTCTAGCTATACAGTACATAACTTACCATGACAAAGGCCGTGACCAGTAATTACCAAATGGTAAGTGGGCGAAACAAACCAGCGTGCATTGTCTCCGAAACAGAACAGGTAGAATGTACACTGGAAACATTAGCAAAATTAAATTGCTGTGATGTTGAAGTTTATTCCTAATGGAATTGAGAAAAGGGGACACATCCGGATGTGCGAATCCTGTTATTTTACAAGATTTCCGACAATCCAATTCATAGTCATGAGAAAACCGTCGTATTAGTACATCATGCAGAAAGCAAAAAAAAAAAAGGCAAGAATAACAGGTACTAACACACGAGCATAGGTTATCATTCATAATGTCAGAAAAAAAAAGAAGAAAGCTGAGAGAACACAACCGCTTCCAAGAAAACTACATCTAACAGAATAACATGGCCATCTCCTCCTGCACAACCCTCTCTGCCCTTCTCCTCGTCCTTTGTCCTCTTCCAAACTCCCCTTGCCACACACTCTCCCTAGCACTCTTCACCACCCTACCCCATACCTCTGTCCTCGCCGCATGCCTCAAAAACTCTTTCGTGACTTCCCTTATTCTAGACCTGACTCCCTTCCCGTCATCTGCACCTGCTACCTCGTCCCCTTCCACTTGTGAGTTCCATTCCGCTGCCATCTTTCTCCACCATCCTGTGCTTGCGTGGCTCACTATGCGGAGGTCGCCTCGACGAGTAAAAAACCATTCTGGGTCACTTCTAGGAGGCGCAGTGTTGGATAGTGTAGTAGCATGCCATTCATGCTTGAGCGACGATGTAACCGCAGTGAGATACTCTGCTTTAATGGCTTCGAGCTCCTTGCTAGTGAGCTCATCTTCTACATTTACGTTGTAATTGCGTAGTATTTGTTCGGTGTCCCCGCTACCTCTAGCGAGCTGACGGCAGATGTATCGAAGCGTCCCTGCATCATACATTTCAGGGCCAAGATCGTTGTTCCACAGGTCCATATATTCATCCAGAGAAGCAATCAGCTTGATTAGCAGCGTCGCAAATTCAATTACTTCCCCTCTTTGCCAGCGTGCATATTGACCCGCTTCATTTTCCTCCTCGTTCACTTCCGACGTATTCTCAAGCAACCAGTCCAGGATTGATAGAGAAGGAATCAGACTTTCCATCGTCAATATATACAACACATGCCACGCCCCTATATGTGCATTCGGTGACATGATGGTCGATAGTAATTCCCAACTCGCAGCCACTCCGGGTGTTAATGCCATGAGGGCTGCCTTTAACCATACAGACAGCGAGGATATAACTGATTTCGCGCCAGCAAGCCCGCATGAATCCACGTCTTCCTGAATTCGACTTATAATGTGCGTCGCAGCACGGATGATTGGGGTTGCAAGTATCCACCCTGCTTGGTCTGGGAGATATGCACACTCCATGTACGCAGGGAAAACAGTGTGCAAGAAAAATGCGCGAAGTGTTGGCGGTGTGTCCCCGCCAATCTTTCCACCGCGCTCTTGTTCGCCAGTCAGGGCTCGTATTAGCTGGTCGACAAGGTATTCTTGCTGACCATCAACCGCGGCACGCTCGCAAACCGTCTGGAAGAATGCAGTAAGCTGTTTATGAGCCCGCGGGCTGGATAGCTTGAGGCCATAATTCCGCAGCTTTCCAATCACATACGTTGGATCGGTCGCAGGTAGCGGGAAGGCCGAGGAGTCGGTGAAAAATTTGTCGACAGGTACAATGTCAATGGTGTGCTGTTGAAGGAGCTCGACTACTTGTTGAACGAATAGGACATAGTCGTCATTTTTAGCTGCACTGGAGATGGTCGTATTGCTAGTGGTCCATTGTGTTTGCAAACAGACGTAATTTTCACGCATGGAATCCATCATTGATTGGAGCATTGTCGTATACTCCCGCCGTAGGCAAGGGGCCATCGAAGGGGAGGAAATGTCGTAAGATATACGCATGTTTGCAAGAACCGCTATATGCAAATTAGTGACTGGGCAACCTGTATAGCGAGGCAGAACTTAGGGCAGTGTGGGTGGATACATGAGATCAACGACATCCGCCGGTTCTCGAACTCGCTAAGGGTAATGTTGTAAATTCCCGTTTCTCCTTTTGCAAATGGCAGATTCTCAAGCACAGCATTACCAGGATCACAGTTGAGTATAGCATTAGTGTATTCATGCTGATACTTCAGCATTGACTTGCGCTCAACTAGCGTTCGAAACCAGTACCGTAGGAAGATAGTTTTATTCCCCTGTATTTCAATGAGTACATCTAACTAGAAAAAGTTGATATTGGACACATACGGCATATGCCTCTTTGGAGAGTTCAATGACTTTTGACATATAATAAGCGGTATATTTTCGTGTCTGTACCGTGTCTCGGAAATATGCCCAGCTCTCTCGGCCGTAAGTTTCCAAATAGACGTGCCAACTCTGCTCCAAGGTGAATTAGCTAGCCGACTTTGTAATTGGGCAATGGGATATAGAACCTTAAGTCCCTGTTGAACCAAGTATGCATCAACTCGCGCCCATGTATCAATCATCTTGACAAGCAGGATATCAGCAGGATGTTCATCCGCACCAAGTACACTAGAAACCATTCTGAAGAGTGGCTCATATACGATGGTGATTAGCTGCTCTGCTGCAGCCTTCCTTTCTCCCTGAATGACAAGATCTTCCATTCCAGCCCAGTCTCCATAGTCTTGACTTTCCTCAGTAGACTGCTCAGGAGGTATGGAATCCGTCTGAGGTGGAAGGGCAGAAGTATGCTGACAAGCAGTGAGATACAACATCACCACATCTAGCCCTTCTATTACCAGCTTGTGAGACAGTTTATTGAAAGAACGGAACAGACTGCCAGTTGCTGCTGGGGTCAAAAGCTTCATTACACTTGCCACCTTTCCTTTCATATTGATCATCACTCTACCTAAAGCTCTCACAGCTTCTAGCAGAAAACCCTCAAGCTGTCGTTGGTTCCGCCGGATTGTGTCTTCAAGGTCTACTTCAGAAAGCTCTAAATTTCCCTTCTCCCTTTCAATTTCTAGTTGACGGGTTGCTTCTGCTCTGCATGAGTTGTGTTGGGCTAAAATTTTGTCAGTCAAATCTCCATACCACTCCATTAATGGTACCAGTAGTGACAAATCTTCATCGGTATGAAGCTGGAATCGAATGAGGTATGACCAAGCTCTGATACTGACTGCACATGCCTGAATGTGCGATGATTTTGGATCAACGAGACCCCGGATGGCCGATAATGGCGGACGACAGCTGGGAGGAGATGCCCAGTAGAGTGTGCAAAGAAGGTCGTGATGATTCCGTAGAGCCGTAAGATGCTCAACCCGGAGAACTTCCTCCTTCGGGTATTGCCTTCGATGATTTGGCATTAGACGAAAGACATAGTCACGGATTTTTTTGGTAGAAGTAGTGGTTTTCATAGATGTCAATCCAACGGCTATGACTTTTAAAAGCAGGTGGAAACACCGATCTGACTCTTCAGGTGCTAGGGGAATCTGTTTGTCCAGATTTTGAAGGAACACAGGAGAGCCATGATCTGGTTCGTTCCGCAGATTAGGAAGCATATTAGTTGCAAAGAAGTCAAATAACGTTGTGATCATCGTCTCTGGGTTCCTCCAGCCCATCTCGTGATCAAGTGATGTGTACGTGTATATATAATCCTACAGTAATCGTTGATTGTGCTTCTAGCCGCATTGTGCTTGTAGTGCCCAAATAACGCAGAAGCCAGACGTTTCAGCAGCTCCCAATTTTCGATAGACTCGTGTTCGTGGACGGCATTCTGCGTCACCATGCCTTGTGAGCCAAATTGAAATAGCGGCAACAACGAAAATGTAGTCTTCCAACACCTTTCATAGATGCTTATATCAGAAACTTTCCCTAAATCGTCTGCATGCAGTTCCGTATTCAACATCCTCCAAAACGACATGTTTGGAGATGACAAATGATCAAGGATAAAGATTGTCATAACCCATGCTTCGACTACGTAACTTTCCAATCCAATGCCCCTTTCAAATTGGCTGCGTATTCGTTGCCCTTCATAGCAGTCCCTTACGGCGTCAATACCGCATCGCATTAGCCTTGAGATGAGCGATTTAGAAATCTCTTGAATCTCATTTTCAAGTTGAAGTGAGTATATGGCATCGCCCGTAACGCCTATCGATATTTTGTGAATTTGAAAAGTCAAGAGCAAAAGGAAGCATTGCGTCTGTAGTCCCAGTTTTGTAGCTGGGAGAGCCACGTCCAATTTGCCCGCAATGTTAGCGAACGCGGTTGATATACGTAGAGAACAATTGGCAAGAATTCTGGTAAATCGCTCTGCGAATGATATAAAGTCAACTGAATCTGAAAACCGAAGGATGTCGGCTAAATAATTCGAACAAGCCTGATGAAACGCGTAAGCTTGTACCGCCAGGGACTGACAGTCAACATCGTTATGTGAGTGATTCTCGAAGGCTTTGTCTAATCCATCCAAAATCTTCTCCATAATGTTTTCGAAAGTTGTGGCAATACTATCATAGTAGACATCCCAATGCAGGCTCTGCTCGGCAAAATTAAAATGAAGCGTGCGGGTTAGCTGGGCCCTTTTACCCGCAGGTAATGTATGAAGCGCCCTTTTTAAGCCACCTCCCCGATGAAAGTCTCAGAATTGAAAATAGTGCCGGATTTCAGTGGATGAGTATCAAAATTGACAGAATACTTTATGCCGTATGGTGCGAGGCCCGTGAGCAGCCGAGTCTCATTCACTGGAGTAGGTATGATCCCAGTTGCTGTGCCATCGTCGACAGGAACATGTTCTGGAGCTGGTTGTCGCCGTTCCCGAGTATCCGCGTCGATACGTTGTGGAGTGTTCTTCCTGCGCACTCTCCGCAGAGCAATTCGCGGAATTGGAGGAGGCGGAGACGGAGGGATACCTGATACTTTTGGGACTAGCGATGAGTCCGAAGATGTCGCGAGTTTATGCTTTTGATTTCTAAGAAAAGTCAATGGATTGACGACAAGATCGCTATCTTCCAGGAACCTTCCAAGAGCAGGATGGTTGAATGCAATGGGACGTGCAGGCCTCTGCATTCGTAATATATCAATAAGCGGAGTAGCCGCACGCCGTATTGTGACAGGCCGTTTATAAAATTCGCCGGAAAGTGTCTCTACCTGCCCAGGGGCAGGCCTAGGATGCTTGAGAATAGTTTGACGGCCAGAGGGAGGCTTTGGTAACGTAGGTCTTGCAGATTTGTGTGCTGAAACAGAAGGAATTGATGTCCTTTGCACTATTCCTGTTAATAATGTTTGCCTTGACTTTCTCAACGACTTTGATACTGGATTCTCTATGCGCAGCCGGTGAGGCTCCTCGAACCGTTCTAATATAGGGGAGTTCACAGGCTTCCCACCGGGGTCCCCCATATCCCTATCCTCATATCGTGTTATGTCCCTCGCTCCATCATTGGGTATCTCCTGCAATCCTCTAGTGTACGGTATAACGTCCAGGGTTCCTTCTCTCCATCCTCTTAACACGTCCTGAACATCCTTAGTGTCCGTTTCAGTTTCCAGGCAGAATAATTTTCTTTCTGGTCCACTGCGTGCCTTACGCCCTCGTTTACTTGCTGTCCTGAGGGCAATTTTAAGAAATTGAGGTGGGGAAGTCCCTGAGGTTGCTTTCTGGTGCTTGTAAACATCAACGACACTAAGCCTTGGCGGTGGCTTGATAGCAGATCGGGTATGGGGACTACCCTCCCTCGCGTGCCTCTTGTTCAAGACTTTTGATCGCCCATATCCATAAGATTGAGTATTGCAAGTGCCAGACCCACGTAATTGCCCTGCCTCATCATGGTCACGAGACCGCTTTCTCCTTGTGACATTGAGGGTAGTTTGCTTCTTGCGAGGCCTGGAATATTGCAGCATCGCATCAATTCTATCGTCCTCCATGATGATATCATCGTCAAAGGCAAGCCAACCACCTACTCCACTCCGACTTTGCTGCCTCAACTGAGGTTCCGAGGGCCTTGCTATGCTCGCCGAAGGTATGATTCGTGGTATGTCACTATCACTCTCCGTTTCGTGCGTTGAGCTACCGTCGACTAATGAAAATACATTTTCGTTAGCAGCCCTAGGTTTCCTGGAGAGTTTTGCCCGTGCAATACCGGGTTGTTGAATATTCCGTGACGATGAAGTTTTTTTGGCCTGCTTAGCCTTTTCCTTTTTTGAGGCCTGCCGTTTTTGGTCAAGTTTCCACCATGACGCTGGAAGAACTCCGTTAGTCTTTTTTTGGAGCCGGCGAAGATCTATAGAGGAGTTGCTCGATTCACTGGAGGAAGCGGATGAATCTGACGCGATGGACACTGCTCTAGCTCTTGAGCGAATGGAACTTCGTGGTGGCGTGTCTTCATCGTCGGAATTATTACTCCCCACAACCCCGCTTGAGAATGTATTGACTGAACGCTGACTCAACGGACGTCGTTGAGATGGGCGTACCGGCGAGGAATCATCAGACAGGATGGTGAAGATGTCGATGTTGCGGGGAGGTGGTGTTAAAAGTCTTGCTTTCCGATTGTCTGTAGGTTTTGTAGCAGGGGTAGGATGTTTCAGGATGGGGGGCTGCTTCCAGATTGGTTTCTGTGGCTTGGACCTTGTAGCCTTCCGAGAATATGTATGGGTTAGTTTTCGTCTCTTAACTCCGTTACCCTGAGCTGCAGTATCCTCCCGGATGACTTGTCTGAAAAGCTCATGGACATCAGGTAGGTCATAGTCATCGTCCATCAGCGCCTGATCGGATTGCTCACGAGCATTTTGTATACGAATCTCCTCCGAATGTGAATCCACGAAGGCTGATTGCCTTCGGCTCTGCAGTTGGCTTTCGTCTTCCTCCTCTCCGGATGTTTGATATTCGTCTTCCTCTGGATCCGCTGGAGCAGTAATCTCGGGTTCCTCCGGCTGGATTATGATAGGCTTAATGCCTCTGGCCTTTAAAGTCTGGCGGTACCTTGCTTGCTCAATGAGGTAAGGATTCAGCTGGATGGGCTTCCGCTGGCGGAGATTTCGCAGGGGACCGGATGTGAAATCATCATTAGCAGTAGGGGATATACTTGTTGCCGGATACGCCTCAGTAGATACAGGCGGAATGCTAACAGAGAATTTAGATGTTCTCGGCCGTTGAGAAATTGGAGAAAGAGTGGGTGTTGTCAAATGGGACGGTGGGTCTGACAGGGGTGACGATTCCTGGGATGGAGCGAGTTGGGTATTCTTCGGCGAAGTCCGCGGTTCAGAGGCTTCTCCAATGGGGCTTCCAGGTAGCCTCCCCTTCTCCAGGATAGAAGATGAGACGATTTCGTGCTTTGTAGGTGGCAGAACAGATTTGGTACTGAGCTCTGCTATTTGTACAGCCACGTCTTCATCCGTGTCGGGCTCATTGGAGAGGTCAAGAAGCTGTAGTGCCGGAGCCTTGTCTTTCCCAACCTGAGATTCCTGAGCCACAGTGTTAACAACCCCCGGGACCTCTTGCTCGAAATCTGCACCTAGTGACTGGTTCTCCTCATCATCACTATCGGCCACAAATGTCCGATTTTGTGTGAACAGAAGTGGTGGGTCGTTTGTGTTGTCCTCGCTCCGCAAAATGGGGCCTCCATTAAAGGTCAATTCCAGGCTTTTTGTGTGTGCCGCAGCAGTTCCCGGCTCCTCCCCCTCCCTCTGCCCCTGCCCGAAATCGCTTTCATCGCCATCTGAGTCCGGAACATATCCCCTTTCCCTCCAATTTGTCATGCTTCATATTCCGCACCTAAATCCGGAGATTCCGATGCCGCTGCACGGTTGCGTTTCGCGTGATGCCAGGCTCTTGCGCAGTGGCTTGGGTGGCTGCTCACTGGCGCGATACTTTACACGCTTCGTTAATTGAGTTTTGTGAGAGACGCGTTTCGGGGGCATGACGCGCTAGCGACCTGTCTTGGCAGATTGCGAAGCCACGTGACAGGGGCTGCCTCGAGCGGAAACTGCTTACTTGAAGGCATTTACAGTACTACTTAATATACTTAGTAGTTACAGAAGTACTTGTGCTGCATTCACCTGTCGTGCCCAAGCCATATCCTAGGGACGAGGCTATCCGGTCCCAGCGCTCTTCGCTCCTTTGAAGGTTCTCTTGCGCCGCATATCAGCTTTTTCATGGTTGAAAGTGTCAATTACTGTAAGTACTAAATTATGCAAAAAGCGAGGTAGTGCATAGTACGCATTGCACCCCAATTGGGAGTTGATGAGTACATAATATTCGCCGCTATGCACTACACTCCCTTACTCCACTATGGGGATTATGCAAAGTGTAGTTTAGTTGGCACTGCAGAGTATATCATAGCCTCGTTGGAACTGCCTGCACTGCTCAGAGAAAATACAGCAATCTATATGTACTCTACTCTACATGGTAGAGTATACCCAGTGCTATGGTTGGGGACATCTGTACGCGGAGTAAATTGCACCCCAACTTCAACGCATCTAAAATAAATAGATAAAATTAGTTTCATGCCCTAATATGATAAATCTGACAATGAAGAATAAAGTTACAAAGCGATATCTATTTATTTGATTTTTTGTTGTAGTGTTTCATAGAGTTAAAGATTAGGAGTTTTATGATATATGGAGAGCGGTCATAAATGTCGCTCTTTAGTAATCATATAGTATATAGTAGTCTAGCTAAAAATGGAGAGCAGCTAACTAAAAATGGAATAGAATATGTACGTACTCTACATCCCTTATGCAATACCCCTTTACTACTTGGCTTTATGTTGTGTGCGACTGATGCAATAGATATATGCAAGTTGACAACTAGCACAACTAGGCTAGGATATGTAGAGTGTGACAGAGAGTGATCGGGCGGTAGAAGCAGTAGCAGCAGTGCGAGCAGTTATAAGCAGTAGCAGCAGTAGCAGCAGTGCGGGCAGTGAAGTGGTAGAGTGGTAGCTGTGGGAGAACGGTGGAGCGGTGGAGGTGGGAAGAATACCTTCATCCTACATGGTGCATGTACCCATGTAAATGGAGTGCTTAGTCATCGAACCAAATGTCGCCACGTACAGATGACCCCAACCATACTCAGTTGATTAATTCCTACAGAATGACCCCAAATATGCGTCCCAAAACGGCCCTATTTATGCAACAAAATTCAGGAAGTACCTTCGTACCCAACTAAACAATTATTGGTGCGGAATGAGGTTGCGCATAGCAGCGGATTCAGACGGTAAAGAGGATATAATCGGTATAGGAAATAGAAGACCATAGAATCATGAAACGTCAGTCTGCATCATGGCCATAGCTCAGGTTGCATATGTTCAGCACACCTGACCACTGTGCATGGTGTTTCACTTCAGCGCTGCATATTCTCCAACATATTCCCCTTCGCTAGTACCCTCCCCGTTCGGTCTCGGCGCCAAGCTACAAATTCAAGATCACGTTCTTAGCACTCTATGTTTTTCGCACTGTCAAACATCCAATTGAGCAAACCATGGCGAAGAAAGCTCCCACGCAAACCCTTATCGTCAAGCTCATCGTTGGTGCAGGGCAAGCCTCGCCCTCTCCCCCAGTTGGTCCGGCGCTGGGTAGCAAAGGTGTGAAGTCAATGGATTTTTGCAAGGTTACCGCTCACTCCCGAGAATGCCCCTCCACCAGCTAACAGCTCTCTCCAGGAGTTCAACGCGCGCACAGCAAACATGGCACTCGTAATTCTCCCACCTCTTTCCTTCCGTCCTCATCTACCCTCCGAAACCTCATCGGCAGTAGGCTGAACTGTTGGCACCTCTTTTCTCTGGCGGTGCGGGCGCCGAAAAAATTACAGGGCACACCAATACCATGCCGAGTCACCGTTCGTCCTGACCGCAGCTTCACATTCGATATTCGCACCCCTACAGTCTCATACTTCCTCATGAAAGCCGCCAATGTGCCACTCAAGAAAGGCAAGATGAAAGGAGCGGCAAATCCTGGAAAAGAGTATGTTGGAGATCCGTTGACGCTCAAACACATATACGAGATTGCGAAGATAAAGAGATCGGTAAGTCAATTTTTCGTTCTACGGATTACGTCAGTCACATACATTTACTAAGGTGCTGACACATTGCACAGGAACCACGACTGTCGAGTATATCAGAACATGGAATGGTCAAGTGCATCCTCTGGTCGGCGATGAGTATGGGGATAAAGGTTGTCCCTTAAGGCTGGAATTGGCACTTGATTTAGCATAACACGGTATATAATCCATCCACAGCCTTGTACAATACCCGTACGAAATATATCTTTTCATCATAGATGAGTCAACTCACTTCCAAATTACTCTATCGTGATTCAACCTTGTGTTCGCGGACAGTGATCCGCTGTAGCCTAATTCCTTCTCATCTATTCCGTTGGCCTTTCGCTTGTTTTTCTGATATTTTCAGATTATTATATTTTGTCGGGTGTCTTACCCTAGAGTGAGGTATACCCAAGGCAAGTTGCCGCCACATGTTGATTTGCTGCCTCTGCAATAGATAGGCTTCGTAGGCTGTTGCTGTATGCACCAAACATTTATTGAGTAGGCAGGATAGCGACAGGTAGCACTAGTGGTTCACATATCATGACTGATAAGCCTTGCGGTTGATATACACCGCTGGAATTCCATACAGAACAAAAAAAACATGGATAGACGCCCCCGTGGTGTCACAATCGCTGTGATCCTGCATGCCTCGGCGCCACCGAAGCTGTCGAATTTATCCGGAACACGCATATCTTCAACCTCCAGGCAGTGTTGTCTGGTCCTGTCAAGTTAGCCTCGCGTTGGTGTACAGCCCTCTTCCTTCTGAGCCCCTGTTGCTTAAGGTTCCTGGTAGTAGGAGAACGAAGGTTTACGTCATGCAGGTTACAGCCACCTGTGTACACATGCAGCAGAACAATTAGCACTCGGAAGCAAAGGCGCAACATAATTGAAGAAAGCAGAACAGAGGTAGTTAGCATTATGACTGATATAGGATACAAGTGAGTAAGGCTACAATTGTATACTTTCGTCATGGGAGCCCCGCGCTGACCAACAATGGGCAAAAAGAGTAACGACGGGAGTATGCTTGAAGTGAGGTGTAGAGATGCCATTGCTCATTGGTTTGAGCATCTCTCGCTCATCCATACATCTTGATGCTTACCGGAAACCAAAAGGCTATCGATATTGATGTGGTTTCACGGCGTAAAACGACGAGCAGTGTCTCCATAGCTGGAAAGGCTGCAACAGCAGTAAAACCCCAGCCAACGAAGAGCAGCAGCAGCACGGGATCCCGTCCGCCACGAGTCACCAAAAAGAGAACAAGGATGCTGTATGAATCTTCTAACTGGACCATGCCTCGCCACGACTATTGACGATCAATTAACAACGAAAGTCGCCTCGAGCGCGGTTTCTTTTCTTCCACGTAAGGTAGAGTAGTACCAGATAGGCTGACGCTGGTGACACAACTGAAGGTGCGCTTAGGACGGGGAAGAGTCCCTACATTCCATTGTCATGTCGTGTCATGTCCATCGTCATCTTCATCATCGATATTGACGAGTTCGGGTATTACCAGAGTCACTGCTTTGTGTAGATTGAACAAGTACCAATCTCCATTAACAACTGAGCGAAACAAGCTCTGCACTAGAGTATCCCCAGATTAACGGCAGAAGGTCCGCAACGACTAGGGTATTCACCTAAATTCCCCTATTCCAATAGATTTTTAAAAGAAAAGTCCTTTTTAGTATCCCACTTATGTTTGTAAGCGATTCACATTTTGTTTAGGACCGCGTCTTCAGATAACCAAACTTATGCTCTCCCACAAACTGGGCTTTGAAATTTTGACCAACCCAAATGCAACCTCAGCCCACGTGGGTTGCAATTCATATTTTTGACCAATAAGAAGTGTTTATGCCGCATACATGGGTCTAGGACTTGGCGCGGCATACTGCAGCAAGGTAAAATAAGGTAAGTTGCGCTTCTTAACTGGAAATGTGCGGTTAGGAAGGTTGTTCGATGGGTGGGAGTCGCGCTGCGCATCCCTTTGAGGAGGAATATGGAAAAACAAATAAATACTCTTTGAAGCTCAACACGATATCCCATATCACACTCACCAGATACACTGAGTTCGCCAACGAGAGAGTAGCAGCAGGTTTTGTCTGTATCAATCCCTCTGGGACTTCTTAAAGGTGCCAGCGGCACCGCGTCACCTTGCCAAACACTTTATAGAGTCAAAAGCGCCTGCCCTTCACTAGAAGTCTGCATTGTTGTATTCTGCTGAAGGATCCACAATGAGCATCCTCTCAAGTGCTATAAAAGTATGGGGTTCCTATACCACCATTGAACGGCGAAACATCGCCATCTACATCATCGGTATCATGTTCTACAAGCTTGGCCTCGAGGCCTTCAATGGCTCCATCACCACTTTGGCCGTTGATCGATTTGAGGATCAAGCGTTTCGTAAGCAGGGTATGCTGCAGGGTTTGAACCAGGCTTGTCAGGTATGTACATAAGCATCCTCGGATTTCTTTCTTTATCCTCGTTCATAAAGTCGGGGTAGTTCGCGATGGCCAAATGTGTGATGCTTTTCTTTGGTTAAGTTGATAGAATTTTTTTTTTTTTTTTTTTTTTTTTTTTTTTTTTTTTTTAAATTTAAAAAAATCATTACTAAGTTGATCGAATGCTAATGAACGAGCGTTGGCAACGGTGAAGTGTGTGGGCTCCATTCTTATCGCACCATTGATCAAGCGTTTTCCGACCCGTTCGGTGCTTGCAGCAGCGGTGCTTACGTTCGGCCTGCTCACAGCTCTGTTAATGATTGTTGATGCATCGACTGGTGGAAAAATTAAGCCCGCAGCTCAAGAGAAACCGCATTATGGAACATGGAACCCAGATGGCCTGTTTCCATTGTACTGTGTATGTTCAAAATCACCATTTCGCATGGAAACCACTGCTGATTCAGAGACAACAGGCGTCAGGCATTACGTATGGGATGGTGGAGCTCATTCGCCGTGTGATCCCAAGGGATATTGTAGGAGGGGATGTAAACAAGCTTCGTCGAATGGACGCGATAGTAAGTTTCTCATTGACTATCTAGAAGATAAGAGTGCCGAGAGCTAACAGAATGCTGGTGCAGGTACATATCTTCTATGAGGTTGCTGGTACGAGTGGAGCCATTGCTACCACATATTTGGTGCTTCGTTTAGGCAACAATTACTCTTTTATTGTCACACCAATCTTCTTCACAACCGCCTGTATCGTTTGGTCCTTCATCACGACACTTGAATTTGAAAAGGATCTAGATCTAGCACAGGAGGATCAGAACTATTTCATCCAGTTGGTGCAGGGTATGCAAAGCTTGCCTAGTGCTAGGTTTGCTGTACATTGCTGACTTGGAAACTATCGTCATTTAGGAATCAAGTATTTTGGACTCTCTGTTTGGGTTGGTGCAAAAATTGTGTTTTCCAATCGCAAATTTATCTGGCTTCCCTTAGGGTACGTATGGTCTGGACTGCTGTGCATCTATTCTCCTCCCAGTTCAGTCCTTAGGGATTGAACCGGACTGAAATGTCATCCTTGACTGACGGACCCGTGCATTTAGTTACTCTGTCGCCCTGTATGGCCACCGCTATCTCGAATCTGGAATTGCCCCCATCATCGCGAAACAGATTTTCAAGAAGTCAGCATACTCGCAGATTCTGGTCGGTGGCAGCAACTTTGGCGAACTCCTAGGCGCTGTAATAGTTTTTCTTCTCAACGATGTTGTGCCCACACCAATCCCCTGGCTGCGAGTGGATAGTTTGTTGCTGTTGATTGTGTGGGTGATCCCATTCTATTCGCCGCCTGTAGGACAGGTCAAGTATGCCTGGATTTTGGCAGTCGTATGTACCCTTTTACCTTCTTTCCATCTAGTCTATTATTGGCCACATCTAACCTTACCCTGAACAGATCTTTATGCCAGTATCATTTGGCTGGGCGGCCGGCGATGTTTCCCTTGCTGCTTATATCCAAGCTTGCCTCGCGCGCCGTGAGAATGAGTCTCAACATGTCTCGGCCCTAGGGGCAGTTATGGCATTCCTCTATTCGACTTACATAGTCTTGTACGCCATTCTCCAA
Organism: Kalaharituber pfeilii; assembly: GCA_015179045.1. Lineage (NCBI taxonomy): Eukaryota > Fungi > Ascomycota > Pezizomycetes > Pezizales > Pezizaceae > Kalaharituber > Kalaharituber pfeilii. The sequence continues at coordinate 595,841 of WHUZ01000004.1, forward strand.
CCTGTGCTTGGTCGATATGTTGATGATGAAATCAAGAACGGTGATGGGGCACATGCTGCACTGAGGAACGTTGCGGGTGTTCAGTTCTCGGTCCTCTGTGGCATTTTGCTCCTGAGTACCTTTATCCCAAGAGGAGCACTAGCTGTGAATCCTGCGTTATTGGATGGGGAGAAATTGGAGGGAGAGGTGCCTGGAGATTTGGAGATGAAAGGCAAGATAGAACAGTTCGAGGAAGCTGGCGAAGGAGAGTCAAATGAATTGCAGGTTGCACCAGTGAATAGTAAGGAGGGAAAGAGGAAGAGTTTTGAGGCTAAGGAGGGCCTGGCCGTAGAAATGGCAGTGGCAGCTCACACTTAGTTGGCCCAAAGTCAGCCTTGTGCGGCGTCCAGCCCGAGGCTTGTATTTTGTTTTATTTTTCTTTGAGTAAATTATTCTTTTTTGTTCATAAACTTGCGAGGATATGAGAGGTACTCCTTGTTATATTAAGGTAACGCGCAATTTGAAGGTCCGTTTGATTTAGCAGGCAATATAAGGAAACCAAGTATTGGCTGTTTCGCTCGATAAGACTCAAGCTCTTGTGCACTGTGTTCATTGTTCTTTCGAGGAGGTCGACCAAACAAACACGCGTTTTGTTGGAATTCACCATGACTACTTGCCTATCTTATGGCAATGGCAGGCCAGAATATCAGATTGGGAACACAGGAGCGCTCTAATGCTCTTTGGTGGGAAATTGAATGATTCGAGTGAATGGAAGGCCGGCCTGTGAAAACCCTGGGTTAGTATAATATGCTAATTGCGAAAACTGCTGCTTGCACCCGCATATTAGTCATGGTTGCCTGAACGTTGAAATGCTATATTGGTACACACCGGTTGCTAGGACTACAAGTGTCTCGTGCCCAGCCTCTTTTGGTCACGTGCTCCTTAACTAATAACAGGTATGATAACAGGGAAGTCTGTTCCCGCAGGATTGAAAAACAAAACAACAATTTACGCGCAAAAAGTATTAGTGGTGGTCATCAATTATCTACGGTAAGGTAAGTAGAGTTTGTCATTGTTTTACGTCCCCGACGGTGCCTGGCTATTGCACTTTTTCCGGGACTAGAGTTTGTCATTGTTTTACGTCCCCGACAACATTCGTACATTTTCCGTGTCTTGGCAACAACACTCATTGGCTATGTTCCGCCCGTTATCACCGATCTACGGCACGAAATAGTCCCGTACTTTTTGGAAAACCACGTACCTTACCGTAGATATGCCCCAAACCGCCCCCACTCAACGCAACCCCACACCGCACTGCACCGCATGGTACCAAAAGGAGGCTCTTTGCATCTGAAAAATAGCAAGAAATGCTGAATCTGGATATTCATTAATCAAATTTGATAAAATATTTGAGTCTTGTCTTCCAGCAGAGTTTTTGCCACGGTTGAAATATCGGTTAGCTGCAATATTATCACTCCTATCTATAAGCTCCTGAAGCTCCTCTAAGTCCTCCTCTTCTTCCTCTGAACTATACTCTGAGTTAAACTCCGAGTCTAAATCATACTCCATTGTTGTCATCAAAACATCGATTTCAGCGTCTATTTTCTTCTGTATTGATGCTTTTTGGCTTATACGAGGCATTGCGATTCTGTGATTGTGTTGATATGCGGGGTAGGGGTGAATGAGACTACAATTACAGAGTGCAAGCCTTAGCTTTTTTGCGTTTTGGACCGGTCATCAATTGCCGGCCGCAAATGGCTAGACGTACTCGGGGGTGCGGCAAAGTCTGTGGAATTATGCAGAGCCAAGATACTCACGTGGATTCACGTGGTACTTCTGTTGCTATGGGGTCTATGGAGCCAAGGAAAAGTGGTGTAAAAAAGGACGAAAAGTCTGTGGAAATTTTTGTATGGGAAACCCGCAAAATTTTTCCACAGACTTCTAGTATGATATAATGCTATATACACGCCAACACTAATATATGAGAAAATGCAAAATTCCGTAAAACAACTCAAAAAAAAATATATTGCAACCATGGAACGCACTTGAAAAACTCAAAAAACTTGAAACTTGTAGGAAGAAATAAAAAAAAAAAAAACTCATACCACAAGTGAAAATCAATAGACGTCACCTCCCCATCAGGCTGTTGCTGAAAGAGGGGGGGTTATGTGTCGTATCCTGTATACTTGTATGTAAGGAGGGGCAGGACGGAGATTCTGCTCCTTTCTCCTAACCTACATCATACAAGTACAGTTCTTTCTTAAGATTTCCGGCTTTGAGAGAAGGTATTCTCCCACAGTACTGTTCTCGTGCCCAGCGGAGTACTAGTGCTAGCAGAGGACTGTCAACACTAATAGAAAAAACATTAAGTTAGCTAACAAGTTAGATATAGTAGAAGAGCTATCAAACCTACCTATTGAGCTGAAGCTGCTGATAGAGAGCAATTAGACGTGAAAACAGAGAGCTACCGATACCGGGCTCTCATGATCTACTGTTTATTTTCTGTTGCAACCGCGCGCGTTCAACTTGTTTACTGACTGACCTATCACAGCTGCAGCAGAAGTACCATCTGAATCCACGTGAGTACCTTGGCGCTGCATAATTCCACAGACTTACTGGCAACCCCGAGTACAGGGATATGAAATGTACGGATGTTCCACCTTACCGTACCGTAGATAATTGATGACCACCGCTATTATATTCTCAAGTTTGTTGCTTGTATTTTCTTTTTTAAAGGACCGCTTGCTTTGGAAGTCAGGTTTTCCTTTACTAGCCATCTTAAAGTCCTGGTCCGTCTGGAGTCCCAATGTAAGTACCAATCTCCCACCTAGCATAGCTTGAGCGGGTGCATACGCATAACACGTCCTAAATCTACCACCTCATGAGCATATGCAATCTACACATGAAAGCTCCAGTTTCTACCACCATGAGCCAGCAAACATCCGCTACAACAGCAGCGAGTTCACTTTTACTCCTTCAGGCTCAAGTAACATACATATACTAGTAGCTCCACAGACAGATTCTGCATGTTTCATCCCTGCTTCACCAACGCCGAGGTGGTTCTTCGCCAGGGTCAAGGGCGCACCCGCACAGTAGTCCCGGCAAGTCAGCAAGGTCCCTCATTTTACATAGCCCGTTGCGCAAAACTGTGGTTGTACGGCAGAAGATCTCATCGTGCATGCTGTTCCGTTGCTGAAGTTGACCCCTGTCCTCATTCGCTCGCTACAGAATCTATATTACTGGGAGGCATTTGCAGACTGTCTGATCTTATGAGCTTGCACCCAGGGGAAGCATTGGCCTCGTAAATTCAGGGCGCCTAGAATGCATCAGTAGGACTCTGTTAGGCAAACGGTTGATAGCTTCCTATAGCTTCCGTCCCACACAATACGTCATATCTTCAAGAGCATTATAGAGGGGAAACCGCTTTGCTTAGAGCACAAGACATGAATGGTGCTAATTCCGACTACCATGAAGGCGCAGTTCGATTTACCGGAAAAGTAGTAAAGAAGAAGACAATGCATGCAGTAATAAAAACGCTCATCTGTTTAGGTCCGGTGGCCAATATCAATGCTGCGCAAACCGTCTAGCACTTAAAGCTGCATGTTGATTATTTATCGTCTCTCTATGCACAAGTAGCATATATATAATTATATTCAAGCAGGACAAAGCATCTCTCCAAAAGACAATATGAACCTAGCAAAATATAACTTGAGACTTCAGGGTAATATGTTGTTGCAATTTGCATATTTGAAGCACCATCAGAAGGTCCTGCCGGAATGTTCACGGTATCTTGAGGGAAATGGTGGCTTATAAGAAACTTCCTGATGAAAACCTATCACCAAATTGTGCAGCTCTGTTCATAAGCTCTTTCTTCTGGGCATGGGTTACTTTCCGTCCAAGTGCAAAATCCTTATCCTTATCCCAAACCCGTTTTGAGGGATCGTCTTCCTCCTTCTTATCAGATCTCTTTGCGTGCTGCTCGTATAGCGAGCTTGCTCGATGTTTCTCCTATAATAAGGTCAGCGGCTCGTTAAGAGGTATTGTAGGCTGGAATGGATAACCTACATTGTACTCTCTGATCCTGCGGGCCGTCTCTTCAGCCTCAGCATGACTATTTGTTGGTTTGCTAGGGCCAGCTGCCTCAGTAGCAGGTCTTCTTAATCCCATAACCTCATCATTGAGTCGCTTTTGCTTCTCTGCAGGCGTCTCAGTCCAAAGGGTCATATCTCCACCGCTTCTAACTGGTGCCTTCGCCCCCTTTCCGGTTTGGAATTTTCTAGCACGGATCTTTGTAGGGTCAACCCGCGATGTCCAGTCACTTTCCTTGGGAGGCACCATCATCCAGGAGTCCCGCTGTGGTTTTCCATCTATATCATTTTCTGGTGACTTTGCATCTTCGAATCGGGCGAGTCTTTCGCGCGCAGCACGCTCCTCCTCCTACGAACAATCAATCAAAGGCCTACTAGGAGCGAAACAGGAAGGAATCCACCTCATGGGAAAGGCCAGAGGGCAACGCAGGCCCAATTACATCATCGCCGCTACTATCCTCCTCGTCCTGGTTGGGAGTGCCTTGTGGTTTTTCGTCGAGCGGTGCGGAAGGCGCGGCGGGCCCAATCACTCGTATTCGCTTCTCTGCTGATTCTGAATTATCCGAGCTTGGGACCTCGGGTTTCCCTGGTCCAGTTACTAGTGTAGTAGTTGCAGCCGCAGCAGCGGCAGCGGCAGCAGCAGCCTCTTCTGCTTTTCGCTTGCGTTTAGCAAGAATATGAGGCGGTATTTCTGGCCCAGCTTCCATTGGATATTATCCTATAATCTGTTATACGCGTATGCCGCCGCACGTGGATGGTTGTAATAGTTGAGTGTGGAGTTGCAAGTTCAGAGTTCGAGAAGTAAGCAAGTTGCAGTGCAAGCGGGCAAACCGTTGGCGGTGGCTGTCGTGCACGGGACAAGGCTGCTTAGCCCTCCTTGGTAAGACGCACGTATGCAGGCTCGCTCGATGCACGACACCTGCCCCCACAAACCAAATTCATCATTGCACGCATACCCCTCCCCCGCCGCTTAGGCATCGCTGCTCAGCAAAACCCCAGCCGCACCCGAATAGGAATTATTCTGCCCCGTTTAATAGTGCGAGATCAGCTTCACAAGTGTCGCTTCTGCTGAGAGTGGATCAATCCCTTGCCCAATTGGAAATGCCCATCAAACCGTCTGTCTGCCGATGAGCTTGTTGCCAGAGGGGAGCTCTGTTCTCCATGCGGATGAACATGAGGACGACGGGACTGCAGCCGAGTGGGAAAGCGTGCGTCAGGGATTGGAAAAGACTGCTGTTCAAGGCGCAACTGAGCTAATAGCTACTGGTGAGGCGGAGGGCGGAAGGAAGGCCGAGGAGGCAGAAATTGATAAGGAAGAGACAAAGCCTGGAACCAAGACAGAACAAGATGAAGAGCAAGTAGAAGGTGCAGATGAGGCCGAAAAGCCCGGAAAAATAATGGAATATCTCCAAAACGCAAGGCAGGACAATGCTGAAGAAACGTCAAGTTCGACATTCAAAGGGTATAAAAACATACGTCACGACAGTGTTGAGGATGATGATTACGATACTGGCATGGTACTAGATGGTACCGTGAAATCTTCAAGTGTCCAATTATCACCATCGATTTCGGATGATGCACAATCACTTCATGTTGGTTCCCATATGCTCTACTTGTAAGAGAATTCGAGTGTTGATGGTACATTGCTAGGGCTCAGTCACATCTTCCCCTGCCAATAGCGCATATGGTAGCCGTCTCTCATCATTGTTCCACAGTCCTTCGCCATCTTTACGCCCTTTTGACCGGCGCTTCCAAGCTCGGTTACACGCAAGTTCACCATCACCACTGCCGTCCACCGTCTTCAGCTCAAGTCCAAAAAGGTCATCCTTGGCTGACCAACCTGACGACCAAAATGGAAGCATGGACGACAATGGTGCACCATGGGATGTAATCCGATGGACAAAGCTGAAAAAGATAACAAGTCAATTGTTTTCGGAAGTAGGTAGGCGCAACTTTGGAACTCCAACATGTATATCCATATCCGCCTCGATAGCTATTGGGACCTCAAAGGGAATTATCTTGGTATTTGATTATCTGCAGAATCTGAAAAATGTCATTGGTCCTGGCACAAAGGGTAAGCTATATGGTTTCTGTTGCTACTACGGCTGGTGCTGATGCCTTATAGCGGTTGAATGTGGATCTATCACCGCGATAGCTATTTCTGCAGACCATACAACTATTGCTGGAGGCCATTCTCAGGGTAACATATTTACCTGGGAACTTGCAAAACCAAACCGCCCGTTTCTTGCTATACCCCCAGTAGCATCATCGGTACTTGAATCTCGAAAGGTTGATGGGCATGTCGAAGGAGTGTCAGTTTTACACCTGGGCTTTCTGGGGACGAGGCATACAGCGCTTGTCTCTGCAGATGGTAAAGGGATGGCATTTTCCCACCTCGCCACTCGCGGTTTTGGGGCAATTGTGAGAATTATCAAAACGACGCGAATACTTGGAAGGTATCCTTTTGACGTTCCTGCATCTGGGCGGCCCCGGAGGCCTAGTTCTGTCCTTGCCTTTTCTCCTCTACCACTGGGTAATTCTGTTCAAGCAACAGATTCCATGGGCCTTGTAGCGATTCTTACTCCATACCTCCTTGTTATTATATCCACTACTCCAGTAGCCCAGACACAACACAAAGCCAGTAGACCAAGAGAGATTGCCAACGACAAAGCTCTCAGTGGGTGTCTCGCCTGGTTCCCTGCTGTCAAGTTGAAAGATAACTCGTTAATTGAGAACGCACAGCAGCGGTCCTCTAAACCTAAACTCGCGTACTCATGGTCAAATGTTCTTACTATCCTTGAGCTTTCTATATTGGATCGCGATCCCTCAGAAGATCCAAACCAGCCTCCTACCCTCCAGTTCAAGGCGAAAAGTAGATGGGAGTGTGATGAAGCAATTGTGGCCGTGCAATGGATTAGCAGACAGGTTAAATAACTCGTTGCTGAAGCCCACTGCTGAAGCTGACATTAAATAGATATTGGGTGTTCTTACACTTAGTCAACGGCTGATTATCCTAGAGGAGCCAGCCCTGCGTATGACCGAGACATTTGACCTCATGCCGAAGCAAATAATCCACCACCGGCATTTCCGGTACCATCTAAGGCCTTTGATAGATAATATAGATGAAGAAGAATCATTTCATCCTGCTATTGCTGATGCCTTCTACAATAGCTTCAAAACATACAAAGGGCGGATATTCCTATTAGTATGTCCATTTAACCTAATTTTCGTCATGCTTATAACTGACCTAGAACAGTGTCAGTATGAAGTGTCCGTTGGTGCATTATCAAATTGGGCGGATCGCCTTCTTGCGATGATGGAAGTTGGCGACTTTATAGGGGCCATTCGTCTAGCCACTGCGTACTACGTAGGTGAAGCCGATAAAATTACGGTTGGCCTTCCAGAGGAATCTCACCTGCGGCATCCCCTTGTCAGAGAGAAACTATTGGAGATGATGGCAGCGTCTCTTCGCTACGCTTTTGGTAGATCTGTATCCTCCTCGCGGCCCGAGGCTTTGGGAAAGGATCGTTTGCAGGAGCTAGCCTCAGCCTGCTTTCTTTCCTGTCACTGCATGAATACACTTGGCTTTTTATTTGACGAGGTATTCGAACACTACGAAAGTGGACATCAAGAAGGTATCTTTCTCGAAACACTGGAGCCATACATCCTGGATAGGCGTATTATCTCCATTCCACCAACTGTTGTGAAAGCATTGACCACATATTTCACATCGTTAAATCAAGAAAGCAGGCTGGAAGAAATGATCTGTCACTTGGATACTCTTACAATGGACATTGATCAGGCCACAACATTATGCAAGAAACATAACCTCTATGATGCGCTTATATATGTCTGGAATCGTGCGCTAGGCGACTACATCACACCTATGATCGATCTCCTGTCGTTGCTGAAGCCTCTATCTCAGAACCAGAAATTACCAAATGGCGATTCAATCCATACTGTGAACGCTCTAAAAATTTTTCCTTATTTGTCGTACACCTTGACAGGGAGGATTTACCCTACTGGTGAGCCTCTTTCGGGATCTGAAGCCATCTCCGCCAAAGCTGCATTATACTACTTTCTCTTTCTAGGGAGAACGATAACATGGCCAAGGCAAAGCGGAACTCCTTTTTTTACCAAGTCAGACTCCAGCCCTGAAGAATCGTTTCCATATCTCCGTCTCATACTGCATTTCGATGCTCCAAGTTTTCTCAGCGCATTAAATGAAGCGTTTGAGGACCCATTTCTTAATGGACCGGCGGATCAAATCAGCACCGAAATGAAAGGCGAACCAACTGAGGAGCAAATGTTTGCTCGCTCTGTAAATCGACAATATATCATCACCATACTCCAGGAAGTCATGAATCCCAATGAATTCCTACCACAGGATACAATCTACCTGAACATGTTCATAGCACGAAACTTACCGAAGTATCAACAGTTTATCCTTTTAACTGGCAGTGCCTTGAATAGCGTTCTTGTTGGCCTATGCAATTATCCTGGATCTGACATTGCAGATGATTGCCAACTAAGTGTTGAATACCTGCTTTCTGTGTATCATCCACCTGATATTGATGATATGATCGAATTGTTTACCAGCGCAAAATTCTATCGGGTCTTGAAATCGATATTTCGAGTGGAGAAGCAATACGGGAAATTGTTTGAGGCATATTTAGCTGATGAGGAATCTCCAGGCACTGTTTTTGGGTGCATTGAGGAGTGTCTTCACCCTCGAAGCCTTGTACCAGACAAGCAGCGCGACGAAGTACTGCGGGTCATCAGGAAAAATTCAAGGAAGCTCGTTGATATTGATGTGGAGAAGACAGCAAAATACATAAATCAGTATGCGCCGGAACTTCATGACACGATCATAGACTCAATACAGGACCGATCAGAAGACCAATTCCTATACCTCCGAACTGTTCTTGAACCTCATGTGGAGAAAGAAGGCGGGGACCTCAAAGGGTCCATACTCATTTGCAAAGCGCCGTCTTTGGTGGAGCTCTACGTCCGGCTAATGTGCAAATATGATCCAAAAAATGTGCCAAACTTTGTGGAGCGGTTGCAGCCTGGGGATTTGAATCTGGAAGAGGTTCTGTCGGCTATGGAGGAGAGCGGGGTTGTTGATGCTACAGTCTGTCTTATGGCGAGGGAAGGGAGGGTTAGAGACGCGATGAACAGGTTAATCAAGCATTTACACAGTCTTGAAGCTGCACTGTTGGGCTTATTACAGCTTCAAACCAGCAAGGGTAACGACGATAATGTTGGTGAGCAAATTACGGCAAAAGGGGGGGAGAATGAACTTCTTGAGTCTCTCAAAAAATATACACGGGTAGGCATATGGCTGTGTCAAGGTCATGTACGAACCGATGGACACATATTCAAGGGTAAAGGAAAGGCAAATAAGGATGCGCTGTCGAATGACGAGCTTCTGTGGCTGGATTTCATTGATACAGTTGTCCAGATAGCCAAGAACTGCACGCTGACCATTAAGTCCGCCGTTCAGACCCCTGGCAAAGTCGCACATAATGGGGTCCTTGTTCCTTCAACCCCTTCGATGCCAACTGCTGCTGATCAAACAAATATTACGATACTGGCGATACGGAAGCTAGTGCAAGATGCCTTCACAGCCCTTTTATCATCTACCACTACTTCGCCACTACATAGTGCCAATGCTACAGCCACTTTGATACCTTCAGTTTCAGCAACAAACACATCCTTCCTCCGCATTCTCGGTGGCTTTCTCTCGCGAGCAGCGCTCTCCTCTCCATCACTGGCCGAGCTTCGCTCAGTATTAGCCGGCATTTTCGATGCATACACTTATGAGAGCCAGCTCCTAACCCTCTCCAACAAGCTTCTTGACAAGGACATGTTCGTAAAAGTAAGTGAAGCTGTAGCGTTACGGCGAGCGGGATGGAGACCGCTTGGCCAGACCTGTGAAGTGTGTGGAAGGAGAGCATGGGGACCCGGAGCCGCGGGCGGGATATATGCAGCGTGGGAAAAGAAACGGATAGCAGACTTCAATAAGGAGAGGGAGAAGAAGAAACAAATTGAGGTACAAAGACAGGAGGGGCAGGTTACAAACCGGCTAGGCGGAGAGGGTGCGTGGGGAGGAAATGGGAAGGGCAAAGCGCCCATGCCTAGGAGCTATGCGAGTGTTGCAGCTACTACTGCTTCGTTGGCGCCACAGCAGCAGCGGCCATTGTTAGAGGAGGGGGATACGCGGCAGGAGACTGGGGACTTGGTGGTATTTAGATGTAGGCATGTGTATCACCAGGTGTGTTTAGAAAAGCTTCAGGGTAATGATGTGGAGGAACGGCAAGGGCAAGCTGAGGGGGGGATGAAAATGATGGTGGGCCCCAAAAAGGAAGGAGGAATAAGAGGGGAGGGTGGAGGAGGAAGGGCGTTGAGGTGTGTGGCGTGTGATAAATCGGAGCAGTAGGGCTATTATATTTTCGTAGAGGAGTTTTGTTACGCTTTTTCGTCTGTGATTATTGCCTAGTACTTGTTTGTACATGTCTATTCTTTTTTTTTTTTTTTTTTTTTTTTTTTTTTCCTTTCTTCCCTTCCAGTTGCCCTCCTTTAGCAGAGTCTCCAACCTAACGCAATTTTCTCTCTCCTTCTCCTAATGTTTCTTTTTTCATAAAGAAAATCACAACTAATTCAACAACAAAAACCAGCAAGTCACTTTTCTCAACCGCTCCTCTCTCTCTCTCTCTCTCTCTCTCTCTCTCTCTCCTAGTAACTTTAGCCGAGTTTTTTTGTGATTTCGGGTATTTTTATGCAGAGGAAAAAAAAAAAAAAAAAAAAATAGAATAGTTGCTGTACTTATGCAAGCCAACCCGCTGCCAAAAACTTGTGCCTTATGGCGTGAAGGCTAGGAGGTTATTTGCCCAGGAACGTGGTCGCGAAGTAAGGGGAAATACATATGATATTGAAATAAGAAGTATGCATATTAGCGAGATAGAGATCGGATTAGATCAGTATACTCCCATTTTTTTGTATTTTTATTTTTTGTTTTTTATTTTTTGTTTTTTCTACCCTCATCAAATATACCCCCTATTCGAGGGGCAGATGCTAATACGTAAATTTAGAATTTCATCCTTTTTTTTCTTTTGTCTCCGTCACAATCATGGACCATATAAAACCGCATGCGGCAGAAATAGTCTAGCTAAAAGTCAGTCGAAGATGCGATATCCTTTTCTTCTCTCTCTCTATCTATCTCTGAAGATGAAAGGAAATCAGCTATGATATGTGCATGAAAATTCTGTCTTTTTGCACGATCTCCGGATTCGACTCACAGGCGATTGGAGGAGCACTGGGACGGTATGGAATTCTAAGCCAACATCTTGATTCCTAGGGACGAGTCGGTGTAGATTAGATATGCAGTAGTAGCTCAGCACACATGTATATTTACTTATACTTATGGAAAACTGAGGACAGAAAACAATAGAAAATGCAAAAAGACTTAAGAAAACACCATTAAAAAAAAAAAAAAAAAAAAAATTGCCCCATCAAAAAAATAATACAATAAGCGAAGATAACCAAATTCATAACACATAACAGTATATATATCTAATGGCATACAAAAAAAAAAAAATCCTGTGCTGCTCCCCCACATTACGTAGCTTGCTTCTTACTCGCCGCAGTCCTCCTTTTGATGAAATCCCCCACCTGCTCATACCTTGTCACAAAGAAACTCCTCTTCGCATCACTCTTCCACACCAGCACTCCCAGTTCCTCTGCATACTTCACTGTCGCCTCATACTCCGCCGTCGTCGCAAAGTCCTTCAACAGGTACCCTGGCGTCGGCTTCATCCGCTCACCCTCAATCTGCCACAGCCTAATCTGGTCAACCACAGTAGGGGGAAGGATGGGTGTGTTTTTCCGTAATTGAGGGTGCGCGTGCGCGGTGAGATAGTCAATGATTTGGTCAGCCGTGATACCAGTTTTGATGGCAGCGCGCACGGACTGTCGGGAGATGCGGCCGGACACCATGTTTGGGTAGCGGGAGTTCAAACGGGTGAAAAGGGAGAGAACGGCAATTTGGAGGGGGGAATCTATGGACAGTCACGGAAGGAGGTTAGTCAATCTGAGTTAAATGCTTTGGAGACACGTATTGGCTGGGGAAAAGAAGAAAAAGCAAGATTGAGAGCGAGAAATTACCAGTATATGCGTATAGTCTATAATTAGTCTCTATAACCACAAATCCTTCACTACTAGATGCGTTCTGAAGGACTTTATTAAACCCTGCAGCGACGGACCGCAAGGTCCCCACTTCAGATGTTAAGGAGGTTGCGAGGCGGGTAGGGTAGAATCGTTGAGAGGAGGACTGGTCGCCAGTGTGCTCAATGTTAGCATATCCATACCGATCCATACATATTCAAAAATAGCAGCGGATCCCGGAAGAACATGGGAGTCTATCCGTAGCCAAGCAAGTTGCACGGGCAGGAAAAGAGGAGCAGAGGAGGGGCTAAAAGCAACCTTCCGTGAATAAACAATTCCGTACTCCCGCAAATCTTCCAACATGTGCCTTTGGGTGGGCGTCAACGTCTCCTTCGAGTAGTCTTGCCCAAGCTCGAGACTTCCTAGCATCATGAGGAAATGTAGAACCTCAACTGGGTCCATACGGAGCTACATGGATTGCATGTCAGTTATGGCGGGTTTTGCCGGAAATATGTAGTGAGGGGATGATTTCACTTATTACACACCTCTTCAGCCATATCGAGATATTGGAGTAACAGCGTCCAAAGCTGGGCATTGGCATCTTGTAATAGAAAAGAGAATCCTTGCTGTGTAATCTCCGCTTGTCCATTGGGTGCTCTGAAACAAAGTTAGAATGTGTATAGGGACTTGGAAGGGCCCTGGGATATACTTTTCCATGAGTCCACTCTTCAGCAGCAACTGAATGACGCCGCTTCCAGGCTGGACATCATTCCTTGTGCCCACCATATAGTGTAATATAGCCTCCCATTGTCTCGTTGCATAATCGTCCAAGAAGGCAATATCAACCTTCCTCTTATCTGGTGTCGTACAGGGCACACCAAAGGATCGATGATTGCCGCTACATCGAGTTCGAGCCATGGTCAGCAGATATCCCCAACTTCAACAGTACAGGAATCAAAACATACCCCCCGTCAGTGCCATTCGAAAGCTATCCCGAAATGTCCTATCCAGGCTCAAGTGGCCATCCTTTTCGAATATGATGTGCAGCTTGCGGAGTTTGCCAAAAGCTTCCTCTTTTTCTCTAGGACCCAGTCACATAAGCGTTGCCCAATGCATTGTCGTACGTGTTCCACCACACTCACCTGACACTTTCCGGATTCACCCAGTTGTTGAGTATGCTTATCGACATTGGTCCTTCATGGTAGAGCATTGCCATAACAAAGCTCTTTGCTAGAGATTCGCCACGTAAGCCATATTGTTTACATTCCCCGGTACACCTCTTGCGGCGCCTGCATGTGTGGACCGATCGCGAAGGACGATGCTGGAATGAAGATACCTAAGTGTGGAAGCATGCGGCGAAAGATGGCGAGAGTGGTACATGGTTGCTGATACAGCCGACGGAAGACAGTTTGAGGTAGACCCTGCAAGAGGTATTGTAATTCAGTTTCTGGTCTGCCGAAATAGCTTGGCTCTCGGGACGAATAGGTGTTGTCCAAACCTCAAGATAATCAAAACTTCTCAGGGATCCCGACATGTTGAAAAGACACGGACCGTGCCTGTGTGAACGGGTAAGGTTGGGGAATAAGGTGCAAGGCTTCGCACGCGAGGATCGACGCGGCCGTTTTGGGGACCCTGGTCAAGGGCGCATAGGAAGAGTGGCAGCTCTGCGCAGTTCATGTATGCTCTTTTCCTCATTGCCGTACGTGTCTGCTCAAGGCTATTTTATAGCGTAGACAAGCCTCAGTTTGATTCTTTACGCTTCAGCGCGCGTTCAGTGAATCTTAACTCGGAGCTAAATGGGGGGGCAGTTCATTGCTGCACTAGCAAACTTTATAACATAGTATGAGACATTCGCCCGCGTCTGGGGGCCGAGATGTATGATACGATCGGCGGGCACAGGTCAGAGTTTCTCTTCCGCCAGAAAGCTTGTCCTCCGTTGCGGGCTTACCAGCATATCATAGCATACGCACGGGGTTGGCAGCAGAACATGCGCCACCTGTAGCTAAAATGTGGCGCACTGCACAATGGCTTTATGAGATGTACTCTACTGTACTTAACGCTCGGTGTGGCGCAAGACTGCTCGCGGGTACGCAGATGATCTCATAGCCCTTGTTTGTCTTGTCTGCACGTCAGAAGCTGCCACGCGCAATGGTCACGTGCGTCTCCAGGCCCCGTCTTGGCAGCTTCATCAAGGAAGTCCATACCGTACTGTTGCGGAAGTGGCTCACTATGAGTAACAAGTAACAGCGTTCGTCCAATGGTATAAGAACCGATGTCGGCACAATGACTTCGCTCGAGGCGATTGAAGCGTCTGGCGGTGGCGGTCTTGCTCGTGGGGACTCCTCCAAAGTCGCACGGAGCCCTGCGTACGTTCAACCCATGCTGCTCATCTAGTCGGACCTCCGACTTTGTCCAGCGCAAGGAAAATACAAAATTTGCAACAAGTAAATCTCTCCATTCAGATACAGTACGTGGGTTGCACGGAGCACTGATAGTCGCACGTAACCTGCAGGAACGATCAGATTCGACAGTTCTTTACATCATTACCGCTTTCGTATCCTAGCTGTATTTGACAGCTGCACCCTGCATTGCCAGACAGATTCATCTCGATTCGCACCTCGCTCTCCCTGGGAAGCCGTTTCACAATGCCTCCTATTACGGCCTCGCAGATAGCTGCGCTGCAAAAGAATAGCGGCAATATCAGGAATGTGAGTATCCTTCAGATTGCATTCACACACCCCTCACCCTCACCGAACCCCCCACCACCTTCAATAGTGCGGCTCTGCCGGAACACAAGCTGACGATGTTTGCCCCCACCAGATTTGCATTCTAGCTCACGTTGTAAGTTATTCTGCGGCGCTCACATTCAGATAGTCATTACTGTTCATGTTCTCACACATTCATCCATCTGAACGTTAGGATCACGGCAAAACAAGTTTGAGTGACTGTCTACTCGCAACCAATGGCATCATATCACCAAAGCTGGCCGGCAAGATCCGGTACCTCGACTCGCGGCCTGACGAGCAGCTTCGTGGAATCACAATGGAATCAAGCGCAATTTCACTGTTTTTCAAAATCATGCGGCGCTCACAAGATGCGGCGGAGGCTACGGCTGAGGAGTATCTCATCAACTTGATTGATTCCCCAGGCCACATTGACTTCTCCTCAGAAGTTTCAACTGCTTCACGATTGTGCGACGGTGCCCTGATATTGGTGGATGCAGTGGAAGGTGTATGTTCACAAACAGAAACGGTATTACGACAGACATGGATAGAACATATACGGCCAATACTAGTGATCAACAAGTTGGATAGACTAATTACTGAATTGAGGCTTACTCCGTCAGAGGCCTACATACATATATCGAAGTTATTAGAGCAGGTCAATGCGGTTATGGGAGGCTTCTTTGCTGGAGAGAGAATGGAAGAGGATTTAAAACGGCGAGAGAGGGCTGAGAAGCAATCAACAAGAAAAGCGCAAGATGCAAATACCGATATTGGCCCAGACGCAGAAGGAGTGATGTTTGAAGAGAAGGATGACGAGGACATTTACTTTGCTCCGGAGAAGGGAAATGTCATATTCTCTAGTGCCATTGATGGTTGGGCGTTCACTGTGAAGCAGTTTGCGTCAATATATGAGAGGAAGCTCGGTTTCAAGAACTCGATTTTGGAAAAAGTCCTATGGGGTGACTTTTACCTAGATCCAAAAACGAAAAGGGTCTTGGGGCAAAAGCACTTGAAGGGGCGGACATTAAAGCCAATGTTTGTTCAACTTGTGTTGGATAGTATCTGGGCTGTTTACGAATCTACTGTCATCAAAAGGTTGGTTATTACCTCCTCTTCCTAACTTTCTAGACGTATTCCTTTACACAATCATTGAAGGAATCCTTACTGACATCGCGGCCGTGTTACTCATCGAACTGAATGCAGAGATCAAGAAAAAATCGAAAAAATCGTGAAATCCCTTAATCTCAAAGTCCTTCCTCGCGAAATGAAATCCAAAGACACCCGTGCCCTCCTGATGACTATCTTCTCCCAATGGCTCCCTCTGTCCACGGCAGTCCTCGTCTCCGTCATCGAACAGCTCCCCTCACCACCAGCCGGGCAAAAGCAACGTATTCCTTTGATTCTGGATGGTACCCCTGGACACAATGACATCTCCCCATCTGTTCGAGATGCGCTGGTCAATTTCACCAAGAGCAAAGAAGCACCGGTGGTGGCATACGTCAGTAAGATGGTCGCGGTTCCTGAGTCGGAGCTCAAGAAGAATTGCAGGGTTCAGCTCACAGCGGAGGAAATGAGGGAGTTGGGCCGTCAGAAGAGGCAGCAGATTGCAAGGAAGCTAGCAGAGGAGGCGAATGCGGCGAGTGAACCTGCTACGGACCATGCCACTCCCCCGACTACGGAGATTCCGGATACACAAATACCTTCTGCCGAAGATGCTCCGCCTGTGGAAGATAAGGAACGACTGATTGGCTTTGCACGACTCTATTCTGGTACAATCAAAGTGGGACAGGAACTTTACGTCTTGGGACCAAAGTACAACCCGTCCAGTCCTACGGAACATGTGCAGAAGGTTACGGTCACTGAGCTATACTACATGATGGGCCGCGACCTGCAAGTCCTGGATGAGGTTCCTGCAGGAAATGTCTTCGGCATTGGAGGCCTTGAGGGAAAGCTTTTGAAAAATGGCACGCTATGCAGCGTAAATCAGGGCGGAGTGAATTTCGCTGGCATTGGGATGGGAGGAACACCGATCGTGCGGGTGGCTTTGGAGCCCAAGAACCCGAGTGAACTGAACAAGATGATTGACGGGCTGAAGATGCTAGAGCAAGCTGATCCCTGTGCGGAGTATATCGTGCAAGATACTGGCGAGCATGTTATTTTGACCGCTGGTGAACTGCATCTTGAAGTAAGTTTTGCTGTTACCCTGAGAGTCGGTTATAATCACGTGATACTGAATTCTCAACTTTGCAATGTAGCGATGTTTGAAAGACCTCCGGGAAAGGTTTGCAAAAATCGAGATTCAGGCATCACCACCAATTGTGCCATATAGAGAGACTATTGTTTCCGTACCGGACATGGCACCTCCAAAAGAAAAAGATAAGGATCTACCCAGGGGAACCACCGTTGGGGTTACCCCGTCGTCGAATATTAGCATCAAGATCCAGACGAGGCCACTGCCTGCTGCGGTGACGCAGTACCTGATTCGCAACAGTTTGGCAATCAAGAAGATGAATTCCGAGTATGCGGAGCGGGAGAGTGTAAATCGGCGTGCAAGAGGTGAGGTGATAAAAGAGCAGAGTAATGAAGAGGGAGAGGAAACACCGGAGGCAACAGACGAGACGGGGGGCAGGGAGTGGAAAACGATGAGATTAAGGACGAACAATCTGGTGAGGCAAACGAGCAGCAGAAAATAGAGCCTGCAAGTGCAGCTGGAGGAACAACAACCGCAGAACCAAAGGAAGCAGCAACAAAGAATGATTTGGACGAGAACGATGCGGTGTTAGAGGCCAACAAAACCAGAGTATTGACTCTAGCTGAATTCAAGAAGGGCCTTCAAGAGGTCTTTGAAAATGAGTGTCCACCCAACGAAAAAGACACCTGGGCAAATGTGGTTAACAATATCGCCGCTTTCGGCCCCAGGCGGATTGGCCCTAATATCCTCGTCGACGCTACCGGCACAGGCCTCTTTCGACACCTTCTCAACACCAATTCCACGTCCAACGCCATTGCTGAGACTACAAGCCACTCGCTCGATATTAGTCCAATCCTGCTGCACTCCTTCCAGCTATTCACCGCCTCTGGCCCTCTCTGTGCTGAGCCGCTGCAGGGTGTAGCGATCTTCATCCACTCCATCACAATACCGGAAATGCTCGACCCCAGCACACTTAACCCTCGCCAGTTCCGTGGAGAGCTCTTGACCCTCGCGGCGTCGGCGTATAAGTCGACTTTCTCGGACTGGTCCCCGCGGCTGCTGCTCGCTGTATACATCGTGACGATTCTCGTGCCTCCTGCGGCCCTGGGACGGGTCTACACTGTCATCACCCGTCGACGGGGTCGAATTCTGTCCGAAGAAATGAGGGAGGGGACGCCGTATTTCACCATCACTGCTACGCTACCAGTCAAGGAAAGCTTTGGGTTTAGTGATGAACTGAGAAAGAGGACGAGCGGGGAGGCGGCGAGTCCGCAAATGGTCTGGGGGGGTTATGAAGTGGTGGTAGACGAGGACCCTTGGTGGACGCCGTTGACGGAGGAGGAGTTGGAAGACTGGGGGGAGGGAGGAGGGGTGGAGAAGGAGGGGGTAGCAACTGTCAGAGGGTGGGTCGAGGAAGTGAGGATGAGGAAAGGGTTGTTTGTGCAGGGGAGAAAGTTAGTGGTGGGGGCGGAGAAACAGAAGACGTTGAAGAGGTAAGGTTGTAACAGAGTGAAGTGCTGTTGGGAAAGAGAGGGTGGTGGAGGAAAAATGGAGGCTTCTGGAAGGTATTTTGTTCACAGGGAGCGTGTATCTCTGATTTGCTTTTGTGCGAAAGAGTGAAATCTGATGAAATTAATAAATTGCTTAGAAGTATCATGGCTCAAGCAGAGCAGGGATTGCGTGTGTTCGGGGTAATTTTCCGCAAGGAGCGTTTTCCATAATAAGTTTATACTGTCTATATCATATTAAAATGAAAAAAAAAAAGAGTAAAAAGCCAATTACCGCCCATCCTAATGCATACATTCATCTATTCACTAAAAAAGCACATGATATCATAAACAGGGTCCAAATATACAAACACCCCTTCAAACTCCCTCCCCTCTCTCTGTTTTCCTCAACTCCCCCAGCCAGTCCCTCCATTTACTCCCCGCCTTCCCCACCTTCCGCCTTCGCCTCCTCTTCTCTCTCCTTCCTCATCTTCTGCGCCATCTCCCTCATCCGCATCAACGTCACGCTCTCATAATCCTTCGCCGACATCCCTGGTGTACGGCTACTAGAGGGCGTTGAAGGCGATGCTCCAGGGGGACGGAACGAGAATCTCGGGGCTGCTGTTGTGCCGTTACCTGTTAATGTTGATGATAATGATGGTGGAGGGGTTGGTGCGGGCGCTGCAGCTGCTGTCGGTATCGACGTGGTTCCACCATATCCATTGCGCTCTGGGGCTGGAGACTTCGGTGTTGAGGAAGCGTTAACTCCCGGGGGCCGCCAGTCCTCCCCGCGGCCCCCAGCCCACTTGACCTCCTTGACTCTTTCCCACAAGTCTTTATTCCCCTTGCCGGCCCCGCTGGTTTCTCGGTCCCTGAATGCACAAACGGCCGCGTGCGCGTCCTTGATGTCTTTGAATACGACCACTGCCGTTAGTAGCTTCCTTTTCTTGGATAAGTTGCTAGGGGTGGTAGAGGTGGGGCTGTCGCGAATTAAGCAATCCGAAACTTCGCCGAAGGGGGTGAAAAGCGGCATGATAGATTCCGAGGTCAGTTGGGGGTCGGCCGGATCAGAGGGGCGCCGAAGCTTGACGATGAGTGTGCGGTCGAGGTCGGAGAATTGTGATGTCTCCGTCTGCATAGCGCTAGTATCCATACTAGCATTTGTGCTGTCCGTCGGCTCTTCTGCCTCTCGCCTTCTCCTCCGCTCTTCCTCCTCCTTCTCCTCCATCTCCGCTCTCCTCAGCGCCTCCTCCTTTTTCATCCTCAGCCTTGCCCCTCTTCCTCTAGCCTCTGGAGCTGCCTCTCATATTCTCTCTCCTCATCCGTCTTCATCTTCATGCTCTTCCCCATCCCCCCAATGCCCACCCCAGCCCCTGCAGCTGCCGCTGCCGCTGCCCGCTCACGGTCCTCCAGTTCCTCCTTTAACCTACGTCTCTCCCCTTCCATCCCCTCCACCTTCCTCTTCCTGACCAGCCTCGCCACCAATGCATTATCGTACGCGGCCTTGGTCGCAGGATCGCTCAGCACACCGTATGCGGTTGTCAGTAAGTGGAATATTTGCACGGCGTCCGGTGAAGGGTTTTTATCAGGATGGTAGCGGAGGGAAGTCTTGCGGTAGGATTTTCGGAGAAGGGCAGGCGGGATTGGGGGTGGGATGGGAACGGAGGCGCTGGGCGAGTATTCGGGAGGGAGGGAGAGGAGAGCGTAGAAGTCGGTGGTGGAGGCGTGGGAGGCGGCGTCGGATGCCATCGCGGCGGGTGTTTATGGCGTCTGGTGCTCTTACTGGGCGAGGAGGAGGGAATGGGGTCGCAAAAGCGCGACTGAGGGGCTGAAGCTGGGGTGCTCTCAAGATGTGCTGCGCAGTGGTATTGGTTGGTCGGAATGCGTGGCAGAGTAGTTGAAGCACTTGTGTGCATAAAGGCTTGGCACCGCCGCGGCCGGGCGTCAGCATACTTGTAGGCAGGGCGTATGTTAGGTAGAAGATGATGGATTTTTATCATAAGTATCAAGTCCCTGTATTCTTCAGTAGACTGTGATTCAGCGGGGATCAACACAGCCTATCATAATGTCCTGCAATTCCCGTGGCTGCGATATCCGCAATAAGTCGCAGGGCAAGCGAGAGGTGTTGCATTGCGGGGCAGATCATTACCGCTTCTGATTCGGAGGGTGCTATTGGGAGAAATAATCATACATATGACGAGGTCCCTTCAAGTTAGTGAGAGGCTGTGAGTACGAGACAATTTAAACTACCGCTACCTCCGATACCACTACAACGTTCCGGTTTTCGGCACTTCGGACCGTGTTGATGCTAAAAGCGTCCTGAGTCTTCGCATATCGTTACGGCAGCTAACATTACCCCGATATTGGATGACCTTCAGTCATCTGCCAGCCGAGAGTGCTTCAACATCAGAAATCGGCTTCGCACATGACTCTGCTTTGCATGCAGAAGGGCTTCGTCTCAAGCGTTGGGAGCATGCTGGGTTTAGTCTCGTAACCAGACGCTGACTACCTTCTTACATCATCAGGAACCGGCGCCGGCGTGCCAAGGCAAGCCTTCCACCAGCATAAAACCGTAAGGCTGCACTGGGACGCTAAAGAGTGAAATCTTGGCGCAGCAGCGAGGAAAATGGATGCCCCCAGTGAGTACTTTGTAGCTGAACCAGCGCAAGCCAGCACAGCGGTCAATTGCGTCCCCGCTCCTCCCCCTCAGTCTGCATCTGCACGCACCAGTCAGGCCGATCTCCCGTCAGCCACAGCACCGCAATGGCCCGCAAGTCCAAAAAGTCCAAAGGCCTGCCCTCGACCGTCGGCCAAAACCTCGATACAGAGCTCCTCGAAAACGCATTCACGAGCGTCAACCTCAGCTCCACCGCCATCAAGCCTGAGAACCGCTCGAAAAGGCGGACTCGGGGCGCTGAGGAGGACAGTCATGACGGCGGGCGCTCAACCACCTTGCCAGGCTACGAAGACATGCCGCGGTCGTTCGAGAAGGGAAAGCGGAGCCGCAAGGAACGCCCGGGGCGGCTCCCGATCAAGACGATGGACGGGGCGGTAAAGCAGGTCGATGTCACACCTGCTGAGGACTCGGAAGACTCACAGGACTCAGAGGACGAGGAACCCTTTGCCGGATTCAGCGACAATGACAAAGAGGGTGAGATACAGGATGATGTTGATGCAGCGCAAGCTGGAGAAGAAGCCGGGCAGTCATATAAGCCTCTCTCGAAGGCCGCTCAGCGCCAGCAAATACTCGAGGCCAAAGAAGAACTCGCACAAATCGCACTCACACTCAGCGAGGACCCTGAAGAAAATGCATGTTACGTCCCGGGACTCATATATTCCTCATATTCCCCTTACCCTACCCTCCGTCACACCTGCGTGACGCACTCAGCTGCTGACATCCCGTCTCCACCTCACAGATCCACCTCCTCCGCCGCCTCCGCGAAATTTCTTACTCCCGTCTCCCAACCATCCAAAAACTTGCCCTCGGCACCCAACTTGCCGTCTTCAAGAACATCATCCCAGGCTACCGCATCCGCCCTCTCACTGAAGAAGAACAATCCGCCAAAGTCACCAAGGATGTCAAGAAACTGCGCAGCTACGAACAAGCACTTGTATCGGCTTATCAGCAATATGTCGAGATGCTTGCTGCCCTTGCCAGAGGCATCCCCCCTGCTCCACTGAACAAGGCAAGCAGGAATCATCTTCCGGCGCCAATACCTACCGCAGAACTTGCGCACCTAGCCATTACATGCGCATCCAGCCTCGCCCTCAGCATCCCCCACTTCAACTTCCGCACTGACTTGCTTCGGATACTTGTTGATAAGCTCTCAAAGCGTCACGTTGACTCATCCCACACAAAAGCCCGTGAAGCCGTTGAAGAGCTTTTCCGTACCGACGAGGATGGTAATGCATCCCTTGATGCCGTCCGTCTTCTTGTGCGCATGTTCAAAGCCAAGCACTTCCGGGTCCACGAGTCCGTCCTCAATACCTTCCTATCCCTTCGCCTACTTTCCGAACTGGACGTCAAAGCCTCAACAGACAAGGTTGACCGCAGAGGTACCCCTACAAATGAAGAAAATACAGGAAAGAAACGCAAGCGTGGCGGTGACGATTCCAAAAAGGCTTTCAAGACTAAACGCGCCAGAAAATTAGAGAGGGAACAGAACGCAGTCTTGAAGGAGCTGAAGGAGGCAGATGCGGTCGTCAGCCACGAGGAGAAGGAGAAAATGCAGAGTGAGATACTGAAGATGGTGTTTAGTGTGTATTTTAGAATTTTGAAGGATAAGCCACAAGGGGGGCTGATGGCGGCGACCCTTGAAGGACTTGCAAAGTAAGTCCATCTCATTCCTTACCTCCCTATTTAGACATTACCCTGAATCGTGCGAACTCACCAGCAATAATGCAGGTTCGCCCACCTCATCAATATCGACTTCTTCACGACCCTCCTGACTGCCCTCAAAGAGCTCATCCTGGACTCCTCTGCTCTATCCTCACCGTACTTCCCTCCCTTCACCACTACCTCCACATCCCAATCCGACATATCCTCAACCCTCCTCCACCTGCAACAGTCCCAGCCTACTCGTGAGGCCCTTCTATGTACTGCGACCGCCTTCGCCCTTCTCTCAGGCCAAACCTCCGGCGCGAGCAGCAACAAGCCCCTTGTGCCCCTCGACCTAACCTTCTTCGCATCGAGGCTATACACTCTCCTCCTTCCGCTCGCCCTCAACCCGGATCTAGAACTGAACCACAAGTCACTCCGCTTGCCTGAGCCCTCTCCATACCCATCCCAGCAGCAACCGAGCAGCTCCCCGCACCCCTCAGACACCTCCACAATAAAAAAGGTAGGAAAGGAGTCCAAGAATGTGAACCTGTCTACACAGTCTGCCCTGCTGCTCCGCTCTCTATCGTCTCTCTTGACCCCGCCTCACCCGCCGCGGCCGACGCCTTCTCGCGCATCAGCATTCACGAAACGCTTACTTACGTTTTGCCTCGCGGCGCCAGAGAAGACGAATATTGCAACCCTTGGGCTCTTGAAGGATGCCGAGCGCAAGAACAGAGGCCCCACGGGTGGTGCAGTGAGAGGTGTATTTCGGATCGGGGAGAAGGGGGGAGAAGGGAGCTGGAGGGGGTGGGTTGTAGAGGAGGAGGAAGATGAGGAGGAAGAATTAGAGGAGCGCAAGGGTGATGGTGGGGAGAAGGGGGGAAGGAGCGGAGAGGAGATAGAGGGGATAGAGGAAAGGTGCAACGGGTTGAGGGCAACGGCGTGGGAGGTAGATTTGTTGAGGAGGCATTATTCGCCGAAAGTAAGGGGCGCCGTGGAGGAGGTAGTCGGGGGAATGGGAGAAGTGACAACAGAGGGTGGTGGCGGCGGCGGTGGGAGAGGGAGGAGATAATAGCAGTAAAAATGGAGGGGGTATTTCCTTTGTGTGGTTGTTTTGTATTATATGTATTTATAGTTACTGCTTTTGTTTTGTGCATTCGCACTCTCACTGAGGTCGGATATATATCACCGATGATCAATCTCATTATAGAAAGATTCCTCCATCGGGAATCGTTGCCCCTCTTCCATCGATACTGGATGATGTCCACCTAATCCACCATCAGGGCCCATCAAGACTACCCTATAACTCATGGCCGCAATGACACGACTCGACAGCCATACCATACCATATACATACAAAATCCAATTCTCTATCTCTGTCTTATACACACCAAAGATCCATATATCAAAAAAGGCCCAAGGAACGAACAATGGAGACTGCCAAAAGCATATAACCAAAGCTCTAACGATACGTACAAGTGCCGATATGTACATGTACATCTCTACTCTAACTCAGCTACAGTAGCAGCAAGCAGCATCAAGACGCAGGAGCGGTAAACAAAATTCAAAAATAGCAAAAGTAGTCGGTAAGCTCTCATCACCTCTGATTCTCCTTTTCTATTTAAAAAATAAAAATAAAAAATAAAAAAATAAAAAATAAAAAATAAAAAATAACAAATTCACGCACAAAAGGAGCATTTCGACCCATTATTTATAACTTACTCTGTACCTCTTTTGCACATGTTACACTGTCTCATTCAATAACAACACTCCCATGATTCCGTGTGCATAGAGTATTCCTCACTGCTGACTCTTCATTCACATTTGAAACAGTTCTCAATCATCGTATTCTCCCATGTAAACCGCATCCTTTGACAACACGACAATTTTCTATAGCGTAAAATTACATTAGCCATGCACCCCAACATCCTCACAACAAAAAACAATATCAAAACTCACCTTGAAAAATCTCCTCCATACCACCGGATCTCCCTTTGTCTTTGTAAATTCCACACTCGCCATATCATCCGACATCCTCTCCACTATAATATCCCCCTAGTAACTGAGACCGCCTTGTGTCTACCGTTCTAATCTTAATCCACACCGAATGCCACCAATTCTCGTCATACACTTCCTTTTTGTGTGGTGGCACTGCTATCCCCACTCTGTGCAAGCTCTCCGATAATATAGGCAACAGCTGGCGCAGTGGTAAATGTGAGTAAAACCTGGTCAGTGGCTTCGGCGAACAAATATCGTAGAAGCGCTGCGCGCATCGCGTTAGTGATATCGGGACCTGGGGCTGCGGCGCAAACTGGCTCATCATCAGGTCCTCCCTAAGTGTAGCTTTAATGTCCTGTCTGCATGAGTTTGACGTCGGTGTGATTGACGAGAAGTTACTCAATCTTGAAGCTACAGGCTGAGAGGCGGAGATGCCGTGTGCAGGCCGTTCCCGTTCAAGCTGTAGATCGCCCATAGTAAGGGTAACGGGTTGAGTGGATGGTAGCCGTGCAAAGTCACTTCCGTCATTTTGCTGGGAATTGCTATTCAAAGTGGAAGGTAATTTAGAGAAGTCAATGTGCAACCCTTCGATCAACTTGGTCGCCAACATAATACGGTCATGACCATTCTCAGCCAGAAATGGGCATAGTCAACTTGTCAATACTTTTGCAGGCATTTAGTCATAGTCAGTCAACTTACCAATATCTCATTAATGTAGGAATCCAAAAGCTCAACTCAAATTGCTGACAAAATAATAAGCAATCCATTTAGGTGAGTATTTGATCTGCACATCTTACATCAGTGCAACACCTCAGTGGTGATTTTTCCTGTAGCCAATGTCCAATGATATTCTATATGCATACCAACTGTATCTACTAAGTAAATACTTCAGCCACATTGAAACAAACCTAGCGTGATAAGTTCTGAATTATCATAGTTATTCAACCATTACCGGTAGCCAAGCGATGCAGCTAGTGAACGGTCGCTTGACGGATAAACTAGATGCAGCAAAGGTAGATTCGGACCCCACTTTCCTCCACCGTATATGTACAATAGACGTCGATTAAACTTTGAAATACTGCTATACATATAAAGAAAACACGAGCACAGGAAAATAAAACAAAAAACAATATATACACAAAAATCCGTATTGTACGTATCCACAGCAGGGCCTTCCCAAGCCACACTTAAAGTTTCCTCCTTTTTTCCCTTCATCGCTCATCGCCGCCCTAATCCACCTCTGCCACCGGCAACCCTTCCACAATCTTTGCTGTGCTCCCCAACTTCTGCAACGCCTCCATCGTCTTCTCCACCTTCAACCTCCTCGCCTCCTTCTCAGTCACCATCACAAAATCGTACTCAATCCCCCATGCGTCTTTTGGTACACCATACTCCCTCAACAGCTCCTGATCCTCAATCCTCTTCACATCCACCACCAGAGAACTCTTCACTCCAAATACTGCATCGGTCGTCTCGTACGGGTCCCCGCGAACGTACAGAGCCGTAACTAGCGTATCGAACCCAGGCGCAATGATCATGAAATGCATGTGACTGGGCCTGTACGGATGGCGATGAAGCGACTTTAGGAGATTCCCGACGGTGCCGTCTTGCGGGATGGGGTAAGGTACAGGCTTCACGGCCTTGAACCAAAACTTACCGTCTTTGTCGGAGGTGAGGATACCGCGACAGTCAGGGCCGTCCCTGTCAGCATACTGCGTGTCGTAATGGCCAGTTTCGTCAGCCTCCCAAACGTCGATCTTGGCGCCCTCGATAGGGTTTCCGGAAGCGTCTTTGACGGTGCACCGAACGAGGCAGATTTCGCCCTTGCCCGGGGACGCAATGCTCTCGCCCATGCTTGTCTTCTGTGCATCATGCGTATGGAACGGGCCCAATACCGTTCCTTCAGTTGCCCCAGGCGGCTTCGGGTGGTTGATGCTCTCAACAAGCGTACTTAGTCCCAGTATATCGCTAAGCAGGATGAACTCCTGCCGAGTATCACGGCACATGCGGCCAGTCGCCGTCAAGAATTGGATCCCGGTCATCCATTCTTCGGCCGTGAGGCGGGTCTCGCGGGCGAAGTCGTGCAGGTGGGTGATGAGAGACGAGAGGATGTACTTCAAACGCAGATTTGGTGTGTTGGAGTTAATGAGGATAGCGTTTGGGGTGATGTTGGCATCGGTGAGGTCCCTCATGGGAGGGATGGTAACTTTGGAGGGGTCCATGATTAGGTTTTTGGTTTGTGGTGATGAACTTAGTCAGAAGGTTGAGTACGTTCTCTTGCGAACAAAATTAAGGGTTTCTCGCAATCAATGACTCCAATTGAGATCATTAATCCTATTGCACTCACTGAACTCAAGTAAGATCGTGCAATGATCCTGGAGTCTTCCATCTTCGCGAGTTTCTCCACATTATAGCTTTTTCCCTTTCAATTTCTAGCATTCCCGCTCCCCACCAGCCCCTGATGATTGACGAGAGATCCACTTAAGCATTGCACAGGGCCCCACATCATCATAAGCTGTTGGGATGATTCAATTCTTATTAATGGGTCGCTGGTCGCAGGGCTGACCTAGCGAGATTGGCAGGGATAGTTTACTTGGGAATTGGCTGAGACTTGGCGGCTTGGCTTACTAAAGCCCGGGGCACCGGATAGAAAGAGTCGGCTAAGTATTTTGAAGTCCAGAAAATCTGGCCAGATTTTTCTAATCTGAATACCGCTAATTATCTTTTCGCCATTGAGCAGCTACTGAACCTGCAGTGCGACGCGCTTATGAGGCAGGAAGCGTAGCTGCAGAAGTCGATACGAAGTTCCACGAAACTCAGACCAGTGCGAACCACATCTAAGACATGTTCAGACGGCGGCCAACTGCAAGATGAGTTCGGACGCTGTAGATTTGCTCTTGTCACCAGTATTTAGCATGTTATTCTGACATCACCTTATGACATTTATATTTACCACATTAAACTCAATCCTCGTTGAATTCTTGCGGCTGCCGTGCAAGGGAGAATTCGATTAGGCAAACTAGGGAATCATGTTTCGGTGCACAGAGTCTCCTCACAATGGTTGGGGGAAACTATCATGTGTGCGTTCAGGGTAACCACTTGTCCTGCCAGTGAAAGCTCGCGCCAAGATACACATAAAGATGCAGCTAGTTATTCCTAGGAGTAAAGTATTCCATACAATATGATAGGGAGATTTTGCTGGCGCCAGGGATGGTCCCAGGGAGCCATCAAGGGAAGCTGTGCCACGCGCTAGAAAATCCTACGGAGGGAATTTTCACCCTGAGTGCCAGGCTCAGGGTTGTGCCACACGCTAAATGATGCATCCCTGGTAGCAGTTTTAGGGCTCAAACATTTAGCACGGGACCATGACATATTAGGATCAATAAATTAATTTCTGAGATGCGACCCAACGTCTACGAAGAAAAGGCAAAAGGTATCTGCATATAAATCTGAAACCACTCGAAGCGAGCTACCTAACATAGCTCATCAAAGCCTAAACACACACAAAAAAGAAAGGGCAGCAAAACAAACACTGATAAACATAGCCAACAAGAAGCAATATCAAACGAATTAATCAAGCAAATCAAGCAGGCAAAAACAATGCAAACTCAAGGTATTTTTTTTCCACCTCTCCCTAAACTTTTCCCATCAAAAAAACAGCAAACTGATATCATATCCTTAAAAAAACCCCATTTTACCTTTGGTTTCGGTGTTTCCATATCAACAAGGAAAGCAAAAAAAAAAAAAAAAAAAAAAAAAAAAAAAAAAAAAAAAAGCCCCAAGCGCATCATCATATTTTTCCCATATTTGACCAGTTTACCATGCGTTCGTTCCTTCCCATGAGTGTCTTTATGATCCATCATTTCCATCCTTATCCCGTTTTCCAGATCCATGGTTAAATCACAATCATGCAAGTATAATGAGTAAATAAATAAAGCATGCGGGAGGGGGCGAAAGATTCCTCCCCACTGAGAAAAACCAAAAAGAAGTTCAAGCACGGTAAGAAAAGCAGAAAGAAGAACCTCCTTTTGTTTTATTACGAATTGTTTTCAAACTTTTGCCAATCCTTTTTTTGTTCCGAAGCCATATGAAACCAAGATATGCTACCGTCCATCCTACCATGTGCTCCTTTTCCAAATTTCCCCGAGAAGTGCTATCTGGCCATGTGGATAGAGAAAAGGGGCAGACCGGGTGTCATGAAAGCTTTCGCGGAGCCGTAGATGGCGTCGTCGATTCGACTCCATATGTATCTACCGAGCGCATAGCCACCTGCATGTACTCGGTAGCCCATGCACCAGAAAGCTAATCCTGTGCTCGCGACTGGCCTCGCCGTTGCTATCGGCAGAATGACGGATCCATCTGCAGATTAACCCTGCACTTCTCTCCAACTGACCCTTCAAATTGCTCCACGTGCCCAACAAACCAATGCTAAGCCAAGCAGCCCATAAACCAACGCAAAGCCAATGCCAAAATGCCCCCCAAATGAATAGAAACAGCGCTAATACGAATGGAGAAAATAAATTCAACAAGTTAAGATCAAAGGAGATAAATGAAAATGAAAGTAAAAGGGAGTAATAGAATCAAGATTTCTCGTGAATCTCATCAATTCACTAGATCTGTTGGGTGGTTAGCAACATCATATTCCCTCATACATGGTAGGAAATATAGAAGGTAAATCAGAGATTTCAAGGAGATAATAGATATTGACACTGTTAATACAGTGCTTAGGATTCAGGTAGCCAAAGGAAATAAGAAACTAGATGCATCGTTGTCCGAATGAGCGAGTGCGTTTCAACTCAAGATAATAGTGCGTCCATGACGAGTTAGTAACAAAAGGAGATGAAGAGGAACGTGCGCGAGCCTGTTCCTTCAGCGATGGCAAAGGACAAATAAGAAAGAGCGTCTAAAGTAAGCGCCCTGTCACAAATCAGGGACATCTAATACTTTAGCGCAGATTTGAGCCAAATCAGGGACAAATGCAGATTATAAATGAACATGACGATATAGCATAAGAATGGAAGGAGCATAGAGAAAAGGAATCCGAGGAACCCGAAGCACCTCATGAGGTATTTCGTAAAAAGAGAAAGTGATATACCACCGGGTATGGAAGGATAGTATGAACAAGAGACCGTGAATTGGTATGCCATAGAATGACGCGGTTGCACGCGAGAAGCCAGAAAGAAGCATAACTAAGGCGGAAATTAAGAAGAAAAAAAAAAAAAAAAATTAGCAGTAGCAGTTGCATTCATTGCGCATTGTAAGAATCCCAGCCAAGCGCCTGGGCAAACGATATTAAATCGTAAACGTTATGTTGCTACATTGGCCCTCAACAAGTGCTAGTAAAGGTCTATTCAGAATGTGCAAATGACACATTCCAATTAGTTCCTTTCGTGATCATCCCAGTCATCGTCCCCTACGATTGCGATGGAGGAATTGGTATGAAGCCCACCGAAGGGACGGTATCCAGCATAATCTAAAGGAGCCTTCTGACCGCTATTCAACCTCAATTTTTGATAGTACAGACCGGCATCCTCCTCATCTCCGGAATCATCAAACGTTTCCCAGTTCTCACTTGACACGGCAGTAGAGCCAGATTCACTTGACGTCCCAGAAAAAGCACGAGGATGCAATTGCTGGGGAGACTGATGCAAACCTTCACTTGAAGTAGGCGAACCTTCTTTGTACGAGGATGCACCATTTCGCAAGTAAGCCCCATTGTGGTAGGCCCTTGCTGAGTTCAATTCTGGAGTAATTGCTCTAATAGAATGCTCTAATGAACCATCACGTGATGATCGCTGACTTTGCAAAGAATCTCCACGCTTGATGCTTGTTGTGAGACTTGGTGTAGACACTAGACTATCCGAAAGCTTTGGCCCACCCGATGGAGTTGTCGGTGGTGGTGGCACCTTCTTCCGGCGAATTGACCCAACGCTCTTGTAGGACTTCAATGAACGAGGCTCGTTAGAGGTTGTACTACCTCCAGTGGTGGAAGGAGGCTCATGGGTCGCTGAAGTTAGAGCAGGCCTGGAAGTACGATTGGGAGTCTTAGTTATTGTGGCATAAGACGGAGTGCCTTTCACTGTGTTACCAGTCGGTGTTTTGGGACGATGTGAGTGACTAGTCTTTGGGCGGCCATCATTATTTGAGACACCCGGGGTCTTTGGCCTGGAGATGGCATTGGATCTCTGTATATTCGAAGTCGTGGATACAGCGGTAGATACAGTAGTAGATGCAGCAGTAGATGCTGTTGAAGACGAATGCTTGAGTATGGGTCGAGGCTCTGCCTTACTCTCCCGCACAGAATGTGAGCGTTGCCCTCGGGTTTGGGGTGCGGGCGTAGAAGGGGTCCTTAAATTTGGTGCTCCAGAGGCCGTAGATCGCGAGCTTGATCGACCTGCTCGAGCAAGCTTATTTCCAGGTGACAATTTCTCAAGATAATCTTCACCCCTAACCGTGAAAGGCTGACCGTAATCCTCCTCCCACTGCTCCAATGCAACTCTAAGCTCTGCTTCCACTTTTGGCATATCCCTTGCAAGGCGTTTGCGCATCTTCTCCTCTCGAAGCAGTCGGGTAGGGTCACGTGCACCACTAGTTCCTCCTCGCGCCATTAACCGAGATGCATCGGTGCTACTAATAGCGAGTTGTTCACGATCATTCAACAGGCTTTGATGCTTGTCAATAAGGTTAAGAATGGGCCTTCTCTCTTCTACAAGCTGTTCAAGGTGAGCAATTTCCGCCTCATGAATCGATAAAAGGGCGTCTGTATATTCGTCTGAGAAAATAATTGTTAGTTTATGTTCTGCTTTTAGAGAGAGAACAGTCAATTCACCAGTAAATGCAGCTGTAAATTCAAGCATCTCATCCTCAGAATAATAGAGCTCATCCCAAAGTCGCTGTAACGTCTGTCTTGCATCTTCAACAAAGATGTGGAGGTTCTCCCGCTTCAACTCTGTAAGGCGTTCCAATTCTTGTTCGATCTAGGAAATTGTCAGTACCATTGTCCATAAAATTTGTATTTCTCAACCTCTTACTTCAACGATCGTTCTTTGGGAAACACCACGATGTGTCGCAAGGAACTGTTCTCTATATGCTTCGTCGATGTTCAACTTCTCCCATAGAGGCATGATAATATCAGACATCTCTGCAATATGTCTTTCTCGTGATTCCTTCTCTTCTCTTAGACTACGAAGTTTGGCATTCAAGCTCCTAGCATCTTCTGCCCGCAGTCCAAGCTGCTCCGGCGCAGTATTGTAGTATTGAAGAATTTTGCGATCAGTCTGTATCTCATGGGTTCCTAGCTCTGCCCATAACCTCACAATCTCAGTTGCAACCTCCTGAATCCTGGAAGCTCTGCGTTGAAATTCTCCATAAACCCTGGTGAATTCCTGATCCAGAGCTTGCATATATGATGGAGATAGGTTGAAGCCGACTGCTTTAGACTGCTCTGTTGGTGGCAGCTCAATCCTGAGAAAGGCCGGCTCGAGGAACTCGGCATATTTGCGTAATTCAGTGGATAGTTCTAGGCCGAGCCTTGTTAATCTTTCGAATTTAACAGGACTCAGGGACATGCAAAGAACTATACCTTTTACTTGCTCAAACCGCTCTGCGTGACGCCTTGTCGTCACCTTCAGTCTCTCCTGCAGTTGCTGCCGGCATCGCACCAGAGGCAGTGTTATGCGTAGGGTCTGGTCGTCGGCATAGCTATCGATGGACTTCTCCATCTGCCGTATAGACTGGATGAGGGACGTGCATTCTTCTACTAGCCGTTCCTTTTCCCTGCTGGAATGTTAGCCGACCGTGTACAAATGGATCCGTAATGCCGTACTTGTTAGTGATATTAAGCTGCTCTTTCAAGCAATCCTGAAGTGCTTTATACACATTCGACCTTCGTGTTTCCTTCTCTTGGGTCGTCAGTCCGATGTCGTCATACGTTTGCGTGAGCGCCTGGAGGGCCTTTTCGACCGACTGGGCCAATTCTGCCGAGTTCGGCGTAGTCATCCTTGCTGGGTGCGGGAGGAGAGCGACCGTCGGCTATTACAGTCGTTGGTTGCAAGGTGGGAGGTGGGGGTGGGGGGGGGGGAGTTGACGGTTATTTCACTGCTGCAAGGAGTGTCCGATGTAGCGAATGCTCCGCCAGGACGCCGGGCCTGGGCTGGGCGGCGTGCGGGTCCTTATTTGTCGGCAAGGCGTGCACTAGCGCGGCGTGGGAAACTCAGCAGCGCGGTGCGTTTGCAAAGCGCGGAGCGAGTGGGTGCGACGTTGCAGTGCAGCGCAGCAACCCGTGGCCGTCTGCGGACTCTGCTGCAGCCTGTGCGCTGCTCCAAGCGGACCAGTCCAGACGCAATGCAGCCAGCTAGTGCGTCCCTCAGCCTCTTCCCGTCGCGCGGCGCCCAATTCTTTTCGATTCTCGCTTTTCGCCGGAAATGCACTTGAACCGACTGCCCCGTATTCTCGAATCCTCCAGGCCACGCTTCCTTGTGCAGCAGATCTTGGCTCACTGCCGCTACAGCAGGCGAACGACGGACGATGCCGAATTGAAAGTCCAAAGGAATGGCCGCAGTCGAATAGCGGAGCGATAGTAGGGAAAGAGAGAAAAGGAAAAGAAAAGAAAAGGAAGGAAAAGAGGCCGATTGCTGGAAGTGCACTGGGCGACAGGGCGGCGCTGGGGAGAACAAGAGGGTAAAAGCGAAGGCGTAGGAAGGAAGAACACGAGAGGGCGAGGGGATGGTCACCAAGCGCTTTTTGTCTCGGACGCGGAAATAGGAAGGGAAGGGAAGGGAGCGCTAGCAGCTCGTTGGACGGCAAAGCGATTGGTACGGCCGCCGCGCTGGTCCGTAGGGACATTAAGTACGCCATACCTGCGGAGTGCAGGCGGCCACAGGGTAAACACTGGCCCGAAAAGGCTCAGAACAGCCTTTTACGGCTAGGTTGCTATGGCAACCCTGGGCGCTCTCTGCAGTCTTGTAATTAGCCAGAGGCTGCACAGGCAGCCTCAAGCAGTAATGTCGAGCGGTCTTTTGTCAGTGACCCTGCCTGGGCGCAGCGTCGTATGTGGGCCCGCAGCGTTTCTGGGGCGTTCTGCCCTGTTGCGAGCTGAAAACAGGGCTTGGCGCGGCCCGGGGCGAAGTGGTCATTTAAACCGGGCTGATGCCGCCTGCTGATCGCTGGGCCACCACTCAGCAGGAGCAGGCCTTGGTTTCAGACGCTGCACTGTCCATATGCAGCCCCCATGTCTGGCCTAACGCGGTGCCATGGGGCTGTCTTGGCACCAAGCCCACCACGCTTTTCCCCACTGAGCTTGGCCCCCCGTCAGAGATTGATCTCCTCTGAGACGATCGCCCCCATCCCCCCCCCCCCGCCCCGTCCGCGATCGCATACATCACGTCAAGCACACTATGTACCAGAATCTATGTCGACGCTGCGGCAGTCTCGAACCAGACTGCGCCTAGCGGTACCATTGAGCAACATGAAGCATTCTGACGACAACTCTGAGCGTGGTGGTATACCCCTCCCGTCCTGCTGCCGGCTGCCCCGCAATATAACCTGCCTCTCCATTAATCTCACGTATGCACGAGTGCAGCTGGCTGTTAAGTGGCATGTAAAAATTCCCTACTATAGAGTACCTGCACGAAATCTGCTCGGACATAAGGCGTAATAGCACCCGGCACAAGGCAAAAAAGTAGTACCTACTCTAAACGCAAGTAAGAGTGTGCCACGGAGTATTCACCCATACCGAACCACCTATTAAAGTTCAGCTCATCTACACACATGCAAATGCACCAAGAGGGATCAAGGCAGCTCCCTTGTCGTTTTCTAGGCTCACGACGAGAAAACAAGCGAGAAATTCATGCGCTAACATACCATTTCACAGATATTCCACTGCGTTCTATATATACTCACCTTCGTTTCCAAGTTTCATAGTGTTGAGAGAAATTTATGACATAGTGTAGCTAGCAGCACAATTCTAAACTTCCAAGTGTTGAACAATGCAAATTCATGATAGGCAGTTGAGGTATTATAGCCCGGGACGTGGGATAAGTAATAGTAAGGCTTATTCGGTTCGCCAACTTACCTATCCAACTGCATACGACACAGGCTCTCTGAAATCACATATCTACTAGGTAGTAGTCTCGACACATAGTTGCTGTATGTACGTCGGACTTATTAAATAGTCTAGGTTTCCCCTGTAAATGTTGCACATTCAATTAGCAGTACTACCTGCTCTGTATACGGCTCTGGAAAAAGGTAACATACGGTAGAGAAATACTAGTGGCTACTATTCTGTGTCTCACGATTAGCAACGATTGCATGTCTCATTCTGACTGGACAAAAGGATGTTATTCTCAAGCTTACATGTGTTTCTTGCATTTGGTTATTGAAACCGTATGCATGTCGCTAAGGTACTATACTCCTCAGATGACCTCTGTGCCAAAAAATCTTAGAGGATCGCCAATAAAGAGGCTTGGATCATGTCAGTAGCATTGGTCTGATGTTCAACAAGTTACATATTCCAATTCAATTTCAATGTTCCTTTCCTTCTGTTGGCCCGACTAATCTTATGTGTTGTCGCTGCCGCAGACCTCGGATCCTTGCGCAATACTACATAACTGTACTAGAGAGAGGAGTATGATACAATACAGTTCTCAAATCGAGCCCATGCGTTTGCAACCATTTCCGGCCATCATGATACGGGCTCTGTGAATCTTAATTGGAACAACATGGCCATCATGAGCCCCACCTTATCTCGAGAATGCTCACCTTCTCGCAAAGGCTCAATTGCCAATATCCCTGCGATGCACCCCACTTGGTATGCAGCCGCTAGCATTACCACCCCATTCAAGGTATGCTCACCAGCCAATAAAATTTCTAGACTCAAGATCATCAGGCATGATCAATTTTAGTCGTTTCGCAAACTGTAAAATAGTTGCAAAACTTTTATGGTTGCTAAATATACACGTAATAATACTTATCATTTTGAAAATCTCTTGTGAGACTGAACTGGATCGTAGGGTCCGTGGAGTGTGACACCGTGAAATAACACAATGGATGCTGGTCTGATTTTGGATGCAATAATCCCATTCTCAATTCACGACAAACACTGCTACGTGACTGTGGCGCTTAGGCGCTTGTTCAACTGTAGAATGCAACTGTAAGTTGGTTGGTTCGATAATCGCCAATCTGTTGGAAATTGTAGAGTACAACTCTGCGGCACGTTACATTTTGGATTACTCGTCTGAACCAATAGAAAGCAGATCGACGAAAGAATGGGGCGGAGGGTGACACCACACCGTTGGGCTTGGTCATTTATCATAAACTTGACGATGTTTAGACTCATGCCAGCCGATGTTTTATCCTGTGCTGTGGCTAGCCTCGTCCTGGTCACCCACTTCGCTGCCTGACAAAAGCAGCTTGGCGCCACAGCTTTGGATGTCTATCACACGGAAAGAGCCTCATGAGCTGCACTTCCGCCACAATCAGATCCAGTCACAAGGCCCCACCAACGACGCTTTCCAGAACAATATCGTGCTCCGGATTATCAGGTCTCCGTTTCCGTCTTTTCGAAAATGGACGCCTCGGCAGCGGCTCGGAAGACGTTTGAATCAGAGAATAATATCACTACCATAGTAGACCCTATACGGGATGGGATTTATGGCTGGGATGCAGACGAGAAAAGGTATGCTAGGCGTGGGTGCCCCTCTGGGCTCGTGATCATTTTGCTATTTAAGTAAAGCTTGCTACGGACTGGAGAAGTTATCAATGAGGTTCAGGTTTGAATTTCAGCTACTGCACTAGACTGAAGCTGATATGGACCTGGACGGACCGGCAATAGAGCACTTGAGGAAGCAAAGCCATGGAAACAAGACCCAAATTATTTCAAGAAGGTCCGAATATCAGCAGTCGCCTTGCTGAAGATGGTTATGCATGCTAGATCTGGCGGTTCCATTGAAGTCATGGGCTTAATGGTTTGTTCCTTCCAATCTTACCCGCCTCTATCCCCTAGTTCTAAAACCATTCGTGACATTGACTGACAAATGCCTCCCTTGCCTCCCCCTGAACAGCAAGGCAGGGTCTCCGCCAATACCTTCATTGTAATGGACGCCTACCCCCTTCCCGTCGAAGGCACCGAGACCCGCGTCAACGCACAAGATGCTGCCTACAGCTACATGGCCGACTTTGATTCTAGCAAAGTCGCCCTTGGACGCCCTGACAACGTCCTTGGATGGTACCACTCCCACCCCGGATACGGGTGTTGGCTCTCCGGTATCGACGTCAATACCCAAATGAACCAGCAGAAGTGGTTAGATCCGTTCCTCGCGGTAGTAGTAGATCCGGACCGCACTATCAGCGCAGGTAAAGTGGACATTGGGGCATTCAGAACATATCCGGAGGGTTACAAGAGTAAAGATGCGCAGGACAGCGAGTATCAGACGATTCCGCTGAGCAAAATTGAGGATTTTGGTGCGCATTCGAGCCAGTATTATCCGTTGCAAATTGAGCATTTTAAGTCGACTTTGGATTCGCAGTTGTTGGACTTGCTGTGGAATAAATATTGGGTATCAACGTTGGCGCAGTCGCCATTGTTTACTGTAGATTCCCCTTTCTCCCTTTCTCTTCTCCTTTCGCTCTATCACTATCACCAAGCTGTTTCCATATGCGGAAAAGCTAAACTGATCTGCTTTGGTTGGGAACCAATGTAGAACCGCGATTATTCCTCCAAACAAATGCTCGACCTCGCCGCCAAAATCAAAAAAACCGAACATTCCATCTCCCTCCGCGCCTCCGACCGTCTTATGCTCGGCGTCTCCGGAGGTCACCCCATTGCCTCTCGTAAGGAGGGGGCACAAGGCACTTCTGCAGGGTCAGCAGCTACCGGGAGAGATACGCAGTTGGATAACATTGTGAAG
Source organism: Kalaharituber pfeilii (assembly GCA_015179045.1). Taxonomy (NCBI): domain Eukaryota; kingdom Fungi; phylum Ascomycota; class Pezizomycetes; order Pezizales; family Pezizaceae; genus Kalaharituber; species Kalaharituber pfeilii. The sequence continues at coordinate 633,702 of WHUZ01000004.1, forward strand.
GACAGTAATAAGATTGCGAGCGAGGAGATTACGGGGTTGTTGGCAAGCGTGGTGAAGGATAGAGTATTCAATAGAGTGAAGGTGGAGGGAATGACGGGATTGAGTGGGGTGACGGAGGGAAAGTAGAAAGGGAATAACTGAAAATTTACCTCACAATTGCTGCTGATGAAAATGATGGCTCTTGTGGTGAATTTATATGACGGGATGTGTTGGTCGTGATAGGATGTGTTAACTATGTCGTTGCTTGTTACGGCGTTCTGGGAAATCGAATATGCACTTACATATATTTCATTACGCGCAAATAAAGTGCGACTGAGATTTCTGACATATTGGATTGATGTTTTTAAACTAACACTCATTTCTGATTGAGATTTGCGACTTGGCCCGTTGATGCCTCACAATTTTAATTGAGGGTAATGAGTCGTGAATAAACAGCAAAAGTGGGGATATTTGCATAGGTCAAATAAAAATATATATCTGCAACAGTATCTTGCAAATGCAATATTTCCTCTAAGGCTCTATCAATCTAAAAACCTAACAGGTAATATATCAGAAACTCCACCTCCCACCCCTCCCTTCACACTCTTATAGCCTCGGAATATCACTATTCTTCTTCAACTTTTTGATTTGCGCCTTGGGCTTTAACTCCCCGTCCACGCCTTTCGGATCCACATAATCATCATAATAATCATCGTCTTCTTGCTCTCCACCATCCTCTCCCGAATCTATAGCCTCCCTGCCGTCGCCCCCGACCCTGCGCAGCACCCGATCAAAGATGCGCTTCGTCGCCTCCTGCTTCCGCTTCGCGGGCTTCCACATATCCAGCGCCTCCTCGATCCTCTCGAACGTGATCTTCTTGCCAAGGACGCTCATCGCCAGGGGGATGCTCGGGCCCGTGTAGCCGCCCATGACGGCGTAGCGCATAAACAGCATCAGGCCAACATGTCGATCGTACACATCCTTCTCCTCTCTCTTGTCCGGTGCGGGGGGGAACAGCTCCTGGAGACGCTTAAACTTCCATTGCGCTTCTGGGACCCGTTCGAGCTGGCGCATGAGGTCGTATATGAGGACGGGAACGCCCAGTTTGTATTTTTGGCACAGGTTCTTGACGCGCCGGATGAGGAACGCAGCGCGGGAGTAGCCCCAGAACTCTTCCATGGAGCCGAGGTGGAAGAAGGGGATGAGGTTGGTCACGTAGTCTCCTGGCAAAACTAGGTTTTTGAGGTCAATTTCGAGGACCGACTTGATGTATGAATCGTGGAGGGCGGGATAATGGTATTTTACTCGGGCGCACATGGTCGATAGCATCTCGTCGCGCCGAGAAGGGGAGTCCAACACAATCGGTATATGGGCTTTCTGGAGAAACTCGAGCTTCTCGAAGGTCACGATCGCGTTTCCGCTTGTGAGGCGGTTGAGGGTAAATTCTTTGACCAGGTCCTGCATATTCATGACGTCGTTTTCACGTGAATGCGACCAGCCGAGGAGAGCGACAAAGTTGTTCAGTGCTTCGGGTAGGTATCCTTGGTCTTGATACACAAAGACGTCCACGTCGCCGTCGCGCTTGCTGAGTTTTTTGCCTTTTTCGTTTTGGAGGAGGCCGACATGGGCGAAGGCTGGGGGAGCCCAGCCGAAGCACTGGTAGAGGAAGACATGTTTGGGGGTCGAGGGCATCCATTCCTACAGGAATTACAATAAAGTGAGGTTAGAACAACGGGGTAGGCCGTGAGATTACTGAATTGGGAAATATCGTACAGTTGCTCTGATCACGTGAGTGATTTTCATGATGTGGTCATCGACAACGCTGGCAAGGTGGTACGTGGGGAAGCCGTCGGACTTGAGAATGATGTGGTCGGCGAAGGAGCCTCGCAATTGGTCAAATTTCATGGTACCGTATTGTATGTCTCCGTATACAAGGTCATTGAACACAGGGAATTGCTCTGGTGCCTATATACAGCTCTTTGATTTCAATAACATGTCTCCGAACCTTGGTTTTGTGGGGACTGGCAGACCTTCAGCCGGATGGTGTAAGTTTCACCCTTCGCTGCTCTCTCCTCAGATTCAGCTCCAGAGATACTGTTGAGACAGTGGCGGTCGTACTCGGTTGGGAGCTTGCGTTTGGCACGGGCTTTTGCAAGCTCTTCCAGCCGTTCAGAAGTGCAGAAACAGCGGTAGGCATGGCCGGTCTGGAATTATGTGTTAGATGAAATTGCTGCTCAAGAGGTGTGGGGTAGTGGGATACTCACATGAACGAGTTTATGTGCATATTGTTTGTATATCTCGGTCCTCTCGGACTGCAATGATTGTCAGCGTCCGTTCCGTAGGGCCAGGGGAGGGGAATGGCGTAATGGTACCTGTATATATGGGCCGTATGGACCTCCAACCTCGGGGCCTGATGAAGCAATTAGCAAGTGAAAGGACAGCCTTTCAGAGGCCTGGCATTTACCTTCGTCCCACAGTATTCCTGCCCATCTCAATGTACGGTATATGCTTTCCTCAGCACCCGTTACCGTTCTTTTCTTGTTCAATTAGTCCCCCGTGCTAATTCATTTGCACCCCACGGGGAGGCACCACTCCCGCGCCAAGATAACACACCTGATCCGTGTCTTCAATCCTCAGTAGGAATTGCCCTCCAGTATGCTTTGCCCAGAGATAGTTGAATAAAGCGGTCCTCAAGGATCCGAGGTGCAATTGGCCAGTGGGGGACGGGGCAAAACGAGTGCGCGCAGGAGGGGCGCCCTCGAACTGCTTGGTGGCAGTAGAGGTTGATGGTAGCGGCTTGAGGATAGGCTTCGGATCCGAAGGCCGCATACCGGAGTACCATGAGGTGTTCCATGAGGAGGACCACGCTTTGCGGATTTGAATTGGGGGCCGAAGTGCCTGCAGCGGCCCTCGCTGTCGAAGTAGGCCCACCGCAGCCATCTAGCCAGCCGTGGAGGTATTTTTTTGCGGCGGCGGCTGGCTTTCTGTGTGCGATTGGCTGCGATACAGGCGGGGGGGGGTGCGTTGATTCCTATTGAGGAGGGGTGAGAGAGCGCAGATCTGGCCGGCCTTGCGTCCGCGGGGGCTGGATGAGGATGATGCCGCGCTGCAGACACAGGGCTTCTGCCGGCGATGATGCAGCGGGCATGCAAACTTTGTTGCAGGGTCACGTGCGCACGCTTGGCTACATTTGATGCCTCCGCTAGCTAAGTGCTGTACTAGTACAGTATCATACCAGCGGGCGCAAGCACCAAAATCGCAAGCACATCTGAGGCCGCAAGAAAAATGTTTCTCTGCGGCTCGCGCCCACAGGCGACCGCAGCGACCGCAGCGCCCGCAGGCGATAAGGCCCGCTGCCGGACCCTTATCTGCGGGCGGTGCAGCACCGGCGCTTGGCGACCCCGTTTTTTGGGTTAAGCACCTCGCCAGCCTTGTAGCCTTGGGAGCGTACGCGACTGAAAATTGCAGGAGACCCTGCCAGTGGCCACCCCCCCCCCCCCCCGCCCGCAGCAAGGGCAGCAGCAACAGGAGCTTCAACCAAACGGCCTGCGAGATAAAATAGCATAGGAAAAAGGGAAAAGGAAAAAAAAAAAAAAAAAAAAAAAAAAGAAGGAAAAGAAATAAGAGGCAAAGCTGCACTACTTAGCATACAAGCAAGTGCTGTTGCGCGCAGAGGCCCAGCACCCCCCCCCCAAACGCATACACACTGCTGCCCCGTCAAACCGTTGAGCACAGCCAAACCTCGCATCACACAGGAGATATCAAGCAACACCTCGCGTTAAGTAAAAAGTATCTCCACCCAGTGCAGGCCTATTCATACCTAGAGAACCAGATGGCTGACTCTGACCGGGGCTCTAAGTGAATGGTATAGACTTATACGGAGTTTTAGGGGTCTCCTCGACATGTACAAAGGCAGAGATCAAGAAGGCTTACCACAAGGTCATCTCCCTCCAAAACACCTACATGCTTCAATTCTTATACGCTGCTGTCGATGGCCTATACTGACTGCGAGAACCCAGGCCGCACTCACCTGCCACCCGGACAAGGTGCCTGAAGCCGAGAGGGAGGCCGCGGAAATCAAGTTCAAGGCCGTCAGTCAGGCGTATGAAATTCTATACGATGGTTTGTCTGGAAAATGTCTGCAATAACTGTTATCCAGACTGCTTATGCAATTGTACGCCAGAACAAAAACGAGAGCACTATGACCGCTTTGGACTCGATGACTCCAACGGCATGACCAATGGGATGGACGGCGACGTTGATCTTGAAGATCTATTGGCCCAGATGTTTATGGGCGGAATGGGAATGGGAGGTATGGGTGGAATGGGCGGCATGCCTGGCATGGGAAGCATGGGGAGTGGTGGCCCTCGGCGGAGCGGAAAGGGAAAAGATGTCGTCCAGGACTATGACATTTCTTTGGAGGAGCTATATAAGGGCAAAACCGTGAAATTAGCCTCAACAAGGAACGCATTTTGTCCTACTTGCAAAGGGTAAGTAATTTGTTCGAGAGATATATTGTGAACAAGCGTTTCTAACATATTGGCCTAGGACTGGTGGCAAGGACAAGGCAAAGCCGAAGAAGTGCGCAACGTGTAAGGGAGAGGGATGGGTTAGTAAATTACGACAAGTTGGTAGGGGTATGATGACCCAAGAACACGTTGAATGCGGGAATTGCAATGCCACTGGCGAGACCTATAAGGAGAAGGACAAGTGCAGGAAGTGCAAAGGAACACGCCTTGTCGAAGAGAAGAAAATGCTGGAAATCTATATACCTCGCGGATCAAAGTACGTGTTCTATCACCTCTCGGAACAAAACATTGGTATGCAATGCTAACGTTGACATAGAGATGGGGACAAGATTGTTCTGGAAGGGGAAGCGGATGACCAGGTATCTTTGATTATGTATTTCACTATTTATCATCACTGACATTAATTCTCCATCTAGCCAAACATGGAAACGGGGAGCATTGTCTTCATATTGAAGGAAAAACTGCACGATGTATTCCACCGTGAGGGTGCCGATCTCTCTGCAGAGATTACGGTCACATTAGCCGAAACGCTCTGTGGATTCTCCCGTGTAGTCCTAAAACACCTTGATGGTCGGGGTATATCGATTACACACCCTCGTGGGAAAGTTCTTTATCAAGGGCAAATACTGAAGATAACTGGTGAGGGGATGCCGTTCAAGAAAGGAGAAAATCGTGGAGATTTGTACCTCACTATCAACGTTGAACTTCCCTCAGAGGAATGGCTTTCCTGCCCGGGAAATGTAGAGAGGCTGGGAGAGTTATTACCAAAACCGACTGGAAAGCCTCTAGAGGTGGATTTCGTGGATGAGGTCGAGTTTGATCCCGATGCGTCCATGGATACAGTGAGTTCATGTCTTCAAACACAGCATACTCTGAATATCGCTAATCTTTCACTTAGTATGGTGAACACGATGCGTATGGTGGCTCCGCTTGGGTTGATGCTCAGGACGAGGACGATGACGACGAAGACGATGACGAAGGCCCTCAATGTGCTCAACAATAATTCCGTCATATTTGCCCTAGATATATCTACTTTGATATTTTCTTTATTGCTTAAGGAGACATGTTTCGAAGTGCACGTGATTTGCTATTACTTATCTGATTTGAGCGTTTGTTAATGATTTCGTGCATGGTTGTACTTCTTATGGGAAAAATGGACTGGATACACGGCGTTTCTCCTCTCCAAATGCAATTGATATCGGAAGCAGATAAAAGGCAAAGCAAGCATATCGTGCAATTTCTCAGCGATGGCGAGGATCAAAAGTCGAGTCAACGGAAGCGAAACATTTGTTCTCGAATATGTTGGCGGATAATTCCTACGATTGATTCAGTGCCCTCTATATCTTTTGAGGGGTTACACGGTCTCGAGCGTTACCAGTCCAATAATGACAATACCCATGCTCAGACGCCAACAGGCTGTGTGCTCAGTGGCGCCTGCTTGCAGCAGGATAGCGATGTATGACACGAGCCAGTATAGGTGTCTTGTGCCGCAGTGCGTATTTTGTGACCGTATTGCTCCTTTCTAAAGCGTATAAATGCGCGGTAAAAACGCTGGGGGTGAAGAAAATGAAAAACGTCGCCGGGCTCAATACTATTTTCCCGATCTTTTTCATTGATAAATGGTTTGCTATTCTGGGCATTTGGCATGGTAAGCTTGAATGGAGTAGCAGGAGGAATAAATACTTTCCAGGACAGTCCGGAGCATTGGGAGTATATCGAAGCATTCGGTATTGATAATTTGGGGGACTGGGATTGTTGTAATCGTGGGCACGAGGGCACTGTGATCGACCGCACTGCAATCAATCTGCCCGGCCCCAGGGCCAATGATCGGCCCCCTGCCACGCCCTGTGCTTTATTTAGAGCGGGGGGGCCAAGCATCGTGCTGCCGCTTCCTGCTGCTCTGCGGCGTGGGCGAGTGCTTCTCGCCCGGCTGCCAGATCATCAACTGTCGAGATACTAACTAGCAGCTCATATCATAATCCGCGTCGAGCGTGACCGAGCACGAGGGAGTGTGGTGAGGCCAGGCCAAGGCTCCGCTGTGCGTGAAGGCGCCGGGGAGCTGTATGATAGCAGTACGGTACCCGGTCCAGTGCGGTCGCCTTGCAGCGGACCCTGCCCCCTGCCTGCCGCCCTCCCAGTTGAGCGCCGATGGCATCCACTCCTGCGTGCCCCCCCCCCCCCCAGTCGGCCTCCACCCCCATCCACCCCCATCCACGCCCCCCCATCCACACCCATCCACGCCCATCCGCACCCATCCACACCCAGCCCAGCCGCACAACCGCGTCATATCCAAACTCCAGACGTCAACGCTCTTCCTTCATTTCCATCACCAGCGTTTCGTCCGCGAGTTTCATTTGCTCCCACCGTGCATTAGCCACAGAGTTGGAGGGCCAGGATACGGGCGGGTACAAAGTTCTCCCTTGATCTTCATTGTCACGAGTCCTCCACCCGCTCGCTTCGTAAGCGTTAAATTGACGGGCGTCTATCGTCTGCCTTCTACTTCATCTTGCATTCCCAGACCTCCAGTCGATCTTCATCGATCACGAACGACTGAGGAGTGACGACAAGGGACACACACGTACCCACGTATCCACGTACCCACATTCCCACACGACCAGGCCTTCGCATCCCGCATACCCTTGCACAGGGTACACAGACCGGGACCAGCTGAAACGAACTTCAATAAATCTCTGCCCAGTAGCCCGATATTGGGAGCCATCCCTTGCTTTTGCGAGCAACATTTCATTCACCTTAGCCGTCTCACTCACTCGAAACGGGGCGTCAAGGAACCGGAAAGAGTAGCTTGACGTTACCGCCGCACTACAGGAATTCTTCATACTTAGCTTTAATACCCCACCACTGCAACCTCAATTCATGAGTTCAGTACAGCTCGCAACAGCAAACCTCGCAGCTCTTATTCAGAAACACGAGTCGGCCTCAAGAAAGAACTCCCCTCACGAGCAAGAGCACCAAAGTCAGAAGAACAACAGGGATACAGACATGCCTAATGCAAGCATGAGGCCTATTGAACCTCTGTGTTGCCCAAATTGTGGCTCCGACGTCGGAGTGGATGAGCTTATCCGCAGCGCGGCCGAAGCATCTCAGCGGCGTATAGCAGAGCTGGAGGCACAGGTTAAGATTTTGTCCGATAAGGCGACTGCTGCTGGTATGTCAACACTACTCACGTTTACTCTTTTCATCAAGCAAGACAACAATGTGTCTAACGGCGCTTTTATGCAGCTGATAAACTCGCCGACTATGAAGACGAGCTTCACAGCCTAAGAAGGAAACAATCGATTTCTCCCAGCAACTTGTTGGCTACCCCGCCGGCTACTGCCGTGGCAACATCTCCAACCAGAGGTCTATCATCGTTCTTGTCTATTACAACTCGCCGCGGGGCTGGCCCACCATCCCCTCCAATTGATCCTTCCGATCCTAACTCCCGCCCATCGTCTTCCTCTGGTGGTCCCTCTACAGCAGAGCTTGAGAAAGCTCTAGAAGCCGAAAGGAACCTCCGGAAGCAAGCAGAAAGTAGATTACAGCAGGTCACAAACGAGCTGGAAGATCTGAGTGCAACCCTATTTCAGCAGGCCAATGAAATGGTAGCAGAGGAACGAAGAGCGAGGAGCAAACTCGAAGAAAGAGTGGCTATGCTTGAAAAGCGAGAGAAGGAAAAGGTAGCGAGACTAGGACAACTGGAGCAGGCAGTTGGCAGGATTAATAGGGTGAAAGGGCTACTGCTACATGAAGAGGAGGCTAATTCCGGTGGAGACTCAGGTCGAGGGAGTGTCAGCTCAGAGCCAGGAACTGAAGGGTTGCGATTACCATCGTAAAAGACGTGCGGTTCACCGGTGGCTTGCCATCATGAGAAGATTTCGAGATAGAAGCTTGGAGACGATCATTTTTGAATCGCGTAGCGCCAATTCCTGCCGCGATTCTCACGCACATTTACGAAATCTGACGAATGCGACATGAAATCGAGGCTGTTAGATGCAAGTGGAGCATGAACTGAGGGTAGCGATGGCTAGCATGACAGCTGCCTTGATTCGGAATTAAAAACCAGCTGGGACTGGCTTTATCGTGTCTCCTTTGTCGTTGCCAGCTCTATGGGGCACTCTAATTTTTTTTTTTTTTTTTAAAGAAAAAGAAACCTCTTTTAGCTTATCTATGCTTTTTAACGTTATTGGTGCCTGCCTACCTAGTCTTTTAGTGTGTGTTGCTTTCATTCGATTTCATGACCTCAAATAAGTTAAAAAGAAGCTGAAACTAAATTGGGGCTGCCGGCAGTTTGATGGGATGCAATTTCGTTTTTATTTCAATGCTTCTTGTCTCTTTAAACTTTACTTTTTTCGATCCGCGGGCAGTTTACGATTGTTGGCTTGCTGTTGTGTGAGCTTCTGCCTAGGCGATGCACAGTTTGCTTGAAGGGTTTGTTCGCACGTATATTATTTATTGGCTCAAAAGGCGTTGGCGTTCATTCATCCCTTTCAATATTTTTTTTTTTTTTTAATTAAATTAATATGCCTTCATCTTGTCCTGTTGGACTCTTGGTGGCTGCGTTTACCCTTTTTTTCTTTTTTCTTTTTTTTTTTTTTTTTTTTTTTTTTTTTTCATATCTTCGTGATTAGTTCTAGATTCTTTCTTTTACATTCTCCGGCCTGCTGAATGGAAAGTAGGATGGTGTAAATAATCTATATAGAGATTCTTAATAAGTGCAATTTTTGTTCGGCTTTATCTGCGGAAAACTCAGTGTTGATGTGCGTGGCTCAAATGTCCCAGAGCTTACCCTGAATAAATCTTCCCTACTGTTGAATGTAAACGCCAAGGCTCTCCCAAAAATGTAGCATTGTGTACTCGTAAGAGCGCAACAACATTATATTTTCCGGTGAAATCTTTCATAGACTGGCGCAACTGACGAAGAGAAGCCGTTCAATTGCTCATTCGGGATTATAGAGATCTCCCGCATGCCACTTGGCAGCAGCAATACGTAACCTACTCCTCATAAGTTTCTCAGTCTCTAGACTCCTTACCTTCACCGACATCCCTCTCTCGCAGGAACCTCTCCGAACATCAGCATCACCAACCAACACCGAAGCCATTCGCTGCACGGATTGAATAACAAAACAGCTCTACACCCTGAAGGAGGACTCCTCCTCTACCACATACAACCCCCACAAAGCCCATAATGCATATTTCCGCCACGCCCCAAGATTTCCTAGAACATTCATTACAGCTGTTAGAAGCGAGACCTTCTACGGTATGCGTTGGTCTCATCATTTTGCCCCCCTCCCCACTCTTTTCTCCCTTCCTCAGCCGGACGATAGAAAGCGGGTGCTAACTCCCCCCCCCCTTCCCCCAACTACCACTACGCACTCCAGACCCGAATAACAACAAAATACTCCTCTCCACCTACCGCCAAAAAACTCCTTCGCCAACAACAAAAGCGGGCCGCCGCCGCCGCCGCCGCCTCAAAATCGACGTCTGGGGATGCGGATACACGAGCCATAACAACGGCCCCAGCAACCTCGATCCCCGCGCAGTCGGTCGGAAAGCTGGTGATAAAAACATATGATCCAGTGTCTGGCGCCGGAGTCAAGTTTGCGACGAATAAGGCGGCGGATATAGGGCGGTTAGTCGGAGTGTTGGGGAGGGCAGGGAGGTTCATGGGGGGGCTGGGACGTGCGGTGCCGGTGGGGGGAGCGGATGCGGGGGAGAAGGGGGATGTGGTGATGGGGGAGGCGCCGCCGACACCGCAGACGCAGCTGCAATCGGTGCCGCCGGTGGTGAGGGTGGGGACGCCCGTGTCGGCGCAGGGTGGCTCGAGAGCGGGGACACCTGTGCCAGGACAGAGTGCGCAGGGGGGAGGCGCGGGTGGGGGGAAGGGCAAGAAGAAGAAGAAGGGGGGGAAGTAGGCAGTGGTTGCAGATGGGGGTGGGAAATACATCTTTGGGGGAGGGGGAGGGGGATGGGAGCGTTCCATACGAAAAATTTCATTGTCATGGCTTCATAAATGTTATGCGATACATAATGCAATTTACTATTGGTTAGATGAAATATGAGATGAGATTGGGAAACCCTATGACCTATGAGGAAACGGACGATAATTGCGCCTATACACGTAAAAGTAGAGAAACATTCTTTCAATTTTTTGTTACTTTCCTCCAGGAGACTTATCCAAGTCTAGAAAATGCAAGAAACAGAAAAGTAAAAAGCAAGACAGCATATGTATAAACATATATACAATCGAAAAACGCCCACCATCCCAACCCTCCTACCAATCACCTTCCCCTTACACCTCTACTTCCTTTTCCCGCTCCTCCGGCTCATCCCTACTCTTCTTCCCCTTCCCCTTGTTAAACGGATTCCACCTCATCCCTTTTTTGTTCCCGCCCTTCGGTACAGGCTCCGAGTTTTCCGCCGCGTACAGCTCCAACGCCCTAACCAGTTTCAGCTCCCACAGTTTCAGCTCTCGCAGCTTTCCGCCCTCCACCTCGCCCTCGCCCTCGCCCTTCTGTCCCTCGTCCTCCGCATCCTTGTCCTTCTCCTCGTCCTTCTCCTCGTCCTTCTCCTCCTCCTTCTCATTCTCCCTCACTGCATTCTCGGCTTCTAATGCCTCGGGGTCGTCCTCGGGCGCGGGGATCTTCGGCCACACGTATTTGGGCTTGAAGTCGGTCCACTCGAGCGTGTTTTCCTGGCCGAGCGCGAACTGGGATTGGCGTGTGCGGTTGAGGGAGACCATGTGGGCGGCAGAGTGGAGGGCGGCGCCGAGGTCGTGGATGAGCGAGCGGACGTAGAAGCCGGAAGAGACGGTCATGCGGAGGGTGATGATGGGGGCCGCGGGAGAGCCGGGTTGGCGGAGTTGGCTGGAGGTGCGGTGGTGGCGGTGATGGTTGTGGTTCTGGTGGCTGTGATTGGTGCAGGGGCCTCAGAAGAGTCGAGTCCGAGTTTGGGGCGTTTAGAGTTCGGGGTGGTGGTGGCATCATCGGAGGCGGCTTTGGCCAGTGCGGAGCAGACTTCAGCTTCCACGACGACAGCTTTTACCTCGTCTGACCAGATTTCCTTCGGGTACTTCCACTCGTGCTCTGTCGTGAAGTTCACCAATTCCAATTTATGCACCTTCATCGGCCTCGCCTTGATCTCCATCGGCAGTGGCTCCCCCGACCTCGCGTATTCATAGAGCCTCTTCCCGTTCATGTTCAGTGCCGAGTAAATTGGAGGTACCTGCATGATGTCTCCCCTAAAGTTCTCGAGCGCCTTTTCCACCATCTCTGTCGTCACATGCTGCCACGGGGCCGTCTTGGTCACCTTGCCAAGGCGATCGTAGGTGTCGGTTGCGCAGCCGAGAATAGCAGTAGCTTCGTACTCCTTAGAGCCTTCGAGCATGGTTGGGAGCATTTTTGTGCCTTTGCCGATGCCGATGACGAGGACGCCGGTGGCTATCGGGTCGAGGGTGCCGCCGTGGCCGATCTTGACTCGCGGCTTACCCCGGCGCGCAGAAGAGCGGCGCTTTTTTTGATGGCCGGACTCGGCATTGCGGCGGTTCGCCTCAGCAGCGAGCTGGGCTTTGAAGAGGGGAGAGCGGCGTGTGGCATATTGGATCTCGCGGAGGGCCTGAGCGGAGGATAAGTAGGGAGGTTTGTTAATTGCTGGGAAGAGACAAGTGTTAGCAAGGTAAGACTGAGGTGGTAGGAAGGTTGGAATAGACCATGAGGGCAGAGGGAGAAGGGAAATGTTACCGAAGAGACCGTCGATGATCGGTTCAGCTGCCATCCTGAGAGTAGCCCTGAGCATGGGTGGTGGGTTTGGATTGGGCGCTGCCGGTGCACCACAAATACAAGCAGGGAGGGTCCTTGGGTATAAATGAGCTTTCTAGGGCTTTTTACGAATAGGGTGCGCGGGAAGGGCTGAAGGGTTTTGTGGGTTATTTGTTGCTTGTTACAGTTAATGTTGATTGGAGAATGTGAACTTTTTTTTTTTTTGGAATTGGTGGATGGGCGCCAAGACTTGCAGAGGGTAAGCGCGGGGCGCGGGGGAGGGGTATGCATAGGCTGGAGAATGGTGGTGGAGGTATGAGTGGAGCCCACCTACTAGTATAAGGGACCACTTACAACCGAAATTATAGACTTGAACTTGACACACTACTTTATCACCCAACCACACCTGATTAAAAAATGAACAATGTAGATATGTACTATTTTGCCTGCTTTACAACTCTTCATTGTCCAAATTTAAAAATATCAAGGCGTTGTTGAGTAGTAGAGGATTGAAATTTTTGACTTTGTATGGAGCATCTGGGAAACGTAGTATGCCAAGATTGCCAAGATTGGCGAATTTGTACTAGTATGAGAATAAACCTTACTATATACAGGAATGATCTATACAGGAATGATCTACCTAACTCTTCTATGGCTTAAAAACCCATTGATGGTAAATATCAGAAGAGCCTTCGGAATTGTTAGCCGTAAAGCATGAAGATTATTTTCGCAATGATTATGCGCATAAAGTTTAGCAAGTCTTGCAAGGGGCCTGCTGATATTTGAACTGAATAGTAGAAAAGCCCACATTTATTGTATTTTCCATAAGTACACTACTGTCATACTCAAGTCTTGAATTTCCTGCTCATCATATTCCTCCTCTTCTAGATCATCGCACTCACTGGCTGACTCATCTAAAGACTCTTTACTTTCACTATATACAAATAGTCGAGAAATGCCCTCTTCCACTAGCACAACTAGCTCGGAGATATCTGGTTCTATAGCTGCTCTTCTTTTCGCTCCCCTAGCAATGATAGCAAGGAGGATAGCTTTTCTTTTCTTGTTAGGACGAGGCATCTTTAGTGATTTCTTAGGTGTGTTTATACCTATTGATTCATTTCCTTACTTAAAAAGAAGCTATAGGGCAGGGTATACACATCTTTGGGGACGTAACTCAAGTTATCCGATGCCAAATATCCGTTTCGATATCGAGTGAGGAGAGCGCGGGAAAGGGACTATCATACCATGCAATTTGTCTATTAGTCAGCAACCTGGCTAATGTAACAGGTGGTCCCTTATGGGTGGACTCCACCATAGCCTAAGAAAGAAATGTGGCGGTGCGAAGGTGGGCCTGCCTTGCATAATTGCGTAATTGGGCAACATTGAGTGCCAGTCTGGGTAGTCTGGCAGTCTGGGGGCGAGTGCTTATTTCCAGAGGCAGCCTAGGAGAGCTATAGTGCATTGGTCCAGGCAATCATAAAACATTCTCAGCAGCATAGGCAAAATAGTCTCTTTATCCAGCAATACAGTATATAACCTAGACACTGAATACTGAAAGCTTCAACTAAATCCCCCAAGTCAAAACATCTCTTTCATTTGTCGTTCACCTTCATCTCGCACCCGTGGATCTCGATAATTTAGAAAATCCCCCTTTTCTAGAAGTTACAGAGATAATAAATGAAGGTCGATATATGTTCTACTGTACGCCGTGGGCAAGTGCCCCCGGACGAAATGTCGTGACTCTGGAATGTAAGTTGTGCATAAGCAAAATACATAAGCACGGCAGATATTTGCCGAGGAAATTGAGATTTGGCCCGGTCATAGATAGGGGCATTTTGACACCTGCAAGTTTCATGTGCAGAGCTGAGGCACTGCCAAGAAGACCAGAAAACCGTCAAACAGAAGTGACGTTACTCCGCGAACTAAGGTTCTAAGAGCAATTTAACCATTGTATCACTAGTTGATCATGGATATGTCAGACAAGAAAAATAGAGGATAATGACATTCAAGTAGATCAATGCATCCCTGTACAAAACATATCCACAAGATGCAATTCCCAACCTACAATGGCACATGTATTGCAATTCCTCACTGTTGTAGGATATTCACATTTTCCCATTCATCTTCACATGGGGGTACCAACACAATCGTACATAAATAGCATCAAGGAGGCAAGCACCAACTGAGGTTCAATATATTTCGAAGGGTTAAGTATGGTAATATATGTAGGTATAGCAGGGTAGGGTAAAGGGTCAGGCACGTCAAAAGGGAAGGGGGCAGGGATCTTGGTGCATGGAGATGTAGCTACTACAATAGACTTTATGTAAAGCTCATTTCGGGGCAAGTGACGCTGGCGTAATACATAACAGGACCAGGGAATACAGTACCAACACCACAGGACAGATAGGAATCCAGGAAACTCACGTGGGGAAGAACTAAAGGAAAATTAGTCAATCAAGGGTTTTACAATAGAAAAAATACATGAATTCGCAATGCGGTTTATCCCTAACCACATATAACAAAAAGCGGGGAAGTGGGAGTGAGAGTAGGAGGGTTTCATCCTTCTTTCCACTAAAGCCGTGTGAACCAAAGAAAATGCGATAATATAGGAGGCCCAACAGAAAGAACAAAATTACATGAGTGGGAAATAGGCCCAACCTAACAATGACAGCATCCGGAGAAGAATATAGAGAGCCAGGAAAGAGAACTGAAAAAACGAATAAAATGTGCAAATTCAAAATTAGCAAGAGACAATGAGAACACAGCCACCATGATAGTTCATCGCTCATGGCAGGCATAATCCATTCATCTCAATGGTTATGCTACCTCTTCCCATCCACCCAAAGCATAACTTTTTCCATCAAGCATTACATGTCCATATGGTCACCATTAGCGAAATTGAAGCCACCAGTTTGCTGGGCCCCAAAGTTAAAAGTCTCTCCTGCCTGTTGGGGCGCAAGGCCTTGGATTTCAGCGGCGGTCTCATCGTCTTCATCGCTAAAGTACTTCTCGATGATGTTGTATGCCTTCATGTAGATCTCCTCGTTTGCATTGCTCTGGGCTTGATGGATCTTCTCCATACCACCAGCCTCCTCAATATACATAGCATACAGGTTGACGTTTTGCTGGTTATTGCTCTTGTCCATTTCTCCAACCTTGAGAATATTCTCCAGACCATCTAAGGCAACTTGGATGATCTTATTGTCCATGCATGCCAATAAATCGCAAAGGGGCTTAATGCAACCCTGTTGAACCAGGTAGCGGATCTGTTCAGGCTTTTGAAGCCCGCCAGAGGTAGCGTTGGATATGGCCCAGCAAGCCTCTTTCCTTGTCTTAATATCGCCGTTCGCAAGGAGGTGGATAAGCGGGGGGATGATATTGGCATCAATGACAGCTTGAATCTGGTTGGAGTTTCCGGCGGTGATGTTCGAGATTGTCCAGCAAGCCTCTTTCCGAATTCCATCCTTACTTGAACTGAGGAGGGCCAACAATGCCGGGAGTGCACCGCAATTAATAATGACCTGAGTTTGAACATCATCGCCAGTAACGATGTTGCCCACAGAGCGGAGAGCGGGAGTCTGCACCGATGTTGATGAATGCATAAGCAGTTCAACGAGGCGGCGTGGAATTCCGGCGTCAATAACGGCCTGAATTTTATCATTGGATCCATCAGAAAGATAGGAGATTGCCCAACAAGCATCAATAAGGACTTCATCGTCCAATGAGTAAACTAGCTTCGCCAGGACTGGAAGGGCCGGCAGGATCTGTATCAATGATGATAAGCATTTGAAGTAAATATATGCAGGAAGAAAGGTAACTTACAGTTTGCCAGTCGGGCTGCGGAGTTTTGCCTCGACAGAAGTTGCTCAGAGTCCATGTTGCATTCCTCAACATGCTAAGCTTCCGGCTGTCCCCCAAAAGGCTCAACAATGGAGGTAGTGCACCAGCTTGGAGGACAAAGTCTCGGCACACTGGAGAGTCACCAGCAATGTTACCTAGTGCCCACACAGCTTGCTCCCGGACATCTGGCTCATGGCTACTCAGTAGCTCGACGAATATTGGCACTGCTCCAGCTTCAATAACCACCTGAGTTTGGTCAGCAGAGCCTGAAGCAATGTTGGTGAGAGCCCACGCAGCTTCAAATTGCACCAGTGTATGTGGAGATCTCAAGAATTGTACGAAGCGAGTGACGACGCCGCACTCGATGACCTTTTCAATGGGAGGATTCCTCTCTTTAGAGAGAAGCTTCCTGAATTTAGTTGTTGCCTGAATTTGTGCGTCAATTGATTCGGAGAAAACTCCTTCAATCATACTCGGTAGTTCCTCGTTAAGCTGCCATTATTTATATATAAGTCAGTCATTTCTCACTTTTTTTTCGCACGTCATGTGCAAATGATAATCAGAGACAATCGGAGGCCCCATTCGTTATCTGAGGGATGCCAAGACACAAGTCCTGCTCCGCACTTTTGCCCCTCCAATGCTAAAGGAAATGCAAATAAATCGACGAAAGCAGAGGGGATTGAGAGCATTATACCTGCGACTCTAAACCCTGACTCTCATCATCACTGTCGGCTTGAGCTCCAGCTGGCGGGCTTGAGATGTTCAAATTTCGTCGCTTTGCTAGATTCTCGTCTCTCTTCTGCTTTCTGATTTCAACTTGCTGCTCCTCACGCCTCCTTCTGAGCTCATCTTGCTTGAAGGTCCCCTTCGCCTTGAAATTACTTCTCCTGTGCTCTGGGATGTAGCGGTCGGCCATGGTGTCAAGTGGTTGGTTTCGAGTCGGTGAGAAGTGATTAAGGACGAAAGCAGATAGCAACCAGTAAGGTGCACGAATAGAGTTGATACTCCTTATGTAGAGGGATGTAACAGCAGAAGCTTGTTGGTTGAGTGGATGCTGTCGGGGGAGGGGGACTATGGCGGAGGGGGGTCGTGGGGCCTGTTGTGAAATATTCAGGTGGAAGAGGAATGGAAGGGAGGGCAGGAGAAAAGTTGGGAGCGTCCCTTGCAACCAACGCTCCAGACGGTCGCCCTTAGTCATACAGGTGTGCCTGATTGAAGCAGCGTGCGCTTCTTTGCTTTGCCCAGGCAACACCGCACGCTACACGGCATCGCAGCAAGGCGGCGGCGAGCATTGTGGCATGTGGCATTCCGCTAACGGCCCTTCACCATGCGGCTTTGCCATCGTCCCCATTTTGCTCCTTGTCGTTGAATTTTCTCTCTCCATTAGAGGGATTTTGCTGGCACCAGGGATGGTTTCCAGGAATTTCCAGGGATGACTGCGCCACGCGCTAGAGAATTCTACGGGAGGAATTTCATCCCCGGGATCGGATTTCCAGGGCTGGATCCCTGGAAACCACTGCTTTTTGACTCCCATCTATCTTCACCAGTTTTTACTCAATTTTGATTCTGAAAGTTGAGATCGATTCTGCGAACTGATTCACACGGTTAACCACAAACCAGGGAATGTCTGACGAGGTTGAGTTGCGATCAACGCAGTTGGAAGGTACTCCATTTTCATGGGAGGCTACGCCAACACCACAGCCCACATCGGCACTGCAACCTACCCCTACACCTACGCCGGCCCCAGTTTCAACGCGTACACCTACACCAGTACATCTACCTAGAGTCTCACGTTCTAAAGTCAATTTAACAGATGAGGACCGTCTAATACTTGTACGATTATGTGTGGAACACCAGAGCAAACATCGTCGTGGCAATAAAGAGAATTTCTGGAAGGACATTAAGGAATATTTTATTCATGCTACGGGTAAAAGACTTAGTGATCCTAGAGATGCAATGTCTAGTCTCCTGATCCAACTCGAGGTTGATGATAGAAAAGAAGCAAAAGAATCAGGAACAGTACAGAATGATTCTGATCTTAAGCAAGTACTCCGGTTGTGGAAGGACCACATGGATGCGATAACAAAAGATACAGAGGATAAGAAGAAAGTGAAGGAGGAGCTGCAGGCAGAACAAGAGGCAGCATCCCAACGGCGCAATAATCTCCTCCTCACTAGGTCGCAAAAACGAAAAACTACATCACCTGTCAACCTAGACTCCTCAGATGATGAGGAATCTCCTAGCTCCATGGATTCCAGAAAGCGAGCAAAGCGGCACCGGCGACAAAGCTCTACTGAGCTAAACTTGCTTGTAAAAACAATTACGGATATGCGAAAGGATTCTCAAACATTTATTGAGAAGTTTGGCGATAAGATCAGTAATAGTTTACAAGCTTTAGCTACTAATTCGGCTCCTGAAAGACATCCTCAAGCTGACCCGAAAGCTTATGAATCACGACTAACTACACTGGAAAATGAAGTCCGCTCTCAGACATCTGCTATGGGACAAATCCTAGCTATGTTGAATGATTTAAAGCAAAGCATACCAAATCAGAGCTCCCATCATACTCATATTCCCGATTCTGCGGCTCCCAATTCTGCAGCTCCTAATTCTACAACTTCCGGTTCTGCGACATCCGGTTCTGCGGCTTCTGTTTCTGCGACATCCGATTCTGCGCCTGCTGTTTCTGCGACTTCTGATTCTGCAGCTCCCGTTTCTGCAACTTCTGATTCTATGGCTCAATAACTTTCGAATGGTTTCTAGAGGTCCAGGTACTCATTGATTGTAGGAGGGTCTAGGTCGAATTTTTTGCTTGTTTGTGATCCATTAAAGCATGTATGAATGTTAGTTAATAGAATAGCAACCTTATAGTAGCTTGCCACCGGAGATATTCCAATCTTGAGATTGTCTTTCTGACGATTGAATCCCCATAGATTTGTGACTTTGCTGAAACCGTGCTCCACACTGATTCGGGAACTAGACATAACTGTATTCACTTTCTGCTTTTCCGGAGGTAGAACTGTATTTGGCTCTGCTTTATAACTGCCGATTATTCCAAATGAAGTTCCATAGGCTGGATCCCCATATAGATACAGTCTATCTCTTGTTCGAACACCAATATGCATATCTCTAAGCTTTTGTTGTAAACCAGATTTATGAAAGACTAACCAATCCCCCATTGGTCCTTCATAAGGTCCGCCGAAATGTGAAATAATTCCATCAGGTGTCATAACTGCTTGGAACTTAATAGCATGTACTTTTTTATAACCTGAATACCATAGTCTTTGATCTTCACTAGGCCTACAAATCGGTCTCAAAGTTCCATCAATAAATCCCCAAACTCCATTCACTCCTCCAATATCTCGTATAGCTCGTGCATAACGTTTGAGTTGTATCCGATTAAGACGTTTCTCATCCCAAAATAGCTTTGTACTATATCGAGAATCCAAATACTGTACACAAGTATTGAATATTGTAGATTGCCATGATGTAGATCTTCCAAACCACCAGAAATTATCCTTATAACGATTTGGACTAGCAAGGCGATATAAGACAAGACAAAAAGCAACCTCTGGTGAAGGCTTATACTTAGTTGGATATTTGATCATATCCACCCGAAGCTTTGGAAGTAGCTCTCGAATTTGATCCTTAGTGAACCGAAGATATGCTAGGCATTGCTCATCTGTCAAGTTATCTAGAGAAAACTGAGTTCGATGAGGCATATCTAATGGCTTCCGGTAGCGTGAGCGTTTCTTTCGCTTAAGACGAAGGTATAGAGTAATCAATAATGCTGTATCCGACATAGTGGTCAGAATTTCGGTAGCAGTAGTCATAGCAGTAGTGGCTACACCTGTAGCAATAGCTATAGTAAGCTTAGGATTGAGTGTTGCCATCGCGAAGTTGATGGTGTTGTAGGTATATCACGTTGTGGTTGACAAACAAAGGGAGAAACCCTGGAATATCCCTGGTGTAGCAAAAACTCAATTACATTTTTTGTTATTTCCAGGGTTGTGCCACGCGCTAAATGCTTTATCCCTGATAAATCCCTGGTGACAGCAAAATCCCTCTATTTGCTCGCCCGCCGCCGCAGATATCTGCAACCAGCTAGGGGTTCTGGCGGTCCTGATGCATGAGGGGCAGGACAGCGTTTGCCGCGGGGGCGTACACCTGGTCACGGCGCTATCACTACAGCAAGACCCTGATCCAGCCCTACCCAAAAGCGGCGCCACCTAGCGCCCCCTCGCTCACGGATGCGACTGATGGACATCGGAAAAGCAGCATGGAGTTCAGCAGTCTACTGGTATCCCTCCCCAGCGCGGATTAAGCACGCAGAAATTTTTCAGGCTCCAACCGGAGTTTTTTCTCCTGCCCTTTTTCCACTAGCAACAGCCAAATTTTTCAAAAAAAAGCACCTTCACAAGCTTGCACCGCAGATTCTCATTAGGCCGAAAGTTAGAGTAGCTCGCCCATGGCTGTCAGCGTTCCTACCTAGGTACACAATAACGAAATGCGTTACATCTGCCAAAGTTTGATGCGATACGCAGGCTAAGTACTTGTCTTCCGCACGTGACCTCATTCGTCGCGCGTTTTCTTGGCGCTCTTCCCTTCGCGTTCCATCCCGCGTTCCCCCCGCTGCTGCCTGCAGTTGCCTGCTTGGACTGAGGTCCTCCTTCCCCTCATCACGGCTGACGGCGCAGGAAGCAACGGTGCTAGGCAACCCTTTCCTAACGTATAGGCTGAGCTCAAAAAATGGCCTTTTTACCGATATCTGACGTCTTCAAACATGAAGGCAAGGTGGTCGACCTGATTGGTGTTGTAGCAGACCTGCGTCCTCCAACACTCTCACGCGGCTCAGGTAGGTTGCGAGACTGCCTGCTGAGGATCCAATCCAGTGCTAAATATTCATTAGATTACACAGTCTCCTTCACAATATGTGATAGAACAAAATCTCTGGTCGAATCAGGGCTTCTTGTCCGAATGTTCCATCCGATCAAGGAGCAGCTTCCACAAATTGAAGGGGTTAATGACATTGTGATATTGAAGAGCGTTAAAGTACATTTCGTATACCCCAAGCACCACAGGAAAGATGCTAAGCCCTAGTAGATTAGTAGATTTCATGGGAACCTCATCGGGCTTTCAACTCATACTACTTCATGGATTGTCGGTGGTCTAACGCCTGTCAAAAAGCAGCTTCAAATAAAGACCTCTTCTTCAACCCTGAAGCCTACTCAGAGTGACATTCAGCAGATAACTTCTCTCCGGGAATTTTGGACCACTAGGGGGGGGCTGCCTCCTCTCGAGGAGTAGCCCCTCAAGCATTTCAAAAGGTTCAAGCAGCGAATGGACGGAAACGCAAATTTGCCCACATTAAGGATATGCAATATGATAGCTTCTACGATTTGATGGGGGAAGTGGTTAAGACATTTCCCTCACGAGATTGCTTTACAATATACATGACAGATTATACAAAGAACCCCAATCTCTACTGCTATGAGCTCAACTCAGCTAACCGCCGAATAAATAAATCCGGTAGTGGCTATGGCGATTTCGACTACAATGGAGCTGGAGGAGGCACCAGCTCTAAGTGGAATGGTCCATTTGGACAATATACACTACAAGTGACATTGTGGGATGTCCATGGTGAAGCTGCGAGGAAATTTGTAAAAGAGGGAATTATTGTCCGCCTGAGCAATGTAAGAGCGAAAAGGAATGGCGATGGTCATTTAGAGGGAACCCTTTCGGGAGATAGGATGTATCCTGATCGAGTAGATGTTAAAAAAGTGGAAGACAGGAAAGACCCTCTTGTGCAGCTTCTTTATCAAAGACAAAGGGAGTATATTAAGCGGATAGAAGCTGAGCTTGTTGAATATGAGGGGAAAAAAAGGGAAGAGGAACGGCAGAGAGAAATTGAAGCGGAGGAAGAGAAGAAGCAGGCGAATGAGCTCAATCCAAATAGTTGGTACTCCTGTATTCAAAAGAGACCTACCTTATTCTCACACTGCCACCAGTCGTTACCAGGGGCTCTCGAGGAACGCCTATCATGCTAGTTGGAGACATTCTCAAAGCATCAGATGATAGCGGGGAACCATACATCAACCGCAACTACAGAACAATCTGTCGAGTTATCGACTATCTCCCGAACCATCTTGAGCAGTTCTGCTGCCGCAAGAAACAAAAACCTAAGCCCTTACGAACAATTGTGCAAGATAACCAAATGATTGAAGAATTTGCAGACGGCTCGACAAAGATTGTTGAGTATGGTGAGGAAGTTGATGATGACGATGACGCTGATAGGCCAGAAAGCCAGCGACACGATTGGGAGTTCAGATTTGCGTTGTTGGTAGAGGGAACTGACGGTGCCACTATGCGCTTGATGGTAGATAACCATTCTGCCCAGCATTTGCTAAATATGGATGCTACAGAGTAAGTCTCCATGCTCTCCCTACCCCTCATACATGCGCCATTAAAACTAAAACTTCATTCTTCTTCGCATCTCCAGCCTCACCAAGAACCATCGTCAGCTCGCCCAACTCCGCGAGAAGCTTTTCGTCCTTTGGGGCGATCTTGAAGAGCGCAAATCCGCCAAGCTCGCACGCCTGATGCGGAAGCATAAGCAAAGACAACTTGACGCCTCTGAACACAGCCTCAAACGTCGACACGGATCCGTCGAAAAAAATAGCAAGCGTAGAAAGCGGCATGTCAGCGAAGAACGGGAACGGGAACGAGACCCAGATATCGAGGATACTGACGAAGAGAAGGGAGAGGAGGAGGAGGAGGAGGAGGAGGAGGAGGACAACGGAATGATTCTTGGAAGGGGAAGGCTATTTGCGGCGTGTGTAAGGGAGTATGGTGTTAAGAAGGTGGATAGGAGAGGGAATGTAATGTGGAACAGGATGTTTGGGTTGTTTGGGGTCATGATTAAATGATTTTACTGCTGTTTATGTTTTGCTACATTTTCTGGCGTCTTTGGTTCGGTCGCATGGGTTTGGAGGTATTGGCTGGTGTGGAAGGCAAATAGGGTGAAGCTCTGTTTCGAAGGCTGGCTTTGATTTTTTTTGTTTCATCTGCGTAGAGGGATCATTTTGGCCTGATGCTTATTAGCATATATCCTTTGCTTTCTTCTTTCACATGCAATGATATTGCATTTCTGTGCTTTGCCCGTAGTTGGCACATTGACTGTTACCCTCAAAATGAACCTTTTTTACGTGATAATTTTATGGTTATATACAGAGTACCAATCATTAAATATCTCTCTCGACTGCTATTATGCTTTAATTAGTTTCTCTCGATTAACTTTTTTTTCCCCTATCGTTAATTATCCTATAATGTATGGAAAGCCATAACTCATGTTCATATCCACATCCCAGTATCCACCGAACTTAATTTCCCCGCCTCCTGAACCAGAAGAAGCATACAAAAGCAGATAACCATATTCGATACCTTTCATGCCCCTTGCCTCTCTTTCCCCCCTCCCAATCCCCCAGCACCCCCGCCCGCCGCAGCCGCAGCAGCTACCAACCCCCCTACCTCTGGTCCTACCACCCACCGCCCCCTAACCTGTCCCAACGCCCATACACCACCAACCCTCTTCCCCGTTTCTGGATCCACCACTCCTCGCTCAATCATCCCTTGGATGCCCCGGTCCTCCGGTTTCTCTTCCTCTGCGTCTGGCTGGGCCTTCGGTTCCGGCACAACGACTACCACGTCCTGTAAAAATTCACACGAGGCGCCGCGGGTCAGAGTCATTAGGATCGGTTGGCTCTGGTGGTGGTTATTGTGCTGGTGGTGGTGTTTGGTAGGGATTTTGGGGGTCGATGATGGGCCGGCGGGGTTAGCGGCAGGGTCATCCGGAGGAGGAGGAGCGAGAGGAGGAGAAGGAGGCGGATTTCCCCACACCATCGTAACCCGCCCAGATCGATGTACCCGTAATTGCCCCACCTTTCCGCACGGTAGATCCGCCAACGGGTTGCCCCTTGACTTCTGTCCCGTGTCCGTGCTCTTCTTTGTCCCCTGAGCTGGCGTTGCATCCACATCCACCACCACCTCCTCGTCACCACCTTCCCCTGCATCATCTCCCCGATCCGCCACCAACGGCGGTAGCACTACGGGGAACTGAAAGAAAAACAACTCTCCATCCTTAATCCCGGCCTCCCCCGCTCCTATCCCACCCTCCTCTCCTTCTCCACCAGCACCAAGTAACTCCTCCAACGTAGCCCTGCAATCCATATCTTCCCTCTCCCTCTCTACATCGTTTTCCGCTGTCTGCGGTAGGCCCGAAAAGCTCGGTCTATGGGCCTTGGACCTTGATTTCCGGCGAGGCTTTGTTTTACGGGAAAGTTCGGGTGAAGAGGGAGGTGCGCCTTTGACGAGGATTTTTTTAGCAAGGGTAGGGGATGGGGATGGGGATGGGGTGGGTGAGGAGGGCAGTATGGCAGTGTCGTTTGTGGTAGTGGTTGTGGTTGTGGTTGTGGTGGCAGGGGGAGCATCGGGGAGGGTGAGGTCTGCTGATTCGGGTTCAATGGGCTCGGCTTTGACTTGTACTGTGTTGATTGATAGAATCAGACAAACTGACCTAAACACTAAGAGCACACAAATTGAATAGAAGAAACTTACCGTCCTCGGTATCTTCCACCTTCACTCCCTTCCTCCTGTCTCTTCCCCTCCTCCCCTCGTGCGCTGGATCCTTGAAGATCGGCACCGCCGCCTGCCTCTCTTCATGCCTTGACCTCTCCACCCTCAACGGAAACATCGTCGGCATCCTCCCACCCTTCGGTTTCCCCACTCCAGGCCCGCTCCCTCTCACAAACTCTGCCCCATCCGCATCTTCATCCTCAGAATCATAAACCAGTTCCTCGATGCGCTCTACATTTATTTTTGGCCCACCATCGCTTTCCTCAGACGAGGAATAGACCTCGTCGTCCTGGGCTTCGGATTTGATTTTGGAACCTTCTTCGCCTTCGAGGATGGTCATGCCGCGGGACGCGCGGGATTTGGATTTGCTGGTAGAGGGGGCGGCGGCGCCACGCTCGTGAATCACTTTATTTCGGCCTTGTTTGCGAGAACAAATAATCAGTAAGGCGTAATCACAAAATACCTAAAACGTCCAACAAAGGGGATACTTGATGCTCACCACTGGTAACACTCCCCAATGCAAATGGCCCAGAAGCCGTACTCGCCGCAGATGCCGCAAAGTCTGCGCGACCCCGACCCCGACCCCGGCCTCGGCCTCGGCCTAGCCCTCCCCCACGGGGACCACGCCCAGAGAAAGCACCTCTTCCACGGCCTGAACTGTCTCCGCCTTGTGTTGAAGTTGGTGTAGGCGTTGGATGGGGTGCAACTTTGGCTTCGAGGGCGGCTCTCTCCCTAGATAGATAGAACAATCATTGGCCAGTCTGTCATCTAAATTCAACCTCACAACCCGAAGCATGAAATAGTACAGGGGGTTATTAGAAATCGTTAGATAATATACTCACTCTGCGCTCCTTCTCAGCACCGCCTTTGGCTTGAACTTCAGCGTGGCCTTGCCCCTTGACGCCCCCGCTCCCCCGGGGCTCCCCGGCGCTGGTGTTCCCCCTACACTCCCCGTCCTCAAACTATCTAGCCTCCCAATCGGCGGTGCAACCGACCGTGTTGTCGCAACCCCAGGCGCAGGTGTAGCCGCCGCCGTACTTGATGCGCTTGCAGTCGCTGCTTTTGATGGAGTCGACTCCTTTGCACTAGCGGAGGATGCCTGTTCGGACGGTGTCCCTGCGGCTGTTGGCGTCGATGAGGATTCGGCTGTCCTTCCACCGCGGCGGCCGCCTGGGGGGGCTTTAGGTTTGATTTTTGGTGGCATTGGAAGGTAACGTGGGCTGTAGATGTGAGTTTCTGGAAAGTGCGTCTAGGACGAGTTCAATTGTAAATTTCTGGTGGATTCAGGCCTGCCTTGCTATATGTGTGCTTCGAGACGGCAGGGGGGAAAAAGGGTTCCAGAAGGCTGACAGAATTTTTAGGTTCTCTTAAAGTGCGGCCCTTGCAGCAGGCGGTTGACAAATTCCCAAACTCAAAGATTTTGTATGGTTTCAACTCAAGCGTTGCCGGACTAGCCTGTTCTAGAGCTGATCTGGACGACGGACTCTCAAGCTGTGGTCCGCGGAATGCGCGCTGTGGCCTCGCAGCCCGAATTTGCCGCACTGGATCGCGCCCTTCTCTTGTCGTCCTCTGCGTTTTGCTGCAGTGCCGCCGCGATATTCCGGGCGCTGACTGCGTTGACGTCCCAGCGCTCGTGCCACACCAAACAGAAAATCTTTTTAAGCCTCAGCTTCCAGCAGAGCCCCGCCAAGTGGCACCGCCCCGGCTGAGCTCGGTTACGCCACACTAACACTAGCGCGGAGCCAAGACGTCCCCGCAGATTTTAGCACCAATCCAAAACGGAAATTGGCGACGACATGTCTTGGCGGCCGGGGTCCGCACTTTGGGCGGGCGCAGCGCGGGCTGCTGCGGGGGCCGCGGGGAAGGTGCAAACAGCGCAAGCACGCACAATGACTCCCAGGGTGCGGGGCAGATGTACGGTATGATGCACGGGAGCGTGGGGCAGCGTGGGGCGGCGTGGGGCGGCGTGGGGCGGCGTGGAGCGCCGATGGGCCGCGGCGCTGCCGCGCTGTTGGCACATGCGCTCGCTACACCTCCAGATCCCGGCTGTTCGAGCACACCGCACAGCGAAGCGCTGAGAGGTCTGCGCTGTCTGGCTGAGCGCGCGTGCGCCGGCATTGTACCGCCAGCTGTGCTGCTGCGGGGCGAGTACTCGAGTGCCTCGTACGCCTGCCCGCCTGGACAGCTGCTTGCCGGATACGACGACGCTTGTATGCTCCCTGCCTACCCGACCTGCTTGCGAGCAGGCGTGGTGCCCAAAGCGTGGCGAGTTTTGTCCCAGCTATCGATACCAAGCATTGCCAGCACACGCTAGGCCGGCACATGCACGTGCTATTGGCTGGTGGCTGTTGCATGCATTGCTAATCGTGAAACGCTCTGAGTAACAGCCCAGCCACCCGACCCGCTCGCAGTCGTAGGCAGAGCATATTGCTCATGTACGGACCGGGGCTGAGGGGAGCAGCCCCCTCCCACCCCCGAGAGTGCGAAGATCGGTACTCTAGTGTACACAATGAGGGAGATATCGATCGGCTGCATGAAATGCTGACAGGGTTGCGCGACCTTGCGGCGTCGAGGTTGGGTGGGGTTCTCGCTGTTTAATATATTTTAATATAAGTCGCAGGTTGGGGGGGGGGGAAGATGCCATACGTACCCCAAGAAGATAGTATGCACTAGATTCTGAACAGGTGTTACATATTATATACCGTCCACCGTCCGCCCCCTTTTGCCAGAACCTTCAGTAGCCGCTGTAGGCTTGATATCTGGAATCTGTACAGAAAACTCCGCACCCCATGACCTCCAGTTCCAAGGCGCCTGACATACATGTAATCCTTGGGGTACCGGTATAGACCAACCACCCCTTGCGCATTGTGCTACATATTCGCAGCAGCACAACTCTTCCATTTCGCAGCTGCCCATTTATACTAACCATCTCCATCTCCTCGAGAAGAAGTATGCATACAAATTAAATCCAATATAGCAGCCGAGATTGATCACTATCTATATCACCGTGACTGTAAGCAATTCTCATGATATATCAGTGGCCAGATGAACTTATCTGGATATATCAGTGGCAGATGAACTTATCTGGCATCATGATCTATCTAGGGCGTCTCCGCCCGGCAGGACCCTATCCCTCACACTTCCGTTGCTGCATATACGCATCTGATTGTCGCCTCCCCCCTCCCCCACCGATAAGCAATCCCACTAATGATACGCAGAAGCTAGAGGCAACAAAGCAACCTCGGGTGTATCTAAGATGGCGGGTATGAGCCGAGCTGTAATGATCATCCTCTCCAGCTTCTATTTCCGAGGAGAAAACGAATGTAAGTACGCTGCACGGTGCCTGTGCTCCATACTTGCGGTATCGCGCAGGAATTATCCTTCTCTCTTGGCCGTAGTCGCCATGTGTTAGGAACAGATAGCACGTTTTAGAGAAAGGAATTGTTCGTTTTGAAATGCAATACGGGGCAGTGCGTTGACGGCATTCGGAATATTGTGGGCTAACAAGAATATTCGCGCATCCTATGCAACAACCAAATAAAGTGATGCATAATGTAACCCCCCCAACCCACGCCGGCGCACAATTGAGACGTCGGCGGAACGGGACGGCGTCATCAAGATGATCATACGTTTTGTCGATACCGGCATATCTCATTGAAAAAAAAAGCATCTAGCTACAGTCTGGCGGTGGACCAGCTTCAAACTGTGACCGACTGGAAATCAGGTGGTCCACCGAAAAGTATGGGATTCACGGACTGAACACACTTGTGTAACCCTAAAAGCACTCATCGGCACAGCAATCCGGAATTTGAGTGGAGCATGCAACGGAGCAAGAGTTACTGGCATCAAACTACAATCACCATACAACAGATCACACCTGAAAATTCTACTCAGTAGTAAACTCAGGAATAATATAGAGATTCGCCAGGCCTCTAGTACATCTAGATATCCACCAATCAACACCACAAAGTCCAACCAAGCCTATCAAGCCTCGAACCATCTAACCCATCATCCATCATCATCATCATATCCGTCATACTTCTATAGCAGCCTTAAACCTCCCGCGTACACTGACACATACACATGCCTTAGTTTGGTTTCAGGTCCATATCCAAGCCTAGATCCTGCAACTCGACCCGGGGCCACGCAGCCAGTAGGCCAGTTGGGTAAAAAACATCAGGAGAAAACGAGGTGGAAACAAACAGAAAGGAAAAATAGAAAAACCCCAAACCAACCAGTACCAGTAAATTGAAAATCAGTATCAAAAAAAATCAACCGCATAAAGAAAGAAGAGGAAAACGTATAAACTAAAAGATATATACCAGAAACCCCATGAACGTTTTTTAAAGAAACAGAAGAGAAAAAGTAATGTGAAAGACAAGGAAAACCCTTCCGCTCAAATAATAAAAGTAAAGAGAATACAAGTGGCAGGGTAAAGACAAGAAGCACAAACAAAACAACTTTTTTTTCATTCGAAAGTATCTCTCCCTGCACATTCTTCATCCACCTTGTCTCTGTTCGCTGTCGTTCCAAAATTAACTTATAAGAAAGAACCCACCAAATGGAAATTAAAAATGAAGCACAAACCAATACCGATCCATTTAAACAGACATGTAAGAATAGAAGTAGCCCCCAGTTTGTCGGCCTGATCCCTAATACGGTAGATTCCCCCAGCACAAGCACAGTGGAGATTGTACCGTTTGTAATGAGACGTTAGCAGCAAAAGAAAAAAAAGGAAATGAGAAAACAAAATGCCAACAGTAATCTTGGTATATGGGACTTTACATAGAACAATGAATAAGCTTAATGTTTTGTAGTAATTTTCTTTTTAGGCTTCACGGCCTTCTTCACGCCAGCGCCTGCAATGCCAGCCTTCTTGGCAGCACCTGCTCTTCCCCGCCTCGTTCCAGTCTCATCCTCGGATATGCATCCTTCAATGCCAATACCCGCATCTTTGCATCTTTGGCAAGGCCTCTGTCTATCACAACCTTTTTTGCTCTTCCTGCAGCGCTGACACCGAGGCTTCGGTTTCTCCGGATCCTCGTCTTGGGCAAGTAGTACGATATTAGGATTGAAACTATCAGGGTGCTGGGGGATAATGCCGGAAATTGGAGTAGGAAGACTTGATATAGAAGCCGTGGTTGACCTTGACTTCTGGGCCAAAGAAGGGTTTGACGAGATGGAGTGGGTTCGATGCAAGGTAGGGGATGCAGGTGACAGTGGTCCCTTTCCGACGGTAGCTTTTGACGCATTGTTGAATGCGGTGTAGAGAGTAGTAGTGGGTTTAGGCTTCGGCTTAGCTACCTTTTGCAGAGGCTTTCCTACACGACCAGCCTTCACTTGATTGAGGGATTTGTATTTCCCATGTCCATCAAATCCTTGCTTGGAAGTCCCATAGCTAGCACGGCTGTGAGGCCGCTGTTCGTCATCCATA
The DNA here is from genome assembly GCA_015179045.1 of Kalaharituber pfeilii. Lineage (NCBI taxonomy): Eukaryota > Fungi > Ascomycota > Pezizomycetes > Pezizales > Pezizaceae > Kalaharituber > Kalaharituber pfeilii. The sequence continues at coordinate 663,869 of WHUZ01000004.1, forward strand.
TAGTCACCATCATCATCTTCATCCTTCTCAACAACATATGTTTCGTCTCCTGCATCGTCACAATCAAAATCTTCCTCGTCAGCACTGTCCCCTTGATGGTGACTATGATTGTGATTGTGTGTAAATGATGTGCAGTGAATTGGTTCCTGTTTGATGGAGATAGGCGTTTGAGACTGGGTCTCCTCGTTGTCACTAGGTATTGTAGAGTCGTAACTAGGAAGAATCTCGTTAAGAGACTTATACTTCTTCTGGTTCTTGGGGTAGCTTGGGCTGAGGTCAACGGAGTCCTCGTATTCATCCATAGGCGGGGGCAACTCTGGAAGTTCCGTTGTATCACTTCGAAACTCGTCAACTTGATCCTCCGAGTAATTCCCAATATCATCAGCTGTCTCATCGTTATTAGATGGAGAGTTGGATGTTGTTGAAGCTTCGCCCAGCCGCATGAGCTGCAATGCAACATCCTCGTCTGATATATCAGTTGCTATAGTAGGTGCAGGCGTTGGGAAATTCGGACCGCACTGCCTGCCCGAGTAGTAGGAAGAGGGATTGGAAGAATAGGAGTAAGGGGAAGTGCTATTTGGTGTATTTTGCTGGTAATATGTATATTGATTGCTTTGCAAGGGTGTCATGGTTTGCGGGGTATTTGCAGGGCGCGAAGGACTATATGAAGCTGGGTGTAGCGGCTTCGGAAATAGTGGTAGTTCCTGGAGGAAGATGTATGTCAATATCAGCTGCATAAGTCTATTAATAGGACTACCTACAGCTGAAGAAAACTTTGCCCGCTTCCTTCGCGATCCTTCAACAATGTTATCCAGCGAAATTTCAGCACTAGCAACAGGTTCAATCTTGGTTAATTTCCCGTCTGCTTGAACGCCATGCAGGAGATGTGGTTGCTGTTGGTACAGCTTGTGGTCGTGAACGTATTCATCGACAAGTTCCTCGACTGGAGGATGTGAATGCCCCGAGGTCTGACGCTTCATACTCCTCGACCTTCCACCAATTGTGCCATTCGTGCTGCCACTTCTTCTGCCTCGACCGGAACTAGGGCTTATACTCCGCGCTGTATAAGTAGAGACAATTTGTGAGCGAGTTGAAAGACCATAACCACTAATGTGCGCAGAGGGATGGCGAGCATTGGCTTGAGAGGGCGCGAATGGGTGTTGTTGATAGCGCAGGTCCGGCGTAACGTGAATATGAAATTCAGGCGTTCGCATGCATTCATCATATCCAACAGTCGCAAATTTCTGATCGCCATTATCGTATGTGATTACATCACCAGCATTTAAGCCAAAGAACGTCCTCACAAGTGTATCAATGTCGGCACTCGTCAAATTGGGACGAAGCTCCAAGCGCAGTGGTATGCGAGCATGCGTGGAACAATGAAATACTGTTTGCTTGGGTTCGTCAATTGGCGACAGCTGTTGAGGGGTTGGTGCAAGAGATCTATATGGAGTACATGTAGCGGGCGGAGTGCGGTAAGACCTAGCCGGAAGGTCCTCCGTGAGAAGTCCAGAAATGTCCATGGTGATTAGGATTGTGAACGAGATGCCTCTTGCAAAGTGTAATGCAAAGTGCAAGGAAAAGAGGCAGCAGAGGTGGGAATAATATTTGAATGAGGAGAGATAGACAATGTGCCGCTGGTAACTAAATAGCCAGGGATGGCAGAGAGTGCGTTGGCACCTAGTTGCTAGCCTTGCACAGCTGGGCAAGTTCTTTGCGTACGATACAGCGTTTCTGGTCTCTGTTTTTATGTGGCGGTATTGGTTAGCCGTCTATGTAATTCTGGCGGCTTCTATAATGATCGGTGCGGGGAATACGGTAACAGAAGTGAAGTGGATTCCCAAATGCAGGCTTTTCTTGAAAGCCAAACAAGAGAAGCTTGTGAACTGGAGTGCGATTCTCATCCTTTTGCTTGTCATGAACGTAGGGGGTAAATAATAAACCAATTTACACGGCGTTGCGAAGCGGTCATAGAGCGGACTGAGGCGAAATACCAAAGGGGGAGTGGAGGGAACAGTTGAGCTAACCTTGTGGATAGGGAGGGAGTTAAAGCGCAGGCGCTACGAACGGTCTTGGAGATCGAGTGGAACGATGAAGCGCGAACTTCTTGTACACTAATCAACTTCTATAGCAAGTTTGTCAGTGGACGGCGGAAGGAGGGGCTTCAGATTGTAGCGAGAGTTAAGCAAGGTAGCGGTCAAGGCCACCGAAGAGTTCGAGGGACTGTGCTCGAAGAAAGTGCGACAGGATTAGAACGGAGGGGATGAGGGAGTATGAATAGACCAGAAAAAGACTATCGAAGATCGCTAATAAGAAAAACTTACGCAGCTTGCTTGTATGGATGAATCGCCCAACAGTGTGAGGGACAGTTGGCTGCTTGCTGAACAGCGGACGCCAACGGTCGGCGAGGCAGTAAACCAGTGACAGTAAGGCGAAACAAATTCGGCCAGCGTCTGAAGAGCGTTTTGTCGTTGGCTGCGGAGAGTACGGTTGGGTTGCTTTCGCCGTCACTGCAGAATCGGCTGCTGTAAAAGATTGCGAGTGAGTATGACGGTAGTTAGGGCGAGCGAGGTGTGAGAGTCTGGTTGGAGAATGAGAGGAGTAGATGGCAAGGCAAGGGCTGCAGTGTATGAGGGGGGGGGGGGGGGGGTTGCAAGGTGGGTTGGTCTTGGTGTAGCGTTTGTGGGGAGAGAATGCAGTACGTAGCGGACGTATTGGGGGAGGGGCAGCAGCAGGCTAGGGAAGCGGATGGGGAGGGGGAGGGGGAGGGGGAGAGGGGAGAGGGAAGGGTGAGGAGAACTGCGGGCGTGTATGTGAGTGTATGCTTGGAGGAGGGGGTGGTGTGGGTGAAGTATGTGAGTGTAGGGACGCAACTTATGTCGTTACTAATGGGAACGAAGCAATGAGGGAGATACGTACAGCAGGCAGCGGGAGGGCAAACCAAGGACAAGCTGGGAGAGAGGCAGCAGCGGTAGAAAGGTGTTCTGAGTTGCGTGGGAACGTTTTGGATTTTAGGAGGCTTGCGCGGATCGGAGCAGTGTGATAAGAAATGGGTATCAGGAATGGCGGCAGCGCGGCGACTAGAGCGGTACGGCACCCTACTGCCAGCTGCAGGTGTCGATTGCGAGGGGCGGCGGTGGTATTGGCTGGCCGAGGGATCTCAGCCTGCAGCGCTTCAGGGAGCCTGGAGGATGCGTGCGGGAGGAGTGGCCCTGGCTGTAGTCTGGAGGCGTACGAGGAGTGCGCTCTGCCCGCTGGTGCCCCTGGTCGGTCCGGCGTGGTCTCGGTCGGCGGTCGGTCGGGGGGGCGGACACGGGAGGGCGCGAGGGGCAGGGTGAGGGAGGGTGAGGCAGGGTGAGGGAGGGCGAGCTCACGGGGCAGAGGGGGGCGGGGATGAGTGGGCGCTGGGGGGGTGGAGGAGGAGCGTGTGGGCGTGCTGAGGGGGCGGGCCAGAGGGGCGGCGGGCGGGTTAGTCAGGAAGCTTGCTGGAGCGCAGGTGGGCGCAGGCGAGCGCACGCTGGCTGCTGCCGTCGGCGTGCTGCTGGGGGGCCTCGTCTCGCGCCGGGGCTCGCACCTCCCGTTCACTTGTTCGGCGGACGTAGCCTGCCAGAGGGCCTGCGTGCGCAGCGGATGGCGGAGCGGGCGACGGCGCAGGCGAGAGAAGGCTGCTAGAGCTAGCTAGCGAGGCCTGCCTGGCTGGTTGGCTGGCTTGCTGGACCAGGCGGTCAGGCGTCAGAGTGCACTGAGCGTGCAGATGAAGCAATTATGGGCGGCAGTATATGGCATGGGCGCTATCGTGAGCTCTTTTCCCCCGACTCGCGGCCTGCGCTGCGCTGCGCTGCTCTCGCTCCTGGCGCCGTGCTGGGAGCGTGGGCTGCTCGTACACGCTTCAGGTGCGAGGGCGCTGCTGCGGTGGTGAGGCCCGTCCGCGTGTTCCGTGCCGGCGCTGATAGATGAGTTGGGCCGATCGCTCCAAGCACTTGGTGGGCGGGCGAGACAAGACAGGGCAGAGGCGCAGAGCTGCCCTCCCCCCCCTCCCCCCCTCCCCCTCCCCCTCCCCCTCCCCCCACCCCCCGGACAGCGCGGCAGGAGCGTACTACCTAGCGCAGCAGCCCACCGCCCATGACACAGAGCACTGCTGGAGGGCGTGTGCCAGCCAGGCGGGAGGCCAACTGCAGCGTACGTCCTGGCTGGCCGCTCGATTCACCTCCCGGTTTCAACCGTCAGCGGTATACTGTACTGCGCGGCGCCGTCCCATACCTGAGCAGTTGCGCTGGCACGCTGGCCGGCGGTGGTGCTACGGTACAGTGAGCGCTACAGCGCCTGGTTACGTTACTACGGCAGGGCGGGTGCTACTGCTCGTATCTATATATATACGCGGTTGTAACATGCCACTGGCCCATCTGGCTGTGGAGCCCGAATGGGCGCCCCGGGGGTCCTGCTGGGCCTGACTCTGCTGCGGTGTAGCCCCCAATCCAATCGGGCGACGGGACGCTGCGCGTGTCTGGCAGCGTGCGATAGAGCAGCTCCCGTGATCGCAGCAGCGGCGCCGATAGTAGCAGCAGATGTGGGCAGACTGGGAGTGGGAGCGGTCAAGCAGACGGCCGCACCCCTGTCAGCCAGAGGAAGTAGCGTTGCGGGTGATGCTGGCTGGCACTGCGGCGCTAGCACGAACGCAGCGCTGTAAGCACTCAGATCGTTGCGCAGCGTTCTGCTGCTCTGTCGCGGCCGCTGCGACACCTCGCAGGCCCTGGCCCTACAAGTGCGCTCCTGTGGGTGGTGCTGGAGGACCCTGAAGCGCAGTCTCGAGCGTGGAGCGGGCGGCCTTTTTGCTCGCTGCTGCCAGCGCTGGCAGAGTTTAAGCATCGCACTCTCTCGCTCACTCTGACCGTGAGCTTCCAAGTTTCTCGTTGGTGGCAACAGCAGCGCCGCTTCCAGTGTGGGCTTTACAGTTGGACTTCGTCAATCGCCGCACTCTCGACAGGGCGCGCGAGTGGGCTTCCTTCCAAGTGCCTCCAGCAGGTGGCAGCGCCGTTTGGCTCCCCATCCTCCGTCCAGGCTGCCGCTGCCCCCTCCCCTACGCCTCTCATTTGACACTTCGCCCCCTTCACCAGCCCCCCCCTCGCTCCAGCAGAATGCTGAGGTCTCGCCCTTGATGATCGAGCAGCAGAGATCCTAAGACCAGCTCTACACACCCCCCCCCCCTCCCCCCCCCCCCCCGTCAGTGGTCAATTGCTCGCCCGCTAGGCCGCTCTTGGGTCCTGCCCATGTCCACAAATGCCCGCTCATCCCAGTCACCCATGCCAATCCCATGGGACATTGTGAGCACAGACTCCCAACCCGCATCCCATCCAGTCACCCACAATTCCAACCCGCGGCCGGCCAATCAAAGTGCCGGTCAAAGAGAGAGGCAACTGACGCAGAATGGAAAGGGAAAGAAAAAAAAAAAAAAATAGAGACATGAGCAGCTTGATCCGAGACTAAGCTTTAAACCAGCAAGTACTCCCCTCCGGGCTAGAACTGGGCTCTGCAGTCACGGTGACTTCAAGGGAACCGGCTGCAGAAAAGGTTAGCAGCTTAGATACGTAGCAAAAGCGCACATCATGTCGACACCCGGCGGATTCGGTTGTACTGTGAAAAAGCCCCATCTCCGACCTATCACCAGAACTGGAGCAAAACCTGTTGCTGAGACCGCAAAATGAAAATCGCAGGCAAAATGTGCAGGTGCGGAAGAATTTATAGGTCGCTTCCACGAGACTAGGTCGCTCCTGCTGTTGAAAGTCCAGCTATACTAACTGATGTTACTTGAGCAGAATTAGGTCAAGACACGTCCTCGGGCGACCTCTCTGTACTCGACCAAAGAAATCGGTTATCCTCCAGCATTGACAAATTATTGCTCTCAGCAGAACCACTTTTTGATGGCGAAGGCCTTGGTACAGTTGCTGACTTGGCCAACGATAATTTTCAGGATTGGTCAATGACGGCGCATGAGGATTTCTCCGCATCAATGGGTAGTGAAATCCAACATAGTGATTGATGCGCCATGAAACTGCCAGCAGAAATAGTTCCTGCGTTTTGAGGTCAGGACTGTGATTTTGAGTCTTATGATCCAGAATTGAACTACATTCAGCCCCATCCTTTACTGAGGGGTTTCAATAACCATGCAAGCCCGTTTCAGTTGAGGGCAAAATCGATGATGTAGATGTCATTACCTTAACGCCCCGCCGTTCGCCGCAACACGCCGCTTGCCTCTCGGTTCTACTTTAGCTTTACTGGCTCGTACCGATAGTGCAAAGGCAGTTCAATGTTTCCCCTAACACTTCCAAAGTAGGGAATGCGCCTGGCCGGATTGTTTACAATTTTTGTCGCCGTAGTTGCCCCCCCCGCATACCAGTCGCAACTGGCATTTGGTGCTTGGAAGCGGAGGACTATATATGTACAGATAACCGACAAGCCCACCAGCAGCCAATAGTGATTCAATTAAATGTGCGACCGGACGTACTCGTTTGCATGCCCCAGGAGAGGGGGTGCAGATTTCGCGGAACTGAGTGAGGGGAGAGAGGGGAAGGCTGCATGAGCATGCGTTTTCAAAGAATCAGTGGAAAAGATGAAACGCAAGAAAAAGTAAAGAAACTGGCGCTAGACCCCATCGACCGCCATTTTAGTTGTGCGACTTACCAGCGGATGAGCAGATTCGACAATCCACCGCAGAATGAACAATTTCTCCCACTTAAGAAGACCTGAGCCGGTCCCTAAAGCGAACCTATTTATTGCACCGACTTCTGCGTATTTAGCTAGAGATGCTCACCTTCTCATGTACTTCATGACTACTTGTTCATGTGCTAGGATATTGGCTTTTGTGTGCCTGTCGAGACCGAGCCAGCTGTGTTACTGTAGCCTGGTCGACGAAAGCAAGATTCTGGGCCGCAAAATCGGCCATTGCATATGATATTTCCCACAACCAGCACGACACAGTTGGCCCAGGATGCAGAGTAAGCGAGCTGACTTCCCTTGTTACGATTACGCACGTTTATACCCATGGGGGCAATGATAAGAACATTTCGTAATATATGACAGGAGGCCACCTTTGCATATAGACGTCAAACAATATTAGGGTACAGGTTGTATATGGAACCTGTTAGGACAGTATGTGCCACTTGCCAATCTTCAGGGACCCTGGGCAATTCGCAAGTTACAAGCTCCCCCATCATCCCACTCCATTTGCCCGTTTTTGCCAACAAGATTTTCGTTTGACTTGTGGGGAATTTTTGTGCACAGAACGACTTTGGCGCAATGCAGGAATGCCACGAACGGATGTCACTATCCCTTGCGGTCGGTCAGTGGGATGAACGTATCCATCAAAATTGACGAGGCTCAATGCAGCAGTGCCCATTCAAGAGACGTTTTTTTTTTTTTTTTTTCATTTTTTGCGGAAGGAAAATTTCTTTTCCAAAATTTGTTTTTTGACAAAAGAAAGCGAAACAAATTTCAAATACAGTGGCGCAAGATGGTGCGACAAGAAAAGCTGAAATCGCATAAGAGGAGGAGTTTCGTGTGTTCTCAGTCGTGAGAAAAATACGTCATGTGATTATGCGTCATCGACGCGTTGAACGCGGGATGCAGAAGATATGAGGGAATATGTCTGGGAAGACGCGACCGAAGCGTCATCTCTTAATTGATGTTTCTTGGCGTGTCTAGGAGTTGTAACTAAAGGCTAGGCGCCTCTGTGACCGAGTCTTGGCGGTTGTGACTAGCCGAGACCTGGTTAAGAAACTGAGGCCAAACGCAGCCACATAACCCAAGATGTAGAGAGAGCAAGGGCCTGCAGCACGAAAAGCTAAGTATGGAAGGGCGTCCCGTTGTGGCTGGTAAAGCACTCGGCGACCGCTAATTTTCTCGAAATAAAGTGCCGGCGGCGGGAGTTAAAAATCAAGTTTACCGGTCAGGGATTAAGTAGAATTCCTTCCTTCATTCTAGTCTGGGGTAAGAGAAGAGAAATGGTTATTGTTGCTGGTCGTTAGCCATTCGGATCCATTTTGTCTGGTGACATGAAGCAGCCTGCATCTTGCTAGGTACTGCATTTGTTGGCCCGATGTGTGCAGTTATTACTCACATTTGGCATGAGACTAGTGTAAGTACTCTCGCATACATTTGAGTGCACCAGCAAAGAGCCGTTCTCGTTCCACCTAGCCTTGCTTATCCTCCACTGCTTGGCAGAGGATGATAAACAGTAGGCTACACAATGCACGTGACTCGGAACCACGCCTGGAATTAGGTTGCTATAGCAACGGGCTTCCTCAATAGAGTACAGTTCCAGGGTATAGGAGGCAAAACAAAACAAAAAGCCAAATTCGTCGAATACAATGTCGCATAAAAACAGAAAAAAAAAAAGAAAAAAAGAAAATCACTATCCACCCTGCACCATCTAAACACAGCGTGACCACCAACACTTCTCTTCCCTTCTCTTCCACTTGCCTCCTAGGACATCCACCACCAAGGTAAGGATAGGATATTTTTAACAGCTTCTTTTCGACTCGAGACTGCTTTTCGACAACAATCCTCTTTCGTTCATTCTTTAGCCCTTCGTCGTTTCGGCTCTTTTCTCCCCACTCCCCGCTTTCCCTTATAGTCCGGGGTTTAATTCGTTACTACCCACACCAGAGGGGAATCGCCAGAACAAACAACAACAAACATTGGTCACGGTACCGTGTTTTGATAATCGGCAACGGCTTGTACTATTTTCTTCTAGTTCCTTTCAGGTACGAACTGCAATTCGAGCCACACTTTCGCGACTCATAATACATTTGTTAAACGAGTGCATTCAGCTAACTCGCCTGTCGGACTTACTTCCAGTTCTCCAGTTACGTGTGCTTAGAATTGTCGACCGTTGCTCATATCTTTGGACGTGGGCAACTTCGCGAATTCCGCAGTTTTATTTTCCCATTGTACCTTATCGACATCTCAACTAACTACAATGAACGTGCAGGTGCGTGCATATACTTACATCCTTCGTGTTTTCCTGCAATAGTGCACGCTGCGTTTCACATTTGTGTTTGGCGTCTTATATACATGACATGCCCAAATTTGTCCATTGTGTTGTGATACAGCAGCATATTATTTTTTTTTCATCCTTCGAATGATATCTTTATCATTCGTGCTCGAAACATTCCGCCTACCCATTTTGTTAAATATTATATCTCTTTGATACCCTTCTCAAGTTCTCAACACACGCCCCGCGTTGAAAGCGGCCGTGGCAGAGACAGTGTTTGCGTTCTACTTTTTCACTGTCACCCGCTGGCTACCCCTCTACAGCCTGCCTTACTGACTCCTATTTGACTATGCAGCCTACGCGACCGAGTAGGCCGGTCAGGTCCCGCCACGACGAGAATGCAGTACCTGCTATCAAACCAGCGACATTAAAGGCCGTCACTGCCGCAAAAGAGAACGTCATTACCAAGGGTGAAGCCAAACGGAGAGCGTTCGGAGGGGACGTATCAAATGTGACAAAACAGGCTGCCCCAACCAAGGCTTCCAGTCTTAAGGAGGCACAGAACGACAAGGCTAGCAACAAGGTCGTGCTCAAGGAAAAGGACCAGATTGCCGTCAAGAATGCCCTCTCTAGGCCAGCAAACCGCGGTGGGTTGAGGAGTACGTCAGGCTCGACCACATCGGCTGCTACCGCAGCCAAGCCGAGCATGCCGGGGCCGGCACGGAGGATCGTGAAGAAGACTGAGGTTTACGCCGATAAACGCCCTTCCCCGCCAAAGGCTGCAGCAAAACCCTCTCCAAAAGGAAAGGTTTCAAAATCCCCGAAAGCTAAAGCTGGTGCCATTATCCACCGGGATTCCAGAAAGGTTGGTCCAAAAATCTTACCCGGGAGGAGTGTTTTACAGAAGAAGAGCTCGAGAAGTGACGAACCTGTGTTATCCGACCAGCTTGCGCTTTCCCATATCCAGGACGACAATAATGAGGTAGTACCGGTACCAGGTGAGGAAACTGATGAAGATGCCACCGACGTTGAGGAAGAAGAGTCCCAGGAGAATCCCGTGGAGCCTCTGTCCGAGGGAGAGGAATTTTACGAAAATGATGACGACGATGAAGATTATACATCCGCCCGTTCGAGACCAATAAGCGATAACACGACCGGCGTGACAGCCCCGATCCTGTGTCCAAAGTTCACTGCTAGTGACAAGAAAGAGCTCCTTGAGGCTAGCCAGGAGTTTGCTGAAGTTGATGAGGACGACTTGTGGGATATTACGATGGTCGCTGAGTATGGCGATGAGATTTTTGAGTATATGCGAGTTCTTGAGGTATTCCCACTCTTTGCTCACTTTCTCTCCCTCTTTTCTTGTTGCGTATATTTATACTGTTGTTTATCGCCGTTTGCTAACCACAGACTTGATGAAATAACGACAGGCCAAGATGCTGCCTAACGCACACTACATGGATAAGCAACCAGAGATTCAGTGGTCGATGCGCGCCATTCTGATGGATTGGATCGTGCAGGTCCACCACCGATTTGGTCTTCTTCCAGAGACCCTCTTCTTATGTTGCAACTACATTGACCGCTTTCTTTCCGAAAAGGTAGTGTCCATCAACAAGCTACAGCTTGTAGGTGCAACCGCGCTCTTTGTCGCAGCGAAATACGAGGAGATTCAGTGTCCATCTGTGCATGAAATTGTATTCATGGTTGACCACGGCTATACTGTCGAGGAAATCCTTGCGGCCGAGCGATTCATGCTATCTATGCTTAAGTTTGAGCTGGGCTGGCCTGGCCCAATGAGCTTCTTGCGCAGGGTCAGCAAGGCAGACGATTACGACCTTGAGACGCGAACGTTGGCAAAATATTTCTTGGAACTCACCATCATGGACGAGAGGTTTGTTGGGAGCCCGCCGAGTTTTTTGGCCGCAGGTGCCCACTATCTAGCTAGGACTATGCTAAGCAAAGGCGATTGGGTAAGTTGATAATCGCCCATTCTTTCCTTTTTCTACTGCCCTGCGTGATTTGAAGCAAATACACAGTTGCGCGTGTGCTTAATGCGGTGTCGATCGCAATTTGCTGTCCCGTTTGCAACCTACCATGTGCATGTTGTCATATCCTATCATGTGTCATGATTATTCTTACTGGTGGCTATAAGATAACCATTTGCTAACATGCTCACTCATTTTTGGCATGCAGACTCCAGCACACACTTATTTTTCGGGCTACACATCGAATCAGTTGCGCCCGCTTGTTAAGACTATGTTTGAGTGTTGCGAGAACCCAAAGGCGCATCACAATGCCGTATATGAGAAGTACACGGACAAGCGCAGGTATAAGGCTGCCAGCTCGTATGTGCAAAAGTACATCAAGGCTAGAGGCATGGGTGAGATTCTTGCCATGTAATTCTTGAACTTTGGCATAAAACTGGAGTTTGAGGAGTGGTTAGTGTGTGTGCATGAGGAGTAGCGAATGAAAGCGATGAGGGCAATTATTCTACGATATCAGCCAAAATGGAGAAAAAAAAGGCAAAGAGACAATTAAACACAAGGTCCAGAACACGATGCGAATGAATGAATCCTTTTTTCGTACCCTTTTCAACTGCTTCTATACGATGTCTGTCCATAGCCTCACATGTCCTTGACATGAGAAAACTTTACGGATTTGGATTGTTGTATGTTTTCTTCAGTTCTCTGTTTCTTGTTTCGGGGCCGGTTACGGTGGTGCTCGACTAATTGGCTTGCTTTCATACTTCCTTGTTTTTCGTTATACTAATTCATTCGTCATGATATCGTTGATGTTCACCGGGGTTGTGTGGTTATGACAAACAAGAAAGGAAATGAAGTGGAGGAGATTCTAATAATACTCGGTTGTCAATATCCTCCTCTTTTGCTTGACATGGGAGAAGAGGTAGCAGGCCAGGTGGTGTTTATACTTGCTTTACTTTGTTCCGGGGATGGTATATTATTGATGTTGCTTCCTGTTTGTCGCTGTCGTTGTCTTTGTTGTTGCGCACGAAACTGCAGTGGTTGTCGTTTTTTGGGGGCTTCTATTGTTGCTTTTCAGCCTATCTTGCAACTGATTACGCCGCTGCCGGTGTTGTTTTCATTGTCATCGATATAATGTCACAATCTTACATTAATGGGATCCATCATGTTAGTGGGGTGTGCATGTTGATTGGTCTGCGTTTAGGGTCGATAGGTACATAAGGTAAGTAACTAATTAACTCCAGGTGAAAGATTGGGCAGGAATTCAAAAAGCTGGGAAAATGGTATACATAAGATAGGTGGGGTTCAAGGGTTCAAGAGGAGGGTTAAAGAGAAGGACAGGACACAAGGCATCTAGAGGGTAATCAGGGTTTTACGTTTTCCTTTCTTTTTTTTCTCAATTTTTCTTCTTTTCCTTTTTACATGTGGCTGCCGGGGAGGCGTTGTATTTGCGGATTTTTGCGATCTGCAAAAAGTTGTATTGTATATTTTTTTCTTTTCCCCCCTCCCTTTTTTTTTTCCTTTATATGCACGCGAAGGTTGTGTGTGGGGTGCCCGTGGGGGGGGAAGACACATGGTTGCTGCGCTTCATGGCATGGAGCATGATTCTCCAATCATCCTTCGTATATATATCCTTGATCATGATGAAGTCCACAAAAAGCTGGTTTCCATTTCGGTGTTTTCTGTGCCATGAAACGGTGTGCTCTGCCCCCCGTATCTAGGACCTGGCTTGAAATTTATACCCCATTCCTAGAGAGAGAGGTATGTATCTCTTAGAACGTTACACAAGAGCTCAACAGAAGAATATTCCCTTTTTTATTTTCCTTTGAAAATCCCTTTCCGGTACGACATGTCCAATTTCCGGGATATATTTGTCAATCCAATTCTTTTTCTCATGATCCACTCCACATCACCAAGAACCTGATTCCTAAGAACCCGATGCATAGCTGTCCTGGACCCTTATTCCTTATATAGCACTTAGTACCATCCTAACCCGTTGATCCACCCGGATATACCCACACCCAAATCCTGCCCAGAGAGGGGGAAAAAAACGAACCGATCCTCCATAGCCACTGGAACTCTCTAGGATACCTATCTATATATATATCCTATATACCAACTTTCCCCATAGGCCACTTTTCTTTTTTTTTTTTCTTCTTTTTTTTCTATATCATTTATCCACCACCTATCTCCTTTGTACCGAATTATTTTTGTTCCTACCTTGCCGCTCTAGCTAGCTCCATCTTACTGGCTAAGATTCTCTCCTCTATTTTAACCAGTTCCTACAAATGATTTATATATCCCCCAATTTTTTTTTTTTTTGTCTCATCGGAGCCCAGGAGACTGGACCGGAAAGCTGAGCTTACGGTTCGGTTCGGTTTGGTTCATTGTTGTTCATTTTGATATTTTTTTTTTGTTGTTGTTGTCGAAGCAAAGATTAAGTCCTAGAATATATATATTTATACCATAGCTCAACTTGTATTTTTTATTTTTATTTTTATTTTTTTTTTCTTTTGTGTGTCTATTTTTTCATGTTACTTGCAATTCCTTTTCCTTTCCCTCTGGTCATCCCCACGCTGCCCCTCGCGCCACAGAAAAAAAAAAAAAAAAAAAAAAAAAAAAAAAACCGACGAGCAGTAGACCTGTTCTACGGGCTTCCCTCTCACGCTGTTACAATAAAGCACACTGGTTGTGTTTGTCCCTATTCCTTACCTACCTCCCCGTCCCGAATCCCCGTTTCATTACAACATCATCATGTTACCCTGAGTTTTAAAAAAAATCTAAAAAAGAAATAAAGTTTGAACAATAGTAGGGGCCGTAGTTATCTAGAAAGCCTTCCAATGCCTTCTTATAGATGCTATCATCGATATTCTTATTGACTACAATCAATAAGAACTATCGTTTTAGTATGTGTGTATGCTGACTACAATAGGAAGAAATTCACTGCAGCTGCTACTACATATTCCCCATCATTTTTCGGGGTGGCTTAGGATGGCTTGATGCTATCATGTGACTAGACGTCCAATGAGATTGAGCTAACCACCACATCGACGTCAACTTGATCAATTGTTCGACTTTCTGGAAAAGTTTGTCAGCTTCCTTCGATGCAAGCTGCATCTGACATTCAGTCTCGCTGTTGTCCTCTTGCCCTACGAACAACTCTCCTTACCTCTACTGCAAGGTCGATTGCTTCTCCCACCGTGTGAGGTGGAGGGGCGCAGCGTCTCCTTTCCTGGTAACCTCCTATTCCAAATAGCTCCCGGATTTTAGTTTAGTTTACACTCTTCGTACTGCTTAACTCAGACGGTATAAATAATCTGTGTACTGAAATCATGCCATTTCCGCCTTCTTCTGTAGATGTCTCCTATCTAGGGCATTTGAACGGTGGGTTCGCAAACTTGTGCTACTAGCCTCGGCGTCAGGCGCTTTTAGCTGTGCTGTGCTACATTACAATTCCACGACTTTATGGAGGCAGCACTTTGGCAGTGCACATTACATGACGTCGAATGCTGACTCACATTGTACGGCCGAGTCAAGGCAGAGGCCAAAAATAATAGTCTGGGCACGAGAACATTTTACACTGGGCAGGTCCTGGGCTCTCGATCCCGATTTGGTGAACAATATCTATCTCCACCATACTTTGAATAAGACCTCCCCACAATAATTGCAATCTCTTTCGGAAGCTTAATCAATAGAGCTATCCGCTTCCTTTTATTCAACTGACTAATATCCGCGCTCTTGTTACCTCTTTCCGGGTGAAAGAGTCCACAATCCAGGAAAACATGCACTTCATATTCTACCACCACACAAGCCCAAAATAACCCTCTCCGGATTTTGCCCTGTCTTCCATGCCCCTCCTTGTACTGCCGCATTGCTACCCCAAATCCGAGTAGCGCTATTGCAAGACTCAACCCCTTGGGCAGAAATAGCTAATACGCGCTCGATAGTGAACCTACTTTTTCCTACCTAATCACGTTGAGGCGCAGAAGGTTTCACACCGCCACTGCTGAGTATCCGCTCCAGGCCCCACCCTCCGGAGGCATGCCTTTGAAATAGGGTATACAGTGAACAGTAAAATATTGTGAGAGCTGTTATGGGTTCATAACTGATGATCTTTGTATTTTCTTCGTCTTTCTTCGTTACAGAAGAGAAGAAAGAGGAATATATCTAAGCTCTCTATCGACATCATTTGCGATTCAAGTCCACCTATTCAAAGTCTCCGTACCTTCACCTTCCTGCTTAGGTAAATGCAACCTTTCGTAACACCTTCGCCACATTCATGTTGGCGCGTTTAAGTCGTTTCAAGGAAGCCCATGGGTGGCAGTCCTTAATTGATCGTTCACCCTCAATGATCTCCCGGAACTCCGGATCTCTTCCTCCGACGGTTCTCAACTATCCCCCACGGCAACCAGCCAATTGTGCATGATAACACAAGAACCTATCCAAGCCCAAGTCCAATTCATATTATCTCTATTATCGACGCGAGGTCGACAATGAAGAGCTCTTAAAAATAAGAATCGAACTTTCAGTGTGTCTATATTGTGCTCAACTGCAATTCGCAAACTAGACATTCTGCGATTGAAAACCTATCTCTCTAGTCAGTTCCGCTCTCCTGGCTTCTTGTATATGAGCCACAAGCCATGGGCGAGGGTATGCTAAGTCTGCCGAAAGGTACTGCCTTGCGGGCAAAAATAAATCTGCCTCTTGATAAATTCGCATCCTTTTGAAGACTGGGGAGTCAAGAACTGTTGCAGGCATCATACTGTTCCTTCTGCCCGGTATATGATCCGTAACTGTATCTATTTCCTTGTCGCCATCCGTTGACACTCCTTCCCCGTCCTCGGCCATGCCGTTCAGGTACCCCAAAAGTATACTTCCGTGGACCTTTATCCGCCTCCGCCGATTTTTTAGCGGATGCTGATCCTTGATGCCTTTCTCTTCTTGAGTGCCGTGACTGCCGTTGGCGGCGGTATAGCCATAACAGGGGAGTCAGGGTAGTGCCGCTTTCATGCAGAGGACTTGAAATTAATGTTGGTGATGTGGCAGCCGGAGGCGGTGAAGATTCTACCTGCGCTTCCGGAGGCGGCGTTACAGGGACTGTCACCAATTCTCTACCCGTTGCTGCCACAGGTGGGTGTGCGACAACTGTGGGCTGAGCCGTCAGGTGACTCTGCTACTGGTGCAGAACCAGCTGACTGTACAAAGCTTCCAGTCCCGTTTCTGCTTCTTACCACACGCTCCGCTTCTTCATGATTTGACTTGACAGGTCTATCTGGATGAGGAACAGTAGCAACAGGAGTAGACGCTGATATACCGCGTAAGCAATCAATGGCCCCTCCATGTCACCTGCATCACTATGCTATCCTGGTGATCCTTCTCTACCGGTGCTCTATCTGTGCAATCTTGTGTTATGCATATCCATACCATTCCTCTGGCCTGAGAACCACTTTGCCTCATTCTCGGACAAAGGGGTGAGGGTTTCACGAATTGTGGCCCCAAACAGCATGGAAGCAAATCCGTTCCCATTATCAGAGATCTATATGTCTCTGAGCATCATGGTTCCTCCAAGAAATGTCGATATGCCTCCGAAGATACCAAATGCCCTTGGGTGCCGTGGGATAAGGTATGGGAGTGAACCTAAGGGGTCCTCAGGGATGACAGTTGGGTAAACTGACCGCGAAGTTCTTTCATTCTAGAATAACCAAGAGAAGTGTCGACCTCCCTTCAGCTTTCTTTCTGACCCATGCTTCAGTTCTATTTCATTACATATTAGTAGAGTATATATTCAATATGAATGGTTCTGGGAGAAAAGCGAAGAACTCGTAGCAAACTTACCAGGATATCACCACACGGAGTTAAGGTTGTTTTCTGTCCCGTTCAAGGGGTAATTTCGGTGCAGGGGATTCATTAGATCTGGGGTGGCCTGCGGTTGGTATTGCAGGGGAAATATATCATTTCCTGGAGAGGTACTTGTAGAGTACATTGTACAGCCTGAGTTAGAGTACCTTACGTAGCATAGCTCTAGCTTGACCAAGCATGCACAATTAAGAGTGCTGCTCCCGCCATCGCTACTTCAAGGAGGGCATCTCAAGTCAGGGAGCTCGAGAAGGATGCGTAATTGTTCGTAAAAAGGAAAATACATGTATATATACATATTTGTATTCTAGCTATCTGCAGCTATCGCTGCTTGCGCAGATCGACAAAATTTGGGGTACGGAGAACGGGGTGCGGGGTGGGGGCATTAAGTAAGTTGGTACTAATAGCCGGAGTAATTCGGTGCCGAGATAGTCTCATGCTGGTGCAAGGTCCACTTCAGATGCACACCGTCAATGCCAATGCTTTCTCTAGATATTTCTTGAAGAAAGGAAACCTTAAAGGTGGTATCGTGTATGCGTAAGTACAAATAATACTTTTTTTTTTTTTTAAATCCCTTTTGTGCGTGTGTGTGCATGTACGTTTGTGTACATGTTCGTGTGTTACCTGTCTCTACACCCACCAGTGAATAAACTTTGGTTGCTACTGTACCATGCGATCGACTGCAGCGGAATGCGTCATGAAAGCAGGGTTCATTTTGTGTTTTCTAGACCTGGGGTGTCAGGTTGTCAAGTACAGGTGACCCGGCTATCATATAGTAAAACTCGTTATATGTAGTGAAATCCTGGATATAGTGAAGGAATAGACAGGTTTTGTACGAACCCTGAAAGTGCGTGAGGTTTTGTGGTACACTACCAACGTTGTGATGTAGGTTGGGATGTACTAGTTGCAGAATTGCCAACTGGAGATTGTGAGGCCTGTGGTGGGATAGAATTTTCTTGAGTAGGTAGAGGAGTGCTTTGGCTCATTTCTCGCGTTCATTGGATGTAAATATCTTGAAAATTGAGTGGTGTGGGAATTTGACAGTCCTCAGGGCCAGTTTTCCGGATTTCGGAAGGGAGGACTTGGCAATAATAAACGTTACTTTTTTTCCAAATCCTGAAAAAAGTTTGGGGTTTGTAAAACCTCTCTATTAAATGGGCGAGATTGTTTGCGCACAGCAGCTAAAGCGCCCCGGCTCTGGCTATAGTGAAAAGAAAGGCTATAGTAAAAGTGAAGGACAGTTACAGGCAAAGTCTACTTGCTATAGTGAAATGCCTGGGAGGTGGCTTCAGTACTGCCTATGTAATTCAAGATATCTCAAAACAAGCACTTTCGCTCGCATGTGGGTCGCCGCGCTCAAAAACTGGAAAACATCTCTTGGCTTTTGTCTTTCTTTAAGGCAGATAGACCTTTCAGAGGATTTGCAAGAAGTGTATCTGACTGCTTCAGCTTCATGGACATTGAAGATAATATCATTCACTTGCCATTGAATAAGGAAATAACTTGCAGAAGTCTTCTAAAGTCATTCCTCCTGGGCGCTGTCCCTTCCTGGCAAGCGTGAGATATCTTCCATTTCTCTAGAGCTGGGCGGCGTTGAGGAGGCATGATACCGACAGTACGGTAAGAAACTGAATTTTGCATTTGACATTTGATTATCAGACACTGAAATTTCCTCACCTCTGTCTACGTGACTCCTCATTGTAGTGAAAGCTGGCTATATTGAAAACGAGGTCGCATTCTTAACCTTCATTATAGCCAGGGTTGCTTGTAATCAAACGAAGCTGATTTGTTTCCCCACAAAGCTCGGAGTTCGTCTGGTACAGTTTACTAACATATTTCTCATGAGAAAATTTCACATCAAATTTTACAAGTAACATTCACCCCCGTCACGTATATTCCATCCTGATAGCTAGCCTCGTAACCAGTTTGACATTGTCCGAAAATACTTTTTTTTTTTTTTTTTTTTTTTTTTTTTTTTTTTGTTAATTTTTTTTTTTTTTTTCTCTACCATCAATAATAAATCCCATAATAATAATTATTATTTCTGTTCCTATTTCCTATTCTGTCTCGGTTTCTAGTCTCGTTATTAATCAGTGAATCATTATCCCCCTATGAATAGTCACAAGCTCTCCCAATTCGAAATCAAATTAAATCCATAAGCAAGTAGAAGCGTAAGTCCATCGAGCACGAGAACATGCAAGCCCAGCCACCCAGTTGCTAACAAGTCAGAGTGAACAGACACTAATGGTGCAACTATTTATACACATATCCTCCCGTTTGAACCTCATACCAAACCAACCCTCTGCGAAAAGAAATGCGACCTTGCAAACCTATGAGAAAAAATACAAGTAATGATAGTAGTCTCCGAGTGCACTGTAAACTAACCTTAGCAAGAAAAACGTACATGATAGAGTGTAAAGGAATATAACTCTCTCTAATTCTTATAAATATTCACAATGAAGTGAAGAATGACATAACAAAGTAGTAAGGAGGAAAAAAGAATGAAAAAAATCGGGGGTATAAATACAAATGCACCGGTGGGGGTATGGTCAGATGCATAAAACATGAAGACTGTTCCATTAGCAATGGGAAACCAACAATACAATGCAAGCAACCAAAGTCAAAGCGTGGGTAACATGCTCCGTTCCAAGAGATATTCATCACAATAGCTGCGATAACAGGGCTAGCACTATTGTAATGGCAATGGACCTATAAACACCCTTTGTGGGCAATTTAGGTGCCGAGCTCTTCCGGCCACTCTCAATATCACCCCATACAGGCTGGTCCACGGTCTTGTTATTGCCGGGGTCTTGGCTGAAGAAGTAAGTTCTTTCTTCACCAGGAGTCCTAGCAAGCTTTGGTGGGCCCTTTTGATCGGGAATCTGACAAATTGCGTTTGGTGCTGTTGGGTCAATGCACCGCTCAGCATGATCCTTAGCTCTTTGTTCGGAAGTAGTATTGAAATACGCCTTCACGTATTGAACCAGCATTATTGCGTCCTCCTCAGGGGGGCCAGCTGACCAATGCGGGTGTCCGTTGCTCCAATGGGATATCACAATCTTCCCTGGGGCAGATGGGATATATCGCTTATCGGTCATATCCGCTATCCATTTTCCATCTGCATAAAAGGTGACTTTGTCAGGTTGCCAGTCAAATCGATATTCATGGACACCCTTGTCTGCTTCGAATGGAAGTTGAATAACTTTAAAGGTAGGAGTACCGGAAGCATCGCCACCATTTTCGAGGGAGAGAACGGAATGGAGAACAAGATTCACAGGAGAAGTAGTGTCATTGAATTGTGATGAGAGAAACTCCATATCGATTTCTTGCGTATCGTTCAAATACCTATAGATGTCAGCCAGTGCACCCTTCATACTAGGTATGTACTTACCAGAAGAAGGCCCCGCAGGTACCATTAAGACCTGTGGTCTTTAGCCCAGCTCTAAATGAGCCATACATCATGTCTGACCTGTAAGAGTCCGCTTCCACAACGCTGACATACTCATCCCCCTCTTGAACTTTTCTCACATAAAGCTCAAGACCTGCTTGTCTGCCATTGACACCCTCATCTGATATATTCAAGTCTTTAGCTGGATTAGAGACTGCGTTTTCTGGCTTCGTTTCTCGCCCGTAAGGACCTCTTGATGCGTTTTTGTCGACCTTCCAATCCTGCAATACCCAATCTTGATCGACCTTGATATTTTTGAGTGTTGTGAAGTCGGACTCGAGCAGGTCCGTGAAGACAAGGTGCTCTACGTCGGTGGTTTTGTTGACGGAATAGCCACATTCGCAATCGGCTAAACAAGACATAGTTAGTGTTAGTGAACTTCGACATGTGTGCAGTGAAGGCTGCGTCGCAACTTTTACGATGAGGCCAACAACATACCAACGGCAAGCCGGGCCAAAGCTATGAACGTCCCAATGACGCCCACTTTTGCTGTAAATCTAGACCAATACATTGCGGTTATGCGTAGCAGCCCTGACTTGTGTTAATTTTTGGCCACACACTGAGTGCAGCTGAACACAGAAAACTACTGGAACGTTTCCCCGTGCTGCGGAAAGAGCGTGAGAGGCAGTTGAGGGGTGTCAGGTTGTGCGAAGAAAAGGAAGCGGAGGGCGAGGCAGCTTGAAGTAAGTATACGAAGATGGAGGAGACGGACTTTCTGTGCCGCTCAGATGGGGATGCGGCGGGGGTTGGTGCAGATATGCGACAGGCTAGGTGCAGATAGCGCAGGGCGGGGGGCGCCGCTAGTCGCAGAGGCCTTGGGTTTTCCTCTCCTGGTTCTGGGAGTGTGCACCTATTCTTGCGCAACCAGACAGAGGCCGGAAGGGCGTTATCTGCGCAGCGTGCAGCAGCGAGCTGCTCTCGCTGCTCTGGCGGGCGGCGGAAGAAAGTCAACGAGCGACTGAACGACTGGATGCGACGGGCACAACTGCGCGACGTCGCTTGATGGCCCGTTTGGTCTGGGCTAAAACGAATGTGAAGGACCGCACGGCGAGCGCAAAGGAGAGACAGCAGGAGGGACTGGGCGGCGTGCTCCTGTCCTGGGGCGGCGTCTGCGCCCGCTTTAAATCAGCAGACCCTTTCCCACTCCCCTAGTCGCCGCACCCGCGCATCAGCGGCCGCCCGCCTCTCACTGCAGCACCCAGGCCAGCGGCCTTCGTGGTGTCAACGTCGTAGGAGCCGTCTGCCGGCATGAATATCAGACTCCTACACGCACCGCATTGCCGCACCGCAAACGAGCTCAGCGCCGCACACAACTGTGAAAGAAGTGTTCCCTTGGGCCATGCTTTCATGCTTCCCACCGCGAGCCCAGCGGGTCCTTAGACTGGGCGCGAGGGCGTCCAGCGAGCGCACACATGCATACAGTATAAGAGTCTTGTGCGCATGCGGCGCCTATCGCTCCAGCTGCGCGAGCATGCCCTCTGCATTGCATGCTGGCGACGTGGGTGCCTCCGCCGCGCAACGACGCAGCTGCAGGAACGGGATGTCGAGCACTCAGCTGCCTTCCCACTGGATAAACCAAACCGACGGGTGGGGCGCCATGGACTGGATCCGGCTGCGCAGCTGGTTGGCCGAAAGAGTGCTTAGGTGCCCAGTGCAGTGCCAAGCGTCCCGGCTGCAGACCAACTCACAAGACTGTGGGGTTGGTCTCGTGCCCCTGTGGCAAAGCGAGCATGTCGCTAAGTGCTCCCCGCAAGCAAACCTGCCACCGCCATTGGTGCAGTCAATATCACTCTGAACTAGCATGTGTCCTGGCCTGCCATTTCAGCATGAGATGACCCTCGCGCCCCGTCACTCCCTGCTTCGCGAAACTACTCCTTCCAATCGTCTTGAATAATGAATGGGGCTGCGTCAACGTTAGATGTCATTGCTTGATCCCAAAAGTCAATTGCAAAATAGTGCGAACAGGGGAGTTAGGTTTCACAAATGAACAGGTATGTACGAAATTGCTAAGTGTGGTCTAGGTCTCTGCCTGATTAGCAAGGGTGCCGAGCTAGGCCAAAAAACGGTCTCGTTGCTAAGGTATTAGGAACATCCGTTGACAAAACTGGTGAACCAGACTTTCTGTGAATATTCACACTGCAGTGCATGTCTAACAGCCAGCACCGAACGATTGGTCTCGATCAATACGGCTTTAAATTGGTATTGCCATCTCATTTGTGCTTTACCAGTCGCACCCCCTGATGGGGGCACCAGAAAGCCAGTTAGAAATCTGAAATATGAAATCACTACAGCTCGAGACAGGAAGCACTAACTAGAATCTGTTTCAGAAAACCAATCCAGAAGCAATAGATAGCAGCTTTCGGCATGGATCAACAAGAACAACCCCCGCGACAAGCTGTCTTCCTTTGGCAAGCGTTTGTGACATCCAAGATCGCAGATTACGAAATCCAGTGACAGGGGAAGAATCTGTCTTGGATTTTCGCTACTAATTGAGTATAGAGCGCTCATGCGAATGGCTGAGATTTTTCACATTGGGAAAAAAAAAAAGAAGCCGTGAAAAAGAGAGAAGTGGAGCAAGCCTTGATGCTCCAGAAAATGACCATGTCATTCTTTGCATTATTTTGTGGTAAGGCATGGGGGATAATTGCCTCTCTTAGAAGCCCTTGGCTTAAATGATGCGAGACTTTAATTCACATACTTCAAATTTCGGTTTGGTATAGTATTTCTGGGCCTATCAGCACGCTGTTCTCGTGTCCAAGAGTTTTGTTTTAACATAGACCCCAAGGAACAAAATTAGTCTCATACCAGAACAAAATCAAGCGCCAATCAACCATCCTAGCATGGCAATCGATACTTGAACAAGAAAATCCATTGTTGTAGCTGCTCCTCTAGTCTGATTTGCACCGGTCATCGTGACTAGGTTAGTCACTTCAACTTCAAATGAAATCATAGGTGCATGAACATAGTCTGGTTGCTACGAACATGAACAATATATATCAATGATTTGAAAGCAGAAGGCGAGAGGGCTTCCAATTCTTTCCCTCGAAATGTCTTTTTCTTCACCTCCCGAGAGTCAGTTCAGTTTCTGAATGTGATCATGAATATAAATGCGGATAAACTCGCTCTCAATGGGAATCTTGAGCGCAGAGATTTACAGTCAACAAACGCAGCTCAACAGCCTTCTTGAATTCCTAATACATAGGAATGATTTTAGAAGATCTGCTCGACGTTACTGTGCCGGATGCAACAACCAAGTTAGATTCACTCACATCAACTTTGGCAACTCCCATAAGCACGGCCGATTGCGACGTTTCTTCTCCATCCCACTTGCAACCACTGTACTGTTGCAACCTCTCTTTACTCTAGAATATCCTTTTTGGGTACGACTTGTCGTGACATCTCAAATGAGTTTTCCTAACCGACAAAGCGAAAATAAGAGAGAAGTCAAGAAAAAAAGACAAGCAAGGCGATGCCACAGATAGGAGAATGATGAAGGACAATTGTGCGTTACGTATCAACACCTACATCTCCTAATTACAGCAACGAAAAACGGGCATAAACGGCGAGTCACATGCACCACATTTATCCAGACCCAGTAATTGTGCATCTTTGGGGCAGGTCCTTCCCATTGCCGAATGCAATTGATTTGTGCATTAGGCTGTTTCAATCCTGCACATTGAAAGTCTTGTCATGTGGAATACCGAAAGAATGATGGATAGGAAGAAGGGAGAGAGCAGTCTCGTAGGAAAAGAAATCGGAATTGGGCACATGCCACAAGGAAAATTTGTTTAGAAGGTTCATAAGGAGTTGAACGATCTACAATGGCTGAGAGCGTCGCTCAGATGTTGTGTATGGGAAATTTCCATGCCGTAGAGCTAAGACATGTGAGTTCATGTTGTGGACTGTGTTTGGGAGACTGGGTTTGATTAGGTTTTATTAGTCTGGTTGCAACCACACCACGGCCTTACTACAGTAGTAATTGTAAGTTTGACCATTGGTCACCTACAAACAAAGTTTGGTTAATCCTACTCAGCTCGTATTTTATTCACTGAAATTAGCAAGGTACAGCTGTTTCTTATTTGTGGCATCTTTGCTCGGGAGAACCGTTGGATGGAGTCCCAGATAAATTATCCGGCCAGGATCACAATATTTCACCTTCCTGGTCTGGGGAAATGCGAAGGCCCGATTCAGTATGTTTCTTTAAAATAACATGCAAGGGGAATTGCAAGTACAAATACAGCATCTGAGCTGTGCTATGGACCGAGTAGGGCGGGGTCTTGGCAATAAAGTGTTCATTTGGCCTATTAATATTCCAAGAGCTTGGGCACGAGCTAGCCTTACACGAAATATTGCAATAAGCGTGACCTACTAATATATATTGTTTGAGTCATTGGTCTCAGAGTCTGGGCACGAGAACAATTGGTCTCCAGAATCGGGAGCGTAAAGCTATATTAACATTTAGTCAGCGGATACGAGACTAGTCAACATTTTGGATTGTTCCACAACAAATGATGCCGACTTCCGATTCCTTCTCCAACTGGTTTCTATTGCTGTGCGAGTACTCACCAATATCATATGGTTTGTCATTGAATCTCCGTTCTGCAAATTGATGATTATTTGTATCTCCATACCTTTTTTGCGTGTTTGCACTACATTCCCTTCGGTGTGAATTCCCTTAAGACAGCGGAACTACAATACGGCAATCAAATATGCTAGTAGTAATTTCTGCGGGTATTAATACTCATTGACAATAAACTGCTAGAATAAGGTTTACCTACCGAGTTGTACCAAATAACGCATATTTCAACCATACCCTCTACCACTACTTGTTTACGTGGTTGCCACATTTCAACTCGTGAAACAATAGCACTACGAAATTGGGACCATTCGTGCAGGCAAACCTTGGAAGAAACATCATTTCGTCATAACCGGGCCAGATTT
This sequence comes from Kalaharituber pfeilii, assembly GCA_015179045.1. Taxonomy (NCBI): domain Eukaryota; kingdom Fungi; phylum Ascomycota; class Pezizomycetes; order Pezizales; family Pezizaceae; genus Kalaharituber; species Kalaharituber pfeilii. The sequence goes on from WHUZ01000004.1 coordinate 689,082, forward strand.
CCCTCGACAAAACAGAATGGTGTAGAAATACACAAATAAAATTAACCAGCAAAGATCGTACGAAGCTTTATGAATGAAAACAAACATGGAAGAGTAAGGTCGTTGTGCGGGCTTGTGGCGTATATCCTACGTGGAATCTCTAAAGTGCCACAGCGGGGGGCGCTTCCAGTGCGATTGAGTCGAAGATGGAGATTGATGTAGCGTGCAAGGTATAGGGTGAGGCGTATAAGGCGAGGGTTTTGAGGGCGTGGATTATAGAGTGTGGGGTATAAGGCAAGAAAGATAGGGCGAAGTGAAGATGGGCTGGCACAGCAGAAAAGAATTTGGGACTACGCCAAACTTGTCATGACTTTGAACGAAATATCAATGGAAGGCTATTATGATTAGGGTTGAAGAACTAAGTTGTGAAAGGGGCATATGGGAAAGGGTAAAGATCAAGCCGGATTTCATAACACAGAGGGGGGGATACAGACCTTTAGAGTAATATTTTGCCACAAGCGGCTACTTCCATCATACCGTACATCAGCACAACTGGATATTGGAGCATGCTAATGTAGACGCGGTCTATGCTTGGAGCTACAGCGGCAAACGTGCAAATTGGAAAGGCTGCGGAGGGTAGACTGAGCCCTCATATGCCTGCGTTGATCTCTTCTGTGCTTTTCTGCCTCGCGCATATGTTATTCTACTTATCTGAATCACTTGAAGCTTCAATTTGCATTCTCGTTCTAATACCAAAAAGTTCTCATATCCCTGATCAATATTAGATACGTTATAATACAATACAATCCAGCGGGGGCTATCGATTAGAGTGCTTCGGTATGGCATGTTTAAGTGGAAAGCGCCGATTTAGAGTAAATGAGGCTTACTGGTAGAAAGTGTACTGGCTGAGTTAAGAGCAGAGGAGCCGGGTGGTGATACTCTGTTTCTACAGAGCATCGGTGGATTATATCCTTGCTAGTAATGACGACGGTGCTGAAGAACGCTGATGAGGATATGAATTACCATTACAATGGTTTGGTACACTTAGTCCACTTAAACATGCCGTACCCAAGTACGCACATTAATGCGCATAGGCCTCACACACATCCACACACATCCTAGGTAGTATAATTAACCTCGTCCGCAGGCGTTTTCTGCTGTGAAAGCAAAATTGCGCGTACTCTAAGGCTATGAATGTTTGTATCACGTGTTTTTGGCTAGGATGGACTGTGCAGGTTTGTATACTTTCTAAATTTAACATGCATCATACCAGTTAGGATAACTTACCTCTCTACCCGTAAAACCTCCGCGAAAAAGATCACACCTTTGATTAAGACCATATCCGTGATTGCGGCTGTAGACGGATCGCCAAATAGTGATTCATGAATAAGACCATACAACTGTGATTAAGACCCTAGTACTGAGAAGCTGATTTAGTGGCAGCATACAAATTGACACAGTTGTGCGCGATGCCCATAACTGAGCTTCAGCTACTCTCAGTTTGCCACTCGGATAAGGACTATCGGCCTATACACCTATAAGTCCATATTATTGCTCTCCAGCCTGCTTAATGCAGCAATTACCAGATGTAGTAATATAATAGCTAATTGCAAGCGAGGAGTATTGATGGTCTGAAGGTTTGAATAAATATATAATAACGTTTAGAGATTTCGAATACTGTGGTACTTTATCATACATACTGTCCCTAAGCAGTCCCTCACTCTCGTATGATAACTCCATCATTTACCATCTATTAGATAAGCTATTTGCCACTCTTATAAGTCCATACCCCATGATTAAGACCATACCTCGTAATTAGCATCCCTGTTACACGAGCCTTGCTCCCCGCTTGTGATTAAGACCTGGTCTAGTTCGCGGGGTTTTACGGTAATTGATACTTCCAACTCCTTCTTCCATCCGGTGTCATGTGACGATACAAACCTGGATGAATAATTCCCATTCCTTGATAATACCGCCTACTTACTAGGAATGTGACATAAGTGGGCAAGTATACGAGCACATTTGTTGGATTATTGGTTCTGATATGCAGCGCTGGGTGGATCATGACATATATGCATCATCGTACTGTGACGTATGCACTGAGAACATGATGCTCTTTTACCGTCATTTTATTTGAATCAGGCTTTCAGTTTGGCTAAAGCTTTTCACTCAATTCGCTGTTTTGAACGGTAGTGAAGTACTCGACAACATGTTAGGCTTAAGTAACAGCTCAGAGCCATGCCAAGTTGTGCATAAGCTCACGTGCATGCAGCCCAGCACCACAGATCCAAAAAGATCATTGGGTTGAGAAGCTGTCTGTCAGCTATTTCTTTAAGCAAGCGCTCTTCGCTTCTCACCACTTCGTTCTTTTTCACATTTCGCCTCGTTGTTCGACGGATTAAGTATTCCTCCGCTCCCTCTCATTCAACTACAGCTACTTGCGCCCGCATGCCTCTCGATCCTGAGAGGCCCGATAGTCCCTTGAGAAGCCCGGTTGCGTATCCTGAGAGCCTTTTCGAATTCTCAAGTGGAATGGAGAGTGGGATGGATAGTGGGATGGAGACACCCACCCTGGCCTCGGATGCCGAACACGTTGAGGATAGACAACAAACACCGGTATGCGCACCTATCTGGATGTCATTCATTAACCATATTTCAAGATGGGACTAGCTGTGAATATGCTAACATGAATTTAGAGTGCTGACGCCGATACAAGCATTGCTGGAATTACGTTTGAAACCTCGCATGGACGGTTTGTATGTTTATATTGGCAGAGCACCACCGGTATGTACATCTCTCAACTTCCAGTTATCTGCAGTGATTAGTAATTGCTAATCGCAACATATGCTCTCACTAAACGATAGGTGTGATTTGGCAGTCAAAATTCTTGCTTATTGAACGCCCATTTGTGTGGAAATTATCTTCGACGGTGTGTGTGGCTTCAGATTCAGCCAAACAACGTACGCCATTAGCCGCTACGTCATGGGCAAATGGCCTGAAGGTAGGCAGCCGGAATCACTGTCATGAGTGTTAATAGGGATAAGTAAGGCTAACCACCAACACACGTGTTACTTGCGATATAGCAATGGGTCTTCTTCCTGGATGAGTTGAATTTGGTTCGCGAGGTATGCATACACTGAGATAAATCTATCACACGAGGCTGGGCTAACCCTCAGTTTAACAACGCAATTTCTCATGAAACAGCGTATTTCCACTGATTACGGCAAAACATGGTCAGATGGTACACTCAACGACCTAGCGATTGGTGCCGCACCCGAGTCAAAGCTATCCGTCAACTTGGATTCTTTCTTGCAAGACAACATTACATATAAAGTGAACTTGTGGTACCATGATGCAAAGTATGAAATACGGCAGCTACGTTTCGTACATGATCCTCTAGAGATGATTGCTAGCGCTGAAAAGTTGCGGGGACGGTGGACACCTGGTCCAAGGCTTAAAGCGCTTCCCCTTCGGCGTTCATTCCTTACCTCCTCGGTAGATTATAACGGTGGTTGGGAATGGGTTCACTATCTTCTCCCTAGCAAAAAGATTGGGTACAGCAATTGGCCAACCGGTAAGATATCCAACCCGCTTTATCGATCATTGTTTCGATTATCAAACGGGGTTGACCGGTCTCCAGATATCACACAAACAGGTGACGTAAGTTCCAGCGAGGAAAACCAATTTAACGGGCCTTTCGACAGTTCTACTACCGCATCCATATGTCATTCCTCGCTAAGTCCCGCGATAACCAATCTATATATCAACTCTGGAGTTCGAGAAAGGGTAGTTCATCACAAGTGGACACAGGGAACTGGATGGGAAGGCCCTTTTCCTCTGTATGAAAGTGAACCAGTAAGGCAAAATTTCGTTGCGCTTCAGTGGAATACTGACGATGACACCCTTATCAATTTGTTCTGGCTTGAGACAGCGGCGACAGGGATAAGGGCCTATGATGTTGTTCGGGGCATATCGCCAGCAGCGATGGCGCTGGCGTAGTTCAAAAAAAACGCTGTTTCACCTTTTATTGGTGCGAGTTTTAATCTTGTCATAGTGTCGTACAACAAGCTTACATAGGGTGGCGGAGGGCAAGTTTTGGGGGGTGATTGGACACTATGCACTTCATTGATCTGCGTTTATGTCATTTAAGAATTCTGATAATGTGAAATATATTTGATTCACATCTTATAGTTAACGTTAGCAGTAAGAGTCTGGGCTCGAGAACAGGGTTGCCTACCAACTTTAATCTTGTTTGGCCTTAAGAAGGCTTTATTGGTGCCTACTTTGGTAATGGACGAGATATTATCCCCCTGTCTGTGTAACTGTAGACCCCATATGGATTCTCTCCTCCCACCGCAGCGTATTCCTTAACAATTTTCCTTACAGCATATTACCCTCCCTCCGTACCAATATACCACATGAAAAGATATTTGACTATAGATGCATAAGATCGATTTCCCAAAACATATCAGACGGTAAAACACTTTCTTGTAGCCTGGGAATTGTACTATATTGCTCTATCATATTGTTACCGTAAGTAGTAATTACATATTGCCTCCTCTAAAGAACATACCCCTCTCTTACAAATATAGTACTTTGGTGAATCCAAACAAAACATTATCACCAAAGGTTTAGAAGCTGTGTTTAATTTATTATAAGAATATGATTTGATAGGCATTTTACGATTGTACAAAATCTGGCCAGCCTGCATTGCCGACTCAATACCATACCACATCACACAGTACAACGACAATAGAGTTGACTCAAAGGTAGACCAAATGTTAATATTTGGGCTTCGATGAAGATGGGATATATATATATCACCCTGAGAAAAAGATATATATTAGGGATATAAAATGGATTACAGTAGAGATAGATATTATTTATTAAAACTCGAGGCTATATATGATGCTAAGCACCGATCTTACTGTTTCCAGGTTTATCGCCATCGTACTTTAGCTTTCTGGTATAATGCGTTGAAACTGTGAAGCCTTTCGTTACTAATCTGACTGGGATAGTGTAACGAGGTTATCGATTAATATCTTGTTGGGTGATGTACATGTAGATCATTCCTAAAGTTTTATGACTATGGATTTCGAGGTACAGACACTACCATCTCAATGCCTCCTATCGAATAACCGTCAAATTCCTTACATATAGAGTGTGCTTGTGAGCAGCCTCAGAGCTGACGGTCTTGAGGTGCTTGCGAGATATTTATTGTCAATGTTGATCTACTTGTGAGATGCTTTGGCATCGGTGGATTTTCCGGTCTGCTTGGTGCATGCCATGGTAGGTAGTATCGACATATTAGAAAGAGCCTCTGCCTTTATTTGATATCTATAAATGCAACAGCAGCAAAACAAACCACCCTTTATAGGTCTCAAAAAGAAAACAAACGAAAAAAAAAAAAGAAAACAGGTCACTCCCATAAATCCCATCAAAAGCAAAAGTTTACTGCAAAGTAAACGTTTTACCCACACGATATATATCTTCCTACCTCTGTCCGTAATGGACTAAATAAAACTCTGCTATCTTAACCCTCATGTTCAATCCTAACATTAACAACCTTATAAAGTGTAACCAGCTTTGATGCTCCCAACTAATCCATTCCCTCAAATATTTCCAGTTATCCATTTCAACCACAGGGCCCTGTAACAAAAAATGCACCTGATCCTCAACTTCATCACAACCCCTTGCCGGACATAGCCTCTACTCCCGTTCAATACCCACGTAAAAAGTAGCTAAGCCTATATAATGTATAGAACAAATTAACAACTCAGCCCATCAAAGAGCAAATAGTTGGATATACCAACTCACATGTGAAATTGAAATACAAGCTCCCCCGCACCCATTCTCCCTTTCTCGTCCCTCAAACATTAGACTGGAGGAGATGGCGGAGGTTGGGGCAGGAGCGGGAGTGGGGGTTTGACTGGTTATATTCCGAAATTCAAACCGGATCTTATTTTTTTTGGTGCAGAAAATAAAGACGGTGTATGTGGAAAGTATGCAAATTCTATGAACGTGCAAAGATTAGTTTATGATCTGTTGGGTGGAACTTTTTATGCTTATATGTTGATTGAATGTTAGTGGTCAGCATAAGGCTTAAACAAGGAACTTTAGATACGAAGAAAAGGCTTGTTAATAGGTGTTGTACTCGGGGCTGCACATGGTGATAATTACGAGGAGGGAGGCAAAAATTATATAGTAACAATAATCGGCCATGTAAGTGGTAGCATGAGTAATAACAGTGAGCTAAAATGAGGGGAGAGGGAAAAAAGAGAGAGAGAGAGAGAGAGAGAGAGAGAGAGAGAGAGAGAGAGAGAGAGAGAGAGAGAGAGAGAGAGAGAGAAAGGTAAGCTGAATGCTTTTACAGGTTCAGTCCACTCGATAGCTTGAATAGAAGCATGCCCCTCTTTGACGTCGTTACACGGGCTCTGGTGCTGGGGACTCCCTGCTGTTCGAAGTATAATCACTACTTGTAAGTAGCTTGATATCATTTAGCAAATGAATTATATGAGGTACAGCTGCTGGAATTGCATAGAAGAGACTTCACCTTAACCAAGTTATAGCATATATATCGTGAAAGGACGCAGCCAAACTCGAGCATCAGCAAGTTGGGGGACAAAGAGCAGCCCTGGAGAATGATATTTATGCTTAAAAATAGAATTTCAAGCAGCAGGCTTCATCCCGAACCTCTAGCTGCTATTCCTGAGTATGGTAAGTGATTTTAGATCGAGCAGGTGAATGACGGCTTGGCACAACTGTGACTAGTACATTTAGGGCAGTAACTACCGGATTAGGTCAATATCCTCAATCTCCAAATTAGTACACTACTAGATGTTCTGTATAGTCCAGTCGCCAACCAGACCATGTTCTGTATTGCCCTGGTCGGCACTCTGCTAACATCGACCTGGCTTCTTAATTGAAACTGTACAAGGCCATCATGCATCTGTCTTGCCCCGGCAAAGGGTGAGGCGTTCATGTTGGGAAGTTCTTTCACTGGTCCGTGCCAAGTTCCTCCGAATTCATGCTGCCGTAGTAGCTGCCCCTCTTGGTACTACATTTCAGTTTCACTTCCGACAGCCCATTACATACTCGAGAGGGCCGTAACAGCTGTAATCCATTTAGAAAACATTTCCCTATACATGTATTTTTATCATATAGCTTTACAGAGTCTCTGTACATCTTTCTTATCAAACAATAACTTAATACTACTATCAATCTGGGTAAGCAAAATGTGTTTTATGACATGATAGTAACTCTGTATAGATTAGTCCAATAGTTGCAAAACTTGGTATACTTAACTAGTATAAGTAATAGAGACTATATTGTGATATAAAGGCCTTAGATAATCTTATTCACATATGGTAACTCAAAAGTATATTCTAGAATATAGTTATACATATTCCAGTATATATCATCCCTCATGCACTATAAACTTGGGAAAGAAAGTTTGGAAAATACTTTATTATGTTCTCTTATGCTTTGGCTTTAATTTGAGCCTACTTGAGGGTCATTTGCATTCACAATAGCTCTGCACGTAGAGTAAGGGATTTAATCGGTTTCCCAGTAATGATCGGTTTCTAGGTGAAGCACTCTATGATGTTATGCAATTCTATAATTGCAATATATCTACAATAGGTAGTATAACGAGGAGTGCTAAGAGAAAGAATTGTTACAAGAGGTAGTCATTACTATATCAGGATATCATATAAATTAAAAAAAAAAAAAAAAGTATACTTGGCGTTGGCAAGCTTAGATAATCATATGCCAAGAATTCCAAACTCTTGGCAACTGGTGAATACATATCCCACCAATATCCCTTCTAGTGCGTCCTACACCTCCTTCGCACACCTCCCAACCACCTTCACGGCTGTCTCTGGTGTCACCCCGCCCCTCCCACCGACAAAGCCCCCTTCATATATTGGCTCCCTGGAGCGATTCTTGGCTTGGCGCAGACGGTCTTGTCTTCAATTACCTCTGGGACACCAGCACAATCACCTTCTCAGCTCCACTCCTCATCATACTTAATCCGATATGGAGCCAACTTCTGCTACACAACAAGCCCACCCGCTTCCACGACTTCCAAGGAACCACCTCGTATTCGTCTGTTCGCAACATACGGCTATCGCGTTCGTGCATGCACTTGTGGACCAATTTTGCAGAGGATGTTTGTGCAATGCTCCAAAATCTGAACCTCGTGGGCCTGGTCAGTGTGAACGATGGCCTGGAGGGAGAGGTTTAGTATGTTGGGAACAAACTTGGCCTAACTGGCCGTTTCATAGAAAATGTTGGTGTCACAGTAACCAGAGCTTACAGACAGGGCATCAATCACCCTGAGCTCAACTCCCTTCGCTTCAGTGATTACCATGCAGCCAACTTGGAACAACCCGTATTTCCAGATGTTGTCATAGTCAATGATGATGTTGATGGTGGCAAATTACTTACGCACTGTCGGTAAGATCAAAACATTCAGGACATTCCATTTACACAGAATAACTGTTTCTAGTCCAGATCACTTAAAGGTTCTCTTAGAGGCTCCCATAGGTTGCCACCCTCTCTAAATACTCGAGGCCGACTCATGAATAGCTACTCACAAATTGTTGCAAAGGTTAAGTGGTAGCATACATGTGAGCAAGCTCATTGCGCTACGGGTTTTTGTCTATATATTACGCAACAGTGTTCATTCGTCGAATGGACAATTACCGTTTGAACTCTCGCCTCCAATACTCTGGAATGCGACTCACTCTTCTGTGGTGCGGGCATGCTTCTTCTCATTAGGGTTTTTTTTTTTTTTTTTTTTTTTTTTTATCGCATGACCCCACATGCAGCTATTCGCCATGGCAGGGCACACCTTTCTCGAGCAGGAGCTGCTGAACGTTAGAGTTGTTTGTAACCTACAATTCCAACATTAATGAGGGATAAACTGACCCTCTTTACATAGCTTGAGAGAGGTGAGGGTCATGATGCAGCTGCTAGTCAACGACCCTCACCGTTGAGGACATTCCCAGCAATGTCAACCTCGAGCACTACAATGGCAGCAGGACTAGGGTTGCAGCTTCAGGACAATCATTTGTTACACCAATGACAATTTATCTTGGGTCAGACAGTAAGGCTACTAGAATCTTTGAAGCTACTAGCTTCATCAATAAGAACTCGCCATAGCCCACAGGGCGGCACGCGAGTACTGATATAAAAAAAAAAAAAAAAAAAAAAAAAAAAAAAATACTAGCTTCATTATCGGTCGGCCTTCGAATCAAGCCGTTTTGCACGCGGTGTATCAAAATTATGATGTTGTATTAAAGTTCTGGCCTGAGCAAGACTTTGAATTGTATGCATCCATTCCAGCGAATATACACTGTGAGCTAACTTAATGACACTAGCTACATGACAGAGTTGGATGTGTACCTACGCTTAGAAAGCATCACCCCTCCTGATGGACTCCCATACCTTGCTCGCCTGATTTGCTACGGCGATATTATCTGCTCCAGTCATCTACCCAGAGGATATGTAATTGTTATGACAAAGCTATGTGGCGAGCCTTTTTTTTTTTTTTTTTTTTTTTTTTTTTATCTCACATAACCCCGCTTGCAGCTGTTCGTCATGGCAGGGTCCCTGGACCGAAGTCCTTATGGCCCGGAGACAGGCACCTAAAAACAAACAACTCACTATATACACCGACATTCAAAAGGGAATAGAGGAAATAAAACCCATGAGACAACCCGCTCCTCCAAAAATGAAAGATTTACGTCGTCAAGTCCATTTCCTCCACGTCCCTCCTCTTCCCCTTTCTGTCCACCTTTGAATTTCTGTCCCAGTCATACAGGCACGAATCGTACCACTTGCCTGACAACCTTACCTTCGCTGGTGTTTGTGGCGAACCTTTTAGCGACATGCTGTGGAGGAGAATCGGGCCACGTGGCCGTTTCGAGATGATCGTACAACTTAGAGAAGCAATCGGAATACTAAGAAGCCTTAATGCCCTGCCATGGCGAACAGCTTTTTTTTTTTTTTTCTTTTTTTAAATCACGTATGATAACCCCGCTTGCAGCGCCAAGCCATGGCAGGGTCCCTGGGCAAGCCCTCAAAGCCCGGAGACAGGCTTAACAAAGAAAGTTCTATATACACATCCCCGTTCCACCCCCTTCTAAAACCTGATTCCAGAAACTTCCGGACGGTTCTTCTGGTTTCTGCATCAGGGAGGCTCCCCTATATCTCTCCACCTCTCCCCCCTCCCCTCTCATGGCGAACAGCTGCAAGCGGGGTTACGTGATACAAAAGAGAGGGAAAAAAAAAAAAAAAAAAAGAAGCCTTAGTCTCTGGAATAGAGATGCATCAAAACGCAATTTTCTGTATGACATGCCCTCTGGGGGTGTGGCTCTGGTGGATTTCGAGTAGATGGAGCCAAATAACGCAAACCAGTTTGACGTGGAAGGCCCAGAGCTCTGGTGTATCATGGCCGAGCCTAATGAGTGGTAATGAACGGTAACCATTGTTTTCGGGATGACTCCGGACAGGTAATTTTTACCTGCCCGCTCAGGGACAAGTAGATCCATGTACGGTGAGCGGATCGCCAGTGGCGCACGCTAATATGCAGATCTTTTTTGTGTAAGATTAGAAAGCCCCGATCTGTCATTAATAGGCAGTACTCTTTGAGCCGATTTCTCTCCTAGAGTAAATAACTACTAATGTCTATGAGTATGTTTGTATGCTTTACATTTACCTTTAACTCTTAAGTATAGTGTAGTTTCATCTACTTCATATTTGGCTGCTATTCGAGCATTCATAATTGAGGGGTTCCGTTTAGCAAATCTATGGCACGAAGAAGTTGTTCCTTAGTATATGCAAGCATTACAGACTAGAATATGCAATATGCTATATTGCCTTGCTAGAGTAGTGAATGCAGACTAAAATAGTATATTTGCATACTGGAAACAACTTATGGGTGTTAGGATAATATAAAATCATATGAGCGGGATAATTTCGTCCTGCACTTCCCGGTGGCCAAGCACTACTACGTAAGCGACGGTATGTGAATAATAAGGAAAGTGGGATGGGGACATAGACTACATCCACTTCGTAATCGAGTTGAATTGAGCTGCTTAGGATCTCGGTTTCATGTTAATATGCTTTTTTTCTCGGATAGTGACATAAATATGTATACTCATTCAGATAACTTAGTCTTATGCGAGCGCAGCCTAAATACATACTTTACCCGGAAGCCATAACTGTCGAATTAGCTCCCATACAATAGCTTGCATAGAATAGTAACTACTTAATGCCAAGAGGTAGGAATGTCAGGTCTCGCATTCTCTGTCCGAAACTCCGTCCAGAGGAACAAGCGCTCTAGGCATCGGTTTTATAAATTTAACCAATGAGAAGGAATCCATTAACTCCAAAGCCTGCTTCCCTTTCCTACGCAAGATCGGGATTACCGACCGTTGCCAGTTTGGAGAAGTACTATTGACGCTATCCCTCTTATAGCTTGTTATCACGTCATCTACATTCAGTGGTTCTCGTCATGCTCATCATCGAACTTAATTCAGGCACGCATTTGGCCGCTACAAGAGCAATAACTCGAGATAAGAAAATTATAAAAGTATCGTTTAGAAACTCACACTCACACTCACACTCGGAACATCATGAAGGGTGGCATTGGCCTTGTATCATAGGTATAGGTGCAGGCCAGCTGCAGCTTGGCCTTATAATTTGCGATATGTCACGTCATGAGGCGGCACATGTACGGTACCATAAATTAAATCCGAATGCAAGCCAAGAACGGTTACGGTATGATACCAGGCATTGACTACAGTACATACTTACAAGTAGGTACAGCCCCAAAAGCTACATCTGCATTATGCATCAGATGTAGTACAGTGTACCCTTACTATACCGGATCGCTAAAATCTGGCACTTTTCGTCCGATATAGCAAGCTTCCGGTAGAATAGGACGCTTGGCAGACATGGGGGTGAAAAAATTTTGCAAATTTAAAATAATTACTGAAATAGGAAATGAACGAAGTAAACATCAACTTGTTTATATATCCAGCCAAATACATCAATTGCGTTGCTCACAAAATCTAGAAAACATCGAGCCTTAAGTGTGCTTGAGAAGTATCAAATATGTAAATGTCAACTAGAACCAAAGTATGCTAAAGAAAAGTTAAGTGAATTTGGTAATCATTTTTGAGATAAATTGGTAAGATTACTGTACTTTAACTTAACTGTGATATCCTAAGTATCTAACCTATTATTGGGCTAATCAGTAGCTGTATCTACTTTGTCAGATATTTTGAAACAAAGTGATAAGTGCATAACAATTGATCTAGAAAAAGAAGCAACGAAGTGCCCAGTTTCCATCACTTGAACAACATTGTAGCAAGTGATGATAGCAGCAGTGATGGCAGCCAAGTGTGAAGTGGGTAGTCTTAGATGTATTAGTATTAGTGTATCCGGTATAGCAAAGATTATTTGTATGGAGACAGGGGGGTGCTTGTCTGAAGGTTTCTGTCCGGTCCGGAATTGTTAGGGCGTCCGGTATATGATAGCAAGGGCAATTTGTATGGGGAACGGATATCGCCGGCAGAGGCCATCCGGTATATGTAGCAAGGGTAGACTGTATGTACGATGATGAAATTAACGATTTTCTAGCATGCAGGCCTGTAGTAATTAATATACGGGGAGAGGTCCCCGCAAGCTATGCATCAGCGAGGGAGTGCATGTACGCCCCTCTTTTCCAGATCTCCATATCCAAATCCAATGAGAACTCCATTCCCGGTCCGCTATGCTTTTGTGAGGTCGGATTTATAAAGACTTGGCATCAGAACTGAGATGGAGTGAAATTACATCGGAACGTCAAAAGCAAGCTCGAGGGGCGGGGTGCCAAGACTAAATCAACTCTGCTACGCTTCTTTAGGCAACAATTCAAACCCTTTCAGGAAGCAAACAACTCTATCTAGATAAGATATTCCAACCCCCCGCCGCAGGTGCTCCTTACCCTGAAGCAGCACTGCACCAACTTTCACCCCCATTCCTCACTGTATGTATCATCAACCAATCACATTTCCCCAGTCCCTCCCCATTCGTATGCCCCCATAGCTTGCTCTTGGACCCTCAGCCCATTTCCTAACCCCCCACGTAAAATCTAGACCACAAAAGCAATAACTTCCGTATACCATCAATTCTTACCCTCGCCGAAGATCTCGCTTGATAACCCAAATCCGGATCCAACCTTAAACTACGTACCCTGTCCCCATCCAGTAGTTGTCGATCGCTAGCTCTCATAGCCTGCTATTGGCCATCCATACATATAACCATAATATAACCATAAACATGGGCATTGACACTTTTTACCATCAATTTTCCATTGGTGATTCATCACCATGCACCACAAAGCCTTATCAACACTGCGAGTTCTCAGCGGGCTGAAGTGTCACATTTTATATTGCAACATCGAGTCTGCATTGCATTGTATTGCATGCAGGCAGCAACCCGCATACGTACTCCACGTGCTGGAGAACGAACCTACTGGTTCCTAATCGTGAACCCCTGCTACACACCAGGTTTCGATTCGAAATCTTTTCCTAACAGGTAAAGCTTCACAAAACGTTAAGCTACAAACTGCCAAAGCAACTCACGACATCGCATGGGGTTTTGGCGCGATTTGGCGTGACTTTGTGTGGATCGATGAGGGGGGCTGCTTCAGAGCAACAGATCATATGTTTAAATGAAAAAACAACACTCTGATGTGTACTACTTTTATTTTTCATTTTAATCTCAATTTGTTTTCATTTAATTGTCTTTATTTTATTTTATTTTATTTTAATTTTTTATTTTATTACTTTTTTTTTTTTTTTTTCATGTAGCATCGGTAAACAATAGTAATTCCAAATGCAAATTCATACATATCTCAAATCCAAATGCGCACATCCATGAACGAAAGTGGCATGTTTCGCACATATAACCATGTCCTATCTGTAAATGGACTACAAATCAAGCACACGGCTTACGCAGGAGTGTGAGGGAGCTTACGGTCGTTCCGGTCGAAAGTACGAGAAGGAAGGAAAGAAGAAAGACCCTGCGCCGACGGAGAAAAATTTTTTTGAGCTCCCAAGTATACCATTCTTACGGATAAGCAATGCAACATAAATGGAGAAGGCTCTTTGGAATCCACCACATGATTGTCAGTTATCAACAGCAAAGTCCCACTCGTGTAAGAATCAGACTTAGTTTGGTATCAGACAAAGGAAAACAAAATCTGACGCTATGACAAATGCCCTCAATATGTCTATATCTTCGAAAATTTCAATTTTATATAACACGAGAGAGAAGTGAAAGAAGTATATACCGCATATACTCCAATTAGTGCAAATATATATAAATAGATGTCAGCTTGCCAGGAAGAGTATAAAGGATACCAAGACGTTCCCATCAAAATGAGTCGATGATGTTAATGATAATAAGCGCGAGGAAAGAGATGACAAATGAGACCAATCCGAAAAAGAAAAAATATTGCCATAAAAAGAGAATGCAAAAGAAAAGCGAAGAACAAAGGAAGAACACTGACTATTGAGATAGATAGAACACCACGCAAGTACACCAGCAAAAAAAAGGCAGGAACCAGGTATAAGCATAAACATAGATATACGTAGAAAAGGCCACCAGTTAGTTCGATGGCAAAGAGGGTCTTGCATCTCCCCGTTTTGTTTTCCCAAAAGGATATCAAAAAAATGCTGTGATGCAGTTTTGAGGTGCAGCAGCAACATTGATATTCGAGATGACTGTTCAGATGAGCTTTAGCTCATAACTGGTGAAATGGTATCTCCTCAATAGTAGCACTAATGACTACATCAGTGTAAACTTAGGCACGTCCTCTAGATACACCTCACTTGATCAATCACAACGGCTGCGTTTATCAATCCTATTCGAGGCTTTCACTTCACATCCACCCGCCAACGGAGTCGCTCTGCCCCTCTCCCGGATCCAGATCACCCATATTCTCGTCCTTTGAGCCCGAAGGAAAATGGTGTGCGTATATATTTCCGTCAAAATCCTGAGTAGAGGCTGTGCTGGCTCCCGATGGAAATGTTGTAATTGTTTCGCCAGTACTTGACTGTGGTGACTGGCAATCCATACCGACAATGTTCAAATTGGCAAGCTGTGCTTGTAACACCTCCTGATCTTGCATTGTCGGTACACTAGACAGAAGCCAGGGGATGATTGCGATGGTGGACATAGGATATAGCTTGTAGAGGTCATTGGTGGGGTCTAGTCTGATGAAAACAAGGGGTTTTCGGTCTATGCTAAGTTGAGTTGTATCAAGTTGCGCCGGAGTAGCAGAAAAAATCTGTCCTATAGGGGCTTGAGGTATGGTAGGGAAAAAGGAATGGTAATTGTTCGAATCCAACGTTAGTTGAGGAGAAGATGCAACAGTAGGCGCAGTTGGGGAGGGCGCCGAGGTGAAGGTGAGAGTAGGGCTATAAGTGAAGGGCTGTAACTGGTCTTCAGTAAATGCTAACCCGGGTGGACCATGTTGTTGTGGGGATGTAGGCTGCGTTACTGGCTGCAGTAGTAGTGGTATGTTATGTGTAGTGGATGGTGAAGTTGGCTACACTAGCATCAGCATTTTGTATTGAGCTGTAGTAGATCCCCTGAGAACTTACAGAGGATTGATCCATCATTGGATAATGTTGTGTATGATCCAGTGTCATGCTATCCATACCAGGATTAGCAGGATATTGTAAACCATCTCCAAGATGGGGTCCATTGCTTGTCACCGTAGACGTTGAGCGAGACCGCCTGCGTAATGGAAGGTTTGCTGTATGGCTCTCCAGTTCACTTGCAGTATGACCCTCTAACCAGCTATTGATGAGGTGGTCATCAGCGCCCATCTTCTTGAGTAGCGCGCGCAGCAGTCTATTCTCCGAAGCAACTTTCCTTGCTGCTGCTTGCATTTCCACAGTTGCCTGTACATGCGCTTGCTCATATTCGCGACAACGGCGTTCTAGTTGTTGCACATATTCCTTTTGCCTTGCTCGGGACCGCCTTTTGTTCTCTCGCAGACGTACAATTCGAGATCGTTCCTGAGGATTAACAATATTAGTAGGGTGCGATGTATTCACCTTCTGGGGTAAATTGCCTTTTCATTTTCTTCATTGTTCTCAGCTGGTGGAGTGGTTTGCGTTGATGGGGTCTGTGACGACATATCGATATGCTTATTTCACGAGATTTAGTGGGTATGGTGTATATGGCTGAACTCTCGATCGCCTAAGCCAGGTGGAGGGTGAGCATTCAAAAGCTTACTATCCAAATATAACGGTACTGTGCATGCATGCTTACGGACCCACGGCTGATGCTCAATAACGAATTGCTGGACGGATACGTATTTGGCGACCTCAGCGCTGCGATTGCGCGATGCATGTGGGGCGCTTTTTGCCGCTGGCTCGGTGTGGTTTTTTTTTCGGGTCAAGTCTGTGCGGAAAGGCTGGAACAACACGCCACAGGACAACGAATATATTAAATGATGCGCCCTTTTGTCTGCACTAGTTCATGACGGAGAAATCGACAAGATCTCTTCATTGACTTTATAACAATGCATTCGTACCTGGTTTCTGGGGCAATGAAGACTTCCTGCAGGGATCGTTAAGGCGCAATATCACGCCAAATCACAAGACTGCTTATGCGGGTTGGATCTTCCTGACGCGATGTGCATGCCTTGGTCAAATCTGCCGCATTATTCGTGACTGTGGAGCATCTCCCATTTAAAGAAGTGTGGGGGAGCTCTCCCGCACATGTGTAGTAAACAATCATTCCCTGAAACTTTGTGGCACTTCGCAAAATTGTAGTTGGTCCTGCCTCAGCCCTAGGTAGCCTTAACCTTTTGCCCCCAACGCCACAATCTCGAACCCCAACGCCAAAGTTACCTGGGAAACTCAATGCCACCATTCATTTTATTCCAGGATTTATATTCAATTAGTGTTTGAAAATTAGGGTACTATATTTATTAGGCCCGACCATGTATAGCCGAGATTTCAAGTGGAAACTACGGCAACCAAACGATTTCTAAGTTTTGCTAGGATCATTTCACACGAAACTAAACTGTGAGTTTCCATCTGCAAAAATTCGAACTGTCCAACAGAGGTGAGTATAGCAATGTATCCTTTAGCAAACTGCATCACACTATAGGCATCGCATCATGACATCATGACATTGAATTGCATTGCACTACTATTATGGCAGAACTCAACCCTGATGATATCCTCACTCTGGACCTATTATTGGCAATTGAATAGAAATAACAGAGTACATGCTGTTATTTACTTCAAAACTCCTATATGGACATCAGCATTGCAAGGAAATGTATACTTACAGAGGGAAAACCTTTTTTTCCCCCTGTTCAAGTTTCGAATAATCAACTAATACTATTTTATTTAGTCTATTAATAATATTACATATCATGACATTTCAATGCAATAAGGCATTGATTCTAGTGAAATATGCGACTTTTGAACTTCAATGTAGTTGCATATTTTATATATATCTCATTACATATTTTATGTATATTCTGGTCATATATTTTATATTCTAGTCGCATATTTCATTTTAAGTTCATAATACTAGAATATTACATAGAACTACAATATTAAATAAAGTATAGAAGTTTCTTATTTCTTGATTGCATTATTAAAGTTCAATATAATATTCTAATAGCATATTTTATTGTGAACTTGAAAAAAATATGTGACTAGAAATTATATATTGAATACGCAATTATATTGAAGGTTCTTCAATGGTTGCATATTTCGCTATATATTTGGCGGTTCAGCCGAAGTAGCCGAGGACCATTAGGAGTATGGTGGAGCCCACCTATAAGGGACCACCTGTTACATTCACCGGTTTGCTGACTAATATACAATTACATGGTATGATAGCCGCGCTCTCCTCAGCGGATTTCGCACCTCATATCTCGACATCAAAATAGATATTTGGCATTGGATAACTTTTACGTCCCCAAAGGTGTGTATATCCTGTTCTATAGCTTCTTTTTAAGTAAGGAAATGGACTAATATCATAGTAATAGGTATAGACATACCTAAGAAATCATTCAAGTTCAAGATGCCTCGTCCCAACAAGAAAAGAAAAGCTATTCTGCTTGCCATTGCTGCTAGGGGAGCGAAAAGAAGAGCAGCTATGGATCCGGATACCCCCGAGCTAGTCGTAGTAGAAGAGGGCATTTCCGGACCATTTGTATATAGTGAAAGTGAAGAGTCTTTGGATGAGTCGGCTAGTGAGTGCGATGATCTCGAAGAGGAGGAGCAGGATGAGCAGGAAATTCAAGACTTAAGTATGACAGTGGATGTTTATAAGGAGCTTATGGAAAATACAATAAATGTGGATTTTTCCACTATTCAGTTCAAATATCAGTGGGGGGTACAGGTCTGTCGCAAGACTTTATGGCAACATAAAAACGCTCAGCAAGGGTTCCAGCACTCAGCTTCTAGATGCCGGCCGTTAACAGCTTACTTTACTCCCTTAAATAAAGCCACCGAGTCAACATATTCCGAGTCACTAGATATTATGGTTGTACATATGGTACAAAAGAGTTTACTGAACGTGTATATAAAGGCCATAAAGAGTTAGGTAGATCATTCCTGTATATAGTTAGCTTTGTTCTTATACTAGTACAAATCCCTGTAAACTTGGCAATCTTGGCATGTTACTTTTCCGAGATGCTCCATACAAAGTCAAAAATTTCAATCTTCTACTACTCAACAACACCTTAATATTTTTAAATTTGGACAATGAAGCGTTGTAGAGCAGGCGAAATAGTACATGTCTACATAGTTTATTTTTTAATCAGGTGTGGTTGGGTGATAAAGTAGTGTGTCAAGTTCAGGTCCATAATCTCGGTTGTAAGTGGTCCCTTATAGGTGGGCTCCACCATAGAATTAAGGATTTATGCATTGGAGTACAATGCTATGTAATATTACTAATAGACTAAATAAAATAGTATTAGTTGATCATCCGAAACTTGAACAGGGGAAAAATCTCAGTGGCGTCATGAAAACAGGGGGAAAAAAAAGGTTTTCTGCCTTCAAAAATCATGTATGTAAGAGTCACCGGTGGGTGCGAGAGGGGAACCCTTTGATGACTAATCCATTTGTATAGGGCTTGGCATGTAACATTTTCTACATTTCCTAAGAAAGTAAAAACATTTGAACCTTTTCAGTTTTACAACGAATCAAGATTTTGCCATGAAAGTATCATACCGTATTAACTCACATAAGAGCAAGAAAACAAACGCGCGCTAGTTCGGTCTTGGCAAACCTCTCAGAGCCAGTGCGCGTGTATCACGCACGGGCACGTAATGATCCCCAAATTACCATGCTAACCTCAACACCACGGAGATTGATACTATGAAGGAAATGCGAAAAATGCAATGCGCAAATGCGCAAATGCGTCGCAGTCGCACAATGGCTATATGAGCTACATAGAGAATTAGCGAGCATCACTAGTCAAGTGTCTTTTTGGCCTGGCGGACGGTAATCTCTGCGTTTACTACCTCCGTTACAGAGTAGAGAAGCTGGAGATTAGCCGTGCTTAGTAATGCCAAGATTGCACGAATAGCGCGCTAGCGCGATTAATGGCGCCTGAGTCCTGCCAAGACCGAACTAGCGCGCGTTTGTTTTCTTGCTCTTATGTGAGTTAATACGGTAGAATGATAGAGCGTCTCAAATAGTATAGATTTATGATATTTATTTCATATCAGGTTGTGGTTGTTGATAGGTTTTGTGTTGCGTTGGTTGTGTCGCAAATTTCATGTTGGTTATTAACTTCCGGCACCATAGCACTGGGCCTTTGCACCTCTCGGCAGCACCTGGTGCCCGTCTGGATACCAGAATAGTCTGGTTGCACTACCCCTCGTATGCAACCAGACTAGTACGAGAACAGGCTGCCGCTGAGCCTAAAGAGGTTTGGCCGAGTCACGACCATAGTCAGCATTTAGCCAGGTCACAGAGAGAGATCATTCGCGGACATTATTGCGCATTACTTCGCATTTTCCGATTGACAAGTCTTGCCAATCCAACTGTTTTGAGAATTTCTAGAAGGAATCGATAGTACCGAATATAGATTTAGGCGTGAGACAATACTGAAACTCTGGGTACGAAAGTGCAAGTAATGGATTAACAGCTTATGTAGCTGACTGGCTTGACTGTAGATCAAATATTAATTGATTACTTGAAGGGCACACAGAAGCTGCAAGTACTGGCGTCTTTCGGGATAACATGCACGCGACATGAAGAGTACATCAATTGCACTCCAAGGTTTGAATTCTGTGCACACAAACAGGGAACATGGTCTTGACGAACGCCAAGAATTGCATCTCAGTTAATAGCAAGGTGTCCTTCTTTTGGCTTCCTACAACCATCTTTAAATTGCGTCGATCCTGTTCCCACGTTTAGCTTCGAAAGTCAACCATCCTACTTCGCAACCCCCCTACGAGTCTGCCATATCAGCTATTATCATTCACAATGCATCTTCCCTCCACTCTCCTATTTCTCTCCGCCATTGCGTCACCAATCACGGCTCAGCTTTTCAGTGATGTTCAGCCCGGCCTAAATGCAACCCCAAGAAATATGAACATCAGCATTGATGTCACGTTTCCTGACACTCCTGAGGAAGAGGTTGGCGGCCCAGTGATCATCACAAACGGGATCACGAAAAATGTCAACATCGCCATCGTGAATCATGAGAACGGGCCGATCGGGGTTCAGTTTATTGGGGGCTCGCTATGGGATCCCCTAACTGGTGCCAGTGTGAGGAATCTGACACAAAAGGTGATGGGGTTGGAAATCGAAAAGGATCAGAGGGAAGACTTGTCATACCCAATCAAACTGGATATGCATCCTAGAGAGCTTCTTCTTCAGTTGAATATGGTGTTGAGAACACCTGAACAAAGGCTTGTCACTGCAACCGCGTTTAACTCAACCGTTTCAATTGTGGAGCAGCCAATGAGCATCTTCGATCCACAACTGTATGCCTCATATTCACTGCAATATTTATTTCCTACCTGTGCCCTGCTAATTTGTGTTTCCTGGTTGTACAGGCTCTTTCTCTATCTCATCCTTCTTTCCGGAATTGGCGGTGCCGTATATTGGGCATATAACTACTGGCTAGACACAGTCAATCCCAAGAGAAGGCGCGGTCCACGCCCTGCCCCAAGGGAGCATGCCGAATCCCCGATTGCTACTGCCACCGGTGTGGAAGGGAAGAAATTCGATGAGAGCTGGATTCCGGAGCACCATATCAAGCGTGCTTCTTCCCCGAAGGCTAAAGGCAAGTCCGCAATGTAAATCAGGGTTCTCTCATATTGCGACCGGGTTGTGGTGATGGTGGCGTTGATAATGACTGTCTCAATATATTCGCATTCAGGGTGTTTGGAGGCAATTGGGAACTGTGGCAGAGCTCCTCTTGTATAAATAATAATAATAATGCTTGCAAAAAATGAAAGGAACGAAGTAATGACACTATACTTCTAGTAGCTTATTTGCAAAAAAGATAACTACAGAGCGCAAGTTTAAGAAAAATACAAACAGTGTATAGGAATGTGCAGTAGGGGCAACTGCCAGCGTCCCGTGCCAGTGCGCGAGTGGTGCGCGTGACGGGGTGTTGTGTGCTCCGAGTAGTCTTGGCCGCTGGTTATCATACGAGGTGGCCCCTGAGCCAAGATACCCAAGACATGCATGTAATGGTTACGAGACTAATACGGATGGTACCGCGTTTCAGCTTTCGCGCCATTCCGCTTGCAGGCGCACTCTGCACCAACTGGGCGAGGACCCCCTGCAGCGTCTAACCCTCTCGGTGTCGCACAACTGATGGAGGGACAATCCCACCCCGCAGCGATGTCTTGCCGGCCGCTGTGGCAGATGAATCCGTGTGCTGGAACTGTGGCCTATGCCCGTTTCAGGCGCCTACCCTGCGCCGCAGCGCCTGGGAGCGCTCACGGAGACGTTCGCTTTGACCACAGACAAACAATGTCGCAGCACGCACAGCTGGCTGTGGGCATGGTGCGCATGGACGTAAGTAGTCTGCCTGTTATTTTCACGCATGTCTGATAAACGCATGGGCTTCATGTCGTGCTGGGCGTGGGCAGCCGGGCTATCTCCGCAAGTCAGCCAGACTGTGCGGCAGGCCAGTTTGAGACTGGCGGCAGGCTTCCGAGCGCCCGTTGGGATATCTACACTGACTCAGGGATGAGGGAGGGAGGGAGGAGGGAGGGAGGGAGGGAGGAAGGCCTTCCAGAGCACAATTCGAAGCTAAGCTGAACCTCATTGAGCCTTTTTACCCTTGCCTTTGCCTTGCCTCGCCTTCCGCGGCGTCGCAGTTCTTGCCCTTTTAGCTTTCGGCTTTCCGGACCCCAAGCACGAAGTGACCTCAGCACTGCTTCTGCATACTTAAGCTAGCCAACACCCAACAGACGCCTGACATACTTGGCTACAGCACATTCACTTGGTAGCACCCATCAGCTCCCATATCTGAAGCATTTCGGTTGAGCCTGTGACTCCTCTGTGCTTCATCTCCCAATCTAGCTACAACTTCCTAGAATTTTCCCTTTTCACAATGGCAGACGATGAGGGCTTCATCCTGTTGTTGCTCGCATGCAACTTCCTCTCAGCATATTATACTGCCTTCTGTATTGAAGCATCCACAAAACGTTATCATTGGTTTCACAAAGAATTGCACAGAAATGATCTTTACTGGTATGCTACTTGGTACAGTTGTCAAGTAAGTCTCTTCGAGGGAGCTGAAATTTGGGTTCTGACACTTGGGAATCAGACAATTGCACTGTTGGTGTCGACTACGAATGCTCTCCTCATATCCACTATGGGGCTGCATGTCCGAGCATTGTTGCTCAAACGGATTGCAAAATCTTTTTACAAGAGTGGAGTAGACGAACGGGTGACCGAAAAGGAGCAAGACCACGAGGAACATGGACAAACGCTGTCCACAATATGGACATCATCCTCTTCCGGACATTATAGCCATGGCAGACAACACATTTTACCGATCTACAACAACTGTCCCTTTACTCCGGGAACAGCGAGACGAGTACTATCCCTCCGCACGCGGCAGCTACATGCTTGGCTCAATGGTATCACGGCATATCACTTGTCCAGATGGACAGCAACAGCATTGGTTGCCCTCGGTGTTGCTGCTGCTATATGGAATATGGGATTCGCCCCATTCTGGATCACGATGGTGGACGTGAAGAGGGGGGACCGGATAATTATGATTCCTTGTGAGTATAAATTCGTTAGTGTCCTTATTTTTGTTGCTAACCTGAGGTCTCTGTAGGGAACGGCTAAGTCAGTCTTTACTGGCATGATTGTGAATTTTTTTTCTCACTTCTTCAACCGCGCTCTTTCAGTCCGTGTTTTTCACCAGTTCCTTGGACTTGAATAGATTGCCGAGCCGTGAGCGAATCTATACTGGATAGTAATAGAAACTACTGGTATTTTACGCATTTACGCTTCAGCCGAAAACCATCTTGCACACATGATGCTCGAATCTCGTCGACAAAAGAATGATGCCGAACTTCTTTATTTCTGATTCTTCAATTTTTCATCTCATATTTGCTATTTCATATCTTTCCGTCTTTCTTACCTCCCATCATTCCGTTTATTTGGCCTTTCAGTTCAGCCTCCTCTACTCTGTAGAGGAAAGACTATCCAGTGATTTGCCACGTTCTATCCTAAAATGGCACTTGTTGCGGAATTTGGATTGAACGTGCTAGGGTAGTATGGGCGCCAAGCCGCAACGAATACCGATTGGCCAGGGTGGACGGGTATGACGTTGGAGGTCCAATGTGCAAGGGTTCAAGTACAGGGGGAATTCGGAGATGGCTAAGGGAGTGATAGACGGTTGGTGAACAAGGGTGATGGAGATTGGTTGTTGAATGAGTAGAGATATACAGGCCGTTGGGTATGCATGACTGTGGGGTTGGGGATTTTTGGATATTTGTTTCGTTCATTGATGTTTTCTGGTTTGAAGAAAATGCTACTAAACTGTTTTGCATGGGAATCTGGCGTTGACATTGTTGAAATTTAGCTTTACGTAAAAGGGTGAGCTTAAATGTTTGGGAACGAGTAAGAGGTTTAATTCTTTTTTTTTTTATTTTTATTTTTTAATTTTTTTTATTGCAGTGTTCTTGTTGCTCTCCTGTAGGAGCATATGATACGTGCCTTTAACGCCGCAAATGTCTGGAGCGAGGGCGCTACTCTTACTTATTTTGGCTTTGTTAGTAACTTTCTTTGATGTTGTTCCAGTGAAATGAGTATGGATTGAGAGATAATAATAAAAAAAAAAAAACTCGTTCCCGGAGAATGCGACCCGGTGTTGTCTTTGGGATTCATAAAAGAATTATTACCTAATGTAAGTAATGCAATGCGAAGACTACAAGTATGAGGTGGTCATGCAATGGGGGGAGCGGCTTTTCCAAAACAAAAAAATCAAGTATGTAGATCAGTAAACCGTTTGATCGGAGCTAGGAGCTTACGAAATGCGAAGAAGGCATTTTTTTTTCAGTTTTGGGAACGCTAGTGTTTCAGGAATCGTTTGTCTGAACAAGGGAATTTTTTCCGGTGTGGAAGAATGTACATGTATGTATATTTATGTTTGCAGGAAGGGGGGGGGAGGGAAACAAGATGGGGTGGGTGGGGGGGGGGGTGGACTCAGTCTCGATCTTGTGGGCCGACTGATTTAGAGGCTGGAATGGTGTATGAGAGAGCGGGCGGGGTATCATACGTGTTCGATGAGAGTTCCGGGGGGCGGGGTACGGGTGCTGGGAACCTTTGATGGAACAACGTTTGATGGAACAACGTTCCAGGGTGGGGAAAATACAACTTTAAGTGATTGGGAGTTGGGAAGAGAAACGTGATCTTGTGTCCAGGGATGAGTGCAGCTGCGGTTGATGCTTCCGATACTGTACACGCAGCCAGACTGCTAGCCTGATACTTCAATGCTCTACAATGTTTACGTGTAAACTGTTACAGGGATATGGTCACAAAGAGAGATCGGCGGCATTGTGTGGATGGGAACGGGAAAAAGAGAAAGGTGAATGCTGGCAATACCACTTCAGATGTCAGATGCCTTCTTTATCTGGCATAACTGGCAGGTGATGAACAAAGGCAGCGCAAGTTTGGGAAGGCAATTGCGGAATGCATACGGACGGTAGATGACAGGGTCCAAGATAATTTTTGACAATCCATGTTAAGTTAACGCAGATCTACACGCTGGCGCTGGTTCGGAAAGTATTGGAACGCTGCATAACAAATTTGCACTATTCCAAAAGGCGAATAGCCCACACAATTTATGCAGCGTTCCAATACTTTCCGAACCAGCGAGTATAACTCCTTTGTTTTTAACTCCTCTGCCGGCGGTCAAGTATAGCGTACTACCTTATCCCCAGTAAGCAACGGTAGACAACAAAGCCGACGTTCCTAGTTGCTACATCTCTATATAGCCAGACTAGAGCTTGGAAGTATCAGTACCAAGGCTCGATAAAGGACTGTACCCCCATTCCGCATGTCGCGGGATTGGCTGATGCCTCAAGATCTTAGCCGGTGGCCGCAAATCATTTCAGCTTGCGTGCGTAATACCTGTTTCAAACATATCATTTTGAGGGCCAAGCGCGGGGAAGGGAAAGGTAAGATGAAGAGTAATTTATGTATGTTGCAAGAATATCAGACATATTCTAGATTTTCCTTTCGTGAAACGACCGTTAGTAAAGGTGGAGGAAAGAGAACGAAGGAAGAAATTATGAGGGATGCTAGTAGTGTCAGAAGGAAGGCAACGGAAATATCCGCATGGTTTTGCGCTACTCAGGATAGTGAAAATTTACATCCGATATGCTTCATCATTCGAATTCAAGGAAAGAAAGGTAAGAGGGCAAACGGAAAAGAAGAAATGTGAAAGCTTACCAATTGAATATTTGAAAGATCATCAACCGAACAAAGGTGGACGAAATGAATAGTAACGGATACTATTCCAAACATCGCAAACTTCCCAGTCCGAACTCCCGCACGACATCTGGTGCGGTATCGTCATCCTCTTTCCCGGTGATAGTCTGTCCTTCAAGCAGCAAGTCCCTTAAGAACCGTCTAGCTTGCTCTATCTCCTTCGCGGAGACTTTAACGAGCACAAACCCTCTCACATTCGCTGCCGTCCAAAGAATGTCTCGAAATTGGGAATTACCCCCTTCTTGACGATTCTTGTCCCAATTCCATCCTTTCCCACCACTTCCTAGACGCGGCTCAGATTGGAACCTGGAAAGTATATAGGCAGAGAGCCTGGCGAATTTAGGACCACGGATGGCGAGGGTTGAAACACATGACAAACCATCCATCCTGGATACCAAGGTTTCTACTCTTTCGGATGAATTGTCGTCGCCTTGAAGAATGAGCGAATCTCGCAGCAAGAGTCTCCTTCCCCCGGGTAGATCCTCATGACTATTCTCAAACACCTCATTGCGGGAAGTATACCTTTTCAACTGCCACTTTTCTCCACGAGCGGTACGGCCTTCAGAGACCCAGTCAAGGAGGATAAGTGAGGCTGTATTATCTCTTGGAAGAAAGAATTGTTGGCATTGGGAGTACACCGACTCGGAAAACGGTTGTACAGGGTCCGGGAGGAGAAGCAGTGCACTGTTAGCAGCCAGATGCACAATCAACGTTTGAGAGGTAAGCGTGTCATTTGGACGAAGCTTGAAGACTTTGGTGCTGCCTTTCCAGGAGGATCAGCGCCGATTTAATAGGAAGGTTAGTTGGCAGTCAGCCCTGTACCTTGAGTTAACAGGCACAATTTCACATTCTCATCCAGCAAGACGTTCAAATTAATCCTGTCGTTAGAGACAAGCCCACCCCCATAAGACAGCATAAAGATGGTAAGGCATTTGTCTGTTGGCTGAGAGGACGATATTAACTTGAGTGGGTACACGAATTCAAATTGAGAGAGCGTGAATGAATGAGGAGGGAGGGCTTTTGCGTCGATCAGTCCATAGCCCGGATTTCGTGAATATGGAGGAAAAATCGGGGCCGTCATTCAGGATGGACGTGCAGCCAATAAGTGGGAACGCATGGAGGAGAGAAGAGGGGACCGCAAAGGCACTGGGGGAAAGAAGGAAGAGTTGGCGGCACTCGAGATAAGGCAGGGTGGGGGAGACCTCCCGCAATTAGAGGGGCAGGCTCTTTGAGCGGAGGCGTCGTGGGGAGGGCATTTTCTTCTTATCTAAGGACTGGGACAGCCTGGGATTGGCGTGGGTGGGCGGGCTTGGCATTGGGGGAGTGGGGGTTTCGATGGGACTGCTTATCATGAAAAGACTTCAGGGCCAGGCTGAGTGTTTGAGCAGGCGTGAACGCGATCGATGGTGCACCTCAAGCTCAAGCCCGTAGATGCCCTCAAATCAGACGACGCCCCTGTAATGGAGCAAAGTGGGCACGAGACTTGCCAGTGCCATCCGGACACTCTCGTAGACCGCGCGCAGAGACACCGCAGATTCGTATAGCCCAGGGGCAGCAGGCGGCGACACGCGATCACAGGCTGCGGCGGCGCTCCAGGTCGCTCATGGGCTGGCAGCCGTAGCCTCTGCTTTGCTCTGCAGTCTGGGGGGGAGCGCACCAGGCGTGGTCCCTTGCAGTCGCGGCCGGACCCAGAGCGGTGCACCAGGCCTGCGCGCACGCCGTACGACACGATAGCTGCTCAGGCTGGCCGGGCGTGGCCAGCGTGCGGCGGCGCAGCGTCGCATATCATATCATAGCCGTCGAGTCGTACTAGTAGGTACGGCGGCCATGCAACCGGCACCTCGATCCTGCGGGCGCGGACGCGACGCCTCGCACACCCAGTCACGTCGCACCCCCCCCAACGGCAGAAACATAGTCTGGTTGGCAGAAACACATCACCTCCCTCTGGCCACGGGACTAGGCCATCCTACCCTGACCGCCCACAAGAAGTCACCACTCCCCCCCCACCCCCCCCCTTCCACGACAGCGAAAACAGCAAAGGCGTCAATTGCTTCACAGCAGGCACCACGACATCGCCCTTTTCCACCCTCCGCTGTACTCCGTTGTCACCCGCAGCCCTTATACCCATACCCATACCCGCCTCCGAGTACAGAGTTTTAGCACTTATCGGTGTACAGCAGACGCCCCCCCGCCCCCCTCCTCCCCCACAAGCCTCCTCTGCAGGACTCGCTTAACGATGCCGGCTCGCACCGCCGCTCGTAATCGAAAAAACAATATCGCTGAAACGACGCCAATGGACATCAGCGAAGGCGAAAACCCATCACGCTCAGAGACCATGGCGTCCAACAACCCCGGTAGCGACGACGAGGGGAGTGGCCCCCCAGAAGGCGAAAACGCGCAAACACCAAAACCCGCCAACGGCGCTCGGTCAGTATCATCGTCTACTGCCCAGGAGGAGAGCACACCTGCTGCTGAGAGCGGCAGGAGGAGGTCTGGGCGTGTGATCAGGAAACCGCTGAAGCTTGCGGATGAGGCCCCTGCCCAGTCTACGGCAACAAAAAGGAAGCGTGTGGCTGCGGAACCGCCGTCGGAGGATGAGGAAGTGCAGGACGCGTCTGGAGCAGATGATGAAAGCAATGGAGAGGAGGAAGAGTCCGACTCGGGTGAATCTGAGGAGGGAGATGAACCAGATGAGGAGGAACTACAGGAGAAAAAGAAAGCCAGCAAAAAGAAGGCGTCAAACAAGAAAGCAACACATACACCGCCAAAGGCAAAGGCAC
Organism: Kalaharituber pfeilii; assembly: GCA_015179045.1. Taxonomy (NCBI): domain Eukaryota; kingdom Fungi; phylum Ascomycota; class Pezizomycetes; order Pezizales; family Pezizaceae; genus Kalaharituber; species Kalaharituber pfeilii. The sequence goes on from WHUZ01000004.1 coordinate 717,859, forward strand.
CAGCTGCTAAGAAAGCTAGGACTGTTTCAGGAGCGATTGCTATAACTACAGTTACGAAGAAGACGAAACAGACGGAAGGACTCAATGGCTCTACTTCAAAAGCACCCCCTGCTGGGAGGAAAGGGAAAGGAAAGCAAAGCGCCCGACAACGGCGAGTGGCTGGAGGTGGGGAAGAAGGAGACAATGCCTTATTTGGTGCGCTTCAATTAACGATGGAATTACAAGTGCAATGATTAACATCATGTTCAGATGCGGTCATGGATGCGGATAAGATGGACGTTGTAGCCAGCGATTGGACAACCAAATATTTAGAGGATGGCCTGGGAGCCATGAGACAACTGGTCAATTTTTTTTTGAGGGTAAGTCGACCATTGACCCCTCACTTGGGACGACAGAACTGAAACACTTTTGACCTAGTGCTGTGGCTGTGAACACTCGGTCACGCAGTATGACATTGAGGATCAGGATAGCGCTGCTGCAACCCTCTCGCAAATCCAAGACCATTTCTCAAAGGCAACATTCCACTCACCTTATTTCTCTTGAGATATTCACTAACATTCAGCAGCAACAATCCCCGGATTATCCATTAATTTCCAAGCGCCCCGAGTTTAGAGGCTTCCGCAAATCCTTATTTGATTTTCTGCAGGCCCTGATCAAGCATATTGCTGCTAAAGAGTTGCTTTATACTGATCCCCCACTGATTGAGAATATCCAAATATGGATCATTGCAATGTCCTCATCTACTCTCAGACCGTTTCGACATACATCTACGATCATTTCATTCAACATACTCACAACGCTATGTGATATTGCAAGTGACTTGAGGAAGTCCATAGTTATTGCAACCAGGCAGCTAGATGCAGAGAATAAGAAGTCGAAAAAGAACCAAGGTCGCATTAAAGCTTTGGAGGAAAAGCTGAATGAAGGAGAGGAAAGAAGGGACTCTGTGGAGGTTGTCATCAAAGATATCTTTGATGCTGTGTTTGTCCACCGCTACCGTGATATTGATCCCAAAATAAGGACAGACTGTGTGCATGACTTAGCTACATGGATTCTCAAACTTCCAGATCTTTTCTTTGATGGAACATATTTGCGATATCTTGGATGGGTACTATCTGATACCTCTGCCCTAACCCGTGCTGAAGTGATACGATCTCTCTCACGAATATTCAAAAATAAGGATAATGTTTCTGGAATGCGCAATTTTACAGAGCGTTTTCGACCACGGCTTGTCGAGATGGCTACCAGAGACGCAGATTCTAGCGTTCGGGCAATGACTGTTGAGCTGCTTGACGTCGTTCGGGAAGTTGGTTTCCTTGAGCCTGCTGACGTTGATACGGTTGGCCGGTTATTATTCGACTCAGATGCCCGTGTAAGGAAAGCTGTTGTTGGGTTCTTCGTTAAGAATATTGAGGATCTCTATGAGGAGAAGATTGAGGAGCTTGGTGGGCAAGAGGTCGTTGATGAAGGCATGGCGGGTATCGACGAGTCTGACGAGGATTACTCGGGACCAAGGATTTCTTGGGTGAAGCTCAAGTGCCTTGTTGAGGTTCTGGCTTCCTATGATGAGGGCAGTGAAGATGGCGAGTCTGGCGCAGAGAGCCAAGGTGCCTCAGGGGGAGCAGAGAAGCTGGGCTCCATAGTTAGAGAAGGTGCTGTCGAGAGTAGGTTCAGTCTTGCGGGAGCAGCATTATGGGAGCGGTTCCCAGATGTCCAAGACTGGGAAGGGATAGCCAAATATTTATTATATGATCACTCAGCTCCACAGACGGAGGAAGTTGACGATGCGGATTTGACAATGGAAGAGAAGATCAAGCGGACATGCGCTCTTGAACCAAAGGAGGAAGTCATCTTGTTACAGGTGCTAAATGCCAGTGTTGCAGCTAGTGTCATAGCGAGTGAAAATGCAGCCCTACCCCAGGCAGCAAAGACGCATCGCAAGGTAAGCTCAAGTGCATGCCCATCATAGTATAATTACTCACCCAGACTTCACCAGAAAAACCCGATTGCAAGGTCAAAGGAAGACGTATCTCGCTCCCTTGCCACACTTATCCCTCCCTTGCTCCGAAAGTTCGGCCCAGTCCCTGATGCTGCCTCTACTGTGCTTCACCTCGAGCAGCTTATGAAACTAGACGTTTATTCGGACTTACGGCAGTCTGCCGCATATGCGTCCCTTCTAGATGATATCAACAGGCAATTCCTCACTCATGCGGACGAGTCGGTTTTAAAAGAGGCTAGTGCAGCATTATTACATGCAAAAACGTTTGAGGAGCTTGATGAGGTCACAGGAGCGAAGCTGGGACAACTCCAGGAAGAGACAATTGCTGTACTGATGGCCTGCGTTGCAAAGAAAGACCCAGCTACAGCACGATTTGGCGATAAAAATTTGACGGAACTTATCAACACAGTAAGAAGGCTAGAGTACCTTGCCAGCATTACGGACTGCCGAGAGATGCTGGAGTCGGCCCCAACTGCGACAATTACCTCCAGGAAGGGCAAAGAGGTTGCGGATGACTCCACTACTTCGAGTAATAAACTTCCGATTGAGATCTTGTTATCTCTGTTATCCCGTGGAACATCACTGGATGAGCTTGAGGAGGAATTAATAGTGCGGGTGTTGAAAGTTCTACTCTTTTACTTCATGTGGAAGGTCAAGGCATTATCGGAGGAGGATCTAAAAGACATAACAGACCTGGATATCGATGATCTACAGGAGAGAAGACAAGAAACGGTGATGGCAATTGGAAGGATATTACATTCGCGCAGTCGGCACGCTGCAGATGAAGAGGACAGCAAAGTTGATGGTATGGACCTAGTCAGGCTTTCAGCTGCCGGAACATTACTGGATATATATACGCTCTTCGCTACCCTTAGGAGCCGTGCAGCAGCTGCAGCAGGGCCCAAAACTGGTGCAGGGACAAGCGCCGAGGATCTAGTAATGGCTGAGGGAGAGGGTCTTGCACGGTTGGTAGGCTTCTCGAAAGAGGTACCTGAAGATCTGCAGAAAGATGTCTTGAGGGTTTTTTCCCTCGCGGAGAGGAAATTCGCCAAAGCCGCCAAGAAGTCACTGGAGGAGCCTGAAGAAGGCGAACAGGACAGTGATACAGAGGAAGACAAGCATGGCGAAGAGGAGAACGAGGAGGAAGGAGAGGATCAGGCGACACTTCTAACTTACGAACAACGTCTGTGCGAATACACAGGGAAGATTGTGCTTGCCGTATTGGGCGATGTGGTTGATCGAGAGAAGTTCGTGAAAAGAGTCAGCAGGAACCGAACAAGACTTGGGGCCAATTTCAAGGAAGTTGTTGCACATTTGATGGTGGCGGCTGCGGAAGAAGATGCTGCAGTTGCAGCGAATACCAAGGCTGGAAAGCGGGGAGGCAGAACCGTTCCAAATCCTGGGGATGCACAAACACCAGGGCCAAGTGGTGCGCCAGTAGCAAAGCAGGGTCCAAGTAGGGGAACGAAGGGTGCGAAGAGTCGGGGAGAGATGAGTGATGAAGATGGAGAGGAAGAGGAGGAAATTGAGGATAGGATTGTCGTCGACAGTAGTCAGAGTCAGAAGGAGAATGATAGACAAGGCGGAAGTGAAAGTGACGGTGAGCCTGAGTTGGAAGACGAGGTCGCCTCGGAGGTGGAAATTAATGATGATCACGATTCTGATGGTGAGGAAAGGGCAGGAAAGGATGCGGAGGAAGCTGAAGATGAGGATAGCATAGATAGTCAACCTGTGCAGGAAGATGAGGATGAAGAGATGGTTGATGCGTAGGCCATCCTTTGCTATTAATGAGCACGTGGGCCGGACTTTATTGCTTGTTACCTTCTCAATATTACCATTTTAGTTTCTTGCTCTTTTCCCTCATTTCTCTTTTTTCATTTCTCTTTTTTGTGAAAGATGTATGTTGTCTTACTATTGCTTTTTTTTTCTGTGCAATCTTTTTACCTTTCGTTTGTTTCCTAGCAGTTTTATATCTTGGTGATGGGTTCTTTTCAAATACTCTTTCTTCGTTACAAATTAGTACCTTTTTGATACTTTTGTAGCTCTCGGTTTAGTGCAAAGAGAGGTTTGCTTATATAAGCTATGAGGGGATGGGAGGGAATAACAGAGGGTGCAGATCAGTGATAGCGATGGGATAATAACGATGTAGCAATGACGGCAGTTTTTTCTAATGAAATGGAAAAAAAAGTAATATTATGAGCTGCTTTTTTTTTCTTTCTCTTAAGCAAACTATAGAACGACTTGGCTGCGCGAGAGCAAAGGTGAGAAGGTTCTGATGTATATTGGCGGGGGGGAGGAAGGGCTGGAGAGAACGTGTTGCAAATTCTCGTTAATGTAGACTGTTAAGGCAAGGGGTCCAGGGTATGGGAGCTCCGACTTTGTGTAAATCAAAACTATGATATTGAACTAGTTTACAACATATAGGTACTGCAAACTGCTGATAAGGCTCTTCGGCATGAGTTCTCTAGAGGCAGTGCTTTTGAGGCAAGCAGGCTAATGTGAAAGAACCGAAAAAAAAAAAAAAAAAGCATGCAGTATCGATTTCTGGCACTCTATTCTCATATTGGAATGCGACAAAAATGTTCAGAGCGAGGATAGATGAAATTCCTAGCTCCTAATCAACCATCGGCTTAGTAGTACGGTGCCAGAACCTGACAAGCAGGACAATTTCTCACAACGCCCAAATATCAGAGATGGTGGTGAGTTCCAAGCCCTTCCTAAATCAGATTAGCTCCGCATGCCCTTGGTCAGATGACTAAGTGGCAGCATGTGCACGAATCATACTCCTCCGTTCCTCTCTCGGCTTCCAAGGGGATCCTTACGTTGTATCATTGTGCTACGGCGGTACCTGATGACCTATGCATCTGGAGCTTGAACCTGGGCAATTGGCGGGCATGGGCTACCATGTAGTTTCGTATAACGACGCTTTTGTTCTCGTGACATTGACGTTTGAGTTGATGGCTGACGCAGTCAACTGGGGAGTTCGCTTCTATTTTAATTAAGATTAAGCAGTCGGGGACCATGCCACTGCAAAAAGCACAATGCGAAGGTGCAGGCTGCCGGTTCAACTGTCGAGGGATGTTTCGTAGTTTCATCCTGACATTTCGCATGTCAAGACCCTGTAGGGTTCCACGCCGTGTGACACAGAATTAGTTACAGTGACCTTGTGAAACGTCTTGGGATTAGACTTGCACGATACACTTACCCCAATACTGCCTAATCCCCAAGACTTTTGACGGGTCACTGTAAGAGTACTACCCATTCCTCAACTTCAGACTGTCTGATGACGTTTGGGATCGGGCTCTGAAAGTGCACATGCACCATTTTAACAGTTGCACCGGCCCCGAGAGCTCGCGATGAAACAACAAACCCGGCAAGATCACCGTCCTGGATCTACGCGGCGTTGCGTATGATCTTCGCAGATTGATTGAAAGGCTGACTTTGCTCCCAAGCAATGCCCACACGCCTAAGGCGCCCATACACCTAATTTCACTGGCACCCTGCGGCATGGCCACCGCGCGAGGCGCGACAACAGTAGAAGCCGAATTCGGGAAGAGGGAAGGGAGGTAGTCGTCATGAGGGATTGGTACCCACGCCTTATGCCTTGTATCGATGGTCTTGTATACGATAGAACGTAGGCTGAATAGATAGCATGGACTTACGTGGACAGGCAACTACAGCACATAGCTTGCGCGCACAATACGGCAGCCCGGCCCTGTTCGTGACATCCGCGCAGCGATTATATACGCTAATTGGGCAATGCGGGAAGTATTTCTGTTTTGGGCGTTCGTGCAGTTGATTTGAGGTCCCAAAAGTATGGGCTCGGGCGGGACATGACTTGCATGTGTGCATGCAAAGGGCGGACGAACTGCGAGATTGCAACCGGTGATGATTGGGCCGATGTTGTAAGTTGGAATGTGTCAGAGAGAGATTGGAGGGTTGATGAATTTTTGGATTGAGTCAATTGAGAGGTGGGCGTGAGCGTGAGCCTCATGAGGATGTGGGAAAGGGGGGTATATCAGCTGCCGGACTGTGCAGGGGGAGTTGGGATTTGGTTTTGGAGGAACAGAGTGAAAAGTGGTTTAGATATTCGATTGGTTCAATTTTGGAAATCCACACAGTGAGGATATCCATTCCAGAACTGGGAGCTCGATAAGGGTACTGATAGTGACTGCGAAAGTTTACAGCACAGCGCGAAGGAAAGCCAGTCGAAGGTGTCTTGCAATAAGCTTGATTGAAGCAAGAGGCGATCGCCGCAACCTACGTCTACGGGCCTACACTGTTCGAAGGTTACGTTAAACATATCTTCCTTCGCCATAAACATGGGAATAGCAACAGGCATACCCTCCTCCCCCGCTTCATCCATCGGGGCCTCCACTGTCTCCACAGCAGGTGGCAGTACCGGTGGAGCTGGCGGTTCCAGCGGCGGCCCCGACTCGATTTCAATAACACCAGACTACAGGGACGTGTACGGGCCTATATACGGGCATAATCTCACGCCAGACGCAGGGCTGGGGATATTTATGTTTGGTCTGAGGGCAACAGGTGGGGGAAGTGGAGCCAGGATCGGGAATGGGAATGGGCCGAGGAGACCGGAACTTGTGAGGAGTGATAGTAATAGGCTGGCGGTGGTGCCGAGGGCGGGGATGGGAGATGAGGAGAACGTGGAGATAGGGAGCCCAGGCCGTGGGCCGGCAGAGGCAGGAATGGGAGTTGAAGAGGGGGTGGGGGCTGGGGTGGGGTTTGGGATGGTGGCAGCTGCGAGCGCGAGGACGGCTATTGCTCCGCAAGGTCCTCCGGTCCCGGCACTGGAGCTACCGAGTTTGCTAGGAGCTTCACCGCGTGTTTCTTCTGCGGTGTCATCGGCGACAGTACTACCACGGCGGAATAGTACGCCGCATATAGGGGCGGTTCATGATGTACCGGCATTCGAACGGCCAGCAACCGGCAAACACAACGGTGTCGAGCGGCGTACTTCGGCACCGCCACTATTGTCTGCCAATCTCGCTTTCTCCTTCTGGAAAACACATACCGGCCCCTCGACCGCTTCCGTCTCGACGTGTAATGCACCAAATAGCCTCTCCACCACTACATTCAAGCGTCCCGGATTTCGCGAGTCCGCTTCCTCCTCCTCTTCCTCCTCAGCCCCATCATTTTCATCTACCACAAATCTTTACTCAACCCCTCTACCTCCATCACGCACACATTCAACATCTGCCCCACCTAACACAAATCACTCGGGCCCAAAAGGTAGCCGGGTTCCCGCTTCCACTCCACTCAACTACCCTGTACCTCACCCTCCCCACCTCCCGCATAGCACAACGAACGCCACTGCCAGCACAAACTGCACACCGCTAGCCACCACAACCGTTACGCCCTCACTCTCCACGTACGATAAGCTGCTCTTTGATTACCACACTCTTGCGCCAAGTATGCATACCTACCGCCAGCTGTGCATATTCCGCCGGTTCGGAAAGCTCTACCTGGCTAGTCTGCTAGATTACCAGGACCAGTTGTCGTCACTAGAGTCAAAACTCAGCGCAATAGACCAGGAAGAGGTGGAGTTGGATCGCCCCCAAGATGAGTATGTGGCTGGGGAGCTCGAGGAAAGAAAGGAAAGGTTGCGATATCAACGCATGTCTGTACTAAGCCGAGCCCGAGAATTGCTCAAGGCCTACTACGAAGCGTTGCTGGTCCAGGACCAAGTCTTTGTCACGCTGGAACCGCCAAGGGGACGTGACGTAAATTTGTTGGGGGAGTTACTTGCAGGTGCGAATGCGAGCGAGAAGAAGGAAGGGGACGGGTTGATGGAGGTTGTCGTGGATAACGGGGAGAAGAAGTCTGGTGAGGCAACGCAAACACATGGCAAGGTTGGGGATGACCGGTCTCGCGGTTATATACCGAATCTACCCCGGGACGACCTTGTTGCACTGGGCCTCGGTGACCGGGATTCGCTTGAGAAGCTGATGGGGCAGCTGCTGCCGAGGCTGCTTCCAAGCCTACGCGCGAGGCTCTCGCCATCAATTCAGGATCTCCACAACATTGCCTATCACCACAACCGTACGAACCCGCATTCCCATCCGCACCACCATTCCGATGTTAGCGACGACAACGATGACGCCAGCAACCACCCACACGTCCCGCCCCCTTCCCAATTCCATACCCCCCTTACGCGGCGCTTGACGCGGCTTTTAATCGCACTGGCCACGACGCTGGTGTTGTTGATACCAATGTGCATTCTGACATTTGTGGAGGACCCGGTGGCGAGGCTGGTGGGGATTTGTATCTTTACGGTGCCGGTCGCGATCGGGCTTGCATTGAGCACAAGGGGGAAAGGGGAAAATGTGGTGATGATGGTGGCAGCTTATTGTGCAGTGTTGGTGGTGTTTGTAGGACAGGAAGGGGGAAAATCATAGAAGGGAGGGTAAAGGGGTAGGGCGTGCCGGGGCAAATCAGTTCTCGACTTTTTTCTCACTCTTTTTTTTGGCGGTTTTGGTCTCTATAATTGTTTGCATGTATGAACTTATGTATTTTGTTTTTGGATCGTCCTGCATATTGTCACTAGATCGTTATCTGCCTGCGCTCTTGTAAATTAATCTTGTTCTCAATTCATCAATCATTCATAAATGTATTGTTGCTTCATCCTAGTTATGTGCCTACGATATTTATAGAAGTAATTATAAGCAGGTTACTTAATCTAGCTTTCATCCAACAACCCTCTCACACACTTTACCCTCACCACATCCCCCAACCAGCGCCCCTCAGATCATCCACATTCAGCAAATCGACCCCGAGCTCTATGAGCTCCCTCCAGACCCTATTCCTAGTCCTTACCGGCCACGCCGGGGTATCCCAGTACCTGGCACCGATACCCCTCTCGTGGGCAGCCGCAACCTGTCTCTTGAGAATCTCCCTCTGCTTCTCGCTGAGCATACCGCCGAGTGCAATCCTGCCGACAGCCTTTGAGAATTGCGCGGTGCCCATGACGGAGTTCGTCCAGTTGTACTTGCCGTTGGGGCCGGCGGCCTCGATGTCGACGAGGGACGCGTCGAAGAAGACGTAGCGTTTCGTGCTATCCGAGTACGGTCCAGGGGGGAAGGATGGGTCGAGGGCGAGGATGTTGTCGAAGGGCGCGTTGCCGGTCAGGGTTACGGTGATGGGGCCATGGTGGGTTGTGGGGTTTGGAGAGGAGGAAGGGTCGTGGTAGGTTAGGTACCGGGCGAGAGGGTACAGGTGGCGAAGGATGGCCGGGTAGGTGTGATCAGGGTCAGTCTTGAGGTCGAGGTATAAGTTGAGGGTTTGGGAGGGGGAAGTGTCGAAGATGCCGCTGAGATAATGGGCGGAGGAGTTTAGTCAAGGTTGATCTGCTTTTTCTTTCTTTTTTTTTGGGAAGGGGGGGGGGGAGGGAGAGAGGGCAGGGAAAAAAAGCGTACGTACTTGTATGTGTACGAACCGTTCACAAACTCTGTTGTTGGGTTCTGCCGGGCGAGGATGGAGATGAGGGGCTCAATGTACAAGGAATTGAGAGTGCGGTTTTTGGTCAGGGAGGAGAGCTCGTGGCCGACCTGGCGTGGGGCGTATACGTGCGATATATGTTAGCGGGTTTAAGATGGTGGAAGATGGAAGATTGAAGATAGTGTAGGGGTGTGGGGGAAAACGACGAACGTATAACTCATCGTCGCCATCGAATTTCCAGATGTCTGCTTCGACGGAGATGCAGCCTACGGAGATGGCTGTGGAAAGGATGTGTTAGTTATGAACCTAAGGGGAGTATGTGTGTGTGTGGAGTACTCTACCGTCGAATAAGGGAACTTTGCGCCAGTAGTCATTATGACTATTCCACCACCCCCAACACAAAACTCCATCAGTACAAAAGGTTTCCATCTCGTTCGTCCCTCCATTCGGCGATGAAAATGTTTTTCTCACCTATGTAATGGCTTCTACAACAAGGCCATACCCGGAAAGAATATTTCCTCCCATTCTCCAAAATCAGCTTGTCTTTCTTTTTTTTCTCCCTAATATAATCATCGTCCCCATCATTACTGAAAAGAAAAATAAACAAACGACAAAAAACATACCGGTACGATGTCCCGCGTGAAGCTGGTCGGGTACCAGCTTTCTTGCTGCCCGTTGACGTAGTTTTGAATGTCACCGGCCCATACCCATGTTGAAAAGTTAAGGAGGAGGTGGATTATCTGCGCGAAAGAGCTGGAGTGGGAGCAGGCGGACGGTGTCATGGTGGATTAGTGAAGTTGAAGGAACTAGTGGTATCTAGGTGTAGTGTTATAGAGGAGGAGAGGGAGGGGGAGGAGAGGTCGTGTGAGTGTTTGTAGACATTTGAGGTATAAGGAAGGTAAATCAGAGGGGGGGTAGAGGGGGATGAAATCTGAAACTTTCTTCAGGAACAGTTGGGATACGTGGTATGATAACCAGAGGCATGCGAACCACCCGCGGAAATTGTGGGGAAAGTGTGGGGTATACTCCATCTCCATAAGACTCAACTCGGAACTTACATTGAATTTGATAATCCTTGCAAACTTAGAGTTTTGTGGGATGGAGGAGGGGAGGGTGGGAGGACGCAAGCGAGCAGGTAGTGGCCGCGATACCAAGTTGGGTATGTTTCAAACCTCAAAAAGAGAAAAAACGGAAAGAAGGAAATATGTCCAGCAACCCCCCCGCCCAACGGCATCAAAGACATCGAATAGAAAGAAAAAATAGAAATATATGTAAAAGAGAAAACAAACTCACAGAAAAATCATCACCCAAAACAACCCTCCCGCAAGCGTTGCCCACAATACCCCGACCAACTTCCTCAGCTTCTCCCTCGCATTCCCAGTTCCCGCGCGAGTCCTCCACCTGCTTGGGCTACTGTCCCGACTGCTCCACCCTGACCGCAACGGCATCATCTCAAGGTCAACCTCACTGTCCTCATCCCCAACCGGTTTTCCGTCATGAGACAGCCTCGGAGGTTGCCGGTCCTCCATGTTTTTTTGTTTTTTTTGTTGTTGTTTGTGGATTGGTGGTTCCTGCAGTTTTTACAGCTGCACGTAGGGGGAGGGGGGTGAAGTAGGGATTAGACACCAGATTCGGATTGCTTGAGTCTGGGTGATTCTCGTTTCAAATGAATAATCGGTATCTAAAGTTTGATAAAGGACGATGCTTGGTTTGGACCTGGAGCAGCTAACTACCTAGCTGGAGTAGTAGGTACTTACTTCTTCTTAGAGAAAGAGAAATAAAAAAGGGCAGTTGGTATATCTATGATAGTTGTAGCGTGCAGCAACCTTCAGGTATATATGTGTTGTGTCATGTGAGAGAAAACGGAATAGCAAGGCCGGGTCCGCCACCGCAAGTTACCGTATTGAGAAGTCGCAGCCTGTGAAAGCTCTGTCGAAAACGGTTGACGCCGATATAAACGTGCTCCACGCTGCTTGGTATTGTATGTGTTCTCGTTCTCGTGGATACAAGGAGGTAGCAATAGAGTTTCAATCGGGTAGACCTGCAGACACGCGCTTCACCGCACCCAGCTGCAGATCTGCTGTCACACAAGCCTTCCCCGCCCGCCAATGGCATGGCTTTGCACTTCCCTCATGGTGGAGCGCCGGTGTAAAAGCTACGATTTAGCTCCTCCTTGTGGCGCAACCGTTATCGCTTGTGAGTGTACCGGTATCAGTGCACGTGGGATCTTACTTGACTGATGGGATGCGAATACCTATGCAGTTGGTGTTGACGATGGCCTGTTTGAGGGATAAGCTTACATCTTTATCCTACAGTATGCATGCTTCCTGCTGAGACTATGCATAAACCCGGGGCAGATAAGTGCAGCTCAAACATTGCTAGGAGGAGAGTCTCCACGGGACGAGTGCGCTTGTGCGTAGGAGTGCTTGGCATTACTCAGCGTGGGGCTCTGAGACAAGCTCTGCCAAGATTCCGTGCTTTTTTCGCCAAGCCAGCCAGCCGCAACAGCATCTCCGGGAGAACACTCGAGTTGTCCAGATATCCTCTCGGCGGCTAACTACGTACCCACGAATTATAGCGTACAATGCCAAACAAAAAGCGCCGCAACAAGGGCCTCGCTCTCGAGTGCGTCCGTCTTCCTCCTCCCTCCCTCCCCGTCCCAATTTCTCCAGTTCACTCCATCCCCCCATTGTCCTACCGAACACTGACCCCCTCCCACTCACAGCTTCGAACTCCCCCCACATCGCTCGCCAAACACACCAACCTCTCTGGCACCAGATCTCGCCAACTCAAGAAGCGTTTCAAGAAAGCCCCCGGCACCACTACCCGTGCCCCCTCCGATTCTTCTACCCGCAAACATGCCGCCGTCCCCGACGCATATGCGCTGGGAGACGACACCCCAAAAGCCTTTACCCGCCTCATAACCTCCATGCAGAACCCGAGCCTGAAACGCAAGCGGGGTGGAGAAGAAGACACTGGCGAGCGGCAGCGGCCCAAACCCACTGGTGCACCTGGGAGCAAGAAACGCAAACGGAGCAAGAAGAGCAAAAGTTTGGGCGATGGTGCGGACGGGGTGGACGCACAGAAGCAGCCGCCGCATAAACTTGAGATTCTCCCGCACGAGTCCCTACGCGAGTTTAACCGCCGCGTAGACCAGGTCATGCGCATCAATTTCAAAGGCACTAAGCGCCGGTCCTCCTCCCCCGGCTCTAAGCCCCCACAGCAACAACAATCTCTCAGCGTAGACGAAGAGGAGGAGGAGGATGATTACTCCGACTACACATCCACCTCGTCCACCTCACACATCTCAACCGACTCGCGCGGGAACCCAATCCCGCGCATTCGCATCCCTCGTTCGCGGCCGCACCGCAGCACGAAGAGCGGGGGCGGGAGTGGAGGAGGAGCAAAAGGAAAACGCAGAATCGCATCTCCAGACCCTTGGGCGCAGCTCGCGGAGTCGAGAGGCAAGATACGGTACGGGGAGACGGTATCTGCCCCCCGGAGCTGAAGGTGAAGCCGAGGGAGGTGTTGAAGATTAAGGGTGGTGGTGGCGGCAGTGGGGGTGTAGGGATGAGTATGGTGGCCGCCGAGGTGCCGAGGAAGGTGAAAGGGACGGAGGTGAGCGCAGCGAGGAGGGAGATGTTGGGCGCGGAGAGGGAGAGCGTGGTGGCGAGGTATAGGGAGCTGATGGCGAGAGGGAGGGGGGAAGGGTAGGACGGGAGGGTAGGTTGCGGGGGAGGTTGGGGGACGGGGAGGCAGAGTGTAAGGGAAACGATACTAATTCGTTTACTACAATGCAAACAGCCTGAACGTCTCTTGGCCCTCAAAGGTATGGATGGTTTCTTGACGCGGAACTGACCATAGACATATATTGTGTGAACAAAAAACCGATCATGGCAACACACTCTATACGGCCTGTGGTGAGTCCCCGTCAAGAAACCATACATACCTTTCAGGGCCATAAAGATCAGGAGCTGGTTGCGGGGGGGCGTGGGGGGGCGGGCGTGGGGGCCCGGTGGGGCAGCAGTGTGTTTATTTTTTTTTGTGGCGCGCATTTCGTTCTTTCTGATGCGGGGTTTTGTAGGTTGTATTCTCTCTTTTGATTTCTTGATTTCGTTCTTTATTTTGGTGATATATGATGTAGTTTTACCATTCATTACATTTACATTTCATTACATATAACACACACACACACACACACACACATATCCCCGGCCCTACTCTGCACCCCCCTTATCCCCCTCCCGTCCCCCCGCCTCCCCTGTCCCTCGTTTCTTTTCCTTCTTACCCTGAGCTTATCCCAAACAAACAAATAAAAAAACAAATTAAAAAAACAACAACCAAATATCTTATCAAAATTTATACATCCACTCACTCAACCCACTCAACCCACTCACCACAGCTCTCTCAACTAACCCTCAACCCTCTCTAAATCCAATTTTATCTAACTAATTCGTAAAAACACAATCAACAACAACAAAAACAAAAACAAAAGCCAGACAGAGACAGAGATAGAGACACGATCCCGCCCAGCTCCCCCTGCCCTCCCCGCCCCTAAGAAAAAAAAAAAATGAATAATGAATAATAAAATCTGTAAGCAAGAAAAGAAGAAGAAGAAGAAGAAAAGGGGGAGAGGAAGGAGAAGAAGAAGGAGGAGGAGAAGATGATGATGATGGGGATGAAAGATGGGGTACACGTAAATTCGTACAAATATTGTAAAGGAAAAAATGAGAGGAAAAGGCCCAACCCAAAAAAAAAAAAAAAAAAAAAAAAAAAAAAAGGAAAACAAAGAAAACAACCACCACTACGATTACGTCCAATAAGCACAGTAATTCGCCTTTTACCTCTCTCCTCACTCACCTCCTGCCCATCCCCAGCATCTCCTCCTCATCCCCTCCTTCTCTATCACCCTCTCCATCCCCGTCCCACTCTGCCCACTCCGCCTCCTCTCCGCCTCTCCTTCCTTGCTGCCCTTCGCCTCCCCCCGCCTCAGCATCCCCGGGTCCACCACCTCCGCCATCTTCACCGCCGCCATCTTCACACTCCTCGCCACCTCCTCTACAATCTCCCCCGCCGCCACACTGACCCTACTCATCCCCGCATCCGCATGCCCGTCCAGCTTCAACAGCTCGCCTGTCCCCGCCCCCTCCCTCACCCTCCCGGCGGCAACCATCAATGGCACGCTCTTTATCCTCTTCAACTTCACCACCTCCCCTTCCTGCCCATCCGCAGGGTCAGCGTCGTACATACTCCTCCCCAATATCCTGTCCACCTTTCTTCTCGAACCGCCGTTCATCCCCGCGGCCACCATCGGCGCAGCCCCCATCAAAGCCGCAACATTCTTTCTCGAGCCCCCATGCACAGCGCCTCGTCCGTACATCTCCCGATGGTAAATATCTCTTTTGCTTGCCCTCCCCCCTCTGAGCTTCAAATGCTCAATTAAGCCCCTCCGCCCCTCATCCTCCCTGCCCGCGCCCCCAATATCTCCGTCCGAGTCTTCCTCATACTCATCTGACTCTTCGATCTCGCTATCCTCCTCGGGATTCACCGCATGCGTAAACGTCGGATCCTCATCCAAGAAGGCCCAGTCGTTTCGAATCCTCGATTCCATCGCCGCCAGCCCAGATCCAGACCCTGGCGTCGGCTTGACCATGCCTGCTGGAGTCTCCCCTGCGCTGCGCGCCACCAATTTCTGTTGCTGCCCTTGTTGCCTACCGTCCCCAACTAAGTATCTCCTCTGCTCGAACGTTCCATCCCCACCGGGGCCTCCGGTGGCACCGTTCCCATTGGTCCATTGGCTCTGCGCCTTCCTCATCCTCTCCTCCCTTTCCCTCTGCACCCTCTCTACTCCCTCCATCCACACGCTACTTGTCTCCCACTTCCACCCGTCCAGCCTCTCTCTTTCCTCGGGGCTCAACTCCAAGGGCAAAAACCATGCCCACTTTCTATTCCCAAACACATCCAGCAGGTTCTGCTTCCTCCCTAAATCGAACGCATGAGGTAGCTTACTCAACTGCTCGTCATCCATATAACTGTTGTACTGCGCCTGGGCTCTCACGCGCTCCGCAGCGGGAGACCAATCGTCAACCCCGTTCCCCGGGTGCCCAAAGAGATTCTGGCTCAGTGCGGAGGTGGAGTAGCGGACTTTCTCCAGGGACTCGATAGTCGTCATTCCCGATGCGGTAAGCATGATGTGCCAAATCGTAAATCCCGACAAGACCAACCCGATAATACCGCTGACCGTTGCCATGAGGATCCAATTCACCGGCGTAATTGTATTTATCGACCCGCCCATATCCTCGGACCCCAACACCACCGTCCAGACATAGGCGCTAGACACCGAGAAGGCAAGTAGGCACAGTAGGGATGTGTATATCAAAAACAGGAGGAACGGCTTGTAATTCCGTAGGCCCAGACAAGTCGCTAGCCACGGACAGTGGTGGTCCATTTTCAGCACGCAGCGGTTGCAAGTAGAGCAGTGGTGCGCACGGTCCGGTTTGTGGCAGTGGCATTTCTTGCAGTAGCGGGGGGTGCCGGTGGATTTGACGGTGATGGGGCCGTTGGGGAACGACGGAGATGTGGGGGCGTGGGAGGAAGTGAGGGGAGGTGGGAGTAGGAGTGTTTCTATAATATGGATCTGTTAGCGATTGACTTGGGCATATGTGGATGGATGGTAGATTCAGGAGACGAACATTATCTAATGGCGACCCGGGGTCGCGAAAGACAGCGACAGTATAACTCCACATCGCCAACCCGTATATCAGAAGCCCTAGCGTGCCCAGTACCGCGCCTAGTCCGATGCAGCGTGAGCGTCAATCATTGGTCCATCCGTGCATCAAGAGAGATCTCCAAGTATACTCACCCTTCACACCTCCCATATGGGTAAAAGCAATACTCCATCCCTCTGTATACACAGCCCAGGCCGCCCCCGAGTAGACAATCAGTAACGGAAAGTGTTTTGCGGTGGTGCAAATCATGCGCTCGACGCGGCGGACCGATGGGAGGAAGCGGCGGCGGCGCGAGCGCCGGTACGAGCGGGCGGGGGGACGGTAGGTTGAGGAAGAGGAGGAGGAGCGGGAGGAGGCCCCGGAGGGGGAGGGAGGGCTGAGGGGGGACATGGGGGGGGGGGCGGCGATGGGAGGCTGCGGCTCGGTGTTGTAATTTCAACTGGCGCAGAGGTCGAGGTGAGAGTTTAGGGGAGTTGGGCCCGAGTTGCACGGCGCAAGTCGCCTTCAGTGTTGCTTGGATGGAAGCGGCCGCTCAAGGGAAGGGCGCACGCCAACTCAACTCCCCAACGTCGATTGCCTACCAGAGCGCTCCAGGGGTGCGCAAAGGACCGTCACCGAGACAAGTGTACAGGCGCGGCTTCCGATCCGCAGATCCTCCCGCCGTTCCGTTCCCGCTCCCGGACACTCGGGGCTTTGGGAAACGATCAAAAAGCAACTTTCTGTTTGAAAATACGATTCAAGTCACGGGGGAGGAGGGGGGCGATTGCATTGAATTTCCAAGACCCTTTTTTTCCTTGTGTGTGTATGGCAAGGGCGGGAAAGGGAGAAAAATGAAAATAGAAATAGATCTTGTGCAAACGAGAGAGCGTGATCGATAGAAGTGATCGATAGAGAGTGATCGATAGAGCAGTCTATCTTGCTAGCATTACAGTGTCGATTATCGATTTGGAGAGCGAGGCTAGTGTAGAGAGAAGGGGCAGAATGCATAGCCACCGCGCTCCCAGCAGTAGGAAGCAGGAATTACTAAGTGGTCTCTATATTTTTGCTGTACTCTAGTACATCCTGGGCATCCGGCGTACGCTGACTTTGCTCCTTCGGTCAAGCTGCAGGAAGCTAGAAGGTGGAAGGGAGAAGGAAGCTGCTGTTCTCAAAAAAGAATGCGCTGTGCTCTACTCTGCATACGTCGCCGGTAGAAGTCGCCGGGGTTCGATTCGCATGCTGAGCAGAACTCTGCGGCAGTTAAGGCTGGCGGGCGGGCGAGGTGGCGTATGCCGGCGTGTGCCACCGGGGGCTTGGCGGGCGCTGACGCGTATACCCCAGCATGCTGCATTTGCAGTACGCTGGGTGGGCCCTGCGGTGGTGTGCATATGCAGCGGGCTTGCATTCCTGCGCATAATGTAGCAGAGTGCATTGAGAGCCATCGTTCCGCGTGGCCCACGGTACGAGATCTGATGCTATTGCCGTATTTCAAACAAGACGACGTCTCAAACAATGCCACGGCCCTCCTGCATTATTAAACGCAACTAATCAGATCATTTCTCGCAAGCAAAACTAATGTAGATGTAGAGGGGATCGCCGTGTCCAAGGCAGAGGCAACTGTCTCTCCCCCTTCCCCCGGCGCAGCAGCCGCCATCGCCAACGCCCGAGTTCCGCCTCCTTCCTGCTCCGCTTGCTTTCCATCATCCGTCCTCACCTCTGCTTCACTCGTCCACGCTCGCTGCACACGCCCACTGCATCTCAACGCTCACTGCAGGCCCCCTTCCGGCCTGGTCATATCGTCCTCCAAAGCACCTGCTCCCCACGCTCGCTTCCGCAGCCGCATGTGATCACAGCCTGTCACCAGTCACCCCCATCGTCACCCAGCCCTGGCCACTGCAGGCACAGCCCTGCCCACCCCCCCCATTGCACTGCTGTTCGCGTGCCAAGAGGCAAGCATCATCGTTGCACGGCCCACTCAAGATCCAGAACTACAGTATCCTGCAACCTGGACTTGGACTGCACACTGGGCGGGAATCCTTCCCCCGAAATCCCCCCCAATTACGCAAGCTCGCAGCCCTCACAGCCAACTCAACGGCCACCTAAAAAAAAACTCACGAGGAAAAGGAGCGGGCTTTTTCTCGGGTCAGGTGTTTTTGCAACCTTCTTTTTATATTTAGGTTTGTGTCTCCCGAGTTTGCATCTCCGATTCTCAGCCTCAAGAATTGTGTTCCCCACCATTGTCTTTCTTTTAAAGGGTCTTATCCCCGTGCTTTATGTGTCAATCGGTGCAAACATCGGCAACAGCGTGAATCGATTGAAACCCGGCTTGCGTGCCCCAAGCAAAGTGTCTGCCGTGATACTCACGGTACAAATATCCGGCTGTTCAGATTCCTGTCGCTCATAGCAGCTTATTTACATTCCTTGTTTACGACATTCATATAAGTTATAAAGCTACTGCAGACACCCCGGCTTCGTTGTTCCTTACCTCCCGGCTACAAACAGCCTATGTTTCATCCAGGTACACACAAAGGGGAGGTGGAAAACATCGCATATTAGCTCCAGGTTCCACAAGCTTCTGCACCACAGAGGACATTTTCACCGGCAGGGGCCATACCCTTCCGGATCACAGCGCGACAGCGATGGCGGCAGCAGAATACTACGGTTACCAACCGGACTACAATGATGAGAATGGGAGAAGGTCCCCGTTACCAGTTACATCACCAGACCAAACCAACTACGATGTTGAACACGGCGGGCAGCGACCGGGATTGAAGCACTCGGCGTCGACGGCATCCTCAATACACAACCCATACCTTGCCTCGTCTGCGCATGATGACCTGCAATATCCCTACGGCGCACAGTCAGCATCCCAGCATACTTTTGACACCTCGTTCAACTCTCACCTACCACAACGAGAGTCAACAACATCGCTCGCATCCTCCCCGTCAAAGCAATACCCGGATCCATACGCAGAGGACATCCCTCTGGCTAGCCGCCCTGCCAACATGGACACTTCAACCTCTTATCCTCTTGACCCGTCCCTATCCCCACCTGAGAATCGCCCAACCCAACTTTACAAAGCAAGGACACGGAGACCATGGTTCTGCTGGATCCTGGCAGTAGCGCAGATTGGTGTTTTTGTCGGCGAACTCATTCGCAATGCCCAATTGACGGGATCCCCCATTGCGATTAAGCCCTCATTCAACCCCATGATCGGGCCCAGTCCGTATGTACAGATTAACATGGGCGGCAGATACGTTTTATGCATGCGCTACCAAGCCGACATCTGGGAAGCGCGGCCTAACGAGACCCTGATCTTAAACTTTCCATGCCCATGGGCGACTACGAATGACGCCAATTGTACTCTTGCCCAGCACTGCGGTTTCAGCGGGGTGCCTAGCGAAGAAGAAATCCGCAACGAACACAAGGGCCCGAATCAATGGTACCGGTTCATCCTTCCCATGTTTTTACACGCTGGACTCATCCATATTGCCTTTAATATGCTCCTCCAGCTCCGTCTGGGCGCAGACATGGAACGCGACATCGGCCCGCTCAGGTTTGGATTAGTCTATTTTGCCTCTGGAATCTTTGGCTTTATCCTCGGCGGGAACTTTTCGCCCAGCGGTGTGGTGTCGACGGGTGCGTCGGGATGTCTGTTTGGGATTCTTGCGCTGGTGTTATTGGATTTATTTTATACCTGGGGGGAACGCACCAAGCCATGGAAGGATTTTGGGTTCTTGATGATTGATATCGTGATTTCGTTTGTGTTGGGGCTGTTGCCGGGGCTGGATAACTTTGCGCATATTGGTGGGTTTGTGATGGGGATTATGTTGGGTTTGACGGTGCTGCATTCGCCAGCGGCGTTGAGGAGGAGAATTGGAGATGGGCCGCCGTATTCGCCGATGTCGGCTTCGAGGAGGAAGGAGGGTGGTGAAGGTGGGTTTATGGAGGCTGGGTTTTTGAAGGATCCCGTGGGGTTCTTCAAGGGGAGGAAGGGGCTGTGGTGGATGTGGTGGGGGGTGAGAGCGGGAATGCTGGCGTGTGCGGTGGCGTTTACGATTGTGCTGTTGACCTGGTTTTATGGGCAGCAGGTGAATTGTTCGTGGTGTAAGTATCTGAGTTGTTTGGTAAGTGTGTCCTGGTCCCTGTGCATGAGTAAGCGGTGCTGTTTGGATGTGCTAACGATCGTGTGTAGCCGGTGCTGGATTGGTGCGAGATTGGGTATTTGAGGGTGGAGTAGATGGAATGGGGGAGGACGAGTGTAAGATCTGCAGAGAGGGAGGGAGGAACGGAAAGAGCAATTGTGAAGTGGAGAGGGAAATAGGAACTGGTTATAAATTTTTGCTGTACACAAAAGCTGAAAAGTAAATTATATATAATCTTTTCTTTCTTCTCTTGTTTAAGGTTTTTTTTTTTTTTTTTTTTTTTTTTTTTTTTTTTTTTTTTGTTTGTTTGTTTGTTTGTCTTAGATACAATGCGTCACATCTTTCTCTCTCTTTCAATTTCTTGCACCCATTCATTCTTTTCCTTTTTCTTTTTTTCTTTCCTGTTTTTCCTGGTTGAGAGATCTAGAGTAGAGTATATGGGGGGTAGAGTGAGCTACTTGCGTGTGTGTGTTTGTCTAAACTGTGGTTTTCTGTGCTCTTGGGAATCCTGGCATTTGCATTTCTTCTCTTTTTTTTGTTTCTTTGGCGATGTATTTTGTATAGTATGTAGAAATTTATTTATTTTGAGATTTTGTGGACCTGTGATTTGATTGAT
This sequence comes from Kalaharituber pfeilii, assembly GCA_015179045.1. Lineage (NCBI taxonomy): Eukaryota > Fungi > Ascomycota > Pezizomycetes > Pezizales > Pezizaceae > Kalaharituber > Kalaharituber pfeilii. The sequence continues at coordinate 738,781 of WHUZ01000004.1, forward strand.
GGACTTGCTGGTTGATTGTGGTTGAAAGACTCAGGGGTGACCTAGTTGAGAGAGATGGGAAAGTTGGGGGAGGGCAAGGAAACGGGTTTTTATTGAATTTGCAGTTTTTGTTTTACAACTGGGTTTCTTTTTTTTTTTTTTTTTTTTTTAGATTTAAGTGTTTGTTTGTTGGTTTATATGTTTTGATTGTTCTAAGGTTCTGTCTTTGTGTTGATTGCAGATGTTGTAATTATAGATAGCGATATGTGAATTCTTGAGAAAGGGATATAGAAGAAAAGAGGAAAAGGTTTAAAAAAAAAGATGTATAGTGCAAAATGAAATTCTTTTTTTTTTTCTTACTACTGACAACGTTACCCTGACTTTTTCTAGCATTCACTCCCTCAGCCATTCGTCCTTTTCCCTGTCCAAGTGCTCCTTCAGCTTTACAAACCTTGATCCAAACACCTCTCCGCAGCGCCAGCATTTCATTTCGCTTTTCAGGAACCCGCCCTCGGGGACTCCTCCGCCGCCCTTTTTCCGTCTCGGGTCGTCTTTCGACAGCGGCAGGTCGTCGAGGGGATGAAGAAGGGCGTGATGAACGAGTTGTAGTGCTTTTTGTGCTTGAGGTACGGCGAGACCATGTCGGGCGTCAGGATGTGGATGTGGAGGTGTGTGAGGGAGGGGTGCAGGTGGATGCCGACTTTTAGGTTATACGTCCTGGGTGGTTCGAGGGATTTTGATAGGTGTCCGTAGCGTCGATGGAGTTCCTTGTTGACGAGCTCTGAGACGACGCCGATTTCCTGTCGGATCTGGGAGAGCAAGGCGGGGGACTCGGGGCGGTCGGAGAGCGCGGTGAGGGGGTGCAGGGTGTTGACGGCGGAGTCCCGCGGGATGAGCAGGAGATGGATGGTGGATTTTGGGTAGGCGTCGAAGATGGTGGTGAAGGTGGGCGTGGAGCGGAGGACGGTGGTCGGGGGGAAGGTTTCGGGGTGGAGGATGTAGGGGAGGAGGGCGGAGCGCCAGTTGGGCGGGTGCGGCCGGGTGTGCGTCGTGGTTTGCGGGGCGTGGGGGGTGGGCGGAGGTGGGGTGGTGGAGAACGGCGAGGAGGAGGCGGTGGTCGTCGACGGGGGAGAGGACGGTGGATGCGGGCGTTTTTTTGAGCTCATGAGGACGTCGACTGCACACAGGTTAGCTCCTGGTACCGGAATATCAAGAAGCTGGACACATACAAGCATTCCTCACTGGCTTTCCACTTCCCACGGCCGCTGCCGCCGCCGCCGCCGACACCACAGGCCTCGTCAATCCGGCTTCGGGCTCAAACTCGTCCGGGTGAATCGAGTCGTCTTCTGTCGGGGGTGCGTTGGGGTCGACAGCGGCCACAGTCTCTTCCTCTCCTTCAGTGTGGCTGTCCGATCCCTCGTCTTCCTGGTCCTGTTTCTCGCGCTTGAGCTTCTTGCGGTTGCTGTGCGGAGCGGGCATAGTACCGGACCAACATAGGAGTCTCCTGTGGAGCGGGCTGGAGAAAGGAAGCCTGGATGCTCTGATCCCAAATGCTGTGACGAGCATCTTGGTCTTGTCGTGCGTCATACGTTGTAGAATGAGCCTTGGCGTCATTGCTGCGAGCCTCCACTACAGTAGAACCCTGCACAGCTGTGTTTGCGAAGTCGCTTAGGTTTCTGCATATGCAGTCTGAATTGTGCATATGCGCAACAACCACCGCAGAGATTTAGAATTGACACCCCCACGATAGACTTCAGTTCACATACGTGCTTCTTGCCTCTTCACACAGCGCTGAACTAAGTGCTCTTTCACCTTCGGTGCTCTGCACTGCAACTATAGTATTGAACCTAATCAACGTCGCTCATAATGCGTTCCAAAAAGCCCTCCTCGGAGCAAAAGAAAGATACCCCGCCTTCGCCGGCACTAGCAGCAGGTGCAGGGAAGAGCTCAAGTGCAAAAGGCAAAGGCGGTAGCGCCAGCCAAACGCCGACCGGCAGTAGCAGTGCCGGGGCCGCCGGAAAGAATAAACAGCCCTCCTCCGGGACTAGCACTCCGACGCCGGACGCCCAAAAGACAGTGCGTGAGCTTGTAGGCGGCGCTTCCTGGACCGGCAAGCTCCCCCTCACCCTTCTGAACGAACATTGCCAAAAGTCCGGATGGCAGAAGCTAGACTACCAAGTGCGTCGCTTTCCCGACGGGTACCTCTGCACCGTCACCTTGCAGAATCGGAACCCCAAGACAAACGAGATGGAGGAGGTCCAATTTACGCTGCCAGCGCAGTTTACTCTCACATCTGGGGATAGGGTCAAGCCGCACCAGCCGTCGCCTATAGAGGCGAAGCACTACGCGGCGACCTATGTACTGAACCGGGTGTGTAATAAGATCAACATCAGGTTTATGTTGCCGCCGTCGCATCAGGAGCACTGGAAAGTATTTGAGGATGTGCGGATGCGGGATACGAAGGAGGGTAAGGCATGGATGTATGAGGCGGATCCGTTCCAAGCGCAGCGGGAGCGGAAGGCTGCGATGGAGAAGGCGCAGAAGGAGAAGGCAGCAAAGATGACAAGTCAGGCTAGTAGGGAAGTGATTATCGGCAGTTCTGGGCCGGCTCCACGCTCGCGACAAGGCGGGAATGCGGATAATTCAACGTCGTTCATGAAGGGGTGGCAAGACGCGCCGGTGGTCGAGATGGCGAAAGAGATGAGGGTTAAGGTGGAGGAATTGATTAGGAAGCATCATGTGTGGAATCCGGATGGAGTGGAGATGGAGGAGGGGGAGAGGCAGAGGGCAGTGAGGGAGTTGAGCGAGATGGGATTCAGGAGGAACCATGTGGAGGAGGCGTGCGAGTGGGCGAGGGACAAGGGGGAGTGTCTTGGTGAGTTGCTGTGCAGCGTGGGGACAAAGAGGCGCTTGCTGAGGTGGGCGGCGACCATCGAGGGCGGAAGGCTAACGTGGGTGGTGTTGTTGGCGCAGAGTGGCTGCTAGTCCACGTCCCCGAGGACGACTTGCCACCCCAATTTTTGCCCGACAAATCTACGGTCACGGTGTCGATAACCTCTGGCAATGTCCCGCTGGCCCAGACATACGCTGCTAGACGTAGGTATCCCATCATGACTTGGACAACGGACTTGCTCTGGCTAATGCGAGATATCAGGCCTCAGCGCCGCCGGCTACTCCCTCGAGCTGTGCCACGAGGCTCTCCAGCTCTGCTCTGGCAACGAAGCGGTTGCCGCCGAACAACTCATGCACACGCTTGTCAACAACAAGCCGTTCATTCTGGACGCTGACCTTATGGATTTCGGGGACAGTGACTTTTGGGAGGAGGAGCAAAGCATGCTCGAGGCGATCTGGGGCAATCCCGATGCCAGTGCCGATGCAGACACTGCTAATGACGAGGCGAAACTTGACCAAGGCGACGAACCCCGCTTTGTACGTGTCTCCAAGAGCGTTTCCAGGGTCCTAATAGAGCTGGATAGCTCTCCTCCAAAGAACCTCAGTCTGCTTGTTCCCGACAAGATATACTTGCATGCTCAGAGACCGGCCAACAATTATCCCGACCACATTCCCGTTATCACTATCCATACATCTTCCGACACCTGCGTCAAACTCCCCGCTTACATCCGACTTAGCATCATCCGCCAAGCCGCCCAGTACGCCCAATCCAACCTTCGTGGCGAGCAAATGGTTTTTGCAATCGCTGACTGGCTCGGTTCCAACATTCTCCGCATCATCGAGAACCCTGGACGTCTCCGGGACCTCTCGTCCGCCATCACCCAGCTGGAATCCACGCCCTCTGGCGCCCCATCGCCTTCGCGCAAACCCAAGAGACCAGCCACAAAGCTAAAGCCAATCCAATGGAACCAAGGCTCTTCTGCGTCCATTGCTGTCCTGGGCGCATGGAAAGTCAAGCAAAATACCCCCTGATGAAACGTATGCTTGCATCACGACAATCCCTTCCCGCATGGCGCAAAAAGGACAACATTATCGCAGCTGTCTCAAATGCACAGGTTACCATCATCACAGGAGAGACAGGTTCCGGAAAGTCGACGCAGGCTGTACAGTTTATAATGGACGATTTAATCGAATGGAGGATGGGTGAGAAAGCAAATATCATTTGTACGCAGCCGAGAAGGATCTCAGCGATTGGACTAGCAGAGAGGGTGGCGGAGGAGAGAGGGGAGACAGTGGGCGGAGAGGTTGGGTATGTGATTAAAGGGATGAGCAGGGCGAAAAAGGGAATTACTAAGATCACGTTCGTCACAACTGGTGTGCTGCTCCGGAGGCTGCAATTGGCGGCCAGCGGGGGAGGCGATGACGAGGGTCCTGCGGAAAGTGAGGGGTGGGGTGGGCTAGATGGTGTGACGCACGTGGTGGTAGACGAAGTTCACGAAAGGAGCCTTGACACTGACTTCTTACTCGTGCTGCTCAAGCGTGCGCTGAAGGTACGGAAGGACCTGAAGGTTGTCCTAATGAGTGCTACGGTCGACGCAGACACGTTCGCAAACTACTTTAAGCAAGCTGGGATGAGCGTGCAAACTGTCGAGATTGAAGGAAGGACATTCCCCGTTCAAGAGTAGTAAGTCAAACCCTAACACCTCGTTTCTACGGTAACATGAAATCAGGGTAACTGATAACCGTAACAGCTACCTCGATGAAATCATCTCCCAAACCGACTTTGAGCTCCTCGGCGTCTCTCATCCGCCTGGGGGCGCCCAAAAACTCATTCACGATGACACTATGGACCCGTACATCAGCGCAACAATCCACGCGATGGGCGACCGCATCAACTACGCTCTTATCGCCCAGACTGTCGCGCACATCGACAATGAACTCTGGGGTCAGGATGGCGGCATCCTCATATTCCTCCCCGGTACCATGGAAATCCGCCGTTGCCTAGATGCCCTTTCGCACCTACCCCCACTTCTCGTATCCCGTCTCCACGCCTTGCCCCTGCACGCCTCCCTGCCACCCGCCGCCCAACACCTCGTCTTCCCCCGCCTCCCCCGGGAAACGTAAAGTCATCTGCGCGACGAACGTCGCAGAAACCTCTATTACTATCCCGGACATTGTTGCGGTAATCGACACTGGTCGCGTGAAAGAGACCACTTACAACGCTGAATCAGACACCGTCCGACTGATTGAGACATGGGCTTCGCGCGCGGCGTGCAAGCAGCGCAAGGGGCGCGCAGGGAGAGTGAGAGAAGGAAAGTGTTACAAGTTATATACGAGAGGCACGGAGCGTGAGATGATGAAGGAACGGCCGGAGCCGGAGCTGCTGAGGGTGCCCTTGGCGCAGACGTGTTTGGCGGTCAAGGCAATGGGGGTGAAAGATGTAGGAGCGTTTTTGGAGAGTGTGTTGACGCCACCGGAGGTCGGGGCTGTGGAAGTGGCGATGAAGATGCTGGAGAGGATCGGGGCAGTGAGAGGGGGACAGTTGACGGCGCTGGGGAGGCACATGGTAAAGAACTATCCTAAACCCTGTATGATGTTTTGCTGATTTCACTGTCGCTGTACAGGCAATGATACCCGCGGATCTGAAATGTGCAAAGCTTCTGATTTATGGCATCATCTTCAACTGCATAGAACCATGTCTCACCATTGCGGCTATCTTGTCTACCAAATCCCCCTTCGTGTCCCCCATCGACAAGCGGAAAGAAGCAAAACTGTATACCCCCTCATTCTCCTCCCTATAACCCATCTCCCCTTCTACCTACCCTCCTCACTGACACCCCCCCGCCTTATCCCCAACAGCGCCCGCACCAAATTCGCCCCCGCCGAAGGTGACGTCCTTTGCGACCTCTACGCCTACATGACCTGGTCCATCTTCCGCTCGACCGGCACCACTACCACGAACCTCAAAATCTGGTGCGAAAACAACTTTCTGTCTCACCACGCTCTTCTCGACATTGCCTCCACGAGGTACCAACTACTCTCCTCCCTCAAGGAAGCTGGATTAATCCCTCTCACATATGAACCCCCCGTCCCTGCGAACTCTTCCTTAACCACAACTAATATCAACGCCGTTCCCCCCCCACCACGTCCATCTCCATTTGCACTAATCGACGGCGAAGAAAACCTCATCTTGCTCGACCAGGAACCTGAGCCTCCTCGAGTGGCCACTCCACCAGGGGCCGCACCAGCAGCCCCCCTCGAACCCCCACCGCCATCTAACTCCCTCCTCCGCGCCCTCCTCGCCGCATCCTTTTCTCCCTCTATCGCCCGCATCGTGCTCCCCCCAACCAAATACGCCACTTTGTCCACGGGCACTCTGGCGGTGGACCCGGAAGCCAAGACCATAAAGTACTTTGTGCAGTCCTCCCCCGGGTTTTCTGGGCGCGTGTTTATACACCCTTCATCGACGCTGTTTGACGCTCAATCCTTTACGCAAAATTCTTGTTTTCTGTCGTACTTTACCAAGGCCGGCTTCGGGTCCGGCACAGCCGCAACCACGAACACCGCAGACAAACCCGCCACAGAGACCAAGCCCACTCCCAGTCCTATGGGTGCCGGTGCGGGTGGAGGAGGTGGAGGTGGAGGAGGTGGAGGCGGAGGAGGTGGAGGCGGAGGAGGCGGAGGTGGCGGTGGTGGTGGCGGTAGTGGTGGTGGAGGGAGGATCTTCATCCGCGAGCTTATCCCCACCCCACCATACCCGCTGCTGCTCCTTGCCGGCGCCCTCGCCCTCGACTACCACGGCCGCGGCATGTCCATTGACGGCTGGATCCGTCTTCGGGGATGGGGCCGTATCGGCGTGCTCGTCGGCATGCTGAGGCGGCTGCTGGATGGCGCTCTATATGAGCGGTTTGCGAATTTGGGAAAGGGGGGAGCGGATGAGGGCGGCGGTGGTGGCGGTGGATATGTGGGTATTGGCGGGGGAGACAAGGAACGGGAGGTGGTGGACATTGTTAGGAGATTAGTGGAGGGAGGGGGGGGTAGTGGGGCGTGTATGTGTGTGTGTGGGAAGTGCAGAATTGAAGGGATCAGAAAACCAGACAGGCAGGCAGTGTAGGCAAAGTAGGATAAAGGGTATGCGGGTAGTCCAATACTTCTAATGTTGCCACGAGTTACTGTGTTTATGATTTGGAGGCTCGTTACATACTCACGCTCAAACTCGCTATCGTACTCAGACATGATGGGGTAATTTAACAATTAGACCCCCAGTAGTTGAGTACGTGATGGCGCATTAATTCGATCACCAACGACAATGGCACCACCTATGAACATGTGCGATACATCACTTTGCCATTGGCCTTGGGTCATGATGATCGTATTGAATAGATAGTATTGGGATGGTTGAGGGTAATAGTTCAGGGTTTAGCGGGAACAGTAGTATTCTCTGGCGATATTTAATGATGAAATGTGATCTATATAGTGGGTAAAATGTTAGCTTCGTCCCCAGGCGTTGGAAGAAGCCTGCGATTAGGTAACTAGCTGATCATGTGACTTGCCAAGAACTGTAAATACAATAAACCCCAAAAATTTAAGCTCTCAACTCGCTCAAAATAATTTTGCTTACTAACCAGATTACTAGTGTGTCACGTGCCCCAGGACTAAAAACAGCCTGGGGAGGAGGCTAGTAAAATGTAAGGTATATTTAAATAGAATTGGAGGGCAAAGAGGGCAGCAAAGGTCAGGGGCTTGCTAGGACGAGGGGTATGTGAGATGTTAGACAGCGGGCCAAAAGCAGAGAGGGAGGCAGCGGTGCACCGGTGGGGTTCAAAGTGACAGAGAGCGAGGTAGCGGGCTCACCTATCTGCTGACAGGGAAGAGGGCTGGGTGAAGAGGATACAGTAGGGAAAAGCGGCGGGGGTAGATTGCAGACTGTGCGGGGAAGGCGGTGGGGGAAGACGGCAGCGTACTGGATGGAGGGATGGCCAGGCCCGAGGGTTCCAACGTGGGCGGTTAATGTGCTGGAAAGGTGGCCAAGACCGATATGGAGAAATAAAAAAAACTCACCATAGCCCACAGGGGCGGCAAGCGAGTAGAGATTAAAAAAAAAAAAAAAAAAAAAGAGAAATAATAATAATAATAATAAAAAATGACCCCCCGGCCATTTCTGCAATTCTGCATTCTCCATTGCAATCGGCTCTACCCGAAGCGCATTATCAAATCCCATCAAACCTGGTGAGGAACTAGAGTGTTTGGGAAGGACAGAGGGATCGCGTAGTGTGGTTCCGTGATTCCCAGGCAACTATCTGCAAGTTTGTCTCGTGACCGCGCGCGCAGATATCGTCTCTCTTACTTACTTTTTTTTTTTTTTTTTTTTTTTTTTTTTTAATCACATAACCCCGCTTGTAGCACTTGGCCATGGCAGGGTCCCTGGGCAAGCCCTCATAGCCCGGAGACAGGCTAAACTAACTCTCTACGTACATGGCCCCCACGCGCCGTCGCCCCCGCTCTCCTAGCTTCTAGAACTTGACCCCGCGCTCTCCTACCTTCTAGAACTTGACCCCAGCGAAGAAATTCTCTAAAACGTCATACTCCTCCCCATTCTCCGCCTTTCTTTTCCTCTCTTACTTACTATATGTAGTACTTGACAACACGTAATCCCGCTTGCAGCTGTCCGCCATGGCAGGGCAGGCCGAGGAATGTCGTTATCATATGTCACATCTCCATTATTATCTTTTATGTACTTAACCCCTCGCCCATAGGGCGGCATGCGAGTACTGATATAAAGAAATTGCGCAATGAGATGACTGTGAAAAAGGTATATACAAGATCTTGATACGAAATTCAATGCATACTCATGAACTCTACTTCAGTACCTGTAACTTCAGAGTTCAGGTAACGTAGAAGCTACTACTTCTGTTACGCATCGGCATGAATAGGCTGAGATAAGTATATACTTATGCATGTTGATATACGCAGATGATGTATGTAGTTAACATTATCATGGCCGAATACCTTGTGATTATAACTTGAAACTGTATTTCATGCACGAGCTATCCATGGCCAGTAAGAATAATTCTCAGCCATGAACACGGCCATGCATTGTTATGAATATGGCCAATTAGCCATGCCAGCATGGCCCCACGCTTTTGAAGAACATGGCCATATGGCCGGGTTGGATAGGTACATATATAATCACCACTTTCGCTCCAAGTGGGCTTAATCAATCATCCACGCTACCGTCTTCCACACTCAGCTACTACTCCTTCCACAGACAACTTGTAGTGAGGTTATTAAGCCCTTTACACAACAAGCACGCCGCAACTTATTGAACGCGAGGAATCACGCCACCTTGAACTGTGTATGATGGATCGCCCAACAGTTGTAGGTACGCGGGTGCATCCTTATTGGTTACCCCCCGAGCACACATTGTATTGGGGTATTCCAGTAACTTATATCTCATTAATCAAGGGCCTACACGCCTTTATATCTTACGTCGATCAAGCCGTGCCATTCATCCTCAGCCACCACCACGCTCGCGCTAACCAAGACAGGGAGGCTAGGGTCAGCTTGGCTGATCTACCAACAGAGGTAATCAACCATGTTCTGGAACACCTTTTGCAGGATGCTCTTAAGGATGGCCTTCATTACTATCATGCTACCTGCCAAGATATCATGAAGCTGCTCCTTGTTGATCCTATTAGCAGAAGAGAGGACCCACTCCCTGTGCTAAGCAATGTTGTCCCACTCCTCGAGCATCCCTATGTGAGACGGCTCCTTGGGGATCGTGTTGTGGTGCTTCCTCTGGGCCTAGAATGCAGGAACGGTACCCCGTTGGCTGGGCTTTCAATGGAGCTATTGAATGATCCTCAGTTGCAATCTTCTGCCTGGATTGGAGTCCTGGCCGGTGAGCAAGGGAACATATCAAGAGCATACCAGCCTTATGACCCAAATGGCTACCGCATTCCTACCTTCAGGGCAATAAAGGCTGTCCAGGAGACTCCCGTATCAGCCCGGCAGCCAACTGAGGTTAAACCCCTGCTGTCATCAGCAGATGAAGCAGGAGTGAAGCGCATCATTGGAGTTCTAAGGTTGGAACCATCGGAATGTCCAATCTCCTTATCAACCCAAGACTCCTCTGATGATCGCTCTCAGGGGCTCACTCTGAAGGGATGGACTAAGGCAGAGCTTCAATCTCTCAAGCTTAGGCTTGTCGGCTTTACCTTCCATCAAGTGGGGTACCGGGAAATTCCTGTACATAGGAGGACGGACATTTGCTTTGATGACTAAGCGCTAGTTATATAGTAGTTGCATACACTGTTCTGCCTCTTCTTTCATGCTGTCACTGCGATTTTCTCCCACTGCTACCCCCCGCCCTACAGTACCAATCCAACGCTGGTTGTTTGCTGCTCCCCTATACTTGCATACTTAATACCTGTTGCATCGGTTTCACATATTGGTCATTTTAAGCTGTTCAGCCTCTATCACTTGAATTAAGGAATTAATTATGATGCATATAGTGAAGGATTAACTTATGGTACTAAGGAGTTTCGTTCACATATGTATAAAGGTCATAGACAAGTACCAAATAAAATGAAGTGGTAAAAGAGAATACATAGGAGAAGTATATATACTATTCTATTTTAGGTTAGCTATGTCCCTTTTGGGTTAGATCTCTTCATACTATACCATATTAAGTAGTTATTAAAGGTGGACAATCTGACCGATTCTCATATAAATCTTCTCAACTTTGACTTTCAAATCACTAGTACAAAAAATTAAATAAATAGGTATTACTCTATAGAATTATTTTTCATTTACTAAGTTATCATTAGATAGCACAAAACTAATTTTATCTATTTCTTTTAGTTGTGATTTGAGTGTTGAAATCGGAATGTCTCCGGAGTGTCTCTGTCTAGTCACTTTCTGACTGGACAGAAGCCGGGATAAGTGATGCTAAACTATACAAGTGACCGTTATCTACTAGTACATACAACCCATACTCGGAGTGCAGGGATAAATTGAAATCCCAAATTCTCTTTTTTTTTTTTTTTTTTTTTAATATATCGTTACTCGACGAATTTTTGTCGAAAAATTGGAATGCCACAGCATCTCACACTGTCCCATCACCAACTATTGCTCTCTTCATATTGCCTTACCTCACACAACGTATAAGAAGAACAAACAACAATGTCTGTTGCCTCTCTCTTATATGCTCATGAGACTATTGCCACTATGCCAGCCCATATTTAAAAAATCCTGAGAAGGGTAAAACTTATGAGCTAAATGTGTTGAGAACCGCAGTCGGCTTAAATGTCACTTGCCACTTCATTTAGATAGTACCGGTATTGGAGCATTTTCGCAGTTACAGGAGCAGGTTACACTGTATTGCATTGACATACTAAAGCATGAATGGCAAGCTGCATCATCTCCTACTTATAAAGCTTCTGATTCTGCCAGAGATATGGGAAATGTTGCATGCACCATATGCTCAATTATTCTCCAATATGCTATTCCTTGTCACCATTTTCTACGTATATTTTATTTTCTTGAAGATTCAATACCACTATTGCTAATTCATCCTTGTTGGCATCTTGATAAGTCAGCATGGAACCCTCATCAACAATGGACTATGACACTTAATACTACCAAAAGTTTATTATCTGCACCACTGGTGACACCTAACCTTCTTCCTGATATCCAAGGCCAACATAGCTTTCTTCAGACAGCATACAATCTCGAGAGCCATGCCGCTGCACAACCTTATCATCTAGTAGCACAACAAGTTCGATAGATTTAACATACAGTCCAAGAGCTACAAAATCATTGGAAAACTCCTAGTTTTCCAATCACCATTTTACCTTCTCTAGAACCAAGCTTCCAGACACAGTCTCGAACAGCATCTGGCACATTGACCTCACGTAATCCAAAACGCATTTATTCAACTCGTGGGCCTACTGGGGCTGAGGTGGCTGCGGGATGACTCGGGACAGGTACTTTTTACCTGTCCACTCAGGGACAGGTAGTTCCTTGTACGGTAAGTGGATCGCCAGTGGCGTGCGCTAAAATGCAGAGTTTTCAAGGGTCGTGAGCTCGCATGTACCCAAGTACAACTTGATGTATATATCGAAAATTTGGTAGTTTCCCACTCACGGCTCTTCTCGTTGGCCTCAGGTACTATCTAAGCTAAGATATTACATACAATACTTGAACATCTAAATAGGTGCAGTGGAAGATACATGGGACCTTGATGCAATGAGAATAACATCCTGCGTAGCCTGCGTATCCTCATCAAGCTCAACTACACCTGAGAAGCCTTCCCTACGGCGCTTTCTAGTATTTCTTGCTGCAGCTGTTCGTTCAGCCAACTCAACCGAGGTTATAGCACGAGCTTTAGCTTTCCCCTTAGTCTTTTTCTGCCGAAATTGATTTAAAGCTGGCAGTACAAATTGCTGGATAATCGGCTGAGCACCATGACCAGCAGGTGTACTGGTACTGAACATCCGTTGCATGTGGCCGGGATGAGTATGCTGCAAACGTGCAAAGAGCTCTGCCTTCTCACCAGTAAGGGTACCATGCAACTGTTCTTGGTCATATAATGATCGTAGAAGAAGGTCTCGACCTTGATTAGTATATTGGTCTTGTGGCTGTTGTTGAGGTATTGCAATACATGGATCTGAAGGTGTTTCTCTGTCGGTCATTGTCCACTCCATTGGTGCTATTGGACCTTTGATTTGCCACCGTGGATGGAGAAGCTGAAGAGGAATCTGCCGGTTTTCATAGACTATAGGTAGGAGGCGATGTTGACAGGGTAATGCATAACGGTGAATAATTTCGCAGGTACATGGTTCAACCTCAGAGGATCTAGAGTAAGTATTGTCACTAAGGTATTTATCATGTTGAATTCGGGCTGCATTCCATTCGTATTTGATCTTTTCAATTGCAAAATGTGTAACAGTACCTAAAAGAAGCTTAAAGGCACCTTGAGGATCATGAATTCTAGGGACTTTTGTACGGCTTTCGGTTTCTGAGCGTTCAAGGCGAGAATTTTTTTTTTTTTTTTTTTTTTTTTTTTTTTTATGTCATTACTCGCATGCCGCCTCAAGGCGAGAATGCATAGCATGTAAATACTTCATAAGTCGTGAAGTACATTCATCCAAAGTCAGTTGTGGGTTAAGAAATTGCTTCGCTATTGGATGAACTCCTTCATTTCGCTGAGTAGAATTTGCACCTAAGTTGCGATATTGGGATGTATAACAGCGGAGGACCTGTTGCTCTTTATCATCCCAATTTTGAGTTAGATATTCCTGCTCTTGTAAATGCAATCGATATAGTAAGTCTGCCTTTGCCTCCTGCATATTCTCTACTGTAGTAGCTTGAATATAGGCCCAAACAAATCCATGCAATATCTCACGCTGCTCTTTATCATATCATCCACTTTCAGTCAGCCGTTTCTTGATATTTTGAAACATATGCCATTCACATAGCTGATGTATAGAATATGGCATAGTTTCACTCATTGACTTTATCATTCCTTTGCTTTGGTCACTAATAATGACTCGTAGAGGAGGACATCTACCTGCCCATACTAGCTCTTCCATTTGTGAATGAATAAAGTTGAAATCCTCACAACTTTCAGATCGAATAAATGAAAACAAGCCGTGAATGTTAGGTTAGTATTAGTAATTCCAATTAAATGAGCAAGAGGCATGCGAAATTGATTATTCCCAAAAGTGGCATCACTTTCAAGTAAAAAATCTAATGCAAAGCGTTGGCATAAAAGAATCTGTTGTGAATCAATAAAGAAGATCTGCTCTAGTCGGCGTATCACTAGATCTTCCTTACTTTCTTCACTCCATCTAGTGCGAGTATGAAAGCCTGCCTTTTCTAATGCTGCTAGCATTTGCTCTATCATATTAGAAGGTGTCTTTAAAGATTGAGTACGCTTTGTATCGTAAAATGACTTAGGATCGAGTGGATGACCTAGTTGAGCTTGAAATCGTAGGTATTCATTATAAATTGCTCCAGCAGATCTGAATTCGGATGCCTCTGCAAGCTGACGTTGTTGTCCTATATCTCACCATTTATGCTCAGGATAGATATCACCTGCTTGCTCTTCCATAGGATGAACATGCTAACTGTCAGAACCCAGCCTTTTTGCTTGCTGCTAGTACTACCATCCTTAATATTTTTATAGGATAAGTAACACATCCACTTGCAATCCTTAGCTCGAGACTTAGTTTCACGCTGGCGTATAGCATCTTCCAACCTATTCAGATATTAGCTATTGATTGTATTTACTATATTAGATCTCTTAACGTACTTGCATGTATTCCGAACCTTTCCATAATGGACACAGAGATATTCAATTCTACCTTTCTTCTCTGAACCACTTCCAACTACAACTGCAAATCCAGTAACTAATGCATAGTCTTGAAGGCGATGTAATACATCATCAACAAAAGCATACTGCTCTCCAGTAATTGGAGTGCTTCGATGAAGTGCAGGAATATCATATCTATCACCCATATTGCCTATTTAGGTATAAAAAGATATGTGTGGGGGCTAGGTGTTGCTAAGAGGAATGAGACCGAGATGATAGATAATGCTGAGTGAGAATGGGCACAGTGAGCTATTGAATAAGCAGAAAACATATGCCAGAACAGTCTCCAAAAGCCTTATATACTATTAAAGCGCTTCGGCCAAGTATTTACAAAATTGCGGCGACATTTTTTTTTTTTTTTTTTTTTTTTTTTTTACTATCATTCAGCTATTTACTACTGTAGGACGCAGCAACATGTATTACTGGTGGACTTAATGGATGTATGGCCAACTTCGGAGGTAGTGCCGGTTGGTGTTACGGAGGTGGTAAACGCAGAAAGTTACCGTCCGCCAGGTCAAAAAGACACTTGACTAGCGATACTCGCTAGTCCTCTGCGTAGCTCATATAGTACTTATTATGCGACTGCGGCGCCTTTCCGGCTGTCGCATGTCGCTTACGTCGCATATGCGCATTTCGTATGCGCTTGCATTTTTCGCTTTTCACGCGCTCCACCGGCCGCCCACACTACGGTCGCGGTGAACCCGTAACAGTTGGCGTTGTTGAAAGACCACGCGTCCTGGCTATCAAGTAACTAGTAAGCGATTCCGCGACAGCAGAGGCGAAAGAGAAAAACCATATCTTCGATATACGTGAAGTTGTACTCGAGTACATGCGAGCTCGCCACCCTTAAAAACTCTGCATTTTAGCGCACGCCACTGGCGACCCGCTTACCGTACAAGGAACTACCTGTCCCTGAGCAGACAGGTAAAAAGTACCTGTCCCAAGTCATCCCGCAGCCACCTCAGCCCCAGTAGGCCCACGAGTTGAATAAATGTGTTTTGGATTACGTGAGGTCAATGTGCCAGATGCTGTTCGAGACTGTGTCTGGAAGCTTGGTTCTAGAGAAGGTAAAATGGTGGTTGGAAAACTAGGAGTTTTCCAATGATTTTGTAGCTCTTGGACTGTATGTTGAATCTATCGAACTTGTTGTGCTACTAGATGATAAGGTTGTGCAGCGGCATGGCTCTCGAGATTGTATGCTGTCTGAAGAAAGCTATGTTGGCCTTGGATATCAGGAAGAAGGTTAGGTGTCACCAGTGGTGCAGATAATAAACTTTTGGTAGTATTAAGTGTCATAGTCCATTGTTGATGAGGGTTCCATGCTGACTTATCAAGATGCCAACAAGGATGAATTAGCAATAGTGGTATTGAATCTTCAAGAAAATAAAATATACGTAGAAAATAGTAACAAGGAATAGCATATTGGAGAATAATTGAGCATATGGTGCATGCAACATTTCCCATATCTTTGGCAGAATCAGAAGCTTTATAAGTAGGAGATGATGCAGCTTGCCATTTATGCTTTAGTATGTCAATGCAATACAGTGTAACCTGCTCCTGTAACTGCAAAAATGCTCCAATACCAGTACTATCTAAATGAAGTGGCAAGTGACATTTAAGCCGACTGCGGTTCTCAACACATTTAGCTCATAAGTTTTACCCTTCTCAGGATTTTTTAAATATGGGCTGGCATAGTGGCAATAGTCTCATGAGCATATAAGAGAGAGGCAACAGACATTGTTGTTTGTTCTTCTTATACGTTGTGTGAGGTAAGGCAATATGAAGAGAGCAATAGTTAGTGGTGGGACAGTGTGAGATGCTGTGGCATTCCAATTTTTCGACGAAAATTCGTCGAGTAACAATATATTAAAAAAAAAAAAAAAAAAAAGAGAATTTGGGATTTCAATTTATCCCTGCACTCCGAGTATGGGTTGTATGTACTAGTAGATAACGGTCACTTGTATAGTTTAGCATCACTTATCCCGGCTTCTGTCCAGTCAGAAAGTGACTAGACAGAGACACTCCGGAGACATTCCGATTTCAACACTCAAATCACAACTAAAAGAAATAGATAAAATTAGTTTTGTGCTATCCAATGATAACTTAGTGAATGAAAAATAATTCTATAGAGCAATACCTATTTATTTAATTTTTTGTACTAGTGATTTGAAAGTCAAAGTTGAGAAGATTTATATGAGAATCGGTCAGATTGTCCACCTTTAATAACTACTTAATATGGTATAGTATGAAGAGATCTAACCCAAAAGGGACATAGCTAACCTAAAATAGAATAGTATATATACTTCTCCTATGTATTCTCTTTTACCACTTCATTTTTATTTGGTACTTGTCTATGACCTTTATACATATATGAACGAAACTCCTTAGTACCATAAGTTAATCCTTCACTATATGCATCATAATTAATTCCTTAATTCAAGTGATAGAGGCTGAACAGCTTAAAATGACCAATATGTGAAACCGATGCAACAGGTATTAAGTATGCAAGTATAGGGGAGCAGCAAACAACCAGCGTTGGATTGGTACTGTAGGGCGGGGGGTAGCAGTGGAAGAAAATCGCAGTGACAGCATGAAAGAAGAGGCAGAACAGTGTATGCAACTACTATATAACTAGCGCTTAGTCATCAAAGCAAATGTCCGTCCTCCTATGTACAGGAATTTCCCGGTACCCCACTTGATGGAAGGTAAAGCCGACAAGCCTAAGCTTGAGAGATTGAAGCTCTGCCTTAGTCCATCCCTTCAGAGTGAGCCCCTGAGAGCGATCATCAGAGGAGTCTTGGGTTGATAAGGAGATTGGACATTCCGATGGTTCCAACCTTAGAACTCCAATGATGCGCTTCACTCCTGCTTCATCTGCTGATGACAGCAGGGGTTTAACCTCAGTTGGCTGCCGGGCTGATACGGGAGTCTCCTGGACAGCCTTTATTGCCCTGAAGGTAGGAATGCGGTAGCCATTTGGGTCATAAGGCTGGTATGCTCTTGATATGTTCCCTTGCTCACCGGCCAGGACTCCAATCCAGGCAGAAGATTGCAACTGAGGATCATTCAATAGCTCCATTGAAAGCCCAGCCAACGGGGTACCGTTCCTGCATTCTAGGCCCAGAGGAAGCACCACAACACGATCCCCAAGGAGCCGTCTCACATAGGGATGCTCGAGGAGTGGGACAACATTGCTTAGCACAGGGAGTGGGTCCTCTCTTCTGCTAATAGGATCAACAAGGAGCAGCTTCATGATATCTTGGCAGGTAGCATGATAGTAATGAAGGCCATCCTTAAGAGCATCCTGCAAAAGGTGTTCCAGAACATGGTTGATTACCTCTGTTGGTAGATCAGCCAAGCTGACCCTAGCCTCCCTGTCTTGGTTAGCGCGAGCGTGGTGGTGGCTGAGGATGAATGGCACGGCTTGATCGACGTAAGATATAAAGGCGTGTAGGCCCTTGATTAATGAGAATATAAGTTACTGGAATACCCCAATACAATGTGTGCTCGGGGGGTAACCAATAAGGATGCACCCGCGTACCTACAACTGTTGGGCGATCCATCATACACAGTTCAAGGTGGCGTGATTCCTCGCGTTCAATAAGTTGCGGCGTGCTTGTTTGTGTAAAGGGCTTAATAACCTCACTACAAGTTGTCTGTGGAAGGAGTAGTAGCTGAGTGTGGAAGACGGTAGCGTGGATGATTGATTAAGCCCACTTGGAGCGAAAGTGGTGATTATATATGTACCTATCCAACCCGGCCATATGGCCATGTTCTTCAAAAGCGTGGGGCCATGCTGGCATGGCTAATTGGCCATATTCATAACAATGCATGGCCGTGTTCATGGCTGAGAATTATTCTTACTGGCCATGGATAGCTCGTGCATGAAATACAGTTTCAAGTTATAATCACAAGGTATTCGGCCATGATAATGTTAACTACATACATCATCTGCGTATATCAACATGCATAAGTATATACTTATCTCAGCCTATTCATGCCGATGCGTAACAGAAGTAGTAGCTTCTACGTTACCTGAACTCTGAAGTTACAGGTACTGAAGTAGAGTTCATGAGTATGCATTGAATTTCGTATCAAGATCTTGTATATACCTTTTTCACAGTCATCTCATTGCGCAATTTCTTTATATCAGTACTCGCATGCCGCCCTATGGGCGAGGGGTTAAGTACATAAAAGATAATAATGGAGATGTGACATATGATAACGACATTCCTCGGCCTGCCCTGCCATGGCGGACAGCTGCAAGCGGGATTACGTGTTGTCAAGTACTACATATAGTAAGTAAGAGAGGAAAAGAAAGGCGGAGAATGGGGAGGAGTATGACGTTTTAGAGAATTTCTTCGCTGGGGTCAAGTTCTAGAAGGTAGGAGAGCGCGGGGTCAAGTTCTAGAAGCTAGGAGAGCGGGGGCGACGGCGCGTGGGGGCCATGTACGTAGAGAGTTAGTTTAGCCTGTCTCCGGGCTATGAGGGCTTGCCCAGGGACCCTGCCATGGCCAAGTGCTACAAGCGGGGTTATGTGATTAAAAAAAAAAAAAAAAAAAAAAAAAAAAAAGTAAGTAAGAGAGACGATATCTGCGCGCGCGGTCACGAGACAAACTTGCAGATAGTTGCCTGGGAATCACGGAACCACACTACGCGATCCCTCTGTCCTTCCCAAACACTCTAGTTCCTCACCAGGTTTGATGGGATTTGATAATGCGCTTCGGGTAGAGCCGATTGCAATGGAGAATGCAGAATTGCAGAAATGGCCGGGGGGTCATTTTTTATTATTATTATTATTATTTCTCTTTTTTTTTTTTTTTTTTTTTAATCTCTACTCGCTTGCCGCCCCTGTGGGCTATGGTGAGTTTTTTTTATTTCTCCATATCGGTCTTGGCCACCTTTCCAGCACATTAACCGCCCACGTTGGAACCCTCGGGCCTGGCCATCCCTCCATCCAGTACGCTGCCGTCTTCCCCCACCGCCTTCCCCGCACAGTCTGCAATCTACCCCCGCCGCTTTTCCCTACTGTATCCTCTTCACCCAGCCCTCTTCCCTGTCAGCAGATAGGTGAGCCCGCTACCTCGCTCTCTGTCACTTTGAACCCCACCGGTGCACCGCTGCCTCCCTCTCTGCTTTTGGCCCGCTGTCTAACATCTCACATACCCCTCGTCCTAGCAAGCCCCTGACCTTTGCTGCCCTCTTTGCCCTCCAATTCTATTTAAATATACCTTACATTTTACTAGCCTCCTCCCCAGGCTGTTTTTAGTCCTGGGGCACGTGACACACTAGTAATCTGGTTAGTAAGCAAAATTATTTTGAGCGAGTTGAGAGCTTAAATTTTTGGGGTTTATTGTATTTACAGTTCTTGGCAAGTCACATGATCAGCTAGTTACCTAATCGCAGGCTTCTTCCAACGCCTGGGGACGAAGCTAACATTTTACCCACTATATAGATCACATTTCATCATTAAATATCGCCAGAGAATACTACTGTTCCCGCTAAACCCTGAACTATTACCCTCAACCATCCCAATACTATCTATTCAATACGATCATCATGACCCAAGGCCAATGGCAAAGTGATGTATCGCACATGTTCATAGGTGGTGCCATTGTCGTTGGTGATCGAATTAATGCGCCATCACGTACTCAACTACTGGGGGTCTAATTGTTAAATTACCCCATCATGTCTGAGTACGATAGCGAGTTTGAGCGTGAGTATGTAACGAGCCTCCAAATCATAAACACAGTAACTCGTGGCAACATTAGAAGTATTGGACTACCCGCATACCCTTTATCCTACTTTGCCTACACTGCCTGCCTGTCTGGTTTTCTGATCCCTTCAATCCTGCACTTCCCACACACACACATACACGCCCCACTACCTCCACCCTCCCTCCACTAATCTCCTAACAATGTCCACCACCTCCCGTTCCTTGTCTCCCCCGCCAATACCCACATATCCACCGCCACCACCGCCGCCCTCATCCGCTCCCCCCTTTCCCAAATTCGCAAACCGCTCATATAGAGCGCCATCCAGCAGCCGCCTCAGCATGCCGACGAGCACGCCGATACGGCCCCATCCCCGAAGACGGATCCAGCCGTCAATGGACATGCCGCGGCCGTGGTAATCGAGGGCGAGGGCGCCGGCAAGGAGCAGCAGCGGGTATGGTGGGGTGGGGATAAGCTCGCGGATGAAGATCCTCCCTCCACCACCACTACCACCACCACCACCGCCACCTCCGCCTCCTCCGCCTCCACCTCCACCACCACCTCCTCCTCCACCCGCACCGGCACCCATAGGACTGGGAGTGGGCTTGGTCTCTGTGGCGTTCGTGGTTGCGGCTGTGCCGGTCCCGAAGCCGGCCTTGGTAAAGTACGACAGAAAACAAGAATTTTGCGTAAAGGATTGAGCGTCAAACAGCGTCGATGAAGGGTGTATAAACACGCGCCCAGAAAACCCGGGGGAGGACTGCACAAAGTACTTTATGGTCTTGGCTTCCGGGTCCACCGCCAGAGTGCCCGTGGACAAAGTAGCGTATTTGGTTGGGGGGAGCACGATGCGGGCGATAGAGGGAGAAAAGGATGCGGCGAGGAGGGCGCGGAGGAGGGAGTTAGATGGCGGTGGGGGTTCGAGGGGGGCTGCTGGTGCGGCCCCTGGTGGAGTGGCCACTCGAGGAGGCTCAGGTTCCTGGTCGAGCAAGATGAGGTTTTCTTCGCCGTCGATTAGTGCAAATGGAGATGGACGTGGTGGGGGGGAACGGCGTTGATATTAGTTGTGGTTAAGGAAGAGTTTGCAGGGACGGGGGTTCATATGTGAGAGGGATTAATCCGGATTCCTTGAGAGAGGAGAGTAGTTGGTACCTCGTGGAGGCGATGTCGAGAAGAGCGTGGTGAGACAGAAAGTTGTTTTCGCACCAGATTTTGAGGTTCGTGGTGGTGGTGCCGGTCGAGCGGAAGATGGACCAGGTCATGTAGGCGTAGAGGTCGCAGAGGACGTCACCTTCGGCGGGGGCGAATTTGGTGCGGGCGCTGTTGGGGATAAGGCGGGGGGGTGTCAGTGAGGAGGGTAGGTAGAAGGGGAGATGAGTTATAGGGAGGAGAATGAGGGGGTATACAGTTTTGCTTCTTTCCGCTTGTCGATGGGGGACACGAAGGGGGATTTGGTAGACAAGATAGCCGCAATGGTGAGACATGGTTCTATGCAGTTGAAGATGATGCCATAAATCAGAAGCTTTGCACATTTCAGATCCGCGGGTATCATTGCCTGTACAACGACAGTGAAATCAGCAAAACATCATACAGGGTTTAGGATAGTTCTTTACCAGGTGGCTGAAGCGGAATTAGCTAAACTTCGAGCTATGGTGGAGTGCAC
The DNA here is from genome assembly GCA_015179045.1 of Kalaharituber pfeilii. Lineage (NCBI taxonomy): Eukaryota > Fungi > Ascomycota > Pezizomycetes > Pezizales > Pezizaceae > Kalaharituber > Kalaharituber pfeilii. The sequence continues at coordinate 760,406 of WHUZ01000004.1, forward strand.
CTATAAGGGACCACTTATAGCCACCACGTTTGAAGTGCTACTATATTATCAAACCACATCTGATTGAAACCTAAAGGACATTAATACGTACTATTTTGTCTGCTCTACATTTTGATGTCCTCTATCAAAAAAAAAAATAATTAATGAGTATGTAGAAGCAGATTGAAAAGGAGGCACTTTGTATGGGAGAGCTGAAAAATGCAACGCGCCAAGAATGCTAGATCAGTACTAGTACAAGAAATCCTTACTATATTTGGAAATGATCTACATATTCCTTTGTCACTACCATAGCGATATGCATGCATAATAGGTAAACATTTATATAAAATGATTACCATATCAGAAACAGACTCAAGGCTGCATGAAATTGTCAATCATAATGCTTCAAAGTTATACTCACAATGATCATTAGTATAGCATTTTGCAGCTGCTCCAAAAAAAATTTATTAGAGTTTAGCTCACAATAAAACACTGATAGAATAATACTAAATGTCCATGAGCTTCAGGTTGTCCAATCTCTCTAGTGCAAAGATAAGATGCCAAATGTGAGTGTATTGTAGCCGGGGCCTGACGGTGCCAGAAAGTGGACCGAGGCCAACTGAGGAGCCTGTGTCTAGGATACCCCCCCCCCTCTTCCCCTCCCCCCACATAACAAAAAAAAAAAAAAAAAAAAAAAAAAATAGGTGTATTAGTCAGCGCGCAACGGAATGTAACAAGTGGTCCCTTATAGGTGCACTCCACCATATTCAAAAGCACGATGATATTGCTGACAATCACACTCAGGATGTTATTGTGCTGCGCTCACATAGAAAGGTGGATGACGCACTGGAGTTAGCTGAAGAGATACAGTACCTAGACAAAATTGTATGCCACCCCCCTCACTATACAATAATAGGAAAAACGCATATGCACTGCATTGACCCCTGTAAATGCAACAGAAAGAGATCACCTTTGCATTATCATATGATACTGGACAAGAATACTGTAACTGATCTGGTAAACGCAGAGAGTTACCGTCCACCAGGTCAAAAAGACACTTGACTAGCAATATTCGCTAGTCCTCTGTGTAGCTCATATAGCACTTATTTATGCGACTGCGATGCCGTTCCGGCTGTCGCATATCGCTTGCATAAGTCTACAATAACTATACTACTAGACAGAAAAATAAGTATTTGGACAGGGGACAAATGCATATTTATGCGCCATGCAGTATTCGGCAGAAATTAGCATATTTTCGTATGCTTGGCTGGTGATAGCCATAAGACAGTCCAAATTTCGTGATAGGGTGTCCAAATTCATTATGTAAGAAAGTATTTGGACAGCTGACGTGATAAAATTTAGCAGCTGACATACCGTATTCACTCACTTAAGAGGTAAAACACAAACGCGCACTATGGCGGTCTTGAGTCCTGTCTGTTATATTATCTGGAAGGTCCATCATTTCTAAAATATTTGTTACTATAGAATATATACTAGTACTTGAATATAAAGTGTGATACATACGTTTTTCTTTCTTTTTTTATATCATTACTCGTATGCTACCCTGTGGGCTATGGTGAGGATTTAGGTATGTGATACATACTTGACTAAAGTCATAGGCCGCTGCTGTTTAAAATTCTAGATATATAGAAGATTCTACTCATTTAAATACTCAAACAATCTGGTAAATGCTGGCCTTAATTTACCTAGATAGCTGTGGAGGGATTCGTTTAATTGGCTTAAACCTGCCTGAGTAGCCTGGGCTGGCCTGAATAGTCTGGACTGGCTAGAGTCTGGGCACGAGAACAGGACTAGCCTAGTTGGCCCAGGCCTGGACCAGCCTAGTTGGCCTGGATGGCCAGATCCAGAATTTTATAGTCTAGGCCAGTCCAGGATGGCCTATTGAATTTACTGACATTACTTGGTAATTTCTTTTCCTTCTTCGCCTTTGTTATTTCCTCATATACTTAATCTTACTATAGTCCCACATGGCAGCATGTGAATAATGATAAAAAAAAAACAAAAAAAAACCTTACTATAGCAGAAGTGGAGCATAGTTGTTTTTCGTGTCCAGACTCTCTTTGCATGCTTAAATAAGAGAGTCTGGGTACGAAAACAGAGCATGGTATGCTATTTTACTGTGTATCTTTATTCCTTTATTTTGTAGTTAGTCTTATCATAGCCCAAAGAGTAGTATACAAGTAATGATATACGGGGTCACTGCATGGAAGAAGCAAAAATGCAATGTGGTCTGGCAGGTGATAATTCTCTGCGTTTACCACCTCCATTACAGAGTAGAGATAATAGAGAAGCTGGAGATTTTAGCAGCCAGAGGGTTCTGGCATGAGACTACTGGAGATTAGCCCTGCATTCCTGTACTTAGTAATACTAGGTGAGGCCGTCAGTTGCCGTCCTGATTAGGCAACGTTCCCTAGGAATGGGGGCCCTATGCGAAGTCAAATAAATGTTCCGGAGGCGTGACTGGCAGAGTGATGGTAATACTATATGTGCTGGTGGAGGGGGGGTGCGGCAGAGAGGAGGGTGTGGTAGAGAGCGGTGCGCGGTAAAGGAGCGGGGTTTAAGCTTTTTTTTCTTTTTTAACTTCTTCGAACTGACCTGCGCCTTGGTCGAAGTGGAAAGCTGTGGTCTCCAGTGATGGAGGTAACCAAAAGCGCCATGGAGAGGTGTAGAATTGAGGGCCCCGGTTCAATTCTGAGCTGGGGAAGAGGGTTGTCCAGCATCTCTCCGAGATGGACTGTAATGCTCCGGTTCCAGCAATGATCTCTTGGGAGTTAGTATTTACCGTAAAATCTCTTAGCAAGTCAGAAATTCTAATGATGAACAATTGGGAGCTGGAACCGGGGTAACTTGTTTTTATTTTTCACATATCTGTTTTTTTTCCTAGCATTTTGACATTGCTTCTTCAAGTTACTCTCAAAGTCTCAACTAATATCTATCTATACATGAAGTGCTATATCTATTGAATCTAACCTCCTCTCCTCCGCTATTCTTGCTGTGGTATTTTTTAGTATAGTAATACTTGAAAGACGATTAAATGGAACAGAACTTAAAAAGGCCAAATCCTGCAAACATTTGACTCGAGATAGTGCAACAAATGTTAAGCCCGACTGATTTTCTTTTAAACCTAACTCTACTACCACTTTTGGCAATGTGAGTCCCTGAGACTTGTGAATAGTTAGGGCCCATGCCAAAACCAATGGAAATTGTTTTCTAGAATACGAATGTCCATTGTATTCAAAGCAGCTAGTGAAAGAAGCTATTGGTATTACTCGTGGATATGACTCCATAAATGGTGGACCTGAATAGTGATCTAATTCTACCAATAAGCAGATAGGAAGTGCTTGACGAGATTCATCAACACTATTTAAAACCAAACCACGAATAGTTCCCATAGCTCCATTCACAATACCAGCTTGTACTCAGAGGTTTTTTGTTACCATAACTCTAGCTCCAATAGCTAATAGTAATACAGGTGGTAAATCTCCAGCTGCTTCCGAGTTCAGTTTCTTTATTGTCGATATAATGGCTCGTGGTGCTGAATGTATGGCTAGTGCACGGTATACTGGACAGTGCATAGAAAGTAAGTATTTGGCATTCTATGCCTTTACCTCCTTTCTCGTACACATAAGAGCTACAGCTCTATTAAATGTATGCCTGTCCGCTTCACTCATAATATCTAAAACACGAGCCTGAACAAATTGTTGCCAGTCATGATGAGTCCATGCTCCATCTCTGGCTCGTAGAAGCATAGATCGAAAATGAATCTGATCCTTTCCTCTTTGACGCATACTGGTTTGAAGACGAATAAAGGTCGTAAATTGACGATATAGAAAGTAACCTCTATCTTGTAATAACAAGCTAGTAGGATTTCCCTTTCGTCTGGAATCTGGTTTAACGTACATCGGAAGATCTCCTACTGGAGGCAGCTGGGCAAAGTCTCCCATCAATATGATATGAACACCACCAAATATCACACCTTGACGGTCTGGGAATGCTATTCCAAGTCTTCGATCAATCCGAGCTAGAAAAGCCTGTCCAATCATTGACATTTCATCAATAATGATAATTTTCGTATGTTGACATTTATTTTGAAGAGTAGTTGCAGCAGCTGGTGTAATATTATCATCGTTACCTATTAGACTCATTTGTAAGGTCCCATGGATAGTAGATCCATTAACATTATGAGCTGCACATCCAGTATATGCTAGAACAGGTACTACCTCTTCGATTAACCTTTCAGGTGGAAGAGTAAGTGAGATTGCATATCTTAAAGCATTAATAAGATAAGACTTTCCAGCTCCTGCTGTTCCAGCTACAATCATCAAAAGTTGAGAAGTAGTAGCATCATCCCGGTGGTTCCAATGGTTCATAATTTTGTCGAAGGCAATTCGCTGTTCTATGTTGAGTATTTGAGGTAATACCTCAGGAAGATTTATTGTAACTGGAGTAACTTGTTTTGTCTCCTGTATCCAGCTAGCACCATGTACCACATTTGTATATCCACTAAAGATATTGAGATCACAATTCCAATCATAGTTGATATCTTCAGCTCGGTGACCCAGATGACTGATAGCAATATCTAGTTGATCTTGTTGATCATTAGTAAGTATATTTTGACCGTGGGGACATATGCCAGCTATATCCATCCAATCTTCTGTTTCTAATTCTTCCTCCTGTAGTTGATTGCCTTCCAGATCTGAGTCATGTCTATGATCCAAATTGGCAATACCATGATAGCCACTTATTAGAGTACGGACTGTAGCTGGTAGCAAAGGAAGGAAAAATTGTAATCGTGTACACCAGTCTATAGTATCAAGATTATCACTGGCTAAATCTTCCTCAATACCCGTTATATATGCTACAGTCCTGAAAGGAATATATTTGAGTAATATTACACGACAAAATAGAATATTTGTTGCATCCACTGGAGGGTCAGGAATTGTTCGAATAACTCAACTTTTTCGATTTCGATTTGATGTTGCTATCCATCTCTCATTACGATAAGTATATGATTGAAGCAAATCATGAAGGCAGATATCTTCTAGCTCTGGGTCACGACCAATATATCTTTCTAAAATACTTTTTTTTATATCAGTACTTATATATCATTTTCAGGGTAAGAACTATTGGAAAATACCTTGTCCTGATATTACCTCTGCCCCATCTTCTAAATTTTGTAAAGCTTCAGGCTCTATTCTTAGAGGAACCAGTGTTGTATTTGTAAGATTAAGAGTAATCACTTTCCATGATGACTCTACTAAGCTTAACCCTTGCAGAAGATGGCAAGCTTCTTGAGCAGAAAAGTCTCGTTCAATAACAAAAGAGTAAAGCATCTTCTTAAACAGAAGTTGAGCAGGAGACTCATCTGTACATTTCGTAGCTGCTGTTCTCATAATAGACTGAAGATTTGTAGAAGCTGTTTCTGCTTTAGTTGCATACTTTGCAATGTAGTTCAAGACCGCCTCAATACTGAGAATAGGCTGGAAGTCTGTATTCGCTCTCCAGGCTTGTAAGTATAATGGATTATACTTATTTGTATCTATATCCTCCTCTGTTCTTTCTAAGTTCAAATACCACTTTCCATCTGCATTTTTACAGACTTCAGTTTTTGGATGTGGTGTAGCAGGAAAATGAAAACGGCAGTGTAGTGTTGAGTTCTCTGCAGCCTGCCCTCTTTTTTTTCGCAAGCAATATGAACCACATATATGCTTTTGAACACGGTTTGATAAATAAGAAAGATCTAAAGCTAGGTCATTGGCTAAAGGAAGGTTGTGGCGGCACGGGTGTAGTGGTGCAGGATGTAAACCTTTAACAGGAGTATCTGCGCGAACTCGACTCTGATCCCAATAGGTCTCTAGTGTTAGACGATCATCTAAATCATTCAGAGAGATAGATGTGAGTGTTGGTGCTCCTTGAATCCATAGAAACCCATGTAAATGTCCTGAACCTCTAAACTGCCACTCATATCGAAACCAGTAGTCATGAACTCGCATATTTGGGTAATGAAGAACTATTTTTTTGAGAAATAGCTTAAATCTATAGACGAGAAATTCGCTAGTCAGCTGGGGATGAGTCTGTAAATTCTGGTTTCGACGGAGTACTGCTTCACGCTCCAGTAGAGTTAGCAGATCTAAAACTGGGCCTCCTCCAAGTCGTGCTCTCTTCTCCTCAATTAATCGATGTAAGTCCACCCAATGTATATCAGCAGCACTAAATGTGGCAAATGCATGTGGACATGCTGTACGGACTATTGAGGATAATTCTGATCGTTTATAGTTCCAGAATGGTGCCAGTCCTGGAATTGAGGAGGAAAAGCGGCAGATTCTTTGGCCTAATAGATGTAATGGGTTTTCAATCTCTTCTCGTAGTTGACCAACTGTAACATTTTCAAATTGACCTTTTCTCACAAAGAATGTAGCTGTTGCTCCTAGTTGCCAGCGATATTTTGAATTTAGTGCAAAGAATATGAATCGCGGGTCTTCTGCAAATCTGCCATCTCGATATCGAATTAAGTGACAAAAGTAATCAGCTGGTGTTACTTTCTTCAAACGCTGGCCATTGTATATCAAATCCGCAGCTCCAGAAGGAAATAAGCATGGAAATGCTTTAGCAATATAACCTTTTTCCCTAAACTCATTTATAGGATTCTGTTGTACTTGAGGGTAAATCACTGGAGGTACTAGTTGAGAAACAGGTCTTTGATTAAGAAATCGCTGTAAGGCTGAACGCTCATTAATAGTGATTTGACCTCTATGTACACCAGTCTCAACTTGGTCATTATCCTCATTATCCACAGGTCCAGTTTCTGTAGTAGTATCCCAGTCCTCATCTAAGATTAGCTCAAAGCGTTGCTGTGTTGACATATTTTCTAGATTGTTGACATAGGCATCCAAGCGAGAAACATCTTGCTGTACATTTCGATACTATCGATTATGTTGACAAAGATATTGCATCCAAGCTCGAACACGGTGTACATTAATTTCAAAGTCTTTTAATGACTCAGCTTGTAGAGTACGGCCTCCCTCTCGTACTCGTAATATGACCATTGGAATCTCATGAGGTAGCCGTGGAATGATATGGAAATTCTCAGTTGGGTCTTGTGGAAAGTTAATAACATGTACCTTTTAGATGTTAGTCTTTTCTTATAGTCAAGTAGATTAAATAAAATTGAAACAATACCTTTCCTCCCTTATATTGCCCATATCCACGGACTTTATAGACACGAATAACTGGATGTACTAAAGCTAACATCATAGCCTCTATAGGTGAGGGTTTACCTACTGCAGATAGCTCTTGAGGTATCTCACCTGGAGACATGTCGTTTTGAGTACTGAACATATGGATTCCAGTCCATGTAGGAGATGATCTTTCATTATGACAACGCTCACAAATTGAAATACCATCTCTTACTCGTACTTTCAGAGCAATCCCTATTTCCTCAGGACCTCACATATTGAGCATTCATTTAACTGAATATTTGATAAGCTGTTGGCAAAATTTTGTAGTGATCTATGTACTACCTCAGACTGTATTTGTTGTAGCTGTTGATGTCTGAGAGGTGGAGTTTGATTTTGTCCGGTAGGAGATAGAGATTGCTCTTGATGTCTAATAGAGTTAGACTGTTCATCACTAGTGATAGACTGCTCATGATATCTGCCACGTCTGCCAGTAGCAGACCGCTCACGATATCTAATAGCAGTAGACTGCTTATAGGAGTTGATAGAGATGGTCTGAGACTGCTCATAAGAGCTAGTAGAGGTGGTCTGATATTGCTCACAGAAGCTGATAGGAGCAGACTGATTCTGATCTCTAGTAGAGCTAAATTCCTTATGCTCTTTGAGTTGTCTAGAAGATGGCGTTGTAGATATTGACCGTCTTGGAGGTGATCGTACTGGAGACTGACTACGACAGCGAGTAGGTGATAAAGAAGCAGATCTTGGATAGGTAGCATAGTCCATATTCTGAAGTTCTGGAATAGTCCTAGCTACCTGCAACTGAGGAGTCTTATTACGTCTGCTTTCTAATTCTTGCTCTCGCTTTGCCTATGATAATACAAACTCTTTAGCTTCAGTTTCATAGAAATTTCATGATTCAAACTTACTGTTAAGGTTACAATACGTTTATTTCGGCAGGTATTGCAAGTCTTCATTCGACGGCCATCCTGGGTATAAGTCCAATATGCAGGATCATACTTTCGTAGGCAGCGGGAACAGGCAATAGGATCCATTAGTCTAGGTATAGTTGTGAGGTTAAAAGTATGTTGACTAAGGGTAGAGAGTCGAGTCTGTATACGGGTTGGTTATGAGACTATGGGAGTTATTGGCAATGTAGGATATTGAGCGGTATTGAGCTAGACTGCTGTTACAGGATGCCAAGAGCTAATCACGGGACTGCCATCACGGGACTGCATGCCAAGATACAGATGAGTCTCCCATGATGAATTAATGTACACTTCGTTCCCAATTTAAAGAATTGGCAACTACGTTGCCAATCAATATTGTACCAAAGAGTGCGCTAGCACGATTGATAGCGCCTGAAATTCTGCCAAGACCACACTAGCGCACACTTATGTTTTACCTCTTAAGTGAGTGAATACGGTAATGAATTTGACCTATTCGTTATTGCCAAGCATATGAAAATATGCTAGTTTCTGCCAAATAACGCATAGCGCATAATATGCATTATCTCCTGTTCAAATACTTATTTTTCTGTCTGGTATATAAGTAGAGGATATTTAAATTCACATTTGCATCATTCACACTTATTCCTGCTTGCATATGTAATATTCAGTAATACATTCTTATGCTCTCGCAAGAAATTTTCGCTCTGACAGTTCATTCTCCTCTACTCTTTCACTTTTCAAATACATTAATACCTGACTGCTACCTAGTACTTGCCAGCAAAACTTGACTACTGTTTCTTAAGACTTAGTACTCTCTCTTGGTGCTTTTTTTTTTTTTTTTTTTTCTTATTTCACGTAACCCCGCTTGCAGCTGTTCGCCATGGCAGGGTCCCTGGACCGAAGTCCTTATGGCCCGGAGACAGGCACCTGTGCAACTACCTACACATTCGACCCCTTGTAAAAAGACACAAAGATACCACTACTTCGGTGATGCGGAGGAAACACAAAGCGAGAGCCCAATGTCCCATGAGAACAATCAAGCACGAATACCCAAATATCCCCCCAGACAATCAAGCAGTCATGTCCATCTCCTCCACATCCCTCTCCTTCCCCTTTCCGTCCACCTTTGTAGTTCTGTCCCAGTCATACAGGCACGAGTGGTGCCATTTGCCTGATAACCGTATCTTCGCTGGTGTTTGACTATCTGATTCTACCTCCCCCTCTAGGTAGATAACAATCGAGCTAGTCTTCTTTCCCTCCCTCCTTTCTTTATTCACCAACCATCTTGCCGCGACAATCCTCCCCATCCACGGGTTCGCCTTTTCCATCCAATCTCTTACTTTCCCAAGTTTCTTCATCACCGCTATTCCATGTACCACAACTGCTCGGCCAGATTGCGGGAGTCTTTCTTTCTGGGATGTTCTTGCTTTCAGAGATGATGTTGGAGGCTTCTTTTCCTTCTGCTTTGGGGGTGGGCACTGGACCCCCTTTCTGCGCTTTTGGATTGGGGAGCGGTGGGCTTTGTCCGGCTTTTTGGTGGTGCCATTGGAGGTAGGTCAGATTTCTTTGTCGGGGTGTGTTTGGTGGAATGTGTTGAGAAACAATTGCTGCATACGACAGCGGAGGTGGTGTTTCTGGTGGGATGTGTTGTGAAACTATTGCTGCGTAAGACAGCGGAGGTGGTGTTTCCGGATCAGTCTGTGTGCTCCCTTCCTTTCGCAAAAAGCTTCTCCGCTCATCTACTTGCTGGGTACAAGTCTCCGCCCAGAGGTTGCTGCAAGTAGCGTTACCGATATGTGTAGGAGATCAATATGCTGTAGGAACCTGTTCGTTGGCTCGAAGTTCGGTCTTGTCTTTTGGTCTACAATACATTGCTTAATGTGTTCAATGACGTCATCCACTGCTGCAAGCATCTCAGTCAGATTGATTCCACCGAGTCTCTCACTGATCGACTTGAGTAGTGGGGCCTCGATACGGGTACTTCTGGCAGGCATCGTTCTGGCACCTGTGCTCATGCTTGTGTCTTTCGGTGCTGGGCTGCCCAATGCCATGAATCTATTGGTCCGATTCATGGTGGGCGTGCCAAGAAGTCAGGGATAGCAGTGTGCTGGCAACAGAGGGGGGAGCTGAAAATTTCCTCGAAACTTCACCCCACAGGGGAAATTTGAGGAGTTGGGTATTTTGGAATGAAAATTAGATCAAAAGACTCAGCGCCTTAAGAGCTTTCGATCTATGTAGGTTTCGCTGGGGGGACGTTGTGGTTGCGGAGTGGCTTCCAAGCGCTCGTCCTGTCAAAGTGGTTGTTGCTGTCTCTTGGTGCTTAAGAGCTCCTGTTGTCTTTTGTGGTAAGATTGATAGCTTGTTTACTGGCTTATAATTTCTGTATTTAAGTTGTAAATATCTGTATAAACAAAAAGTTTTCTTGATTTATTATTTACTCACGTCCAAGTGCTTAGAGAAACTACCCCCTGCTTGTAGTAGAAATGTACCTTGGTAAAATTTGGTTTGAATTTCATATAAATCCTTAGCGGAAGGCACCCAATGTCGAGTTAATAGTGACATACAGACCAGATGGTATTTTAGAACCTAATGAGCCTTCTTTTATTTTATAGTTGCCAATGCTGAAGGTCACTGCTCAAGCTTTAAATAGGTTGGATGATCACTATAGCCCCTAGTGCGGCACACGATCACTGATATTTAAAAAAATAAAAAAATTGGTTGGATGATATGAGAACAGGCAGGATTACTTAGCATGTACTTGGTTGCCTTGGAAGTAAACCTAAATCATTTAGCAGTTCAGCTGCAAGCTAACGGGAGGCTCGAGATCAGCCACCAGAACCCTCGAGACCACATGATAGGCTCACCACAGAAGAGAGGGCAAGCCACTAGTGGGCGCCACTAAGTCATAGCAGAGTCCCTCTCTAGTTAGTTTCCCATTTAGGTAATCCCTTTCTGGTAGTCATAGGCAGGCAGTGAAGGGATGCTCAGTATATAGAAGGGGAGAGGGAGATGCTGGTACTCCCTCTCCAAGCCGTGTGAGTTGTGAAATTACCTCCCATACCTTTGTTTTTTCTACACAGCAGTGTTCCCAACCGGCCAGGCCGCCGACCAGGCCGGTCCAGGCCGCCCAGGCCGCCCAGGCTGGTCCAGGCCGCCCAGGCCGTCCAGGCCATTCAGGCCGTTCAAGCAATTTCAGGGGCAGGAGGGCTGGTTACGAGGCTATTTCAGGGGCCACCTTCAGGTTACTTGGACACGGATTTAATATGAACCTTTCAATATTTTCGGATAACTATCTAGACTTTTTTTTATTGAGCAGCGCTTTTCGCAGGTATTCAGGTAAGTAATTTGTTTTTGTATCGCTTGACTATATACTAATTTCTTATTAGTATTGCAGGGAGACAGACATTCCAACCACCGGTACTGGCGATGATGATTCCTTAGTATTCTCCTATTCTTCACTCTCCATAGTGCAGTTCAAGTTTTGACCTTGCATCGACGATTCCCTGCAGTCCAATCTGATGCCGATATCGAGTCTTCTGGAATTTGGGTTACAAAAATCTGGTGCGACAAAGTTGGATTTGACACTATGGTGAAGATGTGCATGGCTAATGGAAAGTGATACTGGCGGTGTAAAATCAGCAAGCAAAATCCTAAACATTAGAGAATGAGGTATACATAGAATTTAGAGTACGTTCTGTATATATTTAGCCACTGTATAACTTAACTCACACTGCAGCCTGAATGGCCTGAATGGCCTGGACCGGCCTGGGCGGCCTGGGCCGGCCTAGATTTCTATGGCCCAGGCCGGCCAGGCCATACCCTTGGCCTGGCCTGGCCGGCCCGTTGGGAACACTGTGTGCCCTCTCTGGTGCCAACCCCTTCCCCACAACTGCAGTGATGCTTTGTGAGTAGGTTGCCTTTCTAGCAGGAAAAGTCAAAACAGAGACTATGAAGCTATACCTCACTAGACTGCGGTCTCTGCATGTGGACCTAGGCCACTCAGTCAAAGCCTTCCAGAACCTGAGACTTCAAAAGATATTAAGAGGTATCAAACGCTTTCATAGGGAAACTCCGGCATGACGAGAAAGACTGCCCATTACGAGGAACCTCCTCCTCCAAATAGTGGACCAATTTGGTCACTTACTGGATGAGCTTGTCTTTTTTCCCTCCTCAATCAAAGTTGTCTTCTTCCTCAGCCATCGAATCCCGTGATCTTTCCTAGATCCTGGTTGGCTGCCTCCATCCATCGTCGGACCTTCCCGAGGTCTTTCCTCAGGGCTATCCCGTGGACTACGATGCCGGTCTTTGGGGTGTTGGCATCGGGAGCGGTTGGAGGTGGGGATTTGGCTTTGGGGGTGTGGGGGGGGTTTTGTCTTAGGCGTGGGCGCTGGGGTGGGAGTCGGCTTGGGTGTGGGGGTCGGTGGTTTCTGTCTTGGGGTAGTTGCAGGCACGCTGCCTGCGTTAGTCTGTGGGGTGTTCACCGGGGGTGCGGAGGCAATCTTCTCTGCCTCCTTGTCGCTCAACTGGCGCTTGAGGGCATATGTGTCTTGGCTGGATGGCATTTTGCCCTTGCGCTTCTTGTTCCTGTTCCCGGTTGGCATCGGAGTCGCTGCGGGGACCGCTGCGGGAGGGGGGACGGCTCCTCCGCGAGCGCAGTGTGAATCGGGCTGAAGCCTAGGGCTTCGGGTGTGGGCTCCGCCGGCTCCGTGTGTATGGTTGTGATGGGGCTGAAACCCATCGTCGTCGACGTCGTGGTGGGGGGGGCTGCGGTCGCGTGTTGTCCGTCTGGGCCCCCGTATCGACAATCGGGGTGGTCTAGGTCGTCTCCAAATGTGAAGCATATGAATGACCCTTTCTTCGGGTCGTCATCTTCGGCCATATTGGCTTTCCAGTATGAGGCGGCATGCCTAAAAAAGGCTACTTTTGCCTCCTCCGATAGGTCATACCAGACTGGTAATTGGGAGCGCTTCGTGGGGGGGGGGGGGGGTCTGTATCTGCCCTTCGGCGGCATTGATGGGTGGAGAGGCTGTGTTTCGCGTCTTCCTATTGGGTCTTGGCGCGGGGTTGATGTGCTGGCAACGGCGGTGGTGAGCTGAAAATCTCCTCGGTTTCACCCCGGGGGAAACTTGTGGGTTGTGGTTTTTGAGGATAAAAATTAGATCAAAAGACTCAGTGAACTGAGAGCTTTCGATCTATGTAGGTTTCGCTGGGGGGGAGGACGTGGTTGTGGAGTCGCTTCCAAACGCTCGTCCTGGGGTGGTTGTTGTCGGTGAGGATACCCCATACTGACACCTTACCCGCAGGTCCATCCAATTCACAGTCACGATTATACGTAACCCTGCCGGCAAGTAAAACTGACCCCTTCCGGCATAGAATAACCCTCACCATCGCAGCATCGGGAGATGCGGCATGCCTGGTAGCCTCCCTCCAATGGCTGTACCAACTAGCGCCAGCAGCACCGGAAGCCTTGCTCTTTTCTTGTCAAAACGGGCTCCCCTTTACACGGAATCATGTGATGAGTACACTCTGCTGCATAGTAGGTCAGCTAGACATAGGTGGCTAGTACTCAGGCCACTCCTTCCGTAGAGGGGCGGTAACCTCGGCGTAAAGGGCAGGGCTATCAAAGAAAGAGATTCAGCTGCTAGGAAGATAGAAATCAGAGGCATATCGGTAGTATATCGAGGTCCATCCGGGGCACATCTTTCAACTCGCATGGCGACTGCATCACCCTCAGCAGCTCCCTGCCACCGTACAGCAGTAGTGAGCACCTTTGGGGTCCAGTTTGGAGGTCCTTCGGTTTGCCCCTACTTAGCCAGCAAAATGATGGACTAAGCATGGGCATTAGGGGCTACAAACCCCTTGAGCTGATTTCTGCAACCTAAAAAGTATGGATAGACACCTCCTCATTTTTTCCTTGTCTTTTCTGTCATGTATTCTACATATGTTTGTTCGAATCGAAGTAGCCAAGGACTATTAGATTTAGCAGTTCAGCGACAAGCTAATGGGAGGCTCGAGAGCAGCTACTAGAACTCTCGAGACCACACCAACCAGACTAGAGACCACATGATAGGCTCGCCATAGAAGAGAGGGCAAGCCACTAGTGGGCACCACCAAGCCACAGTAGAGTCTCTCTCTAGTTAGTTTCCTACTTGGGTGATGCCTTTCTGGTAGTCATGGGCAGGCCGTGAAGGGATGCTCAGTATATAGAAGGGGAGAGGGAGATGCTGGTACTCCCTCTCTAAGCCGCGTGAGTTGCGAAATCACCCACCCACTGTGGCGTTGTCTCACCCGAGTGCGCTATAGCGTCAGGAACAATATTAAGCGCCACTCCACCGTCAGGATGCGCCATGCGCCCGTTGAGCCGAGGTGGCGGACAACTAAAAATATATAAAATCTTTGTTTGTGCTTAATATTGTTCTCCTGGAAAACATTGTGACCGTCCCTTTGGTATTCCAAAAACTAGCATTGGTTTGAGAACCTTGGCCTAATCTAGGGGCTTGGTATGAGACTATGGCCTAATTAGGTAGTAGCTGGTCTTACTAAGCTTTTCCTGAATAGGAACTTCGCACCACATTACTCGGATGTTGGGGCTTCAAATTGAACGAAGTTTTCGTTCGTGGGCAGCCAGTCGCATTGGCCATTGGACCATTATCATCGATGCAATATGGGCATCAAGAATCAAGTTCCTGTCATGGCCTTTCACGTGTGCTGAAAGTGTAAAGATCAAATTATGTTCCCAATGTATGTTTCCTTGTTTGGAGTACTATATGCTCCGCCAAGTGCCTGCAGCTACTAGCGTAGATTTTGTTAGAAGACTAAACAGACAAGTTCGCCTCCACATTTGAGAACAATATTAAGAATTACAGTCTACCCTTGCTATAACGAAACTCGCTATAGCGAAAACCTTGCTATACCGAAAATTGAACGGAGCCATTATTCCGTTCGCACTCAAACTCCTCTTGCTATAACGAAAATCCACCAAATAACGAAACGAAATTAGATTGAGTGAAAGTTATTTCTGTCTACATACAAATAATTCTTGCTATAACGAAAAATGGCTAGTGGAATGCATGACTAATCAAGAACCACCCAATTGCACAACTAGAAACTCTCTAGTTAGTTTTAGCCCAATTCCACAAAAAAGGGTGTGCTTAGATTATACCGGATTCATTGTGAAATGCCTTCGAACTGCGTCTAGGGTTTCTTTATGTTTTTGCAGCTCCAGTCTTCTTTTTGCATAGTTGCTGCTTTTCTAACCTGAGGCTCAGCTTTGTAGGTAATTTTGCTTCAACAACATGATTGATTTTTGCATCTTCATAGTACCTGATCAATACTTCTGTACTCTCAATTTTGTACTCTGATTTTTACCTACTCCGGTTATTTCCATAAGGAGGAAAATCACAGAGTTAAAATCTGTTGCCATAAATTCCTTAGGTACTCGGGCTTCTAAATTCAGCTGCCAAGGACATGACAAATCTGCCACAATATTCTATAACGAAACCTTGCTATAACGGAAAAAAAGTGCCAGATTTTTGGTTTCCGTTATAGCAAGGGTAGACTGTAGTAACAGTACAATTCTCTACGGCTCCTGATGTTTATCTTGTTTAATTCAACAGGCCGTCTACTCTTTCATGGTCCGTTTCTTATGTGTAGGTGTGTGCTAGAAGTGGCTTTTAGCCCTCGCGGGCTATGTGAATGTAACTGCCAGACTTTCAATTATGCTAACGTGGACATACACGAAGGGATCCGCACAATGTGGTTGACCAATTGCAACTATGATGCTAGGAAACTGTGTAGTTCCAGCTGAATGATCGACTGTTGTGAACTTGAGCTCTTGACTGGACATTATCAAGAGGCTTGGGATACATTCCTGTTTCTTTTTTTGCATAATTCACGGCAACTGAAAGCGGGGACAAGTAGGATTTGAAATCTAGTCTTTAGACGCGTACGTGGCATTTGGCACTTCAAACCTTAGCTTCAATAATATTTAGGTTTGTTAATAGCTCCACAAATCTCTGAGAACCACGTGCAGGTTTAGAGCTTTGATGCTCCCTTTACACGAAGCAGCCTGATTTCTGACACGCTGATATCTTATCTCATCTCTAAACAAGACACAAATTTAGGACTTGCGCTTGGAACTTATCTGTGCTATTTCGAGATGCAATGTTGGTTATATTCCTCACATAAGGATAGGCGTGTGTAAGTGCGAGCATGTCCAAGGGACGATTCAGTGATCTGCCACCTTTCCAACTCCTTCTAGCGAATGCTATACTAACATGAACTATCCTGGGTAAGACCCAGTTGAAACTAGTGCACAAGTCCCTTCGTTGTTAGCAACAAGGACCGTTGGCTCGAATTGCATTCAAGAATTCATGCTTTTAATATCAGAGTGATGGGAACAAAGTGTTAGAATAGCGGCAGGGACTCTGTTTGGAATCATGACTGGATTTCCGCTTTAGTTCTGGCTCCAATTGAGGACAGCACAGTTCCTGGGAAAACAAAGACGACGTGGGCCTTTTGCCGGTTTGCCACATGGTTACTGATCCAGAACATACTGCAAGCTGTGTGTTCGACTTTTATTTGTACTTTTGGTGTCATTATGCGTGTTACCACTAAGTATAAAGTGACCTCACTGTCTCCTTCTGAGCATCATTCGAGCACAAGTCCCACACATACAATCCGTAAAGGTCTCTTTTACAGAATGGTATTAATTGCTTTTTCTGCTGCCCAAGGATCCGCCTTCCCACAAGTCAAAATGCCGCCAGCCTCCATTCAAGTAACAGCCGCCCCGCAGGAGATCCCTGAAATTAAGGATGAGAAGCGCGGTATGTTCTTTCCTTGTGCCTTATTGCCTAGGATCAGGTGCTAATATTTTGCTGTGAATAGGACAAATCTGGTACATGTGCGTGGTTCAGTAGTCGAATGAGGACTATCCATTCTCAAATACATACCAAAATATAATCAAAAGTACGATTGAAAATTGCAAAAACAACCTCTTCCTCACCAATATATTCTGCTCGATCTCCTCCACTTTTCTTCCCTCACAATAAATCGTTCAGTGGAAAAGGATGGGTTAACTGGTTTTAATGTTTTTCTCTAGAGTTCCATTTTTGCCCCTCTATATTTATTCTACCTCTGGGGCACCTTTTGAATTGCCCAGATTACTCATCGCCGACTACTCACGAACCTGTGCTTGTCAAATGTCAACGATGGCAATACGTAATTTTGAATAGTATGTTCCTGCATTTTCCGCCAACTGGAAAGCCAGGCAACGTCGGTCGATATTGATCTGCTAGGGCTTTTTTAATGTATACTTGCATTCTTTCAAATTTTCTACCACTTACACTTACCTACCAATGCCGCGAACACACTCAATGGAAGTAATGCGAAAAACAGATGTTTGTTGAGTGTTCTTGGACTTTTACTATTCTCCACTCGTTCTTCCTGTTTTCGCCTCACCAGATATCTACACTGACTCTATCTATCCTCCCTACCTTTCGTACAGCAAGGTTTGTTTGGAAGGGGAAGAGATGAATGGGCTGCCTGGGAAGAGCGGACTGGGAATCTGGATCTTGTCCATGTGACGTCCGGAGGTACGCTAGTTTTGGTTCTGAGCAGATCCTCACGGTTTCTGCAATATTTTATTTTTTCTTTCCTGCTTTTTAGTCTCTAGTATCAATTTCAGGTACCTTGGCATGCCAAAGATGTCCTTGTTCGGGCTATCATGACAGGCATTATTTGACCACTACTACAGCTCTGCCCTTAGGGGCCTTTTTGTTCCCTTCCGGGCGCCTTCTTGGTTGCTATTCTCTTTTGGTCTGAAAAGTATACGTGCGCATGCGCATGTTGCAGAGGCTAGGAGTGATAATTACTTTTGTATATATTTATGTTGGAGATATAAGTATCTATGCATGGGATGCAACTACAAGTATGTATCGAAAGAATACTGTGCTCCTTACGCCCCTGCCTCTGATCTGCCTCCACCTCCGCCGCACTGCGCCCTGCTACACCTCTCAATCCCCTCAGTAGAGTACAGTGGGGCTATCATTTTTTTTTTTTTTTTTTTTTTTAAATCACATAACCCCGCTTGCAGCGCCAAGCCATGGCAGGGTCCTTGGGCAAGCCCTCGAAGCCCGGAGACAGGCTTAACAAACAAAGAAATTTCTATCTACTTCTAAAACCTGATTCCAGAAACCTCCGGACGGTCCTTCCGGTTTCTGCCTCAGGGAGGCTCCACTATATACAGTCTAACCTTGCTATACCGGACCTCGCTATACCGGAAACCTTGCTATACCGGATGGCCTCTAATCGTTTCCCATACAAATCGCCCTTGCTATACCGGACTCGCTAACATTACCGGACCGGACAGAAATCCCTAGACAAGTACTGTTCTCGTGCCCAGACTCTCTTGGCACGCTTAAATAATTCGCGAAAGGAAGAGAGTCTGGTACGAAACATCTCCGAAATGGGGGGCTCCTCAGCTCCGGCTGCCAAGAGGGCCGGAGATGCTAGCGCATGTTCCGGAGATGCTAGCGTGTTCCTTAGCGGCACTCACATTATGCATATGTAGTAGTAGAGAAAGCTCAGTACGAGCACCTAATATTCTAATTCCTCTCCAAATTGCTCCAAAAATACCGGAGATAGAAACTAAGGGCACTAGTTATTATTATATATGATAAAGATACTATACACCATCTCCGAGGTCATTCTGGATAATATTAGGCCAAGTTAAAAGGTAGACTTGTCTAGGCTACTCAATGCATAAACCTCTGTATAGTAGAAGAACAGGAATAAAAGCATCTCCGCAGACTGTATCACATCAGGAATAACGAAAATGTGTCCTGACATGCGGGCGTAGTGTCATGATAATTGGATACATCCCATGTGTTCGTGCGTTCTGACATTCTTCTAGCTAGTAGACCCAGCGTCTAAATACCTTGCCAGGAAGCCCTGCATCTGAACACCTCACTAGTAAGGCCCGACGTCCCTACTTCATATATAATTCCGTACGCCGTCATGCCACACAACATTTAAGCTTGCATGTCTGGATGCCCGTAAAGTGACAGATAACATTATTAATGAGGCAACTCGTCAGATGCTTACATCGAATGCCAATTTTAGTTACATGTGTGGTCTCAAAACCTCACGCACATATACTCTATATCTCGATATGGCAGAATGTGACAGGTATGGCAGGTGCCGCTCGACGGCGGGAGATGAGCTGCATTTCACAGGTATGGAAGGCCCCCCTTGGTGGTACGAGATGTGGCAGAATGAGCCAAATTTGACCGGTATGGCAGGTCCTATACGACGGTGCGAGATATGGCAGAATGAGCCGAATTTGACCGGTATAACAGGTCCTATACGACGGTGCGAGAGGTGGCAGTATGAGCTGAATTTGACAGGTACGACAGCTTCTATATGATGGTGCGAGAGTGTGATGAACCGATTCCCGACCCCTTACCCGAGACCTCCCAGCTCCGACAACCAGCACACGCGACGGTTGGTATCGCTGAGCTCGTTGTTACGTGATGTTAAAAACAAAGAAAAAAAGTTCAATGTATCAGTGTGACGGCGTGCGCCCGCCCTACGGTTGCGGTGAACCCGCGTGTGGTGATCGGTACAGGGCGGTCGGTACAAGCACCAATACACTAATTCATCTCCGAATTGACCTGAAAACACCGGAGATGGAAACTAAGGGTACCATTTACTTTTACATATGATAAAGATGTTACACACCATCTCCGAGGTCATTCTGGGTAACACTTCCCATGCTGTTGGGCAGTTTGCGTGGTTGAGGGAGGCGGGCTTGTCTGGACTGTGTAAAGAGGTGAGTTACAAGCACCGATACACTAATTCATCTCCGAATTGACCTGAAAACACCGGAGATGGAAACTAAGGGTACTATTTAATTTTGCATATGCTAAAGATGTTACAAACCATCTCCGAAGTCATTCTGAGTAACACTACTCATGCTGTTGGGAAGTTTGCGTAGTTCAGCATAGGAAGTTTGCATGGTTGAGGCAGGCGGGTACGTAAAGAGGTGAGTGACAAGCACCGACATACTAATTCATCTCCGAATTGACCTGAAAACACCAGAGATGGAAACTCAGGGTGCCATTTACTTTTACATATACTAAAGATGTTACATACCATCTCTGAGGTCATTCTGGGTAACATAGCCTATGCTGTTGGGAAGTTTGCGTGGTTGAAGGAGGCGAATACATAAAGACTGTATAAAGAGGTGAGTTGAACATGATCTTGGCATTTGTCTTGGCGCTTGGTTATGGTACTCAAAGTGTTAACCTCTACATAGTAGAAGAATGCACCATGGAACAAAATCATCTCCGAAGACGGCACCACTGAGCGAAAGTGTACTGGAGATAGCGAGATATCTTTACAGGGGCATACTATTGATGAAATACTAGCAGAGGTCTCCTCCGGAAGGTTGTTTGTTGAATCGGAGATCAAGGAAGTTGGGGACTTATGAATGCAAATTAGTGAAGTTGCTAGGCAGACTGCTCTGAGCTGGGACTTGCCACTCAAAGTTTTAGTATGGCAGGTGGAAGTTGCTGCACGCATGATGGAAGGCAAGAATCAGCTATGCATTACAAAGACTGGTGATGGAAAGTCATATTGTTTTGTGCTCGCATTCTTATATGAGAAGTGTAAAAGTATCCTAGTCGTTTCACTGTTGATATCGCTGATGGAGGATCAGGTAAGTGAAGCTCCGGAAAAGAGCAATATGTATCAGAGATGAAAATATTTATACTAATATAGCATAATAGGTGAAATATACTAAGAAATTTGGTTTAAAGGCTGTTGCAATCACATCAGAGAATGTGAAAGTATCTCCAGAGATTTTCCCAATGCTCTGACCCAGTGGACCCTTTACTCGTGACCTTCCAGCTCCGACAACCAGCACACGTATCACTGAGCTCATTCCTGAAAATTCCTGACAATTCCACTTGGTTCTAGTTATTTCCTTAGTCTTCCATGTATTTCTATTATTTGTTTAGTCTTCCATGCATTTCTCTTACTTGTTTGTTTGCTTGCCCGAAGGATTAGAATTTGCCCATGAGGACTCTTTATAAAAGAGGCCCTCCCTCCCTACTCTCTATAACCCTCACGCAACAACTTGTATTCTACCCAAGTTGTATTAAGCTTTCAATACATCTACCTCTCCATACCATATAGTCCGACTGCCTCTGCCTGCTGTAAACCCGCCCTGATGCCTGCTATCTAGACCCTAAACCCTGAATCCCAACTCTGACCCGACCTGACCAATTCATTACAATTTAATAGGTATAGTAGGCCTCTCTCTATGGCAAGCAATGAGGCATCATCAGCTGAATTTATAGTATATTTATGCAACTGTGATGCTGTTACCACTCAGCTCACATATCAGTGCCTGCATTACATATGCACATTTCAGATACACATGTGTATCTACCAACCGTCCTGTCAGGGCGACATATGCGACATAGGCACTTGAGAGGCTGCATAGCGTAGGTAGGCTACATATACATGGTGATGCGGCGGAAGCTTCTAGTGCATATGCCAACAGAAGCTTCTAGCATAAGGAATTCAAGTATTTAAAGTCTCAGCATAGACCTGAGTGAGAGACCATCATTAATATACTTTACTCTCTCTCCAAGCTTCGTCCACTAGGCTTAGGCTTCGTCCTCTAGGCTCTGTCCTTACACGTCCACTGCCACTCTACGGTTACGGTGAACCTATAACAACTGCTCCAAGTAAGCCAGAAGAAGGACTAAGGTTACCGGAGATGGAATTAGGAATCTTTTAGACCTACTCTAATATGTACCAACTCATAAGTTCATCTCCGAACATGTTATTCTCTTTCAAAGCAGAAACTTGTATAAAGGCTACTCTGTCTACCCTACGGTTATGGTGAACTCATAACAACTGCTCCGAGTAAGCCACGAAAAGGATTAAGCTTACCGGAGATAGAATCAGAGCCTTTTAGACCTATTCTCATAAGTAACAACTCACATAATTCATCTCCGGACATGTTGTGCTCTTTTGGAACAGAAACTTATATATGTACTATATAAAGGCTACTTGAAATGCAGAAAGCAGGTAAATGAAGCTCTGGAGAAGAGCAATAGGTATCAGAGATGAAAATAGCTGTACTATTAAGGTACAATATATAAACTATACTGAGAAATCTAGCTTAAGTTGCAAATATGTTAGCAAATATGAAAGTATTTCTAGAGATACTGTCTAGATACCGTAGATCTCTCAATATTCTGACTATCATTTGCATAGCATTGCACTAAAATAACGTCATGCAGCGCTATTTTAGTGTCATGCGCTACCCAGCTCTGGGACCGGAGCAAAAGTAAGTTAGACCTCGGAGGTATTTTGTACCAGACTCTCTTCCTTTCATGAATTATTTAAGCGTGCCAAGAGAGTCTAGGCACGAAAATAGTAACCTTAGTCCTTCTTGTGGCTTACTTGGAGCAGTTGTCATGAGTTGACTGTAACTGTAGGGTGGATAGCTGGGAGTAGCCTTTATATAAGTTTCTGCTTCAAAAGAGCACAACATGTCCAGAGATGAACTTGTGAGTTGGTACTTATTAGAATAGATCTAAAAGATTCCTAATTCCATCTCTGGTAACCTTAGTCCTTCTTATGGCTTACTCGGAGCAGTTGTTATGAGTTCACCGTAACCATAGGGTAGACAGAGTAGCCTATATACAAGTTTCTGCTTCGAAAGAGTACAACATGTCCGAAGATGAACTTGTGAGTTGGTACTTATTAGAATAGATCTAAAAGATTCCTAATTCCATCTCCAGTAACCTTAGACCTTCTTATGGCTTACTCGGAGCAGTTGTTATGAGTGTTACGGCTAAGGTGGAAACTTGCCTACCACTGTGGCAAGGGGCAAGGGTTCCACTACTAATTAGCTGCCACGGCTAAAGGTGAAGACTTACCCGCCAAGGGGATAACGCTGACCCTGCAATCGAACATAAGACCAATGCTGATTGACCGGACTGATCACCCGTTAGGCTTGGCTGTTGATTCTCGCATCGTTTAGATAGGGCAGTACTACGGAAGGGTGTGTCATCCGGAATGCAGCTTGATGCATACACTCGAGTCACGGAAGCTTTATTTATATACGCACATGCATTAGTACATTCGTTATCTTTGTCCCGTACTATTTTTGCATGTTTTCGTTACGTATGCCTATTACCACGGTATTGGCATTGATAAGGAATCGCCGCGGGGCCAGCCAATTATTCATTTGTTGACTCCTCATGTATGGCTGCGCTGAAGTCTATATAAGCGCCGGCTGGCGATATCATAGTTAGAAGAATCAAGACACTAGCGGTGTCCTAAGTTTCTCTATAACTCTGAACCTATCGTTCCCTCAATACGCCCGTGAATCGCTCCGCTCCGCTGCGCGCTCCCCGCCGAGTAGCTGCCCTTCCGGTCCGCCGTATATACGCCCCGTAGCCATTCCGAACCGCCGTGGCGACCCCGAACCGCCGTGGCGACCCCGACCCGCCTTATTCACCCCACCGTAGCCGTAACATCCGGTGCCGTCCAGCGCCCACCGGAGCCAGAGCCCTCACGCCCGTAACAATGAGTTCACCGTAACCGTAGGGTAGACAGAGTAGCCTTTATACAAGTTTCTGCTCCGAAAGAGAACAACATGTCCGGAGATGAACTTGTGAGTTAGTACATATTAGAGTAGGTCTAAAAGATTCCTAATTCCATCTCCGGTAACCTTAGTCCTTCTTGTAGCTTACTTGAAGCAGTTGTTATAGGTTCACCGTAACCGTAGGGTGTCAGTGGATATGTAAGGACAGAGCCCAGAGGATGAAGCCTAAGCCTAGTGGATGAAGCCTGGAGAGAGAGTAAAGTATATTGATGATGGTCTCTCACTCAGGTCTATGCTGAGACTTTAAATACTTGAGTTCCTCATGCTGGAAGCTTCTGTTGGCATATACGCTAGAAGCTTCCGCTGCATCGCCGTGCATATGTAGCCTGCCTATGCTATGCAGCCTCTCAGGTGCCTATATCACATATGTCGCCCTGACAGGACGGTTGGTAGATACACACGTGTATCTGAAATGCGTATATGCAATACAGGCACTGATATGTAAGCCGAGTGGTAACAGCATCACAGTTGCATAAATATGCTATAAATTCAGCTGATGATGCCTTATTACTTGCCATAGAGAGAGGCCTGCTATACCTGTTAAATTGTAATAAATTGGTCAGGTCAGGTCAGAGTCGGAATTCAGAGTTTAGGGTCCGGATAGCAGGCATCAGAGTGGGTTCACAGCAGGTAGAGGCAGTCAGGCTATATGGTACGGAGAGGTAGATGTATTATGTTACAGGTTCACCGCGACCGTAGTGTGAGCGGCCGGTGGAGCATGTAAAAAGCGAAAAATGCAAGCAATATGAAATGCGTATATGTGACGTAAGCGATATGTGACAGCTGGAAAGGTGTCGCAGTTGTATAATGAGTACTATATGAGCTATGCAGAGAACTAGCGAGTATCGCTAGTCAAGTGTCTTTTTGACCTAGCGGACAGTAACTTTCTGTATTTACTACCTCTGTAACAGTTAACTAGTGATAAACCGGTCACTGGTTCGATGCTTAACTTATCTCGCCAATTCCCTAAGTATTAAGTATTAAAGCCGCAGAAAGTAAGACTTTACCTGAGCTAAGAGCTAAAGAGCGAGAGCCATGAGCCAGAGCCAGAGCCAAGAGCAATATAGAAGGCTATGTAAGACAGCAAAATATTGATATTAGGCGACACTGTGTAATCCCGGCATGCTAAGTGATAGGTGGCGCTTGCGTAATGCATCTGAGGTAGCAGCAAGAATAAAGTGATGTATCGGATCCCTGCCTGACATCCTAGTCGGAAGGGTCATGTAGCACAGTGCATGGGATAATCTACGATGGCCAGGGTGGGGGCAGACTCATATAGCAGCAACTCAGAGAAGTTGCCCTAAGAGGGGGGGTACTGTTACGGGTTCACCACAACCGTAGTGTGGGCGGCCAATGGAGTGCGTGAAAAGCGAAAAATATAAGCGATACGAAATGCGCATATGCGATGTAAGTGACATGCGACAGCCGGAAAGGTACCGCAGTCGTATAATGAGTACTATATGAGCTACGCAGAGGACTAGCGAGTATCACTAGTCAAGTATCTTTTTGACCTGGCGGATGGTAACTTTCTGTGTTTACCACCTCCGTAATATATTGAAAGCTTAATATAACTTGGGTAGAATACAAGTTGTTGCGTAAGGGTTATAGAGAGTGAGGAGGGAGGGCCTCTTTTATAGAGAGTCCTTATAGCCAAATTCCAATCCTTTGGGCAAGCAAACAAACAAGCAAGAGAAATACATAGAAGATTAAACAAATAAGAGAAATATATGAAAGACTAAGGAAATAACTAGAACTAAGTAGAATTGTCAGAAATTTTCAGGACTGAGCTCAGTGATACGTATGCTGGTTGTCGGAGCTGGGAGGTCATGGGTAAAGGGTCCACTGGGTTAGGGCATTGGGAAAATCTTCGGAGATGCTTTCACGTTCTCTGATGTGATTGCAATAGCCTTTAAACTAAATTTCTTAGTATATTTCACCTATTATGCTATATTAGTATAAATATTTTCATCTCTGATATATATTGCTCTTCTTCAGAGCTTCACTTATCTGATCTTCTATTAGCGATATCAACAGTGAAATGACTAGGATACTTTTATACTTCTCATATAAGAATGCGAGTACAAAATAATATGACTTTCCATCACTAGTCTTTGTAATGCATAGCTGATTCTTGCCTTCCATTATATGTACAGCAACTTCCACCTGCTATGCTAAAACTTTGAGTGGCAAGTTTTAGCTTAGGGTAGTCTGCCTAGCAACTTCACTAATTTGTATTCGTAAGTCCCTAACTTCCTTGATCTCCGATTCAGCAAACAACCTTCTAGAGAAGACTTCTGCTAGTATTTCATCAATAGTATGCCCCTGTAAAGATATTTCGCTATCTCTGGTATGCTTTTGCTTAGTGGTGCCATCTTTAGAGATGATTTTGTTTCATGATATATTCTTCTACTATGCAGAGATTTATATTCTGAGTACTATAACCAAGCACTAAGACAAATGCCAAGATCATGTTCAACTCACCTCTTTACACAGTCTTTACATATTCGCCTCCTTCAACCATGCAAACTTCCCAACAGCATAGGCTATATTACCTAGAATAACCTCAGAGATGGTGTGTAATATCTTTAGTATATGTAAAAGTAAATGGTACTCTTAGTTTCCATCTTTAGTGTTTTCAGGTCAATTCGGAGATAAATTAGTGTATTGGTGCTTGTAACTCACCTCTTTACATACTCGCCTCTCTCAACCACACAAACTTCCCAACAGTATGAGAGGTGTTACTCAGAATAACCTTGAAGATAGTATGTAATATCTTTAGCATATGTAAAAGTAAATGGTACCCTGAGTTTCTATCTCCAGTGTTTTTAGGTCAATTCAGAGATGAATTAGTATATTGGTACTTGTAACTCACCTCTTTACGTACCCGCCTTCCTCAACCACGTAAACTTCTTATACTGAACTATGCAAACTTCCCAACAGCATGAGAAGTATTACTCAGAATGACCTCGGAGATGGTATGTAACATCTTTAGCATATACAAAAGTAAATAGTACTCTTAGTTTCCATCTCTGGTGTTTTCAGGTCAATTCGAAGATAAATTAGTGTATTGGTGCTTGTACCTACCACCCTATACTAATCACTACACGCAGGTTCACTGCAACCGTAGAGCAGGCGCATGCCATCACACTGATATATTGAACTTTTTTTCTTTGTTTTTAATATCACATAACAACAAGCTCAGCGATACTAACCGTCACGTGTGCTGGTTGTCGGAGCTGAGAGGTCTCGAGTAAGGAGTCGGGAATAGGTTCATCACACTCTTGCACCATCATATAGAAGCTGTCGTACCTGTCAAATTCAGCTCATACTGCCACCTCGCGCACTATCGTATAGGACCTGTTATACTGGTCAAATTCGGCTCATTCTGCCATATCTCGCACTATCATATAGAACCTACCATACCAGTCAAATTTGGCTCATACTGCACTGTCATATAGAATCTGTCATACTAGTCAAATTTGGCTCATTCTGCCACCTCTCATACTACTAAGGGAGGCCTTCCATACCTGTGAAATACAGCTCATCTCCTGCTGTCGAGCGGCACCTGCCATACCTGTTAAATTGAGCTCATTCTGCCATATTGAGATATAGAGTATATGTGTGTGAGATATTGAGACCACACATCTAACTAAAATTGGTAAGCATCTAATGAGCTGCCTCATTAATAACATTATCTGTCACTTTACGGGCATCCAGACATGCAAGCTTAAATATTGTGTGGTATGATGGTATATGGAATTATATGAAGTAGGGATGCCGGGCCTTATTAGCGAGGTATTCAGATTCCCAGCAAGGTATTTCGATGCTGGGTCTAGTAGCTAGAAGAATATCAAAACGTATGAACACATGGGAAGTATTCAATTATCATGACACTACGCCCACATGTCAGGACACATTTTCATTATTCCTGATGTGATACAGTCTTCGCAGATGCTTTTATTCCTGTTCTTCCACTATACAGAGGTTTATACATTGAGTAGTCTAGACAAGTCTACCTTTTAACTTGGCCTTATATTATCCAGAATGACATCGAAGATAGTGTATAGTATCTTTATCATATATAATAATAATCTGTGCCCTTAGTTTCTACTCCAGTATTTTTGGAGCAATTCAGAGAGGAATTAGAATATTAGGTGCTCGTACTAAGCTATCTCTACTACTACATATGTATAATGTGAGTACTGAGCTATCTCTACTACTACATATGCATAATGTGAGTGCCGCTAAGAAGCACACTAGCATTTCCGGAACATGCACTAGCATCTCCGGCCCTCTTGGCGCCCGGAGCTGGGGAGCCCCCCATTTCAGAGAAGTTTAGCACCAGACTCTATTCCTTTCATGAATTATTTTAGTGTGCCAATAGAGTCTAGGTACGAGAACAAATAAAAATGTAAAATTGGCAAAAAAAAAAATATGCAGTATTAGAATTTATAACTTAAATAAGTAATTTTCAAAAATAGCTAGATAATGCCCATAGGTGGCCTGAAACTAGGGCACAGACTATGTCCTGGTAATTAACTCTACCACTTGTCCCTACTTGTCTAGCGTTAGGAAAAATGCATGGGTATTGTAGGTGCTACCATTGCAAAAAAATCTTTCTGCCCTATGCATTGCCATACTACTGGCAGATCAAGTGAAAGTACCCTCAGACAAGCGGAGGCTACCGGTATCTTGGGGCAATTCCATGGCCAGCTCGGACTCAAGCTGAGGCCCAGGCTGAGATCAGGCGATCATAAGTGGGAAAAACGGCCAGTGTGCGTACAAGGCAGAAAGTGCCTGTCCCGAGAGGTTTTGGTTTAGAAGTATATAGAAATTTCTTTGTTAAGCCTGTCTCCGGGCTTTGAGGGCTTGCCCAGGGACCCTGCCATGGCTTGGCGCTGCAAGCGGGGTTACGTGAAAAAAAAAAAAAAAAAAAAAAAAAAAAAAAAAGGTCCCTCCACGCCCGTAGCGGGCCCCTTCGCGCAATGCTTCGTCTGACTCTGATCCAGAATCATGGGCACACTCTCCACGCCCGCAATGGCCTCGTTCTCGACGCTTCCCGGGCCGCCCCTGTGCATTCTGGAAGGGCCTTATATTGGAGGCTCTCGGCCTCTCCTGCCAATCTCAGATCTCCATTAGGCCATCGCTCTCACCATGCCCGTGTATGCCGTTCAATAGGCAGAAGTGTAGGTGCGATAGGTTCCTCTTCAAATTTAGAACACCAACGAGGTGATTCGCTCTTAGCAATTGCGATCACTGCTAGGACCGAAAAGCTCCGAGCTTACTTTTAATTGATCAGAAACAAACGCCGGACATTTCTGTCCTCTCTAACACACTAAGTATTTCTAAACTCCCATATCCCTACCTAGCGACGCATACGCCAAATGACCGACTCCATTGGGATCCTAACCAATATTTTATATGTTATGGAAGAGATGCATTCCACAGCTCAACCCACGGCCACAGGACACGAGAATGGGGGGCTACAAATGGATATATATCACCACAACTTTTGGGCAGGTGAATCTCTCCTCATATGAGGCACTCGCCTGTTATCTGATACAACAAGGGAAACAGGTTTTTGTATGCTCTGGATGCACCTTCGGCTTGTCGGTGCTGCTTCGAGTGTCTCTGTAACTCTTTATGCTTAGTGTTTACAGACAGCAATGAAACACTTCCAAAGCTGGAGCAGTGCTCGAAAAATGGAAGATCTAGAAGGTACTAGCCCGGAAAAATAGCGGGAGGAGGGATAACGACAAAAACTGTGAAAGAAAATTTATGTCCCTTGCCAAGTCGTTTGACTTATCCTCACTTGTGTATTTGTAGCAACATATGCGGAAAAGATGCACAGGGATTGTATAGTCTTGTTCACTCTTATGTCTTGTATTCAATGTACAGTATGTGCTCCTAACATCCACCTATTTATAGACATGAGCTGCTAGCAAATTGTGCGAGTATTAAGGTTGCTCATTATCACAACACGTATCCACAACTCAGATTCCTCATCACACCTTATACCATAATCTCGGTTCATAGTCTCGGTTCATAGTCTCGGTTCATGTGCATTGCATAATCTTCAACAGTATTCAAGGTACGGAGTACGAGTGGTCATTTTCATGTTGGCGGATGTTGCATTGATTTTCTCAAGAATAAGTTGCAAAGATTCACTGATTAACTACTGTACGTAAAGTTGATGCTCCAAGATAATCATTTTAAGCAGTGTTGTTCGTTCTTCTTATACGTTGTGTGAGGTAAGGCAATATGAAGAGAGCAATAGTTGGTGGTGGGACAGTGTGAGATGCTGTGGCATTCAAATTTTTCGACGAGAATTCGTCGAGTAACGATATAAAAAAAAAAAAAAAAAAAAAAGAGAATTCGGGATTTCAATTTATCCCTGCACTCCGAGCATGGGTTGTATGTACTAGTAGATAACGGTCACTTGTATAGTTTAGCATCACTTATTCCGGCTTCTGTCCAGTCAGAAAGTGACTGGACAGAGACACTCCGGAGACATTCCGATTTCAACACTCAAATCACAACTAAAAGAAATAGATAAAATTAGTTTTGTGCTATCTAATGATAACTTAGTGAATGAAAAATAATTCTATAGAGCAATACCTATTTATTTAATTTTTTGTACTAGTGATTTGAAAGTCAAAGATGAGAAGATTTATATGAGAATCGGTCAGATTGTCCACCTTTAATAACTACTTAATATGGTATAGTATGAAGAGATCTAACCCAAAAGGGACATAGCTAACCTAAAATAGAATAGTATATATACTTCTCCTATGTATTCTCTTTTACCACTTCATTTTATTTGGTACTTGTCTATGACCTTTATACATATGTGAACGAAACTCCTTAGTACCATAAGTTAATCCTTCGCTATATGCATCATAATTAATTCCTTAATTCAAGTGATAGAGGCTGAACAGGTTAAAATGACCAATATGTGAAACCGATGCAACAGGTATTAAGTATGCAAGTATAGGGGAGCAGCAAACAACCAGCGTTGGATTGGTACTGTAGGGCGGGGGGTAGCAGTGGAAGAAAATCGCAGTGACAGCATGAAAGAAGAGGCAGAACAGTGTATGCAACTACTATATAACTAGCGCGTAGTCATCAAAGCAAATGTCCGTCCTCCTATGTACAGGAATTTCCCGGTACCCCACTTGATGGAAGGTAAAGCCGACAAGCCTAAGCTTGAGAGATTGAAGCTCTGCCTTAGTCCATCCCTTCAGAGTGAGCCCCTGAGAGCGATCATCAGAGGAGTCTTGGGTTGATAAGGAGATTGGACATTCCGATGGTTCCAACTTTAGAACTCCAATGATGCGCTTCACTTCTGCTTCACTTGCTGATGACAGCAGGGGTTTAACCTCAGTTGGCTGCCGGGCTGATACGGGAGTCTCCTGGACAGTCTTTATTGCCCTGAAGGTAGGAATGCGGTAGCCATTTGGGTCATAAGGCTGGTATGCTCTTGATATGTTCCCTTGCTCACCGGCCAGGACTCCAATCCAGGCAGAAGATTGCAACTGAGGATCATTCAATAGCTCCATTGAAAGCCCAGCCAACGGGGTACCGTTCCTGCATTCTAGGCCCAGAGGAAGCACCACAACACGATCCCCAAGGAGCCGTCTCACATAGGGATGCTCGAGGAGTGGGACAACATTGCCTAGCACAGGGAGTGGGTCCTCTCTTCTGCTAATAGGATCAACAAGGAGCAGCTTCATGATATCTTGGCAGGTAGCATGATAGTAATGAAGGCCATCCTTAAGAGCATCCTGCAAAAGGTGTTCCAGAACATGGTTGATTACCTCTGTTGGTAAATCAGCCAAGCCTCCCTGTCTTGGTTAGCGCGAGCGTGGTGGTGGCTGAGGATGAATGACACAGCTTGATCGACGTAAGATATAAAGGCGTGTAGGCCCTTGATTAATGAGATATAAGTTACTGGAATACCCCAAGACTAACTGCTGGTCTTCCAATACCTTACGGCGTGGTTACGGCGTGCTGATTCCTTTCTTAACCCATGTCCACTGGTTGCTTGACTTTCCACAACTTTTCATCTGTGAGTCCTCTTTAGGACAGACTCCTAGGGCCTCCTTTTTGAGATCTTGCCATACGGTACGAGTTGTTTCCGTATCTTCAATATCAATGGAGCAGCGTTTGCATAGCTTATCTCCCACCTTATCCAAAAATGCCTGAAGAATAGGAACACACGTGTGTGTTCATTGATTATCCCTTTTTCAACCAGCTGGTCCGAGTGTTCTGCAAAATCAAAAATGAATGCTCTGTACTGAGCAGCAGTCGGGCTTGGAGTAGCGACGTACGAATATATGATGATTGTAAAGGTAAGGGCAAAGGTAAGAGTAAGAGGAAGTGCGTGCGCAGCGAGAGAGTGCGTGCACAAGAGAAAGTGCGAGGGTAAGAGTGCGAAAGAGTGCGAATGGGTGCGAATGAGTGCGAATGGGCGCGAGTCTTTTCTGGTCTTTGTTTTTCGTTCCTGTTGCCCCTGGAATAAACTGTCATTCTTGAGGAGTATTTATAGTTAATCTCTATCCCTCCCGTTTTGCGATTTTTTTTTTTTTTTTTTTTGAATTCATTTATTTCTCCCCTTTGTTATTGCATTTTGAACAAACGAACTCAGTGTCTGTTTTCGGAAGCATCTCGACTAGTAACAACTCTTTGTTCCAAACCAAGAGCGCCACTAGTCTCGTAACCAGAGCGCCACCTTTTTTTTTTTTTTTTATTTCATTAATCGCATGCCAAGAGCGCCACTTGGATCACAATGCCCACCCATCTCAACTGAAATAATTCCATCACTCAAACTCGCACAAAGGGAAAAATAAGAACATGTTTGCGAATTCTTGTCTTTTTCAATTTCGTAAAGATGGTGTAGAGATGTGAATGGAAGTGCGGTGCGAGTGCGAGTTGTGGGTGCGAGTGCGAGTACAGTGTAAGAGCGAGTGCGGGTGTGTTCCATTGTTCAAACTAGCACAAAGGAAAAACAAAAAATAAGAACGGGTATGCGAATGAGCAATGCTCAACGTGAATGCAGGTTCGGTGCGAGTGCGAGCTGTGGGTGCAATGCGGATGCGGGTGCGGATGCGGGTGCGTATGCGGGTGTATTGTAGGATCAAGCCTGGTATGTTTGTTATCTACCTAGAGGGGGAGGTAGAATCAGATAGTCAAACACCAGCGAAGATACGGTTATCAGGCAAATGGCACCACTCGTGCCTGTATGACTGAGACAGAACTACAAAGGTGGACGGAAAGGGGAAGGAGAGGGATGTGGAGGAGATGGACATGACTGCTTGATTGTCTGGCGGGATATTTGGGTATTCGTGCTTGATTGTTCTCATGGGACATTGGGCTCTCGCTTTGTGTTTCCTCCGCATCACCGAAGTAGTGGTATCTTTGTGTCTTTTTACAAGGGGTCGAATGTGTAGGTAGTTGCACAGGTGCCTGTCTCCGGGCCATAAGGACTTCGGTCCAGGGACCCTGCCATGGCGAACAGCTGCAAGCGGGGTTACGTGAAATAAAAAAAAAAAAAAAAAAAAAAAAAGCCTGGTATGTATTCTGCAACACAGTTCTCCGGTCGAAGGGACCAATGTAAGAGAGCGATAGTGTCTACTATCCTCAGAGTGACCGGAAAATTGAGAACTGGCGGAATACACACACAAGGTTTACAGTATCTCACATGTTGAATAGCGAATGCGGACCGTGGATGTGAAGTGTAGTATTGCAGGTGTGCCGAAAAAGATTGCTTGTCCTAATTATAGAACAAACATGCACTTTTATCTACATATTAACAAAGAAAGCAAAGAAAGTAATAACTCGAGTCACAAAGAAAGAATCTATGTCAAAGAATTCCAATAATGAAAGAAGTCCAATTAACCATTGAAGAATAATCAAAGAAGCCATAGAAAGATCCATCCTGTATGCCAGCCCTGGTATCACAAGACTTGGCCTATTCCGGTGCAACACCAATTCTTTCAGCTTCCCCACACCGTGTATTGATATGTGCCGCTGTAAGGAATGGATCGAGGCGGCAGACAAGTGAATAAGTTTTTTTTTTTTTTAAATCATTACTCGTATAAGGTGCTGGTCATCAATAAGGGACCCCTGACAACCAAAATTACGGACTTGAACTTGAAGTATAATTTCACTACCCAACCACATCTGAGTAGAAATTAAACATCGTAATTATATCCTATTTTGTCTGTTCTACAATCCTTCGATGTCTGAATTAAAAAATATTCAGAGAGTGTAGAGAAATTTTAGATTGAAAAGTTTCAATTTTGTATGAGGAGCATCTCAAATTTTACATGCCAAGATAGCTGACTATAGAATTAGTACTAGTTTAAAAGAAAATATTACTATATATAGCAATAATCTATCTAATTTTTTAATGACTTTTATATATATGTTCAATAAACTCTTTTATATCATATATATAACTCTTTTAATAGGCCTTTATACTATTACGGCTAAGGTGAGACTTACCTGACAAGAGGAACACTTACCCTGAACTCTTAGTAAGACCAATGCTACTAGACCAGACTAATCACCCCTTAGGCTTAGTAGAAGATCTTTGTCTTCAAATAGAGTAGTACTAAGGAAGTGTATATCATTGTTGATTATAAGATCTTTATGTCTAGTACTCAGTTTATGAAGCTAATATGCACATATGCCTTAGTATATATTATTATCTTACATCTGTACTACTTTGCATTTTTTTTTTTTTTTTTTTTTTTTTTAAATCACATAACCCCGCTTGTAGCACTAAGCCATAGCAGGGTCCCTGGGCAAGCCCTCATAGCCCGGAGACAGGCTAAACTAACTCTCTACATACATGGCCCCCACGCGCCGTCGCCCCCGCTCTCCTAGCTTCTAGAACTTGACCCCAGCGAAGAAATTCTCTAAAACGTCATACTCCTCCCCATTCTCCGCCTTTCTTTTCCAATCCTTTCCCATGTCGCTCCACCTCTCAAAACCTTCTGGGCGGTTCTTCTGACTTCTGCATCGGAAAGCGAGGTGCTCCCCGGTTTGCACCTCCCCGCACCTGCACTTATCCGACTCAGCTGCCCCTATCCTCTTCAACCACACCGCACACCTCCCTCTCTCCAGGCGCAAGGCAGTGAAATTGGATACTACTATCCTATTCCACTCCATGACCTTTCCTCCTCCAAAGCCGTCCACTTCTCTCTTCTCCTTCCTCCACGCCTTCACCCTCTGGCGCACCCCACTTCCGGTGGCCACCTCCTTCCCCTGCATCACCGTCCCCTTCTTCGCCCACTCATCCGCCTTCTCATTTCCTGCGATTCCGATGTGAGCCTTGACCCACATCAGCTTCGCATCCCCTCCCTTCTTCTTCCTCCTCGCTACGGCATCCACCACTCTCCTCACATCCTCGGTTTTCCCCTTTCCCTCCCTGCCTGCCTTCTGGATCGCCATGACGGCAGCCTCAGAATCTAAACAGATCAGTACAGGGACCTCCTCCTCCACACTCTCCAGCGCCTTTCTCACTCCTCTCACCTCCCCATCGAACACCGTCGCCGTTCTCCCCACCACCTCCGCCACGGCTGCCGACCTCCCCCACACCCCTGCTCTCACCTTGCTGTCCTCGATCTTGCTGCCGTCGGAGAAAAGGACTGCCCTTTTTCTTCCGGGTACTACTTTGCATGTTTCTTTATTACGTTTATTGGTATTGATAAGGGACTGTCATTTCTTTATTTGCTTGCCTAGTCATATATGATACGCTTAGCCTATTTAAGTACAGGCAATAGTATAGTTAAAGAATCAAGACACAAGCAGTGTTTTAGTTCTCTATTACTCTGATGTAAGGGCGATGCTGGGATCCGTAGGCGAAGGCACGATCGCGGGTGCTACGAGACAGCAGGGACAGAGAGGGACAAGGTAGAAGAGAGAATGAGCGTACGTTGACCAGTGGAGACTACATACAGGCGGGTAGGAGAGGTATATATAGACGAGAGAGAGTGAACAGAAGTAGCAGGTACGAGTATTGCATGAACTTGGACATGACGACATAGAAGAAGACAGATGGAAATAGAAACATACATGACGACATAGAAGAAATGCTGTAGAATGATGTAGAATGATGTAGAGCTATGGCGGCGGTTCGAGAGCATTCTGTGGTTCGGGTCGATCACTGCATGGTGGTTACCAAGAACTAATCCCTGTTATTTCCTACCGTATTAACTCACTTAAGAGGTAAAATACAAACGCGCGCTTTGGTGGTCTTGGCAAGCCTCTTAGCACCAGTGCGCGTGTATTAGGCACGGGCACGCCGAATTACCGCGATGCTAACCTCAACAGCACGGAGACTGATAGTGACGTAACTCCCAAAAAAAGAAAAAAGAAAAAAAAAATACCAATATTGTACCAAAGCGCGCGCTAGTGCGATCAATAGCGCCCGAAGTTCTGCCAAGACCACACTAGCGCGCGTTTGTGTTTTACCTCTTAAGTGAGTTAATACGGTATTGCGGCATGACATCTGAAACCTATTATTTCCTCTTTTTTTTTTTTTTTTTTATTTCATTAATCGCATGCCGCCCTATGGGCTATGGCGATGTTTAAGTACATAAAGGAGGAAAGTAGAAAATGTATGTAGAAGCCCTTACTACTCCCAAAACCTCTCGGGACAGGCACTTTCTGCCTGTACGCACACTGGCCGTTTTTCTCACTTATGATCGCCTGGTCTCAGCCTGGGCCTCAGCTTGAGTCCGAGCTGGCCATGGAATTGCCCAAGATGCCGGTAGCCTCCGCTTGTCTGAGAGTGCTTTCACTTGATCTGCCGGTAGCTTCCGCTTGATCTGAGAGTACGTCCCGCTTGGTCTGAGAGTTCAACGTCCCGCTTGGTCCGAGAGTACAACATCCCGCTCGGTCTGAGGGTACAATGTCCCGCTCGGTCTGAGGGTAGGTTCAGCTTGATCTAAGCTTATCCTGAAGGCATTCTTATGACTGGCCTAATATAGTAAATATTGCAACTGTAGTGGCTATAAATGGACATGTTGTTGTCGGCAATCAAGTAGATATCATTCAGCACTTTCACTGATAAACACGCTCCGAATTCATTACCTGCTATCTGCTACCTATACTAAGTCCTTTTCTGCTATTCTATATATATCCAGTGTATAATATGTCTCTAAGTCCTAATATGGCTACGCAGCAGGGTTGGGTGCCGCATCCTGATCTTCCACCAAGCCTTCGCCCAGCAGTTCAAAGTTACGTAGATGCTATCCCAGCTTATGAGAGACTTCCGCCCCTTGCAGATGAGCGATTTGCAGACCCAGATAGTGCTTATGACCGAATTCAAAATGCAGCTTTCTGTGCTGGGTTTGCAATTGCAAAGCAATGTGGGTCATTGAAACAGGGACGAGTGAGATTTTGGTGTGTACACTCAGGAATGGCACGCAATACCCATAAGATTACCGAAGATAGTAGAAAAAGGGAAACAAATAGCTTGAAAAAGGATTGTCCATATCGGATCTATGTCTCATTGAGGTCCATTCGAAATCCAAATCAGGCTGATGCCAGTGGATCCGAGTCAGAAACAGCATGGCAGGTTGGTATAACTCATAATGGTCATAACCATCCTATGGAATCAAATCCACTTGTATATCAGATTCACGAAAAGCGCCATCCAGACTATATTCACCTTCAGGCTCAAGCGCGCGCTTTACGAACTGCACATGTTTCCTACAACACTTCACTTCGTGTAATGAGCCAGAATCAAGAAACATTGCGCTTACGTCCAAGTACATTTTACAATACCGTGAGATCGAATCCTTCTATGAATACACCAGGCCAAGTTCTTGAAAATATTCGCAAAGGTCTTACAGCAGCTGGATTCATATACCGATCACGATATTCCTATACCTATCGCCATGGAAATCCAATTCCAGAGTCTAAACAGCTTGAGCAACTCTTCTTTTGTACGCCAGATCAAATCTACTTGGCACAGCGATTTGTTTCCGATTTCTGTATGCAAATTGATGCAACATTCTCTACAAATATTCTCCAAATGCCACTCTCTTCATGTATTTTTTTTTTTTTTTTTTTTATGTCATTACTCGCAGGCCGCCCAACGGGCTCTTGACATTTCCATTTGCACTAAGCTTCATACGTTCAGAAAGCCAAGAGGCATTTGATTTGATTTTTACTTGTTTGGGAGAGTTGATTTGGTCAGATACATCAGAGTTTCTATTTCCGAACATTGTTCTTGCAGATCAAGCACAAGGTTTGATTGCATGCCTTGCTAATAGCAGTAATGCTATGACCTCGGTAGTTCAACATCAATTGTGCGAGTGGCATGCAGCTGAAAACATCAAAGCACGACTTACCAACTCTGGCCATTATGACAAACTGAAGCGGAATGAGCTTGCAGGGTATGTTTGGCGATACATCAAATCCTCAACACCTGAGCAGTTAGAGGATAATCGGAATGCACTTAAAGCACAGCTTCATGATACTGAAGTTATGTATTTAGAGAATAATTGGTTTTGTAAAGAGAACCAATTTATTCGTCTATATACTTATAGGCTGTCAAATTTAGGATGTTATTCAACACAGCGGACCGAAAGCTATCACCGGCCTCTCAAAGCAGCATTGAGTCCACAATCATCACTGCAAGATGCAGTTGCAGCCCTAACAGATCATATTCGGACTCTTACTTTTCGGGTAGCTGAATCAGAGGCTGATAGTCGTACTAAAATTCCTATTAGCCTCCCTAATTCCTTACATAGCCTTTGTGGTGTTATCACACATTATGCTCTCAATTTTATGCGAACTGAGTGGCTAAAGGCATGTACCGCTACATTACAAGAGGAGGACTGTCAATGTACAATACGAAATCAATTTCAGCTTCCATGTTATCATGAGCTTAAGCCTTCTGTCTCTACTTCCAATATTCCACTATCCTTAATTCATTCTCGTTGGTACCTCAATTCCTCTCAACCTTCACCAGCTGGGTCTAGTGCTACTCCCGGACCCAGTCTTCCAACACATGCCAGAACCCTGCAACCAACCTTGATTGAGACAACAGTAAAGCTAGAGGAGTTTCACGCTCAGCTACCAGTTGAGCAGGCTCAACGATTTGCTTCCTTTCAAGCTCGTCAGGCTGCACAACTTATCCGTCAATTTCAAAGTCGACACGAAATTGAAGAACGAATTCCTGAAGTTCTTCCTCCTACACCTACTCCAAGGGCACAAACTTTAAAGCGGCTACGGCAACAAACTGCCAATGAACTCGCAGAAAACCGTCAGAGGCAACGAATCGCTAGGGCTGTACATCTCGAGTCTGGGGCGGCAGCCAGGGCTGGGGTGGCAGCCGGGGCTGGGGTGGCAGCTGGGGCTGGGGCGGCAGCTGGGGCTGGGGCGGCATTACGTGGATCTGGATCTAGACGTGGAAAAAGACAGGGACATGCACGTGGCAGGGCACCATCACCAGGGCTTAATGAAACACAAGATCTTATTGTTGTAGCTAGATAGTTCAGCCCTCGTACAGTAGCTTTGTATTTTAGCTCAATATATTATTAGTTATATTCTCAGACCGAGCGGGATGTTGTACTCTCAGACCAAGCGGGATGTACTCTCAGATCAAGCGGAAGCTACCGGCAGATCAAGTGAAAGCACTCTCAGAAAAGCGGAGGCTACCGGCATCTTGGGGCAATTCCATGGCCAGCTCGGACTCAAGCTGAGGCCCGGGCTGAGACCAGGCGATCATAAGTGAGAAAAACGGCCAGTGTGCGTACAGGCAGAAAGTGCCTGCCCCGAGAGGTTTTGATGCATGGAGCAAACTACAAACGGCATGGGTACAAACACGGATTCCCGTTTGCATATGACGCTTTCATGAAGTTTGTTATCGCCATAGCCCTTAGGGCGGCATGCGATTAATGAAAGAAAAAAAAAAAAAAAAAAAAATGAAGTTTGTTAGTGTTCTAAGGGGACTTTTTGAGAGGCCTTTTTTTTGTAACTAGAACAACAACCTCAGCGAATGCCAGATCTGTGATTCCTGTGCCTCAGTGTTACCGTGTTCTTCTGTGTTTCCTACCATAGTCTCTTGAGCCGCTCAACCCTTGTTTACGCCGTTTTTAGTGGTGGCAAGGCTAACCTCTCGCATGTGGCAGCATCCGCTCAGCATAGCATGCACATTCGACGTAGTACAGCAGCATTCGCGCAGCATGGCAATATACACGTAGCATGGCAATATTCACGCAGCATGACAGCAAGGTGAGTTGTGGTATCGTGCTCATCGCGTCGTAGCAAGGCTAACCTCTCATGTATGGCAGCATTCATACAGTATGGTAGCATACACACAGCATGGCAGTATTTACGCACCATGGTAGCATTCACGCAGCATGGCAGCAAGGTGAGTTGTGGTATCATGCTCATCACGTCGTGGTAAGGCTAACCTCTCGTGTGTGACAGCATTCACGTAGCATGGCAGAATTCACGCAGCATGGCAGCATTCACGCAGCATGGTAGTGTCGGAACACATCCGTTGCCACCTGTTACTATTATTATTTATCTCTGTTATTTTGTCGTTCCACTCATGCATTTAACCTCGCTATTGGATTATGTATGAATACGCCACAACGCCAGCTTTTATGTGGCTTACGCCACGGCGTTCTCTTTGCAAGCCACGCATCCCGTGCCTTTCTCACCTTTCCTGATATGATATCTTCCCTGATAATTTCCTATTCAGTCATGGTTCACAAGTCACGTTATGCTATGCTTTCTCATGTATATAAACCTGCTGTTCTTGCGACTCTACGTTCAATAGACTCAACGGTATCTCTATACTTCTATAGGCCTCACCGTGACAAAGCAGCCCTCGCAGACCCTCCCGCTCGTATAGGTAGCATTTACATAGCATGGCAGCATTCACGCAGCATGGCAGCATTTATGTAGCATAGTAACATTCGCGTGTTATAGTAGCATATGCGTAGGATGCATAACAGCATTGACGTACAGTAGTATAGCAGGCCCTTCAGTGTAGAAGCCTTTGATACTTTAGCATGTATATAGAATGAATATACTATTTTGATAAGTGGATACATTAGATATGGATGTAGACATATAGAAGGCACTGCCTCTCAACTATACAGGATTACAATTGTGTCCTGACTATACAGCTATGTAATTGCATCCTGACCATACAGCTGCGCAATTGCGTCCTGACCGTGCAGCTGTGCAATTGCCTCCTGACAGTATAGCAATACAATGGTGTCCTGACAGTCACCAATGAATCCAACAGGCCAGGCCAGGCCAGGCCAACCGGAGGCCTGGACTGGCCTGGACCGTGAAATTCTGGCCTGGCCTGGCCTGAACAATCAGGCCAGGCCGTGAGGGCCGCCTGGACCGGCCCAGGCGGCCTGAAACAATCAGGCCAATCAGGCCGGTCCAGGCCATTCAGGCCGGTCCAGGCCATTAGTGAGCGGCACGAGCTAGCTCGAGCCGAGCTGGAGGGTGAGCTCGAGCCAGCTCGTGAGTAAGTGAGCTCGGCTCGAGCTGGCTCGAGCTGGCGTGGCA
Organism: Kalaharituber pfeilii; assembly: GCA_015179045.1. Taxonomy (NCBI): domain Eukaryota; kingdom Fungi; phylum Ascomycota; class Pezizomycetes; order Pezizales; family Pezizaceae; genus Kalaharituber; species Kalaharituber pfeilii. Next base: position 801,772 of record WHUZ01000004.1, read on the forward strand.
TGAGCTCGAGCCTGGATTGATTATATACATAATATTGACAAACTAAACTAAACTAAGCTAAATTTTCATCTTTCTCACTACTATCAGCTAAATTGTGCATTTCGAAGTTGTTGGTAGGTCAGAATGAGCTCCAAGTCTCTAATTTTTACTATATTAGGCATTTACAGTTTATGAAACCTTGCACTGGCTAAGCATTTTAGCGAGCTGTCAAGAAAAACACAAGCATGATCTTGGCTCGTTTGAGCTCGAGCTGGCTCGAGCTGGCTCGGCTCGTGCCGCTCACTACAGGCCATTCAGGCCGGTCCAGGCCAATCAAGCCGGTCCAGGCCATTCAGGCCGGTCCAGGCCAATCAGGCCGGTCCAGACCATTCAGGCTGGCCCAGGCCATTCAGGCTGGCCCAGACCAACCAGGCCGGTCCAGACCAACCAGACCGGTCCAGACCATTCAGGCTGGCCCAGGCCAATCAGGCCGGTCCAGACCAACCAGGCCGGTCCAGACCATTCAGGCTGGCCCAGGCCAATCAGGCCGGTCCAGACCAACCAGGCCGGTCCAGACCATTCAGGCTGGCCCAGACCAACCAGGCCGGTCCAGACCAACAGGCCGGTCCAGACCATTCAGGCCGGTCCAGGCCATTCAGGCCAGTCCAGGCCGACCAGGCCATTTACGTAAATTCAAGCGATTTTGGAATTTAACCCAGGTGAATTAGATTCTAATAGTCCTGGATATTTCCACTATCAGTAATTGACAGTGTGGGGACGCTGACATAATGAGGATGTGCGCATGAGAGGGAAGCTTGGCATGCGGTGGCACGTGATGGGATGTATGGGTTATATATTTGTATGGTTACGGAGCGTTAGCTAGAAATCATCAATCAATCAAGCAATCTTCTCTCGCACCCGCTCGCACTATCAGTTGTACGTTCGTTCCGCCAGCTCTCACTCTCCCGGTCTCTCACAGGCGGTAGTGATCTATACTATCTGTCCTCTTACATTGGTCCCTTCGACCGGAGAGCTGTGGCTGTAGAACGACTGCAACTTGATACTGCAATCGCAATCGCATCATGACTTTGATTTAGACCTTAGGTCGCAATCCGCGCAAATTGGGTATATCGCAAAACACTCGCAACGCACTCGCACTCGCACTCGCACTGGCACTGGCATAGGCACACGCATCTGGCATCTCGCACACGCAAACAGCACACACGCAAGCAGCACACACGCAAACAGCACCTACGCAAAAAGCACCTGCGCACTCGCATATACGCACTTAGACATACCGCACCACGCACACCGCACCTGCAAGACCTCAACTCACTCCGGAGGTGGGAGAGGCCTTAGACCCTGAAAAACGCCACACGAGATAGCACAAAAAGCATAGAATAGTATCGAAGCAAGTATTCCTTTTGTCAGCACTATTTATCAGCGTGATTTATCAGCGTGATTAGGAATATCATACAGCACCGCAACAAAAATTAGTCACGATTTGTTAGTAATGGAGCGAACATTGATGGCGGAGGTTCTGAGTGGACGCTTTGACGTTGTGTTGACTTTAGTGGTCGCCCTGCCATGGCGAACAGCTACAAGCGGGGTCACGTGAAATAAAAAAAAAAAAAAAAAAAAGACTTTAGTGGTCGCTACCATTCTCAGCCACTTTGCCACATTTCCTAATTTGGTAGTCATTACCGTTCTTGGCCTGTGTGTGGCAACAAACCGCACAGCAACCGGATCAGGTGGTAGAAGATCAGATGATAGAAGATCAGGTGGAGGCAATGGTAGGCTTGGTGTCGAATATGTTGAATATGCTGAGTCTGCGAAAGATATAAGGAAGCCAGGAAGGACGCATCGAGAGAGGGAGGCACGCATACCTTCATCGGCACGCACATCCGCACGCACATCTTCCTCCGCACCGCACAATCAGCACAATCGCACCTCGCAACCGCACCCTCCGCTCGCACCGCTCTCTGCTTCATCTCTTGCTTGTAACCGCACCCGCACTCGCACAGGCACTCGCACCCGCACACGCACTTGCGCACGCACCTTACCTTGCACACGCACCTTACCTTGCACACGCACCTTACCTTGCACACGCACCTTTCCTCGCAACCACATCTCGCACCGCATCTGTACCTGTTCAGCACTCTCCGAATCGAAAGCAACCATGCCAGAAGGAAGTGTCGCCGCATCCGGATCTTCTTCATCCGCTGGTTCTTCATCTGCTGGTTCGAATGCCGGTGTTTCCACGAGTACCTCAGCATCTGTGCCTATCTCATCCCTCTGTTATTTCCCACTACCGCATCAACCAGGTGCACCAAATTTTGAGGGGAAGGACATATCACGATTTATTGCTATATGGGAAGATTTGACAGCAGGGTGGGAGGACGAGAAACGAATTAGAAAACTCCCCTTCTATTGTGATGAGGATACGGGCACTCATGTTAAACAAATCATTAACTTCAAGACTGTGACAACATGGGATACATTCAAAAAGGAACTGCTGGAAGAGTTTAAGGATTATGACGAAGAGCAACGAAGGAATACCGAGGCTTACCTGCGTTCCATGATTCGCACTATTCGGAACATGTCGGACCCTACTCCCATTCAAATGAGATCCTTTATTTTCAACTTTTCGGAAAGGTCAGATTATTTAGTCAGCACTGGGGCTATTAGTGAACATACCCGAGTTCTTCTTTTCCTTCAGGCGTTCACAGAAAAGGTAGGCGACATGCTGTGCAAGGAATGCTCGATTGAGTTGGAGAAACCGTCGACGACACGAACGATTTGGGCGGACCTGAAGAAGGAGGCGTTAAAAATATGCACCAAACAAAACCTGCAAATGTGGAGGTTACCAAAGGTTATCCAAATGGTTGATAAAGACATGGATGTGAAGGAAGCAACGCCGTTTAAGCCAATAGCAGAGAAGCCATCTCCGAATCCCGAGCCTCCAGCATCGAAGGGAAAAGTTGACGTAGACGAACTCGCCGACATGATGAAGGAGCTGAAGTTGTATCATATCGAAATGCAGCGGACGCGACAAAATCAGCAAGGACCATCGAGACCATACTATTCACCTAATCAATATGGCAACCGAGAATATCCACCAAGTGCAAACCGTGTCAACATTAGGGGGTGCTATTGGGACGGTGGACCGCATGGTAGGGACTCTTGTGAAGGATTAAGGAAGGCAATTGAAAGAGGAGATGTACATCGACGTGGTCCAGTGCTGTATCTAGGGCAGGAGGGGGTAGGGGACCCAGTGCGTGTACCTATCCCAGTTGAGGTTGATGGAAAGATTGAATGGCAGCAGGACTGGGTGGCTGCGCAACTAAGGAAGAAGGAGTCGGAGATGCCTAAAGCGAATTGTATTACCATCGAGGACTGTTTGCCCAAATCAGCATCAGAGTTCATCAACGGCGAGCCAGTTGTATACGTCGCAACGGAGAAATCGAGATTAGAAGCAGAGGTAGAGGAGAAGAGTGGGCGGCGACTAGACGATGATGGCGACAGAACGAGGAAACGGCAGAAGAGTGGTTCAACAATCCGAGTGATGCAGCGACCCGCTGGCATGGATAAAGGTAAAGAAAAAGATACTGTCATACAGGACGTAGGACCAAGCAGTGCTGGACCAAACAAGGAAGTAACAAAGCGGCAGAAGCAAGAGAAGCTATGGACCTCGCTTCGAGAATCAGCAAACCTCCTTGAGTTAAGCAACAAGGTCCTCGACTCACCAATTCCGGGATTAACAGTGCGCGAGGTCTTATCGCTATCTCCGGATCTCATTCAGCAATGGTTCGGTATCAAGAGGGTTCCACCGCTTAACAAGGATAAAGATGGGAAGGAGGGGGTTGATGCGCATATTAACGCACTGCGGTGGTCAGAAGCTCTGCGGAATCTGTATGCATGCGCATCACCACGTTGCAAGGGCCGGATCGAGGGACAGACGTTTGATATGTTGATCGATTGTGGAGCTGAGCTGTGTCTAATGTCGAGGTCAGTATACGAAGAGTTGGACAACTTACCTATAGATCTCGAAGCGGAATGGACGGTGGGGTCGGCAAATTCGCAGCGGTCGATGATATATGGTATATGCCACGATGTGCCGGTTAACGTGGGAGGGATTGTCGCCAGCTGCAATTTCTTCGTCATGGAGGGTCTTTCGCAGGACGTCATCTTGGGGAGACCGTGGGAACGAAAGGTACGCGCGAAGCATGACAATCGAGATGACGGAAGCTGTTACACGACCATATATGATGCCGACGGAAACTCTGCAACGTTCTGCTCCGTGCCCCCAAATCACAGCCGCAACCGCAGCAGAGCAAGGCTACCAAGGCAACCAGGATTAGGATCGGGATCAGGTTCGGGAATGGTATCGGGAAAAGGACCGCGTCAGTAGTGGGCCCGGGAACAGCTGACGTCGCATTGATCCGGGGGATAGAAAGGCATAGGGATGACTGGGGGGAAATATACGGGTTAGCATTCGAGGGTAGCAAGGCAAGAGTGATATGCATGGAGAGGTTGGAGATGTTGGAAGGGAGGGGGTTCGGAAGCGGTAGCAGGAGCGGTAGCAGGAGCGGTAGTAGGAGCGGTGGTAGGAGCGGAGGGGGAGGCGGGAGCGCGCTGACCTTATATAAGCGGAAAAAGGATAAGGTTCGGCCGGTTAATAGACCGCATGAAGGGGGGTTAAAGCCGGGAGGTGAGGAGGATTGGAAGGACCGGCTGATCAGTAAAGAGAAGAGACCGGGTACGAGCACGGAAGCTGTGCGCGAGGAGGAGTCGAAATATTCGCAATGGATCACGCCAAAATTCTCGTCAATACGCAGAGGGACACGGCTTACTCCGGAACGGGTAGCGCGATTAAAGATAGGTGAGGGGCTGACCGCGGCGGAATTGGATGTCCTAATGGAAGTGCTATACAACCGTGAGGCCGCGTTCGCATTCGATTTCACGGAAAAGGGTAGATTCATCGACGAGATCGAGCCGCCACATGTCATTCCGACCGTGCAGCATACTCCGTGGCAGGTACCAGGGTTCCGGGTTCCCAAAGCTCTTGAGGCAGAGGTTGTGCGAATCGTGAAGCAAAAGCTCGATTGTGGTGCATTGGAGCGTAGTTTTGGCCCATATCGCAATCCATGGTTTCTGGTCCCGAAGAAAAGTGGTCAGTACCGACTCATCAATGCGGCGCAACGCTTGAATGCAGTGACGATTAAGGACGCAAGTTTACCACCTTCCGCCGATGAGTTCAGCGAAGAGTTCGCAGGGTACCCGCTCATTTCACTCCTCGACCTGTTCTCTGGCTACGATCAGTGTACTCTCGCACCGGAATCCAGGGACATGACGGCATTCATGACACCATTCGGCCTACTGCGCATGACCACGCTCCCACAGGGTTACACCAATGGCGTGCAATTATTCGATCGTGTTATTCGCAAGGCGCTAAAAGACCAGATCGCAGCCGGGAGGGGAAAACCTTTCATCGATGACGTCGTGGCTAGACCGCGTACCCGCAGTTGGTTTTTGGATCCAGAGAGTGGGAAGCCTATAGAGGTTGCGCCGGGGGTGCGGAAATTTGTTCTGGAAGCCATCATCTCGCTAGACCTCGTCCTGGCAGACATCGAGCGCGCAGGGGGCACAATCTCAGGTGAAAAGAGCGAGTTCCTGAAATCAGTCGTCAAATTAGTAGCATACATGACAGGAGCAAATGGTCGCACACCTGAGGAGATGAAGGTGAGGAAAATCGTGAACTGGGCACCTTGTCAGAACACCACAGATGCAAAGGCTTTCATCGGGCTCTGCGTGTACTATAGAATCTGGGTCAAGGACTTCGCTGCCATTGCTGAACCAATCTTCCGCACGTTCAAAAAGGGAGGCTTCGTATGGGGGGTCGAACAGCAAGAGGCCATGGATAAGCTCAAAAAGGCACTGACATCCGCGCCCGCATTGAAGCCGATCGATTATGAAAGCTCGGGAAGGATCGTTCTGTCCGTGGATTCGTCACTCCTCGGCTGGGGTGCGATATTGCAGCAGGAAGAGGAGTGTTCCGAAGGCAAATGCAGCACTAAGCGACATCCCGCACGGTACGAGAGTGGACTCTGGACACCAGCAGAGAAGAAATACGACTCTGGAAAGCTCGAATGCAGGGGGTTGTTGAAAGCGCTCAAGAGGTTTCGTTTTTACCTCTACGGCGTGAGGTTCCTCGTTGAAATTGATGCCAAAACGCTAGTACACCAGCTCAATCAGCCAGCGTCGGATTTACCAGGCTCGGTGGTCAATAGGTGGCTCGCATGGATACGACTCTTCGCATTCGATATTAAGCATGTCGCGGGCAAAAAGCACGGTGGACCGGACGCATTGTCAAGACGCGGAAGGGGGGTCGGCTCAGATTCAGAGGATAGCGATCCGGAGGACCTGGAAGACGCGATGGATGCGGACCTGTCAGCACTTGCATGGGAGGTAGGAGGGGTCAATAACGTGGAAGGGGTTAATGAAGGTATGCCTGAAGAGCTCCGCAAGGTTGCACGATACCTGGTTACCATGGAAAGGCCTCCCGAGATGACAGACAAGCAATTCCATTCGTTCTGGAGATTCGCACTCCACTTCCTGGTAGCAGAGGGTAAGCTGTTCCGCCGTTCGCGAATTAACATGCCGCCGAAGAGGGTCGTCTGGGGGAACGAGAAGCTCGAGATAATCCGACAACTGCATGACGAAAGCGGGCACCGTGGCATCAAGGGCACCTATGACAAGATTGCACTGCGGTATTGGTGGAAGGGTCTTTATCGAGATGTCGAGCAGTACGTCAGGAGTTGCGAACCGTGCCAGAAGAGAGCGCCAGGAAGGGTTACCGAAGAGCTGCATCCCACATTGTATAGCGCACTATGGAGGAAGGTTGGTCTCGACGTGGTGCATATGCCAAAGGACGAGGGGTTCAGCTATTTCGTAGCTATGCGGGATGATTTCTCCGGATGGGTGGAAGCGAAGCCACTGCGCAAGGCGAACTCCAGGGCCATCGCAACATTTATTTATGAGTGGATATCTCGATTCGGCGTTCCCGGAAGGATAGTATGCGACAACGGGCCGGAAAACCAAGCTCTCACGCAGGAGTTAATGGCCAGGTATGGTATCCAGAACGTCAGGATTGCCACATATCACCCGCAGTCGAATGGTCTCGTGGAACGTGGACACCAGCAGATCGTAGATGCGCTCGCAAAGCTCGGAGGGAATAAGGGAAACAAGTGGGTAAAGCGACTTCCGGCAGTTCTCTGGGCGGATCGTGTCACCACTCGCGCATCGACCGGATTTCCGCCATATAAGCTCGTGTTTGGCCAGGATTGTGTGCTCCCAGTGGAAATATCCGCCGCATCGTGGGCCATGGTGGAGTGGGAGAAGGTGCAATCGAGGGAACAATTGCTTGCAGCGAGGGCACGGCAGCTCGAGAGGCGAGAGGAGGATCTCAAAGCGGCAGCAGAGCACCTGAAGACAAGCCGGATGGACAATAAGCGATACTTCGATGCCAACCGCAGGAAGCGAGCCGGAGGGGAAGAGCTGCAAATAGGTGATATGGTCCTGGTATACAATAGCCAGCTTGACAAGCAGTGGTCCAGGAAGCTCGATAACCGGTGGATGGGGCCCTATATCATCAGGGATATCAAGAGGGATAGGGGCACGTATTTGCTTGCAGAGCTCGATGGCACACCCATGGATAGCATCATTGCCGGTGACCGCATCAAGAGGTTCTTTCCGCGCCGGGGGGTAGACCGCGATGAGGACGATTCGGGGGAGGAGGAGGAGGAGTGAGCAGAAGTTGAGAGAAGGGGGGCCGAGCATTGGAAGAGTGGTAGGTATAGAATTTCCTTTGATTTCTTCGCTTTCATCTGTTTGTTTGCTGCTTGACTTGCTTGGTTCATCTGTCTGTTTGTTTGATTTGTTCGCTTCGCTTGGTATGTCGCGAGGGGGCCGCTTTTTTTGGAAGGGGGGTCGGAATGGTGGTAAATGCGGTCAATTTCCTTGCAGTTCTTTGTGTGTCGTCATTGTTCCTTGGTTTATACGTTGAATGCGATCAGGGCGGGAGAGGGTAAACGGTTGGTTCTGCGGATTTTGTGGATTTCATCGACTTCGTCATGTTTTTGTGCTTTTCCTATGCTTCTATGGTTTTGTTAGCTCTTTGTTCCGGAGGTCATTGGGGGAAGGATTACAGGGATACAACGCTTCTGGCGTCAACCGGGGGTATACGCAGCGATGTGGGGTGGTGCTCTATTTTTGCTGATTTCATTGATTTTTGCATGTCTTCTCATTATTCCGCACATTTTGCACGATTTGTCTTGTCTTGATGCTCTTTCCTGGTCGTTAAGGTGGAGGTTTGAGGGAGTGGTGCGGGGTGTTGCAGCATTGTGTGTCGCGATGGGGCCGCTCCTATGGGAAGGGGGTCGGATGTGGGGACGCTGACATAATGAGGATGTGCGCATAAGAGAGGGAAGCTTGGCATGCGGTGGCACGTGATGGGATGTATGGGTTATATATTTGTATGGTTACGGAGCGTTAGCTAGAAATCATCAATCAATCAAGCAATCTTCTCTCGCACCCGCTCGCACTATCAGTTGTACGTTCGTTCCGCCAGCTCTCACTCTCCCGGTCTCTCACAGGCGGTAGTGATCTATACTATCTGTCCTCTTACAACAGTTGCGCATCAGGTATCATCATCGAACAATTGAGTCCAGTCTGTTGTATTACCTGGAAGGTCCATCATTTCTAAAATATTTCTTAGTATATATACTTGAATACAAAGTGTGATACATACTTGACAAAAGTCGTAGACGGCTGCTGTTTAAAATTCTAGACATATGGGAGATTCTACTCATTTAATACTCAAACAATATGGTAAATGCTAGCCTTAGCTGTGGGGTGATTCGTTTAATTGGCCTGAACCGGCCTGAATGGCCTGGACCGGCCTGGTTGGCCTGGACTGGCCTGGTTGGCCTGGACTGGCCTGGTTGGCCTGGACTGGCCTGGTTGGCCTGATTCATGTGGATCAGGCCGGTCCAGGCCGGTCCAGGCCGGTCCAGGCCACTGAGAATACCGGCCTGGTCGGCCGGCCTGGCCTGTTGGATTCATTGCTGACAGTACAGTTCTACAATTGCGTTCTGACAGTACAGCAATGCAAATGTATCTCAAATGCATCCTGATATTGGAACGCTGGATATGTTTCTGGAAGTGGACAGCAAAGGTCTACATCCAAACACCGCATTTTAGCTCTAGCTTTCGAGTATTAAGAGCAGTAATATAGTACCTAGGCATAGCAGTCAGAGGGCTGCGCACCCCTAGTGGTAACTCTGCATCAGAACCGCTAGTATCATCTGATGCACAGGACGCAAAAAAATTTTCATTTCTGATGTAGATGTTATAGCTACAGAGGTGTGTATATGGTGGGCCGAAAGAACTATAGAAGCATATATGCTGTGGGTCGGAATAGCTATAGAGGTATATATGTTGCAGGCCAGAATGGCTTTGTCCATGCATACCCATTCATGCATTCCTCCGTTTCCGTTTATTCTATGCATCCATCCCTCTGTAACACCACGAGATGAGAATGATGCTATAACACACCTTGCTGCCATGCTACGCAAATGCTACTATATACGGTGTATCCTGCCATGCGAGAGGTTAGCCTTGCCACCACGTAATGAGCATGATACTACAACTCACCTTGCTGCTATGCTGCGTGAATCCTGCTATGCTGCGTGAATCCTGCCATGCTGCGTGAATCCTGCCATGCTGCGTGAATCCTGCCATGCTGCGTGAATACTGCCATGCTGCCACAGCATGAGAATGCTGCCATACTACGTGAATGCTGCCATATTTGAGAAGTTAAATTTACCACAAGCACGATAGGTATGATGCTAGGACTCACCTTGCTACCACGCTGCTATGGTACTCATGTGCTGCCATGCTGTTGAGCATCGGGCTGTTTACCTGCCATCCATGAGAAGTTAGCAATCAGTAGCGGCGCGTGAGCAAATGGACTCAGATACACTCATCTGCTAAACCCCTTTTTTGCTTTGGACAGTGATTTCTGTTATTCATTGCTGTTAGCCATGAAAAGAGATGAAAGGCTACCTGCTTATCTGTCATCCAGTCATTTCATTGTCAAGTAGTTTGCTGTTTTACAATACCTCTGTTGTAGCAGTAGGTGTTTTCATGAGCAAGAGACAGAAAGAGGGAGAAGATAATAGTGATACTAGAGGAGTCCCTCTGATTAGTGTTCGCATCGGTGTAAGCTGAGTCGGTGTAAGCCTTTAACAAAATTCCTCCGACCCTACTATAAACTCACTCAGGAACTGAGTAGTAGTTGTACATTATCACACCGACTCAGTCACGCCGCACATACAACCCGACCCGGCTCACTCGGCAGCCGAGTAGTAGTTGTACATTCTCACACTGACTCAGTTACACCGTTCATACTTACCGACTCAACCCGACTCAAACTCGACTCACTCAGGCGGGATGTGAATGCTAAATGCATTTATTGGCATTGTACATCAAATATGTATGTGGGCCGCCTGTATGCTACAAAACTCGATACCGACTCGACTCACACTCGGTGCGAAAACTCCTCGGCCTATACCGGCTCACTGCCGAGTAGTAGTTGTACATTATCACACCGACTCAGTCACGCCGTACATACAACTCATGGCACATGTCACCTGGCAGTCCTGGGAGGACCTAGAGGAGAAAGGATGGAAGCAAGAAGGCGTGGAAGGTGACCCGGTCGAGTACTGGTTTGCCTGCCTCGATCTGGGGTAGCCGGGGACCAGGGGACGGAGGGCACTGGGTGCTCAAGGGTGTATGTAGATTCCGTAGTTAGTTGTCTCAAACCTGGCCCGGGTATATGGGTCCCTGCCATAGGCTGGTAGCCTGTATGCGGGGTTACGTGAATAAAAAAAAAAAAAAAAAAAAAGACCACACCCGACACTTTGCACTACAGTGGCTAACGTACTACTGCTGATGATAAATCAGTTACTGTGCGCAAGCACAGCCCCCTTAGAGCCAAACCGCCGCCAAGAACATACTTGTAAGTGCTGCTTGGTTGCGCCCACCAGCAAATGACTATCATCAGCACATTTAGTAAAGAGTAAAGTAGATAAATGTCAATTGCTGCGCTTCTCGATTTCTACGGGTTAGCAAATTGAGACTTGTGATAATAACTTATATTAATATTATTATTGGCAGAAAAGCTCTGGGAAAAGTTATCAGATATGCTCCAGGTTATTTCTCTTGCTCTGAGCGGGGTTTCAGAGTGTCACCCTTACAGGCAGAGATATCCAGAATCCTCCGCCGTTTCAGGTGCTGTGCAATATTCCTGTTCCAGGAGGTGTGACAGGGATTGCGTTGACGCCAAGCGTCTGGATTTGGATTTGTTATATTGCCGTATAAGGTAGTCAATGTTGGAATATCGTGCTATGGCATCTATGGCATGCGAGGTATGGCATGCGAGCCATGAATGGCCTCGATGGTATGTACGGAATGCCTACAACCTCATGCTATCAAGGAGATCAGAAATTATAAGTTGTGTGCAACTCGTCGAATAGATAATTAATCATAACTTAACGCTATATTGAATCAGTCAATATACCCCCTGCAAATGCTCCTTTCGCGGCTGCAAGTATGTTCTTCAGCGAGTTTTATGTTCAAAATTAGTCATAAAAGCAATTCTAATAACTGTACTAATCAGGAGAATAGGAGTGATCATGAAGATAGAGATCGTACTATTGTAGTTACATAGGTAATTGAATAGATGGTGAGTGCCTTGCTGCTACATGGTTCTACGTAGCAACTCTTCCTACTACTACTATATCACGCCAAATTCTCTCAGGAACATCCCCATAGTCGTTCCTTTTCGATCTCGACTTCCGCCACTGATAGACCATGCTCCATGACAGTTGATATCTCCCATCATTACGTCCACTTCCTTTAGCTCCTCTGGAACACTCAACTGACATTGACGGGCTGAGGGAGACTCCTGCTACGCATCTCAACTTTCCAAGACGATATTACATCTCCTCGCTACTCACCACTCAGATTGCTAGGCCCTTCCTGCAGAGGACATAGTAGAAGCTAACAAATACGAAAACGGAAGTAACTGTTTACTCTTATCATGTAACTAAACCTCGCCATAGCCCATAGGGCGGCATGCGAGTAATGATATAAAAAAAAAAAAAAAAAAAAAAACGGAAGTAACTAGTGGTAGAATACAGTACACGGGAATCTTCTGCTAAGAAGTGATCAAGACCTTACTAAAACATAGTTAGTAGCTCGTTTTATGTTTTGAATATTTATTGTACGTTAGTAGTTCCCTGTGAAGCTTTTACAGATACAAACCTCGAACCTATGCTCTTACAGTCAAGCATCACCACCTCCGCCCTGTGTTCCTTCCCCTCCTCCTCTTCAGCTTTAGCCTTCTTGGCCATCTCTAGTTCCTGAACGATGCAATATCCGCAACGAGCAACTCCCTACCTCGCAACATTTTCTCAATACAACACCCCCGCCTCACTAGCATGAAGGACCTCTGCAATTGCAACATGCATCTGCAGTAGGTTTCATGCGGAAGACTGTAAAATGGAGAGTGATTCATGAGGCGGACTATGCCATCCCGGATGAGCGATGCATTATTTGCTCGGTAGACCTTGATATGAATCATATGATACCCGTAAATTTTCAGCGTTCCCAACGGGCCGGCGGCCTGGCCGGTTGGGAACACTGCACGTAATTCTCAACCTTATAGCTACATTGTCAAAAGACCACAGGATTGAAAACAATACTAGGAAAGTGTACGTACCGTTGGTCGAGGGGACATGTATTATGGCATTCAAGGTTACAAGGGTCTCATAGGAGAAATTGATTCTGAGTCGTGCGCTTGGAAACATCTGTATATCGCATCTCAGCCGATTGCGGTATTTTATTACTGGTCTACAGTCAGTATCGAGCCAAATGAATCACCATAATATTTGCGCCCAACATGAATGTATAGGCATTACCACTGTTTCAGAAAATTTCCCTGAGGAAAATGGGATAATTGGGCATGCTTCTGCGTCCTCTGTTTGTATTGCATCCCCCTCACTGTACGAGAGTTTCTCCGCTTCATAATTCATTGGTATCGTAAAACCCAGCAATGATGCAACAATTTTCAGCTCTTGAAGGTACACCTTTTTGTACCAGGCCTGATCTCTGCGCAAGGCCGACTCGATAAGCTCACTGGCTATCTCTTCAAATTGCCCGATCCAAATTGGGGCGATTTGCGTTGAGCGTTGACGCCAAGGACAATGTAGTTGCTGGAATGCTGTGACATGGGTGCTCATACGCCAGCATGGATGCGGACTTGATCCTCGGAATCAAAGCCAATGATATCCTCAGGTATTTTACAGATCCCATCTCTGGGCCAGCAAGTATTGGACAAAAGCTCACTATCCCTTTGGCTGTAAGTCGCAAGCGTCGGTTACACCGAGCTTACGATCTCGTCACAAGCAGTAACGCCGCTGGGAAGAGAAGCGGAAGTGCAGCGAGTGTTGGGAGAAGGCGCACCGCGAGCGATAGCCCACCTGCACTTGCGTTTTTTTAATTTTATTTTTTATTTCATTACTCGCATGCCGCCCCGAGGGCTATGGCGAGGTTACTTAGGTAAAAGAGGAAATACTAGGTACATAGTATGGGAAATAATCTTATGGTCTTCCTGCCCATATAAACATTTCTTGATAAGGTAGATTGGATTTAGCTTCTCGTGCCGGACGAGGAAGAAGGAGGAGCCTCCCGGGTATAAACCCAGAGCTGGAGACTCTACAGAGGAGAGGCCAAGCAACTCCGATTCTCAGTGGGAGCTTCAGGCGCGATGTGAACACTCCGCCAAGACATCTAGTGTTCACTCCGCCAACTGAACGCCTGGTCCGAAGCTTCTGTACCTTCGTAACCACTGGAGCAGTCTGGGACAGCTCGTAACCACTTTCCTATGATACCACTGAGTCCTACAGTAGCTCCCGTCCAGTACCCGTACAAGTACCAGCGGCTCATTCGGGGCTTGTAGGCGAATCCCAGCCAGTTCCTTTACTCGACTGCCCCCTCCGCTTGGCTATCCGGTCTTACCCCGGCTTTAGCTATAGTATTATCTTCTCCTAGACCAGCAGTCTTAGTAATAGTAAGGAATGCAAGCTCCAATTCCCACTGCCTCGCCTGCTCTCTCGTTTCCCTCTATCCCTATCCCTTTATTCATCAGGCTTCAAAGACAAGTTGCTACATTATTTATACCACAGAGAGAGTTAGTGAGCATTTGGGACAAGGTGGGGATGCAAATTAAATACGTGAGGGCTAGTTTGACTTAGCATTACTAATTTTACTGGTCAGTGCTAAAAAAAAATGAAGGCAAAGTCTGGAACGGAAGCTCCAATAAATTTAATCAGAGTTTTCCGTTCCAATTGGACCTGCTCTTTTTGACCCCACAGCCCTGCACTCCAATAACGTTTGGGTTAACAACAGCAAGGAGGCAATAGGACGCGTTGAACTGGGACATCTGTTGGACATAGCTCCATCTGTGAAGGCAAGTGGTATAGTTATAGAGGGCAAGTCAAAGAGGAATTTAAAGAAAGAAGGGAGAAAAGATCTACAAGATCCCCAGGTCATGGATACCCATGCCGTAGGCGTCGCGAATGCGACGAATGTGATACGGAACAGCGGCAAACCCTTTTATTTTTTTTTTTTATTTCACGTGACCCCGCTTGTAGCTGTTCGCCATGGCAGGGCCCCTGGGTCTAAACCCTCAAAGCCCGGAGGCAGGCTTAGCGGCAAACCCTTGGGAATGGTGATGGTGGGGCACCCAGATGCTATCTCTCAGCCAGAAGGGCGGCGGTCAACTTCTATACAGTTGGGATAGTATGGGGGACGACAGATAGGGACCACCAAATTTAAACCAGTCAAGATCCTCACTGATGGAGAAGCAGTAGGCGACCAGATGCCGGAGGCAGTGGAAAATAAGTTGAGCCTGGAGTATGCGAATGCCAACGATATTCTGATATGCACACCGCGACATGAGAATGAGAAGTGTATCTCGTTGCACCCACTTTGATATCGACACCGCCGGCATCCGAGCCACAGTGAAAGCGTATGTGGTAGATATTCCGCAATCATATATATATTGCTAGGGTAGCGATGGATGCAGCAAGTGCGTGCTCTGGGAGATTACGAGAATCATACCTATGCGATTTTTGACAAATACGGATGCCCGGCACAGCTGCCAGTTATCCTGCTGGAGGCCTCAGCTAAGCTACTTGAAGTTCTGCTAAACCGGCAATGATCAGAGACCTCGTTGTCCGTGGACGAGCTGGAGCAGCTACAGATGGGGCATGGCAACTTGAAGACACCCGAAAAGAGGGATTGCGTAAGCTGAAGAAGAAATAGAGAGTAAGAGTGATTGGGATGAGGACAGTGTAATGGAAATGCAATTGTGGGACAAGGGAACCCGGAGTGAGGTGAAGAGCATTTGATATCAACAAAAGAGAACGGATGGTAATGGCCCACCCGCAGGACTATCCGGAAGAGAGAGGCGGGAGAAATGGGGGGAAGAAAGAGGCAGTGTGGTGAAGACAACAGAGGTGTATGGTATATTTGAGGTGGGAAGTGTGGCGGAAGTGAGCTTTAGGAGGACAGCGGAAGTGGTGGAAGGGAGACGGGTTTTGGTGCAGAAACTGTCGAAGGAAATGTCGAGCTATGTGTTGTAAGGGAGGGAACTATTGGTTACTAGGTCATGTAGGGGAGCGCGCATGTACATGTGGTTTGAGGAAATGGGATGGTATCTGGTTGGAAGAGGCGAGAAAGTTCAAGAAGGCATATATGGGGACGGAAGGGCCCAGAAGGCGGAAGAAATATGCGGAGTCTATGCGGGACAGCAAGGTAATGAGGCCGGTGTGGAATGGGCACGTCCACTCGAGTGGGTCGATGATTTCTTAGATATGGTGGAACAGGAAGGATGCGGCGAGGGACCGGAGCTGGGGAGAAATAAGCCAGCAAATGCTGCAGACAAGAAAAAGAATAGGAGAAGAAAAAATAATACAAAAGAAGAAAATAATAAAGGGTAAAGGGGACGGGAGGAACGGAAGTGAGAGGAGTGGAGGCAGAGGATCAGGTGAAAAGAATGGAGGTATTGGTAGTGGGATGTGAAGAGCCTTTGGGTACTGCTTGTCTGGTTCCCAACTGAGCGCAGACCAGTGGATACCGGGACAAACGAACGTCACAGGAGGTGGTGAATGAATGGACCCAGGGTTGAGGTAGCCTCGTCCCCAGGCGGTTGTAGAAGCCTGAGATTAGCTAATCGGGTAATCACGTGAGTGCCAAGAACTGTAAATATGTCATTTAAATATACTGTACAACCGCCTGGAGGCATTCCCTCCAAAATTATCGAACCCTGCAAAGTCGAACCAACCCCTGCAAATACTCTCGCCCTATATACTATCGACTTGTCCGAATATGTTAGTGTAGTCTTTTTTCAATTCCAGTACCACGCATTGTGATTCTATTAGCCAATGTGGGTAGTATTTATACATGGTCAATAAGGTATACATTGAGAATCAAACTAATGCGGAGTGTGGGTGGCATCCGGAATGAGTTTCTCAGGGTGAAGCATATTATTTCCGAGAGTTTTATCATACTCTGGAGCTGAGTAGTTCTATACACCTATCTAGCAATAGCCTTGCCAAGTAGTATATGGCGGCAGAGTATAGCAGCACAACTTTCTACTGAGAGTCAAACTAATGCAGAGTGTAGCTGCCGGTAGCATCCGGAATGAGTTCCTCATGGTGAAGCATATGATTTCCGAGAGTTTTATCATACTCCGGAGCTGAGTAGTTCTATACAACTATCTGGCAATGGCTTCGCTCAGTGGTATACTAGTGGCAGTAGAGTATAGCAGTACTACTTTCCACTGAGAGTCAAACTAATGCGGAGTGTAGCTGGCGTCCGGAATGAGTTCCTTATGATGAAGAATACTATTTTTGAAATTTTTACTATACTCCGGAGCTAAGTAGTTCTATATAACTACTTAGTAATGGCCTTACTAATAAGTATAATAGTATCGGAGTAGATGATAGTAGCACTGAGAATCAAATTAGAGTAGAATATAATATAGCTGGCATCCGGAATTAGTTTCTCATAATAGAAAATATCATTTCTGAAAGTTTTGATTATAATCCAGAGGTGAGTAGTATAAAATATGTATATGTGACAAGCAATATACGACAAGCTGGAATGGTGTCATAGTTACATAAATAAGTGCTATATAAGCATTGCTAGTCAAGTGTCTGTTTGACCTAGTGGATAGTAACTTTCTGTATATTATTCTAAGAGTTATTAGATTCAATTCCAGTAAGTCCGACTCTTTTAGTCAGACTACGACTCTTTTAGGTCCAACTCTCTCTGTGTTGAAGTTTAGTCTAACTGGCTAGCTATAGGTAGCTAACCAGTTACTAGTTACTGCCTACCCACCTATATTAGCCCCATTCTCTAGTAATTAACTAGTTACCTAATTGTAGGGAACGAGGCTATACCTATAAGGAACAATTCCGGATAAAAGTTCCTATAATTAATTGGCTATGCAGAGGTAGTATAAGAACTTAATACTGGACTTACATAGCTGGGCGGCACCCCCAGCACCCCCTCAAGCTCTCCATGGGAAGTAGTGTATTTGATAAAAAAGTATACGGAATATTACAGTTCTATAATACATGCTCCGAATCCATTAAGATTTCGACCTCCGGCGCGAAGTGGTTTTGCTCGAGATAGAATTGCAACAATGCCTCCAGGCGTTTGTGAATTTAAATGACAACGTTTTATTATATTTACAGTTCTTGGCACTCACGTGATCACCCGATTAGCTAATCTCAGGCTTCTACAAACGCCTGGGGACGAGGCTACCTCAAGGACAGGAGATGCTTGCCAAGGTCCAAAAAAATGCACCGCTCCATTTGGTACCTGCAGAGAGGTGCGTTTGACCGAGATACTAACCTAATTGAGCTTAATCTTCCGTAGCCACTTTGCAACCGCAATGTGCACCAGGAGGTGCAACAGGATCGGAGGAAAGGAAAAAAATACGTACAGTTAGACCTTGCTATAATGAAAACATAAAATTTCGCTTTTCACTATAGCAAGGTTTTCAGTATAGAAAATTGTACTAAATTAGTCATGTAGTCTTGGCAGCTAAGTGACCAGGGGAACTTTTTTTTTTTTTTTTTTTTATTTCACGTGACCCCGCTTGTAGCTGTTCGCCATGGCAGGGCAACCAGGGGAACTTCGCTACCAGTTAACATCTGTGTCGATCTACTAGTAATGGAAATAGCTACATTAAGAAATTAATTCAAATGGGATAGTAGCAGTCATGATGAATAGAAATAGAAATGTAAGGAGTAGTAGTAGTAGGAGAAGAATATAAATTAGAAGTAAATCAGTAGTAGATTAAGATTCGTATTCATTAATTGCTGGCAGCAAGCGGGTATTCATTCATCTTTGAATACTAGTGAGTTAGCAAAGCAATCATATGAGCAATATATTGAACACCTACAGACTGGAACCTTTGTTACCATCAATAGTCTGATACAGGATAGTTGTCACTCCGGACAGGTTCAAGATTTGGTAGATGAGTATCTATTTCATGATGAGGATGCAACAGATAGCACTATTTCTATAGAGGCTATTAGTATTCCGGAACTTATAGCAGACATGCAACAAGCACAAGTGGAAGACCTTCACCAGTCTGAATCAAATCCCGAACCCGAGTCTCTATCCCGCCCTCCCATTAGCACCTCAGAGGCTATCCAGTCTATTGATTCTCTCATGTATTATATGGAGAGTTTGCCGGTTTCTTCTCTGGACCACACTACTTTTCGTCAGCCACTAGAACTTTCAGAGCTTGCTTCTACCTTTCAGCAGCTTTCTCCCGCCTTAAAGTCATACCAGCAACATACCCGGCAGCAACAGACACTCACAACCTGGTTCAAACCAACCTCTAGCACTTAGCGCTGTTGGCTGGGCTGCTCGGAATTACTGGTACGCAGGAGGCAAGGCAGGAGCAGGGGGGTCCCTATGAATTTCATTAGTGTCTTTTCATTATAGCAAGAACAATTTGTATGTAGATAAAAATAACTTCCTCTAGATTTTTTTTCATTACACTATTTGGTGTGATTTCATTATAGCAAGGTCAAATTGTATGGGGATAGAAATCCGAGAGCGTGGTATGTTCATTATAGCAAGGTTTTCACTATAGCGAGGTTCATTATAGCAAGGTCTGACTGTATCTGTTTTCGTCATTGCCGTGGCAATCCTCAAGGATTATGATACCTTATCAACGGTAGCCAAAATCGACTTGTATCACATTTTATAGTTTTTTTATTCGAACTGCATTAGTTGTAGCAACTAGTCGTCTAGACAAATAGGCCAACGATGGCTCCAGAGACCGACCTGCCCTTACATTTAATGCAAAATCATCTATGTACCTCTATGTAGTTCCATCTATGAGGCTCTAGGTGGCTCTACACTCATATTGTCATTCGATATCGCTACGGATACCCATATCACCGCTACAGGCCATATCCCCCATATTTGACTGCTATAGATGCAGCTGTTGGCTTCGATTGGACAGAAAAATGCCCCCCGCAAAAATAGGAAAGTTCATGCACAGAGAGATTTGGACGCTGCGACTGGAGGCTTTGGGTACAGTACCTGCGGTTGGTAAATCTGAGGATCGTTGATGACGTCTTGAGCATATTTCAGTGGCTATTTTCTTTTTTCTTTTTTTCGCTGTTTTATTGTACTCGAGTATAAGAGGTATGATACTCGCTAGTATGTTGCGCTCAACGCGACACTCCCCCTCAAAAAAAAGGCTGACTAAGCTGAGGTCGAGGAGTTTTCATGCTCTACAGAACTGTGACGGTATGTAGAGTGATTGCGTGTTCTATGGCTGTGTGGGATATAAAGAAACAGTGTACAGAGCGAGAAAGCTTTGGGAGTGGGCAAGAGAGTCGCAAGTGGAATTATTCATTGTACCTTGTAAATTTATATAATCCTGATAGAGAGGCAGGACGGGGGGTCCTCCTCTCTTCTCAAAATCTACTTTTCTTTAAATAAAAAGGAACACCATTAAAGCTTTGAGAGTAGCTCCTCCATAGAACTACGGAATACTAATATTGTCGCTTAGCTTATGTTACGTCTATAGTAACATCAATCCTAAGCACATTGTACGAGCAAGTTTACGCCTCCGTCTACCTTAAGTTCGCAGCAGTATCGCACAAAGTTGCCCACAAGTTCGCTCCTTTTCTTTTCTTTTTGCAAATTAACAACAAGCTCTTGTTTTGGAATAGAACGGAATTCACACCTAGCTCAGTCGCACATTCCTCTGCCACCATATTATAGACCTGGCTTATCTGAAACCCCATATATATCCAGACGCTTAAGCTCCCGTGTGCCCACAATCCCAATATACCCACAGAATTTTAGCATAAATCTGCAAGCATGTGCGCCCCACAGGCTATATTTGTGGGGCAATACAACCGCTTTGGATCTCACGCCCAGCTCAACTAGGTATTCCTCCGTCGGCCATAGTCATAGACATCGTCCCTCTAAAGCCCTCGTGTCCCCAGCAATTGACTACAAGAAAGATGGCATTGGTATAAAACTTCAATAGGCATAAAAAAATAACGGACTGCCAAACAAAACAGAAAGGAATATACAAAAAAGCACATGAGAATGGTGACCTACGAACGAGTAATTTGTGTAATCCGAGGAGTTGTTAAATAAGCCTCCGGAGTGGCTGCTGGAGCAGCTGCTGAAGGAGTGGTACGGTAGGGGGACCGGTGGGGTGAGGGGCTGCTGAAGGAGCCGCTGAAGGGGTCATTAGAGGTGTCACAGAAGGAGTTGTCAGAGGGCCGTCGAAGGGTTGTTGGAGGGAGGAGCGATTGAGAGGAGGGGGAGAGGGTTGCCTTTGAGAGATGATTGAGGGGAGGGACGGAGGGGATAAATAGAAGTGAGAGAGAGGTGAGGGGGGGATGGGTTCAAGAGGTGGTGGAGTTGTCAACTTATCCAACTGGCCTATGCCTTCATTGAAGTGGAAACACTGTTGTCTCTATTGATAGAGGTAACAACAAGCGCCGTCGAGAGGTGTAGCATTGGGGGGGGGTCCGGTTTGATTCCGAGGGGGCTAGTTGTTTGAAACTACTTGGGGAGAATGCGGCGTTCTCCCACCTGGCAAAGAAACTGTTAGAAACTGTTAGAAATGCCGGAGGAGCCGAGACGACGGGGAGGTATTACTGATAGTGAATGAGGGGAGGTCCGGGGGCCCAAATTTTGTGACGTCTGGGAAGACAAGAAACCAACGCCGTTATGTGGGAGGAGTGCCAGGCTGGTGAGTTTGGAGAGTGGAAAGGTAATGCATAGAGAGGAGTACAGGAGTCAGGAGTGTGTGTTGTAGTGTCGGAGGTGTCTTATGGTGGTGAGTGAGCATTGCTTATAATGTGAGAGGTTTCCCAACGTGTTGGTAAAGATGGACCAAGGAGAAAAGATAAAGCAGGTAGAGAGGTGGGGATATGAATGTAGGTAGGCCTGGATAGAGAAAATTGCGAGATGGGGTTTCAGGAAGGCAATGAAGAAAAGGAGGAGTATTATGAGCAGAGGCATGTGGACACAGTAAAGGGGCATGGTTGTGAGGAAGCAGAGAAGCGAGGGTGCGTGTGCGCGAGGAAAAGGGTCCTAGAGGGGGTGCAGGGAGTTTTCCCGATCAAAAGGCGAATCATGAGGAAAGACCTCAGTGTAGAACAAACCTTGAGTGATAAGGTGCTGAGAAAGTGGATAGAGGATGCAGGGTTCACTCTCGGAACAATATATGACACATGGGAGAAGAAGCGGAGAGTATGGAATTGCTTTGGACGTATCGAGAGTTGGGGATCACCCAGCTGAATGAGCTACTCATGGCTGATTCGATCCAAAGCTTGGTGCGGCTCAAGCAGGGTGCGGCTCAAGTAGGAGGCAGTCCCCTACGCAATGAAAGGGCATCGGAGACTATCACCAAGGCAGGAAGGGTTCTTCCGGAAGACGATAAGACAGGGGATAAATGTAGGATGTATGAGAAGACTCCCTCTGATGAGCAATTCTCACCGTGAGTGGCGCCCCCGGTGATAGTGGTGAAGGTGCGGGAGGACCCGAATTCTGACCTGCGATTGACATTAGATTATAGTCACGTGAAGGAAGAACTGCCTGAGAGACCAGTGGTGCTATCATCAGAGGTTAAGACGCTATGTCGAGGGGAGACCATGAGGTGGGATACTATGGGAAGGGTGATCTGAAGAATGGATAATGGGCAATGGGGTAGAGAAGGAGAGTCAGCCAATACTTGCTTTTCGGGTTCCAGGTATAGGGCAGGTTCGGCCAACTAGGATGCCCCGAAGGTTGGAGTTTGTGTTCCATGAATTGGGTTATCTCGCCTTTGGGCCAATCCCTGAACCATTTCCGGAGCCGTCGCTGATAGGTGAGAAATTTCGTGAGTATGTGGATGACATGTTCATGAGGAACCTGGGATTCAAGGATTAATTCGAGCTCCTGAAAACACTTATTAACCGAGGCCGCTGTGTGCCATGTTGAGGGTAGCATGGAAAAGCTGTTATTATTCCTGGCACAAATGAATTGCCTAGGGATGCAGTGTTATATTGGAGGGTAACAGAAGAAAAAGCCAGAGCGCGCGCGTAGAAATTGATCGATTGGCCAACTCCGGAAAACGCGAGTGACATGAGAAAATTTTTGGGAGCAGCACAAATATACAGAGGGTAGATTGAAAATTTCTCGGAACTGGCACGACCACTGTCACGACTCTAAGGGCAAACCAAGTGGCGATGGACCCTGGCTAATTCTATATCATCCAGAACAAATGTATGACAGTGGTCGCAATATTCTCAGCTGAAGATGATATGGGGTGGCCTTTACAGACCTATTTCGATGCATTTAGATACACGATTGGCTTCTGCCTACTTCAGTTAGTCGGAGAGGTTGAGAGGCCACTAATCTATGATTCAATGACATAAATAAAGCAGAAAGGAATTATGGGACATACAAAAGGGAGCTGTTAGCAATGGTGCGGTTCTCAGATAAATATGGCTATAAACCGGCTCGCAAAACGATACCCTTCACAGACCACAAACTCTTGGTAACATTCCTCACTCAGACAAGCTTGATGGGATTTATGCACGGTGAGCGATCAATCTCAGACCTTATAACATTGAGATCACACATCGAGGGAAGCAGAAATGCCATAGTAGATGGCTTGTCCAGAACATTGTTCCCCGAAGAGGGGCCAGTGGTGGCAGAAGAAGTCGCTCAAAAGGTGCTGAGACATGATAGGCAAGATGGAGTGGTTTTAGAAGGATGGTAAGGGCAGATTTGAGGAGCTGATTAAAGACATTGGAGCAAAGGGATCAAATGTCTCCATGAAGTAGCAAAAGATCCTGGATATGGTGCTAGGGAGACGGGTGTGGTGTTGTTGGAGGTGAAAGGGAAAGATATAAACCTTGGAATAAAGCGCAAAAAATGATGGTGAACGGAGGTAAAGAAATGAACGTTGGAGGTGAAAGGGAAAGATATAAACCCTGGAATGGAGTGTAAGAGAAGATGGTGAGAGGAGGTAAAGAAATGAATATTGGTGGTGAAAGAGAAAGAAGCGGGGAGGCGGTGAGAGGAGGTAAAGAGATAGACATTGGTGGTGAAGGGGAAAGATATAAACCCTGGAATAGAGCACAAAGGGAGGTGGTGAGAAGAGAGGAGAAGATATTGGGGGAGAGGAATATCAGGTTGTAATAGAGGGAGATGAACCAGTTTGTTATGCGAAATTGTTACGCGAGGAAAACTGGCTTGGAAGGTTTGGCGCTCGAGAGGGAGGTGGAAAATTGCGGAAAGGATGTGTGGTATGGAAGTATGGTCCCATGCCTCATGAGAGGGGGAAGGCTGCCGGAGGGGCTGAGGAATGTATCAGAGAGAGTAGCTTTTAAGGCAGGAGTAAGCAGATTCAAATCTGGGAAGAGTGGACTCATGAGTGCTGGGAACCGGGCAAGTGGTGCCATGTGTGCGGAAGGAGGACGTGCGTGTAGTAATTGAGGAGGCACACGACGGGGCGGGATACATCTCTGTGGGAGAGGTAGCTGCAACACTTAGAGCGAAGGTATAGTGGAAGAGAATGGCGAGAGATATTCGGGAATATGTCGAGGGGTGCATCATATGTCCACGGATGGGCCCAGTGGTGAGAAGCCAAGAGGTGAGCCCTACGGCAGTGTACCAGCAATTCGACCTGTTGGGGGTGGAATACCTTGGACCATTCATGGTCCGGGATTCAGATGGGTGTCGGTATATACTCGATGTTGTGGATTACTTCACGCGCTATACCCGTGCATGGGCTACCAAAAAGAATGATGCGGAGGAGGCAGTGCGGTACCTCGAGGAGTTTGTGAGTCAACCACAAATCGCAATCTATCACGATCCAGGTACCCGCTTTGTGAATCCTATGTCCCAGGATTGTTGCACGAAATACGGGATCGAATCGGTAGTGAATCCAAGTGGGTCCACGGGAATGATGCAATGGACCAATCGAGGGCTGGAAGACTGTCTGCGAAAGTGCACCCACCAGAAGGGTGACCTCAGATTATGGCCCAAGAATTGGCCAGAGCGACAAGGGGCGGTGAACACCAGGGTGATTGGTGAACTGAGGTATACACTTCTTGGAATGCTATTTGGAGTCGAGCACCGATTGCCGTTTGAGACTATGGCGAACCCCTCAGGGAGGGTCTTGGAAGGTGCGATCCATACTGATGGAGCTTTGTGAGAAGCGATGGGACGAAATGCTGGAGGATCTAATGGAGAGGGTCAACCAACGAGCATGCATGAGGAAATGAAGGATGAAGCACACGAAAGGCAGAGGGAATGGAATGAGAAGAAAGAGAGGTATGACCGGGGCGTAAAGGGGTGGAACCAGTCTCGAACCAGACTACCGCTTAGTGGCTGACTAAGCTACTCCACACTACGCGGTTGCTTCGTGGGGTGGAACTACCGTATGAAGCCGGGGATCTGGTTATACTTTGGGACACAACAGCGAAGGGGAGTGGTACTGTTTTATATCGGGATACGATCGTCGACCGGGATATGACGTTCTTGGCACGCCTGCTGGAGATACTACATTTGGCTATATCTCGTGCAACAGACATGCTAGCAGCTTACAGTAAACAGTTATATGTACAGCATAGCTGATACTATAATTCTAGCATATTGTATTAATTCTGTCAACAATAGTTCACTTGCTATATCAAAATATGCATTAATAATGTTGAATTACCACCCCCCTCCTCAACCTCCTGCATATTATCTATCAATAGGTCTATATCTATCTTTCCTATAGTAAGAGTTAGTCATTAATGGCTATAGTATATGATAGCATATGCAATATAGGCTAGAATAACTTACAGCTCTATTCGCGAGGCCTGAAACTAGCTGCTGCAGCTGCTGCATTTGCTGAATTATTTTCTCAAGTGTCGAAGGAGGGGGTGGTGGTGGCTGAGAGTCAGTAGCTCCAGATAATGCTGTTGACTTTACTACTATCTTATTGTCTGTATCTTTTGCAGCCCTAGTTCGTCCCCTTTTACCACTCCCTTGCCCTCTAGCCTGCCGTTTTCCTCCTTTCCCACTAGTAGTTGACCCCCCCCCCTTAACTTCTAGTATATTAGTAGTAAGCCTATCTGTTGGAGTACTTTGGTTCGGACCATCTACAGAAGACTCAGGAGAGTTATTAGAGTCCGAATCAAGGTCAATATGACAATCATTCACATTTTTCTGACCCTCCAACTGTCGTAGTCGAGCAATGAGATAATTTCGATCCAGGACTCATCCAAATGATAGTTTTTTCCAACCTTGACTCAGAGTTTGTAATGGAGGTGGTAAACGCAGAGAGTTACTGTCTGCCAGGCCAAAAAGACACTTCAGTAGTGATCCTCGCTAGTCTTCTGCGTAGCTCATATAGCACTCATTTGTGCGATTGCGATGCCGCCTACCAGCGTCGGCTCGCATATCACTTGCTGCTTGCGTCGTATATGCGCATTTCGTATGCGCTTGCATTTTTCACATTTTTCGCGCGCTCCACCAGCTCCATACTACAGTCGCGGTGAACTCATAACAGCCGCCTGCCAGCGTCGGCTCACATATCGCTTGCATTGCATAAGCGCATTTCGTATGCGCGTGCATTTTTCGTATTTTCGCGCGCTCCACTGGCCGCCTACACAACTGCCAGTACTTCAGCAACTGAATTTAACTTTAACTTAGAGTGTTGAGAGCGGTGGTGAACTGGTTTGGAGGGTATATTCGGACCTGGGGGTATATCTGCAGGCAGGGATTGTGTGCAGCGAGCCGGTTTGAGGGGCATATCTGGGCCCGGGGGTTGCGAGCGGCGAGCTGAGGGCATATCTAAAATGGTAATTCGGTTTAGGATGCAAATCTGAGGTTTGACAGTAACAGCGAAGCCGAAACCGAACACATACGCGGAAATAGAAAATGCCAACCATACTCCTGCACCTGCAAACAAGACCTTGGACCAGTGGTACAGCTCATTGAAGAACTAGATGCAAGTGAAATAGAAGACTGCTGCAAGGTATTGAAGGAATTGTTTGATGAGGAAACTGTTTTCCCGACCCGAGTCGGGAAATTATTGCTCGGCGGCTTGGATTTTGGGTCCTTGTTATTTGGTCGAAAACCGTGCTTGGGTTGCTTGTCTGTTTTTCGCTGCCTATTTTGCTGCTTGTTTCGCTGTTTGTTTGTTCAATCGGTTCTTTGGCTGCATGGAGGCAAAAAGGGGGGGGCGTTAGTGAATGCTTGAAGCAAGAGGGGTAGGGGGGGTCGATTTCGCCTGGTCGGACATGCTGCTGTTTCGCGCCTTGGGTTCCTGAGTCTTTTTTTGCCTGCCACTTGGTTGCTGCTTCTTGTTCTTTCTTTGCTTTTCTGCCTCTTTGCGCCTACTCTTCTGCTGTACTGTGCTGGCTGCTGTGGGATGTGAAGCCGTGAGGGGGCCACGGAGTCTTCTGAGGGGGAAGGGATGTGGGATAATGAGAAAAATCGCCGGCGGGAGCTTGGCCATTTCTTGGCTTACGGCCAAGGTCTGGCTTAGTCATACGCCGGTGATATATAGGCGTAGGTGTGGATGTAGTGGGAGATGTCTAGGCAGCGGTTTTTCTCTTCTTTCTGTGCTATCACTTGCTATGCATTGCTTATATTACATGCTATGAATTGATCGTTTTGCCTACCTTATTGCTCAGCCCACCAAGTCTAGACCCGGTCCTTTCGTGCATGCAGACGCGGTATCATTGTATACACTCTGCCTGTTCACAACGTCCACTCAGCGCCCGTCCTCTCTTGTAAACCTTCGCGCTCCGTCTTAATACGCGTCCATCTTCCCTGACTAAGCAGCTGCGGCTTCGTTTCACTAGCGAGCATGCTGAAATGGGGGTTGCCATAGGGACTGGCGAGAAGAACCGTAATGGGGGGTGCAAATTAAGGGGGACGGATCCAGGTTAAGGTGATACCAGTGCTGGATGAATGTAAAGCTGGACATGCTTGCAAGTTAACGTGGATCCGGCGCACTTCCGGAATTAAAATAACAGCCTCCTGTAAGGCCAAATCTTCATAGAAGATGACCAAAGTGCACATACAGCTTGGAGAGGTATAGGAAAGTAACTTCCGCACCTCAGTTAGCCAATTGGAAATTTCGAATGATACTCTATGGTAGTAGTTGCCCAATTAGGCATCTGAACCCTATGCAGGTGTAAAATGGCACGATGGCTATTAGGACCTTGAGCAAGTGCATATACCTTCTATAGTCTGTATGCAAGAGATCTGGAATGTTTCATGATAATTGGATACATATTAAACAAGTGGGTGAGCCAATATCTATGCATATATTTTTACTACTCAAAGTGAATTTTGATATTTAGTTTGTATATAATTCTAAAAATATGAGGCATGTTCAGAATACTCTAGAATATATAGAAGAATATATCTTGAGTAGCTTATAGGTATAGGTATTGACAGAAAGTAGAGATCAATAGGGATATCTATCTATATATATCTAATTAGGTAATGCATATTCCTTAATACACCATGTATGAATGCTGCAGTCCTGAGCTATGAAACTTCAGAAATATAACCTAGAGGCTTCTGAAATATTATATAGAAACTCTCAGAGTGACCTGATACTACTTACTCAAAGTAGATATGATTATATCTTCTTCTGTATAAAGATACCTTGAATTTTAGTCTATATGTTATTGCAACATGCATAAATACCATGATTATGACCCAATAAAAGCCAATATATCACTGATACCTTACTTTGAGTGCATCACATAAGTGTACTAGAAGGTTCTTCACTTGTTTCTTATTTTTTATTGCTTATTTCTACTCTTATATTTGCTACTACATTTCTATAACTTTCTCATTTCTGTACTTAGCTGTCCACTACTTAACTCATCTGCAAGAGGTGACGTTCTTATTTACTCCCTCACTTCAAGTGTAGTAGGAAAAGAAACGCCGTGTTAGTTCATGGAAGCTGGCCGGAGGGTCCCCTCCCAGACTGGCTTGCAGTTCAGTACCTCCACCTGCACCAGTGCTCATAAGCTCATTCACAGTCCTGCATTCAGACCAACCCATCCCGCGAGCCCACCGCTGAGCCCGCACCCACACCAACAATAGAGGCTAGCCGGAAGCGCAAGGGCAAACTCCTTTAGTCCAGAACCAGTTCTCAATCAAGAAGCAACTGAGTAACAAGGAAGCAAAAAACATTGCAGAGTCTAGTCCCATCATCCCCCTTACCACCCTCTCACTGGGTCCAACCCACGTTTCCTACCACCCAGCAGGTTGGTCAGGGAAGAAAGCTACAGTCGGATAGACAGGAGGTAACATTGCGAGCAGATTCTGTCTCCGTCAACCTGCCACCTTAGAGAATTCTCAGCGAAAGAAGCAATTTGGCATTATGGTACATGCGGTAGCATTTAGGAAGAAACTAGGGAATGTCCGCCATTAGCTGGAAGCTGCTAACAGGGACTTAGGGCAGATTACTGGGATTTGGCGGTTGAGAAAAGCGGGAACACTTGTGGAGAAGGGGAAGCTCACCAGCTCAATTGTGGTATACTTGGAGAAGCAAGCAGAGCCAATGCCGGGAAGAGTGAGATTGGGAGGGAAATGGCTGAAGTCCTTTTGAGGTCAATTTTTTAATCTGAATTTGCTCGCTTCGATTCTCCTTTGGGTCTGCATGACTAGTGAGTATCATGGGTGATGACTTTATCTGTTTATGGTTGTTATCTGGTTATGTTATTGCGTGTTTGTCTGTCTCTGCCGACATCACCAGTGGAGGTCGTGGACTCTATGTGGCTGTGCTGGCGATTTTGATTTTTATATTTATCTCCCTTTTATGTATCTCTTCATAGCCCCCAGGGTGGTATACGAGTAATGATTAAAAAAAAAAAAAAAAACTTATTTCACTTGTCTGCCGCCTCGATCCATTCCTTACACATATATCAATACACGGTGTGGGGAAGCTGAAAGAATTGGTGTCGCACCGGAATAGGGCCAAGCCTTGTGATACCGGGGCTGGCATACAGGATGGATCATTCTATGGCTTCTTTGATTATTCTTCAATGGTTAATTGGATTTCTTTCATTATTGGAATTCTTTGACATAGATTCTTTCTTTGTGACTCGAGTTATTACTTTCTTTGCTCTCTTTGTTAATATGTAGATAAAAGTGCATGTTTGTTCTATAATTAGGACAAGCTATCTTTTTCGGCACACCTGTAATACTACACTTCACATCCACGGTCCGCATTCGCTATTCAACATGTGAGATACTGTAAGCCTTGTGTGTATATTCCGCCAGTTCTCAACCTTCCGGTCACTCTGAGGATAGTACAGTAGACACTACCGCTCTCTTACATTGGTCCCTTCGACCGGAGAACTGTACTGCAGAATACATACCAGGCTTGATCCTACAATACACCCGCACTCGCACCCGCATCCGCATTGCTCACACTCGCACCGAACTTGCATTCACGTTGAGCATTGCTCATTCGCATACCCGTTCTTATTTTTTTTTTTTCCTTTGTGCTAGTTTGAACAATGGAACACACCCGCACTCGCTCTTGCACTGTACTCGCACTCGCACCCACAACTCGCACTCGCACCGCACTTGCATTCACATCTCTACACCATCTTTACGAAATTGAAAGAAACAAGAATTCGCAAACCTGTTCTTATTTTGTACTAGTTTGAATGATGGAATTATTTCAGTTAAGATGGGTGGGCATTGTGATGCTAGTGGCGCTCTTGGTTTGGAACAAAGAGTTGTTACTAGTCGGGATGCTTCCGAAAACAGACACTGAGTTTTTTTGTTTAGAATGCAATAGCAAAGGGGATTAGATAAATGAATTCAAAAAAAAAAAAAAAAAAAAAAAAAAAAAAAAAAAAAAAATCGCAAAACGGGAGGGATAGAGATTAACTATAAATACTCCTCAAGAATGACGGTTTATTCCAAAGGCAACAGGAACGAAAAACAAAGACCAGAAAATGCTCGCGTCCATTCGCACTCATTCGCACCCATTCGCACTCTTTCGCACTCTTACCCTCGCACTTTCTCTTGTGCACGCACTCTCTCGCTGCGCACGCACTTCCTCTTACTCTTACCTTTGCCCTTACCTTTACAATCATCATATATTCGAACGTCGCTACTCCAAGCCCGACTGCTGCTCAGTACAGAGCATTCATTTTTGATTTTGCAGAACACTCGGACCAGCTGGTTGAAAAAGGGATAATCAATGAACACACACGTGTGTTCCTATTCTTCAGGCATTTTTGGATAAGGTGGGAGATAAGCTATGCAAACGCTGCTCCATTGATATTGAAGATACGGAAACAACTCGTACCGTATGGCAAGATCTCAAAAAGGAGGCCCTAGGAGTCTGTCCTAAAGAGGACTCACAGATGAAAAGTTGTGGAAAGTCAAGCAACCAGTGGACATGGGTTAAGAAAGGAATCAGCACGCCGTAACCACGCCGTAAGGTATTGGAAGACCAGCAGTTAGTCTTGGGGTATTCCAGTAACTTATATCTCATTAATCAAGGGCCTACACGCCTTTATATCTTACGTCGATCAAGCTGTGTCATTCATCCTCAGCCACCACCACGCTCGCGCTAACCAAGACAGGGAGGCTTGGCTGATTTACCAACAGAGGTAATCAACCATGTTCTGGAACACCTTTTGCAGGATGCTCTTAAGGATGGCCTTCATTACTATCATGCTACCTGCCAAGATATCATGAAGCTGCTCCTTGTTGATCCTATTAGCAGAAGAGAGGACCCACTCCCTGTGCTAGGCAATGTTGTCCCACTCCTCGAGCATCCCTATGTGAGACGGCTCCTTGGGGATTGTGTTGTGGTGCTTCCTCTGGGCCTAGAATGCAGGAACGGTACCCCGTTGGCTGGGCTTTCAATGGAGCTATTGAATGATCCTCAGTTGCAATCTTCTGCCTGGATTGGAGTCCTGGCCGGTGAGCAAGGGAACATATCAAGAGCATACCAGCCTTATGACCCAAATGGCTACCGCATTCCTACCTTCAGGGCAATAAAGACTGTCCAGGAGACTCCCGTATCAGCCCGGCAGCCAACTGAGGTTAAACCCCTGCTGTCATCAGCAAGTGAAGCAGAAGTGAAGCGCATCATTGGAGTTCTAAAGTTGGAACCATCGGAATGTCCAATCTCCTTATCAACCCAAGACTCCTCTGATGATCGCTCTCAGGGGCTCACTCTGAAGGGATGGACTAAGGCAGAGCTTCAATCTCTCAAGGTTACGCTTGTCGGCTTTACCTTCCATCAAGTGGGGGTACCGGAAAATTCCTGTACATGACTATGGTTGGGGACATCTGTACGCGGCGTAAATTTCGCATCAACTTCAACACTCAAATCACAACGAAAATAAATAGATAAAATTAGTTTTGTGATATACAATGATAGTTTAGTGAATGAAAAATAATTCTATAGAGCAATATCTATTTATTTAACTATACACAGAAGGCGAATTCCATTTAAATTCCAGATGTTTATGATCTCAAAAAAAAAAATTTAAAAATTTAAAAAATTTCGCAAAACGAGTCACCCCGGTTCAAACTACAAATTGGATTTATAGTTTGAACCGGGGCATTTCAGTCCATCTCAGGGAGATGCCGGCCAACCCTCTTGGCCTGTTCAGCTTTGAAAGTGTTTCATTGCTGTCTGTAAACACTAAGCACAAAGAGTTACAGAGATACTCGCCGTCGAAGCTAGCATCGACAAGCCGAAGGTGCATCCAGAGCATACAAAAACGTGTTTCCCTTGTTGTATCAGATAACAGGCGCGGCACGCGATCACTGATATATAAAAAAAAAAGGTGACAGGCGAGTGCCCCATATGAGAGATTCACCTGCCCCAAAGTTGTGGTGATATATATTCATTTGTAGCCCCCCATTCTCGTGTCCTGTGGCCGTGGGTTGAGCTGTGGAATGCATCTCTTCCATAACATGTGCGATATTGGTTAGGATCCCAATGGAGTCGGTCATTTGGCGTATGCGTCGCTAGGTAGGGATATGGGAGTTTAGAAATACTTAGTGTGTTAGAGAGGACGGAAATGTCCGGCGTTTGTTTCTGATCAATTCAAAGTAAGCTCGGAGCTTTTCAGTCCTAGCCGTAATCGCAATTACTAAGAGCGAATCATCCCGTTGGTGTTCTAAATTTGAAGAGGAACCTATCGCACCTACAGTTCTGCCTAGTGAAAGGCATACACGGGCATGGTGAAGACGATGGCCCAATGGGGATCTGAAATCGGCAGGATTGTTATTTGATCTGGCTCAGCCTCATGTGGTTGGTCTGAGAGTAGGACTTACAGGTAGAGTCGACCGAGTGGGTAACTGAGTGAAGGTAGTACATCCGAACGATGCCAGCAACACAGACACTGGAATTCAAGGTATCTGTTAGTAGTTGTAATACAAAAGATTTCAACCATGAAAAAAACTTACAAGGCACCCAGCCCCAGAACAACGTAAAGTCCTGTCTTCTGTCTCCTGGGAAGCTGGACTGAGTGGACAATAGGAATGGCCATGAAATACACGGCAAAATCACTTAGGATGTTCAAGACTGAGTGGGCATAGTAGAACGCGTTTCGATGCAAGCAACTCCCATTGAGTGAGAGATCCCACGCATATGCAATTGGGGAGCATTGGAAAATGTTAACAACCAGGGATGCCGCACCCATGCCTGCGACGAAGAAGATCATCCCGTAAATTGTATATGCAAACATGGGCTATACATCTGAGTATGTTAGGGGTACGTTTCACAGCTCTAGAATAAAAACTAAACCTACCCTCAATCCCTGTTATCCCTACGCCAAATGCGCACAGCTATAAATCTACATTAATGTAAAACATTTCTCCACAAATCCAGTAAGCGACATACTAACAGCTCCAAGGAAGATGAAATCTGGAGGAAATCATTGTTAGCAAGATTCGTGAGTAGAATCGAAGTATCTGCAAAAGGAGAAACATACAATCATCAACACCAAAAGACCTGATAATATATCCTCTTGAACATTCGTAGAATGACAGCAACAGCTGCCAGTACGCTGAAAGATGCATTAATCCTGATGGTACTGTCTACCCTGGTCTCTATAAGGGCTGGCGGCGATACATCGCTGGTCGCTGATGACATCGTACATGAAGAACCTTATTATTTGCGATTAATTCTGGAGTCGCGAACGACTGTATTCTTCAGATACCGGGGACAACGTTAATGCTTTGTAATGCTAATGTTTCACGGCTCGAGGAAAACAAACAAAGCTTCTATGCACATCTATCATATTGAGAAAAAAACGAATAACACTTGCGCAGCCTCACGCTCTCGAAAAAACACTTATTCGTCCAGGGTTGCGGAAATCGGCTTAGGGGTTTTCAACCCCCTGTGCCTTGGCATGGCACGCCGAAGAACCCCCCCAGTCTCTCCCTCGCGGAGGTACGAGTCGCTGAGGTTACGGGGTTGGTGGGCGGGTGACTTTTGCGATTCACGAGGCAGAATTCACGCGGCTTGGAGAGGCCAGCGGGCCCTCTCTTCCCCTTCCTCTTATAGAGGAGGTTCCTCACTTGACTTGTCCGCCCTTTGCCTACCTAGACAGGGAAATTTTCCTGTGGCTTGGAAAATTTTTCTGTGGCTTGGTGGCGACATTCCGGCTTCCGTGGCCACCGGGCCCTTAGCCAACAGTCGCTCGAGCCTCACCATTAGCCAGCGGTCAGGCCGCCCCATATTATATGAAACTGATCGTCCGGCTCAAGTATGCAGGCCTGGGGCTCCAATCTAGATGTAAGATTTATCAGAAGTAATGTAAGAAAACGCAATATGCGATGCGAGAAATTTCCTGTTAGCTAGATACTTATACTACATTGCTGAAATTGAACGCACACCTTTAAAGAAAATTGGGCCGGCCAATTATGTAGTGCAGTTTAAGATCAGTCGGTAATAAGGGTTCGGCTAGATCCTAGTCTCTACCTAGTACTAGCCAGTAAAATATGTATTCGGACAGGGGTACTAATGCACATTATGCGCTACGTCCGAATACATATTTTACTAGCTAGTACGACTAGTAACCATGCCAACGCGGCTACCTTGGCCCACATAGATCCATGCAGCCTACCCTAGACCTAAGTACATAGCCAAGTGCCTACCACAACAATCATCACATCACATCATATCACATAGCATTCGCACTCGGTGTGAGTTGTGAGTCAGTTTTCGGGTCGGTTTGTCATGCCGGAAAATGTACCCGACTCGGCTGCCGAGTGAGCCGGTATGAGTTGTATATACGGCGTGACTGAGTAGGTATGAGTTATAGGTACAGCGTGACTGAGTCGGTGTGATAATGTACCACTACTACTCGGCTGCCGAGTGAGCCGGTATGAGTTGTATATGCAGCGTAACTGAGTCGAGTGATAATGTACAACTACTACTCGGTTCCTGAGTGAGTTTAAAGTAGGGTCGGAGGAATTTCTATTAAAGACTTACACCGACTCAACTCACACCGATGCGAACACTAGTTCTAATTAATTGTCGATATTTTAAAACATGAGTACCCTCTTAGAAGAGCCGCATCAACCATCTCTTTTGGCCAGTCTATGGGGGGGTCTACCGTAGCAAAGCAGTACTTCGACACAACCAAGTAGTACTTCGACGCAACCAAGTAGTAGTGGTTGTCACTGAATAATTGAGAATGGTTACCAGAAGTTATCAGGGAAAATACGCCAACCAAACTAGGCAGGAACCGTGAGGTACCCCTTTTAACCCTGCGAAATTTATTAGTAAGTAAAATGAATTACCACGACTAAACGCCCTACACATCCACGCTATCATGATGCTCATGGTTCTTGATTCAGATGCAGACTCCAACTCAGATTTGGAGGAAATGGCCAAAGATACACTTCTTATGTCAATACAATGTTTTAGGGTGAATTGACACATAAAGAAGACATAAATATGAATGGGATATGTTTGCATTGTTTGTGGTTGTAGATGCATGCTGAAGGTTGATGCGAATCAAGATGTGTATACGCGGATGCTGCATATGGTGCGAAATGTTGTGGGTGTATGCAGCAAAGTAGGTTACTAACTGAGCTCTACTTACCAGAACAGCCATTTACCAGTCGATTTTGACTGGTAAAAGAACTAATGCTGGTAAGTTGCGCCACCATCCAATGGGCCAATGAACGAAGGGGCCAAGGCACTAAAAACGCCTCAGTCAAGTATAGTAAAGTATAGTAAAGTGTGGTAACCATTCTCAATTATTCAGTGACAACCACTAGTACTTCGACACAATTAAGCAGTGCTTCGACACAGCAAAGTAGTACTTCGACGCAACCAAGCAGTGCTTCGACGCAGCAAAGTAGTACTTGGACGCAACCAAGCAGTGCTTCGACACAGCAAAGTAGTACTTGGACACAGCAAAGTAGTGCTTTGACGCAGCAAAGTAGTACTTGGACGCAGCAAAGTAGTACTTGGACGTAGCAAAGCAGTGCTTCGACGCAGCAAAGTAGTGCTTGGACGTAGCAAAGCAGTGCTTCGACGCAGCAAAGCAGTAGGGGTTGTCGACGAACAACTGGGAATGGCTACCAGAAGGTAGCAGAGAAAATACGCCAGCCAAACTAGGCAGGTGTCGTGAGGCACCCCTTTTACCCTTGTGAGATTTATTAGTAAGTACTATGAATTACCACAACTATGCCTCTACACAACAAGACTTACGTGTATCAACTTTACACCTTTGCAACATGCCCCGTCTAAGTCAAAGAGCTGTAATACAACAAGAGCTCAGAAGCGAAGCAATGTAAAAGCTATCATGATGCTGATGATTCTTAATTGACATGTGATGAACCCATAAAGAGGATATGTATGCATTATTTGTGTTTGTAGATGCATCTCAATGTTGATGTGATCGGGATGTGAATACGCCGGTGATGCATATGGTACGAAATAAATGCGGATGTATGCAGCAAAGTAGGCTACTAACTGAGCACTACTTACTAGAAGAGCCCGCTACTAGTCAAATTTGACTGGTAACAGGCGTTACGTTGATACTGGAGACTACCAGCCAACAGACCAATGAACGAAGGGGCCAAGGCACTAAAAGCGCCTCAGTTAGTAGTGGTACTTTCTGGTAGCCATTCCCAGTTGTTCGTCGACAGCCCCTAGTGCTTCGACGCAGCAAAGTAGTACTTGGACGCAGCAAAGCAGTGCTTCGACGCAGCAAAGCAGTACTTCGACGCAACCAAGCAGTGCTTCGACGCAACCAAGCAGTGCGCAACCAAGTAGTACTTCGACACAACCAGCCAGTTTGTCAACAGTGCAAAAAGCTGATTTTATATCATCTAAGGAGATGGATTTGGGGGTAGAAAAGAGAAATAAAAACTGGAGACTTCCATGGGAGCATGAAAGTCTAAAAAGAGTAGAAGCTGCTGGGTGCATGATCGACGAAGGGCCTGAGAACTCCGGAAAAGAAGTCCTTGGTCCAGATCTAAGCGACAATGCTCCGTATAGCGACAACCTATTCATAAAAATCGACTATAATGACCGGAATAAAAGGGAAAGACGAGCAACAAGAGTAAAGCAAGTAGGGAGCATAGCGGAGGATCTATACAAGATTAAGCTAAAAAATTGGCAAGCTGGTATACCATGGGATCTATCCAGAGGCAGGGATGTCATTGTCAAAACGGACAGTCTGATCCCGCCTTCTATTATCACGACATAAGTACACGTTCTGTTATTGTTTTATTGGCTTAATTCTTTCTTATCTTCGTTTCACATGTCGTTTACATGGATGGTTGCTATGTTTATCTCGTATATTAATTCTTTCATTTATTCTCGGAATTACTTCGGATATCACATTCAGCTGGGATTTGTTTCGTACTCGCATACAGCTTGTTTTACTTCGTCTTTTCTTTACGAAACTGTACAAGTTTGTTGCCTATATCTACGGCTACCATTTAGGTATAGTCGTCTCACTTTCTGTGTATATAGTCTGCGGAAACCCGCACCCATTTAATACCATAGAGTCGCTCAACTCCTCTCCTCGTTACCTTCCTCCGTGCCTCCACTCCATTGCTGCCTCCGTTTGCACCATTATCTTTCTCTATAGCGCTTGCCCCGCTATCCTTATTCTTCCGCTACGCATCGTATTACCCTCTCGTGGGTCACGTTGTTAGTCATGTGTGTTATAGCTACTGGAGCAGGTAAAACTATGATAGCTGTCATGTATGCAGCATTATTTGGATCTAGTCATATCCGAGTCCTCTTCATCTCTCCCTTAATAGCACTTATAGAGTCATAGGTAAAGGATGTAGCCAAACATTATGAATTACAAGTAATAAAGATAAGTTACACATTGTGTATTAGGATCCATGAGTTCAAGTTCAGATTAGATTTATAAGGGTAAAGGAGTTATAAAGAGGTTGGTTGTTGATTGTTGTATTCTGGATGTAGGAGAATGGTATTTTGTATGTGTGTAGATCTATCTAGACAAACTGTGGCTAGTTAGGTGTGCTTAGCTCTAACATTCGCTTGGCTAGGAAACCTAGTTGCTAGGCACTCAAAAGTGCGTTGCCAACATAAGAATCAAGACCCTCGCTGCGCTCGGCTTTCGCAGCCTAGAGGGTCTTGGCATGAGACTATGTAGCCTCGTCCCCAGGCGTTTGTAGAAGCCTGAGATTAGCTAATCGGGTAATCAAGTGAGTGCCAAGAACTGTAATGACAGTTATTACAGTTCTTGGCACTCACTTGATTACCCGATTAGCTAATCTCAGGCTTCTACAAACGCCTGGGGACGAGGCTAAGGGCTATGAACAGTTGCAAGATAACAGTCATCAACCACATCGCTTATATCTCTAACGTGAATAAAGCTCTTATCCAAGTTCTCACTATTATTATCGCTTCATATCTCGTTTATAAAGCACTAGCTCCAGTCATTTTCCAAATGGATAAAAATAGTCAAACCAGGTTTCGTGCGAATGTTAGAAAATTGGGGGAAAAGCTTGGGATTCGGTCAGTTTTTAAGAAATGGCTATTTACCTCTACTCAGGCTAACTTCCGCAACTCCATAGTGGCTCATCTCGATCGAGATTTCCTGCTGGAAGAGAGGGGCATGTGAGGGCTGCTAGCGCCCCCCCTCCGACAGATAGGCCTTCACCTATTTCCCCCTGCACAATTCCACAAACTGGACAGGCACAAACATCAGCGAGCCCAGTTACAACTCTCCCATCACCGCCACCATTGGTACAAATACAAACTGTGGATGCCACCTCAGGAGCTGGTTGCGTGCACTCACTAAAGGAACAATCGGAATCGCCCCAAACTCCTTTGCAAGGCAATGAAATACGTCCCACTGTGGAGGCCATTGTTCAGGATTTAAAGTCAGCGAAAGTTGCTCTCGAAGGAAAGCAATCGGGGGATGCCAAGAGGCATATGGAATGTATATACCAGATCCTTAAGGGGGTACAGAAGTATGCAGCTATAGTCGATATAGCGATACAGCATAACCCCCATATCACCGCTCTTGTATGGAGTGGTGTTAGACTTATTTTGCAGGCCAGTCATAAATTCTCCCTAATGGAACGAAGGCTAATTATAATAATAGGTAGCACTCAATCGTTTCGAATTAATGGAGAAGGTGAAAGATGCAATGGCAACCATTATTGAAACGATGGCCACTTGTGAATTCTATGGACACATCTATGTGACTGCATCATTGGAGGTCACATTACATTCAGACTTATCTGAAGCTTTTAAACGCAAGCTGGGCTCTGCTCTGGATGCACTCTACGATGCGATTTCTAAGTTCACGCTCGAAGTACAAAAATATTTTGGTAGCTCAGCATCCTGTAAGATAATTCAACTTGTTTGGCTCAGTTTAGATTTTGCTAATGAGAAATGGATTTAGGGGCAAGAAAGATTGAGAATCTTCTCACACCTTTCTCAATATCAATGCAACCAATTCTCGATGAAATAGCTAGCAAGGAAAAGGTTGTCAGGGAATGTGCAGATATGGCTACAATGAAAAGGATTATGGGTAAGAACGTTATGTGAGCTTGCATAGGTATATTTTGCTAATGAGAGTAGAAAGTTCCAATGAGCTTAGGCGGATGGAGGGTCTCTTGAATGATATTAGGGGAGAATTACCTATGTTAGGTGGTGAGTATATGATTATATTATTTTCGGTCTCCGGAAAATGGTTATGCCACTGATGCTGATTGCTAATGAAAACAGAAATTGCCGCAACCGGGCAGGAAAACCTTGCCATTACCAGGGAGGTCAACAAGAAGTTATCTGCACTTAGTACGTTTTATTACCCCATCATGCTGATCTCTTGTTAATGTAAAAGTAGTATTGGATCAGCGTCGAACATGTGTATGGAAAACTTTAGATCCAGAATTTGAACAGCTTAGGAAGGACTACCTAGCTCAACATCAGCTAGACGTGTTCAAGTTTGACTTATATATTCCGGCGGAAGGAATATTGCATCCACATGATAGCAACCACTTTGATCTACTAGAGGCTATGCAGCACTTCCTTTCAGATGACGTACCACAAAAAATTTGCTTGATACAAGGTGCTGCTGGATCCGGAAAATCAACGTTTAACCATTACCTTGCACGTCAATTATGGACTGAGTACGACGGAGCTTCCAATCAGGCAACTGCAGTTGTTCCCGTGTTTATTGCACTCTTTAAAGTATATCAGCCAGGAAGCAACAATCACGATCTCATAGCTACTTTCTTTGCTGAACAGGGGTTTAGTGAAGATCAAATACAGCAAGTTCAACGTCAGCGACAATTTGTTTTCATCTTGGATGGTTATGATGAAACCAAGAGACAAGAACGCAACTTTTACACTGAAAACAGGCTTGACAGATGGAATGCTAAAGTTATCATTACCAGTCGACCAGAATATTTGCCCTCAGGGTATCAGAGCAAGTTTTATCCTCGGGGCCAGTCGCATCTATTACGAGAATACTACCTTGCCCCATTCTCGACACCAAGCATTCGGAGGTATATTTCACAATATGTGAAGGCTAAACCTGGACACTCAGTTGAGGAATACGAACAGTATCTGCTGAAGCCTGATATTTGTGCTTTAGTCAGCAACCCTTTCCTTCTCACAATGGCTATGACCGTGAAACCAGTTCAAAGCAAAACCAAGCTCAAGCGTGTCGATTTATACAATCAGTTTATTGATTATTGGATTGAACAGGCAAAAGAACGTTTGGATAATATTCAACTGCCGGATATCCACTGTGATGCATACACTAGGTTAGCTGAGCTCGACTTTGCTTTCCAAGTACGATGCTTTTGTCAACAGTTTGCACTAGCTCTCTATCGTCAACAGACGTTAGAAGTAACCTATGCGCCTCCTAGTATTTTCCTCAATTCTGTATCGCAAGATGGTCAGTTGGTCTGGAGAGAGTTTTTAGCCCATGATGACGTCAGCGTGCAAATTTTACGCCTCAGTTCACCGCTAATTCGGCAGAGAGATACTTACCGATTTTTGCACAAGTCACTACGGGACTACTTGGTAGCTGATGCAATTTGGCGGGATCAGGCATTGAAAGAGTGTAAAGCTAATGCCCTGATAAACAAATTTCATTTTGTCGATGATCCTGCTATTCTTGACTTCATCATTGAAAGAGCGTGGGAATTAGAAGGCAGTCTTTTGGCCTTAGTTGAAAAATCCAAAATCGACATTAGCTTTTCCCAGGCAGCAGCGAATGCAATTACAATACTAGTTAGAGCTGGGAAGAGCTTTACGTGTCATGATTTGCGTGGTATACGAATCCCCAGAGCTGATTTAAGTGGTGGTTTCTTTGATCAGGCTCAGCTGGAAGATGCAGACCTCTGTCAGGTTCGTACATTCAATAACTTATTACTCGTATCTGGCCTATATAATTAGCTAATACTATGGTAAGCAGGTTCGTATGCATCAAACGTGGCTTAGAAAGGCAAACTTGAGTAAAGCTAGTATGATGTTTGTATCATTTGGGGAAAGGCCTTTCATAAAGTTAGGCTGGATATCTAGTGTGGCATTCTCTCCTAGTGTGGCATTCTCTCCTGATAGCCAGCTGCTTGCCTCTAGCAGTGATAATGGCACTGTACGGCTATGGTCAGTTCAGCGGCAACAAGCTATCCATACCTTTACGGGTCATAGCGGCTGGGTAACTAGTGTGGCGTTCTCTCCTGATGGCCAGCTGCTTGCCTCCGGCAGTATTAATCGTACTGTGCGGCTATGGTCAGTTCAGCGGCAACAAGCTATCCATACCTTTACAGGCCATAGCGGCTGGGTAACTAGTGTGGCCTTCTCTCCTGATGGCCAGCTGCTTGCCTCTAGCAGTGATGATTACACTGTACGGCTATGGTCAGTTCAGCGGCAACAAGCTATCTATACCTTTACAGGCCATAGCGGCATGGTAACTAGTGTGGCCTTCTCTCCTGATAGCCAGCTGCTTGCCTCTAGCAGTCATGATCACACTGTACGGCTATGGTCAGTTCAGCGGCAACAAGCTATCCATACCTTTACAGGCCATAGCCACTGGGTATCTAGTGTGGCCTTCTCTCCTAATAACCAGCTGCTTGCCTCTAGCAGTTATGATCGCACTGTACGGCTATGGTCAGTTCAGCATCAACAGGCTATCCATACCTTTACAGGCAATAGCGGCTCGGTAACTAGTGTGGCCTTCTCTCCGGATAGCCAGCTGCTTGCCTCTAGTACTGTTGATCGCACTGTACGGTTATGGTCTGTTCAGCGGCAACAAGCTATCCATACCTTTACAGGCCATAGCGACTGGGTATCTAGTGTGGCCTTCTCTTCTGATAGCCAGCTGCTTGCCTCTGGCAGTGGTGATCGCACTGTACGGCTATGGTTGGTTCAGCGGCAACAAGCTATCCATACCTGTACAGGCCATAGCAACTTGGTAACTAGTGTGAACTTCTCTCCTGATAGCCAGCTGCTTGCCTCTAGCAGTTATGATTGCACTGTACGGCTATGGTCAGTTCAGCTACAACAAGCTATTCATACCTTTACGGGCCATAACGACTTGGTGTCTAGTGTGGCCTTCTCTCCTGATGGCCAGCTGCTTGCCTCTAGCAGTTATGACCGCACTGTACGGCTATGGTCAGTTCAGCGGCAACAAGCTATCCATACCTTTACAGGCCATAGCAACTTGGTAACTAGTGTGGCGTTCTCTCCTGATAGCCAGCTGCTTGCCTCTAGCAGTTATGATTGCACTGTACGGCTTTGGTCAGTTCAGCAGCAACAAGCTATCCATACCTTTACGGGCCATAACGACTTGGTATCTAGTGTGGCCTTCTCTCCTGATAGCCAGCTGCTTGCCTCTAGCAGTCATGATGGCACTGTACGGCTATGGTCAGTTCAGCGGCAACAAGCTATCCATACCTTTACAGGCCATAGCGGCACCGTATCTAGTGTCACCTTCTCTCCTGATAGCCAGCTGCTTGCCTCTAGCAGTTACGATGGCACTGTACGGCTATGGTTGGTTCAGCGGCAACAAGCTATCCATACCTTTACAGGCCATAGCGACCGGGTAACTAGTGTGGCCTTCTCTCCTGATAGCCAGCTGCTTGCCTCTAGCAGTTATGATTGCACTGTACGGCTTTGGTCAGTTCAGCAGCAACAAGCTATTCATACCTTTACAGGCCATAGCGGCACGGTATCAAGTGTCGCCTTCTCTCTTGATAGCCAGCTGCTTGCCTCTGGCAGTGATATAGTATCTTTATGGCAGATTCAGCACACGGCTAGCGGTGGCACGGGCACGCTAGACAATCACTCCTTCGACACCGCCTGTCTATGGGCAGCACCCCAAAACAGACTCGACCTCACAAATATTAATATCCAAAGTGCGACCGGGCTCGATCCTCTCAATATTCAGCTGCTTCGACAACATGGATCAGTTGGCGAGCCTGTGCCCTACCAAGAGTAAGTGAAGCTGAAGCAGGTACTATTGTTGTGTACGTCCCGTTGGGACACCGTCCACGGCCTCACTTTTTCTCATGGCTTGCTAGTCCCCTTTATATAGCCTACTGGAGCGTGGCGTTTCTTCTATTTGTGCTTATATCATCCTGTTTGTCATTCAGCACATGTCCATTCAGCAAGAGCCACTAAGTGGCGATTTTTTTGCACTCCCCGTTGATGTCCTGCAGATGTCATGTTAAATACATTTCTGTCATTCTTGATATGGTCGACGCCCCTGCCTTGTTCCGTTTTCCTGTTTCTCTACAGTGAGCTATTGTTGTGCGGTCCAAATCATAGATTGGTCACTTTTTTTTTTTTTTTTTTTTTTTTTTTTTTTTTTTATCATTACTCGCATGCCGCCTGAAAGGCTATGGCGAGGTAGATTGGTCACTTGAGTTGATATCCTATTTATGGCTATATTGAAATAATGAAGTGTAATACCTATCAGTGGCTTAGTCTCGTAACCAGACGCTGACTAAGCGGACTTTCATGCATGGGTGTTGCTCCGCTTAGGAGCAACATCCATGCATGAAAGCTTAGGAGCAACACCCATGCATGAAAGTCCGCTTAGTCAGCGTCTGGTTACGAGACTATCAGTGGCTGTGGGTGATGTCAGAAACGAGTGGATTGACCAGTCTCCCCAAGAATTGGCCTAGTCGCGAATAGGCTGGTCTGTCCGGAGCCAGAAATGTTCGCCAGGTCGTTTCAAAAGTATTGGGACACCTGACTTGCATATTATGCAATATGCAATATACAGTATGCAGTATGCTACTTTAGATACCTGGTACTTGATAGCCCTCTGAAGTCTCTACCACTACCTTACAACATACCCCTGAACGTAGCCTGCAGTTATGCAAGTAGCAATTAGAAGTAGCACATTCGTGGCACAGCACTGTAACTAGATACACAATAATAGTGGGAATGGCAGTCTTTTTTTTTTTTTTTTTTTTTTTTTTGTCACGTGACCCCGCGTGCAGCTGTTCGCCATGGCAGGGCGGGAATGGCAGTCCGGAATGGGTAAAGAAAGTTGTTAAAACAGCCTAAACAGGTGTGAAACGACTAATAAATCAGCTGCTGAAATGACCATCAAAAAAAAGC
Organism: Kalaharituber pfeilii; assembly: GCA_015179045.1. Taxonomy (NCBI): domain Eukaryota; kingdom Fungi; phylum Ascomycota; class Pezizomycetes; order Pezizales; family Pezizaceae; genus Kalaharituber; species Kalaharituber pfeilii. The sequence goes on from WHUZ01000004.1 coordinate 846,524, forward strand.
TTCTGAAGTAACTATCAAAACTCCTGCCAAAGCGAGCATCAAATGATGGCGAAATGGCTATCAAAATGGCTGCCGAAATGACCGTCAAACAGGTTACTGAAATGGCTGTCAGCACAGCTATAAAAATTGTGAAAATGCTCACCAAAATAGAATTTAAAACAGCAAGATTGAGCAGTCAGCCATGACGGCAGTGGTAATAGCAAAAGTAAGTGGATTGGATCTGCTGCTCGTGCTAGGCAATCCAGAAGTATACCAGATACTGCATAGCGTATGTTATGCATTAGTCAGGTGTCCCAATACTTTTGATTGACCTAGTATTCTCGCCATATCCCACACGGCGGTATGCGCGTAATGATATTAAAAAAACAGAAACCATGAACCACAATAGCTAAGCATTCGATCCAGCACGTATGGAGGGCACACGGCCCGATTTATGCTCAGACTCAATCATGGCTCCCACGGATATCCGCCTGTTGGAGTCAACTCTGACAACACCAACCGATCATGTCCGCCCGGTCATTGCATGTGCAACCGGACATTGACGCAGCTCTCTCAGACTGCCTGGCAGTAGCGTTGTATACCCTTAGCTAGTCATGGTTTCCAACAACATCAAGGCACATACCACGGGAACAGGGCGAGAGAACGAACCAGACTGGGCCTCAGGTACAAACCATTACAATTGGGCAGATGGATAGGGGACTCTCAGCGGCATCCCGAGAAACAAAGGACTCACAGCATGGAGAAACCGCATAGGAGAAGGAGATGTGGATGAATGCAGATGGTGCAGGACGAGCAAAGAAACGAAAAACCACATCCTAGGGTGCTGAGGCGGCCAGAGAGACAGGCACAGATCAAGGAATAGACCGATGTTGGCGTGGGTGACAGAGTAGAGGGAGATGGATGATGGAAGAGGAGACCAGGTAGACAGCTATTGTAACCGGTTGGTGACCATCGCTCCGGTCATGGCCGCGAGGCTAGAATACTACATACTTTAAATCAAGCGAAGTTTCATGCGTTCAAGTTTTTTTTTATATATATCATTAATCGCTTGCCGCCCTAGGGGCTATGGAGATGTTTTAGTTACATAAGGAAATAAAAGGAAAAGATACATAAAGGAATAAAAGAAGATGATAGATAATTGAACAGAGTGGCCATCCCGCTATTCCCATGCGTTCAAGTGAACTTGATTCCACCCGTTTCCGACATCACCCACAGTTACTAATAGGTATCACCACTTCATTATTTCAACATAGCCATAAATAGGATATCGATTCAGGCGACCAGACTATGATTTGGACTGCACAACAATAGCTCACTGTAGAGAAACAGGAAAACGGAACAAGGCAGGGGCGTCGACCACATCAAGAAATGACAGAAATGTAAGTATTTAACATGACATCTGCAATCCCCAGAGCCCACAGGGCAGCACGCAATTAATGATATGCATATAAAAAAAAAAAAAAATGAAAAAAATGATATCTGCAGGAACATCAACGGGGAGTGCAAAAAAATCGCCACTTAGTGGCTCTTGCTGAATGGGCATGCGCTGAATGACAAACGAGATGATGTAAGCACAAAAAGAAGAAACGCCGCGCTCCAGTAGGATATATAAAGGGGACTAGCAAGCCATGAGAAAAAGTGAGGCCCTGGGCGGTGTTCCGACGGGACATACACAACAATAGTTCCTGCTCCAGCTTCACTTACTCTTGGTAGGGCACAGGCTCCCCAACTGATCCACGTTGTCGAAGTAGCTGAATATTGGCGGCATCGAGCCCGGTCACACCCTGGATATTTATATTTGTGAGGTCGAGTCTGTTTCGAGGTGCTGCCCATAGACAGGCGGTGTCGAAGGAGTTATTGTCTAGCGTGCCCGTGCTGCCGCGAGCCTTGCGCTGAATCTGCCATACAGATACTACACCACTGCTAGAGGCAAGCAGCTGGCTATCGGGAGAGAAGGCCACACTAGATACCCTGTTGCTATGGCCTGTAAAGGTATGGATAGCTTGTTGCCGCTGAACTGACCATAGCCGTACAGTGTGATCATGACTGCTAGAGGCAAGCAGCTGGCTATCAGGAGAGAACGCCACACTAGTTACCCAGTCGCTATGGCCTGTAAAGGTATGGACAGCTTGTTGCCGCTGAACTGACCATAGCCGTACAGTGCGATCAATACTGCTAGAGGCAAGCAGCTGGCTATCAGGAGAGAACGCCACACTAGTTACCCAGCTGCTATGGCCTGTAAAGGTATGGACAGCTTGTTGCCGCTGAACTGACCATAGCCGTACAGTCTCATCATCACTGCTAGAGGCAAGCAGCTGGCTATCAGGAGAGAACGCCACACTAGTTACCCGGTCGCTATGGCCTGTAAAAGTATGTATAGCTTGTTGCCGCTGAACTGACCATAGCCGTACAGTCTCATCATCACTGCTAGAGGCAAGCAGCTGGCTATCAGGAGAGAACGCCACACTAGTTACCCAGTCGCTATGGTCTGTAAAGGTATGGATAGCTTGTTGCCGCTGAACTGACCATAGCCGTACAGTGCCATCATGACTGCTAGAGGCAAGCAGCTGGCTATCAGGAGAGAACGCCACACTAGTTACTATGTTGCTATGGCCTGTAGAGGTATGGATAGCCTGTTGCCGCTGAACTGTCCATAGCCGTACAGTGCGATCACCACTGCTAGAGGCAAGCAGCTGGCTATCAGGAGAGAACGCCACACTAGTTGCCCAGCCGCTATGGCCTGTAAAGGTATGGGTAGCTTGTTGCCGCTGAACTGACCATAGCCGTACAGTCCAATCCCAACTGCTAGAGGCAAGCAGCTGGCTATCAGGAGAGAACGCCACACTAGTTACCCGGTCGCTATGGCCTGTAAAGGTATGGATAGCTTGTTGCCGCTGAACTGACCATAGCCGTACAGTGCGATCACCACTGCTAGAGGCAAGCAGCTGGCTATCAGGAGAGAACGCCACACTAGTTACCCTGTTGCTATGGCCTGTAAAGTTATGGATAGCTTGTTGCCGCTGAACTGACCATAGCCGTACAGTGCCATCATAACAGCTAGAGGCAAGCAGCTGGCCATCAGGAGAGAACGCCACACTAGTTACCGAGCTGCTATGGCCTGTAAAGGTATGGATAGCTTGTTGCCGCTGAACTGACCATAGCCGTACAGTGCGATCATCACTGCTAGAGGCAAGCAGCTGGCTATCAGGAGAGAACGCCACACTAGTTACCCAGCCGCTATGGCCTGTAAAGGCATGGATAGCTTGTTGCCGCTGAACCGACCATAGCCGTACAGTGCCATCATTACTGCTAGAGGCAAGCAGCTGGCCATCAGGAGAGAACGCCACACTAGTTACCTCGTGGTCATGGCCTGTAAAGGTATGGATAGCTTGTTGCCGCTGAACTGACCATAGCCGTACAGTGCGATCACCACTGCTAGAGGCAAGCAGCTGGCTATCGGGAGAGAACGCAACACTAGTTACCCTGTCGCTATGGCCTGTAAAGGTATGGATAGCTTGTTGCCGCTGAACTGACCATAGCCGTACAGTGCGATCACCACTGCTAGAGGCAAGCAGCTGGCTATCGGGAGAGAACGCAACACTAGTTACTGAGGCGCCTAACTTTATGAAAGGCCTTTCCCCAAATGATACAAACCTCATACTAGCTTTACTTAAGTCTGCCTTTCTAAGCCACGTTTGGTGCATACGAACCTGCTCACCATAGCATTAGCTAATTAAGACAGATACGAGTAATACGTTATTGAATGTACGAACCTGACAGAGGTCTGCACCTTCTAGCTCAGCCTGATCAAAGAAGCCACCACTTAAATCAGCTCTGGGGATTCGTATACCACGCAAATCATGACACGTAAAGCTCTTCCCAGCTCTAACTAGTATTGTAATTGCATTCGCTGCTGCCTGGGAAAAGCTAGTGTCGATTTTGGATTTTTCAACTAAGGCCAAAAGACTGTCTTCTAATTCCCATGCTCTTTCAATGATGAAGTCAAGAATAGCAGGATCATCGACAAGATGAAACTCGTTGATCAGTGCATTAGCTTTACACTCTTTCAATGCCTGATCCCGCCAAATTGCATCAGCTACCAAATAGTCCCGTAGGGACTTGTGCAAAAATCGGTAAGTATCTCTCTGCCGAATTAGCGGTGAACTGAGGCGCAAAATTTGCACGTTGACGTCATCATATGCTAAAAACTCTCTCCAGACCAACTGACCATCTTGCGATACAGAATTGAGGAAAATACCAGGAGGCGCATAGGTTGCTTCTAACGTCTGCCGACGATAGAGAGCTAGTGCAAACTGTTGACAAAAGCATCGTACTTGGAAAGTAAAGTCGAGCTCAGCTAACTTAGTGTATGCATCACAGTGGGTGTCCGGCAATTGAATATTATCCAAACGTTCTTTTGCCTGTTCAATCCAATATTCAATAAACTGATTGTATAAATCGCCACGCTTGAGCTTGTATTTGCTTTGAACTGGTTTCACGGTCATAGCCATTGTGAGAAGGAAAGGATTGCTGACTAAGGCACAAATATCAGGATTCAGCAGATACTGTTCGTATTCCTCAACTGAGTGTCCAGGTTTAGCCTTCACATATTGTGAAATATACCTCCGAATGCTTGGTGTCGAGAATGGGGCAAGGTAGTATTCTCGTAATAGATGCGACTGGCCACGAGGATAAAATTTGCTCTGATACCCTGAGGGCAAATATTCCGGTCGACTGGTAATGATAAATTTAGCATTCCATCTGTCAAGCTTGTTTTCAGTATAGAAGTTGCGTTCTTGTCTCTTGGTTTCATCATAACCGTCCAAGATGAAAACAAATTGTCGCTGACATTGAACTTGCTGTATTTGATCTTCACTAAACCCCTGTTCAGGAAAGAAAGTAGCTATGAGATCGTGATTGTTGCTTCCTGGCTGATATACTCTAAAGAGTGCAATAAACACGGGAACAATTGCCGTTGCCTGATCGGAAGCTCCGTCGTACTCAATCCATAATTGGCGTGCAAGGTAATGGTTGAACGTTGATTTTCCGGATCCAGCAGCACCTTGTATCAAGCAAATTTTTTGTGGTACGTCATCTGAAAGGAAGTGCTGCATAGCCTCTAGGAGATCAAAGTGATTGCTATCATGTAGATGCAATATGCCTTCCGCCGGAATATATAAGTCAAACTTGAACACGTCTAGCTGATGTTGAGCTAGGTAGTCCTTCCTAAGCTGTTCAAATTCTGGATCTAAAGTTTTCCATACACATGTTCGACGCTGGTCCAATACTACTTTTACATTAACAAGAGATCAGCATGATAGGGTAATAAAACGTACTAAGTGCAGATAACTTCTTATTGACCTCCCTGGTAATGGCAAGGTTTTCCTGCCCGGTTGCGGCAATTTCTGCTTTCATTAGCAATCAGCATCAGTGGCATAACTATTTTCCGGTGAGTGAAAATAATATAATCATATACTTACCACCTAACATAGGTAATTCTCCCCTAATATCCTTCAAGAGACCCTCCATCCGCCTAAGTTCATTGGAACTTTCTACTCTCATTAGCAAAATATACCTATGCAAGCTCACATAACGTTCTTACCCATAATCCTTTTCATTGTAGCCATATCTGCACATTCCCTGACAACCTTTTCCTTGCTAGCTATTTCATCGAGAATTGGTTGCATTGATATTGAGAAAGGTGTGAAAAGATTCTCAACTTTTCTTGCCCCTAAATCCATTTCTCATTAGCAAAATCTAAACTGAGCCAAATAAGTTGAATTATCTTACAGGATGCTGAGCTACCAAAATATTTTTGTACTTCGAGTGTAAACTTAGAAATCGCATCGTAGAATGCATCCAGAGCAGAGCCCAGCTTGCGTTTAAAAGCTTCAGATAAGTCTGAATGCAATGTGACCTCCAATGATGCAGTCATATAGATGTGTCCATAGAATTCACAAGTGGCCATCGTTTCAATAATGGTTGCCATTGCATCTTTCACCTTCTCCATTAATTCGATACGATTGAGTGCAACCTATTATTATAATTAGCTTTCATTTCATTACGGAGAATTTATGACTGGCCTGCAAAATAAGTCTAACACTACTCCATACAAGAGCGGTGATATCGGGGTTATGCTGTATCGCTATATCGACTATAGCTGCATACTTCTGCACCCCCTTAAGGATTCGGTATATACATTCCATATGCCTCTTGGCATCCCCCGATTGCTTTCCTTCGAAAGCAACTTTCGCAGACTGTAAATCCTGAACAATGGCCTCCACAGTGGGACGTATTTTATTGCCTTGCAAAGGAGTTTGGGGCGATTCCAATTGTTCCTTTGGTGATTGCACGCAACCAGCTCCTGAGGTGGCATCCACAGTTTGTATTTGTACCAATGGTGGCAGTGATGGGAGAGATGTAACTGGGCTCGCTGATGTTTCTGCCTGTCCAGTTTGTGGGGTTGTGCAGGGGGAAATAGGTGAAGGCCTATCTGTCGGGGGGGGGGCACTAGCAGCCCTCACATGCCCCTCTCTTCCAGCAGGAGATCTCGATCGAGATGAGCCACTATGGAATTGCGGAAGTTAGCCTGAGTAGAGGTAAATAGCCATGCTTCTTAGAAACTAACCCAATCCCAAGCTTTTCCCCGAATTTTCTAACATTCGCACGGAATCCCGTTTGTCTTTTGAGATCAATTTTATCCATTTGGAAAATGACTGGAGTCAGTGCTTTATAAACGAGATAATAATAGTGACAACTTGGATAAAGAGCTTTATTCACTTTAGAGATATAAGCGATGTGGTTGATGACTGTTATCTCGCAACTGTTCAAAGCCCCCGCATTTTGTTTTCTGTTGTGATTTGTACTCCGCACCATGCCTTTGGCGAACCATTGGTAAGCTGCGTACTATGCCAATTCTGCACTCCGATCCATCAAACAGGAGCCTCATTCTGTTGTAAGTGAAGGACATAGAGTATGCTTGGCATCAGCCCCTACGGTGATTCCTTTAATCTAGGGTCGGAATGTGAAGCACTCTACTCCAAAATTTATTCACTATTGACTCAATGTAGAGAATATCGTTCACGTATTGTTGTCCCTATGGCCGATGACAAAACCAAGCTTTTCTGCCAGATTGGTACTAGTATACGTCATGTATGTACTAATAATGAAAATTACAAATTAGGAACACAATGAACGTAGTCAACTGGATGGTTTGAGCGTATATTCTTGCCGTCCACCTCACATTCCACTTTCACGCCAGCTTTGGCGAATTCTCCGGTGTCGACTGTCGCTCGGTATCCCCATCATGCCATTAGCTTCCCAGGCTTCCCAAGGGTGAGGGACATCTCGAGTCATGCTGATAAAGCCGATGCGGGGGGAAAGCTGGACAGCCCTGAGCAAAGATGCTTATACCAGGGCAAACTGGTGAGCAGGGAGAAGGGAGAAACTGGGGGTGGTTGTTGGAAAAGATACGAGGAGTGATCCATTGCTCCGCTTCAACGCTGAGTTCGCTGTGCGGAAATTGCGCAAGTGCGAATTTTGCACTGCACTTTATACTCGCTATGCATACCTCAATCATTTTAAATCGAGGGATTCTGGTGCTTAAGGTTGAGGCTCGGAAGGGGTAAGCATGGCCGCTAGCAACCGAGCGGGAAACTAAGGTTCTTGTCCTGTTACTGCACGTACTTGTATCATACCGGTAGAGTACACGTAGCGCACAACAAAGTATATAATAGAAAAGTGTCAAGGCACAGCTCCCCCAGCTTGAAGTGAAGGCGAGATGAAGATGATTACCCCTCACACCCCTCCAGCTACCCCTCCGTCCCTCCTTCCCTCCTTCCCTCCTTTCCTCCAGAAAGTTACCGGTACCCCAGCGGACCCTCACGTGATCCTGATCCTTGCCAAGCCTCTGATCTACCTACATAATACATCTCTGCTAAACCCCTCTCTCAAGCAGTAGTGGGGTCAACCGACCGCCCCCACGAGTCAAGTCCTCCCACCCCACGAATCGGATCTTCCTACCCCCGCCTCTTTATCCTCCTGATAGTCATTGGGAGTGCAAACGCATCTTTTCCTGAGCCAAATAACTCCCCTTTCCTAGGCTTAAAGAAATTTGAGATGGGCACCATGGAACACCCCTGGGATGCGCTTCCCTCCAACATGCTCAACCGCGTATATGACGCATCACTCTGCAATCTTTCACAAACAACGAACGGCCCATGCCCCCTCACAGCTACTGTAACTTACCGCTCCCCTTCGCTGTTGTGTCCCAAAGTATAACCAGATCCCCGACTTCATAGTCCCACCCCTTTACGCCCCGGTCATACCTCTCTTTCTTCTCCTTCCGTTCACTCTGCCTTTCGTGTACTCCATCCCTCATTTCCTCCATCATGCATGCTCATTGGTTGACCCTCTCCATCAAATCCTCCAGCATTTCATCCCATCGCTTCTCACCAAGCTCCATCAGTATGGATTGCACCTTCCAAGACCCTCCCTGAGAGGTTCGCCATAGTCTCAAACGGCAATCGGTGCTCGACTTCAAATAGCATTTCAAGAAGTGTATACCCCAGTTCACCAATCACCCTGGTGTTCACCGCCCCTTGTCGCTCTGGCCAATTCTTGGGCCATAATCTGAGGTCACCCTTCTGGTGTGTGCACTTTCGCAGACAGTCTTCCAGCCCTCGATTGGTCCATTGCATCATTCCCGTGGACCCACTTGGATTCACTACCGATTCGATCCCGTATTTCGTGCAACAATCCTGGGACGTAGGATTCACAAAGCGGGTACCTGGATCGTGATAGATTGCGATTTGTGGTTGACTCATAAACTCCTCGAGGTACCGCACTGTCTCCTCCGCATCATTCTTTTTGGTAGCCCATACACGGGTATAGCGCGTGAAGTAATCCACAACATCGAGTATATACCGACACCCATCTGAATCCCGGACCATGAATGGTCCAAGGTATTCCACCCCCAACAGGTCGAATTGCTGGTACACTGCCGTAGGGCTCACCTCTTGGCTTCTCACCACTGGGCCCATCCGTGGACATATGATGCACCCCTCGACATATTCCCGAATATCTCTCGCCATTCTCTTCCACTATACCTTCGCGCTAAGTGTTGCAGCTACCTCTCCCACAGAGATGTATCCCGCCCCGTCGTGTGCCTCCTCAATTACTACACGCATGTCCTCCTTCCGCACACATGGCACCACTTGCCCGGTTCCCAGCACTCATGAGCCCACTCTTCCCAGATTTGAATCTGCTTGCTCCTGCCTTAAAAGCTACTCTCTCTGATACATTCCTCAGCCCCTCCGGCAGCCTTCCCCCTCTCATGAGGCATGGGACCATACTTCTATACCACACATCCTTTCCGCAATTTTCCACCTCCCTCTCGAGCTCCAAACCTTCTAAGCCAGTTTTCCTCGCGTAACAATTTCGCATAACAAACTGGTTCATCTCCCTCTATTACAACCTGATATTCCTCTCCCCCAAAATCTTTTCCTCTCTTCTCACCACCTCCCTTTGTGCTCTATTCCAGGGTTTATATCTTTCCCCTTCACCACCAATGTCTATCTCTTTACCTCCTCTCACCGCCTTCCCACTTCTTTCCCTTTCACCACCAATATTCATTTCTTTACCTCCTCTCACCATCTTCTCTTACACTCCATTCCAGGGTTTATATCTTTCCCTTTCACCTCCAACGTTCATTTTTTTACCTCCGTTCACCATCATTTTTTGCACTTCATTCCAAGGTTTATATCTTTCCCTTTCGCCTCCAACAACACCACACCCGTCTCCCTAGCACCATATCCAGAATCTTTTGCTACTTCATGGAGACATTCGATCCCTTTGCTCCAATGTCTTTAATCAGCTCCTCAAATCTGCCCTTACCATCCTTCTAAAACCACTCCACATCTTGCCTATCATGTCTCAGCACCTTTTGAGCGACTTCTTCTGCCACCACTGGCCCCTCTTCGGGGAACAATGTTCTGGACAAGCCATCTACTATGGCATTTCTGCTTCCCTCGATGTGTGATCTCAATGTTATAAGGTCTGAGATTGATCGCTCACCGTGCATAAATCCCATCAAGCTTGTCTGAGTGAGGAATGTTACCAAGAGTTTGTGGTCTGTGAAGGGTATCGTTTTGCGAGCCGGTTTATAGCCATATTTATCTGAGAACCGCACCATTGCTAACAGCTCCCTTTTGTATGTCCCATAATTCCTTTCTGCTTTATTTAATGTCATTGAATCATAGATTAGTGGCCTCTCAACCTCTCCGACTAACTGAAGTAGGCAGAAGCCAATAGTGTATCTAGATGCATCGAAATAGGTCTGTAAAGGCCACCCCATATCATCTTCAACTGAGAATATTGCGACCACTGTCATACATTTGTTCTGGATGATATAGAATGAGCCAGGGTCCATCGCCACTTGGTTTGCCCTTAGAGTCGTGTCAATGGTCGTGCCAGTTCCGAGAAATTTTCAATCTACCCTCTGCATATTTGTGCTGCTCCAAGAAATTTTCTCACGTCACTCGCGTTTTCCGGAGTTGGCCAATCGATCAGTTTCTACGCGCGCGCTCTGGCTTTATCTTCTGTTACCCTCCAATATAACACTCCATCCCTAGGCAATTCATTTGTGCCAGGAATAATAACAGCTTTTCCATGCTACCCTCAACATGGCACACAGCGGCCTCGGTTAATAAGTGTTTTCAGGAACTCGAATTGGTCCTTGAATCCCAGGTTCCTCATGAACATGTCATCCACATACGCACGAAATTTCTCACCTATCAGCGACGGCTCCGGATATGGTTCAGGGATTGGCCCAAAAGCGAGATAACCCAATTCATGGAGCACCAACTCCAACCTTCGGGGTATCCTAGTTGGCCGAACCTGCCCTATACCTGGAACCTGAAAAGCAAGTATTGGCTGACTCTCCTTCTCTACCCCATTGCCCAGTATCCATTCTTCAGATCACCCTTCCCATAGTATCCCACCTCATGGCCTCCCCTCGACATAGCATCTTGAACCTCTGATGGTAACACCACTGGTCTCTCAGGTAGTTCTTCCTTCACGTGACTATAATCTGATGTCAATCGCAGGTCAGAATTCGGGTCCTCCGGCACCTTCACCACTATCACCGGGGGCGCCGCCCACGGTGAGAGTTGCTCGTCGGAGGGAGTCTTCTCATACATCCTACATTTATCCCCTGTCTTATCGTCTTCCGGAAGAACCCTTCCTGCCTTGGTGATAGTCTCCGATGCCCTTTCATTGCGTAGGGGACTGCCTCCTACTTGAGCCGCACCCTGCTTGAGCCGCACCAAGCTTTGGATCGAATCAGCCATGGGTAGCTCATTCAGCTGGGTGATCCCCAACTCTCGATACGTCCAAAGCAATTCCATACTCTCCGCTTCTTCTCCCATGTGTCATATATTGTTCCGAGAGTGAACCCTGCATCCTCTACCCACTTCCTCAGCACCTTATCACTCAAGGTTTGTTCTACACTGAGGTCTTTCCTCATGATTCGCCTTTTGATCGGGAACACTCCCTGCACCCCCTCTAGGACCCTTTTCCTCGCGCACACGCACCCTCGCTTCTCTGCTTCCTCACAACCATGCCCCTTTACTGTGTCCACATGCCTCTGCTCATAATACTCCTCCTTTTCTTCATTGCCTTCCTGAACCCCCATCTCGCAATTTTCTCTATCCAGGCCTACCTACATTCATATCCCCACCTCTCTATCTGCTTTGTCTTTTCTCCTTGGTCCATCTTTGCCAACACGTTGGGAAACCTCTCACATTATAAGCAATACTCACTCACCACCATAAGACACCTCCGACACTACAACACACACTCCTGACTCCTGTACTCCTCTCTATGCATCACCTTTCCACTCTCCAAACTCACCAGCCTGGCACTCCTCCCACATAACGGCGTTGGTTTCTCGTCTTCCCAGACGTCACAAAATTTGGGACCCCGGACCTCCCCTCATCCACTATCAGTACTACCTTCCCGTCCTTTCAGCTCCTCCGGCATTTCTAACAGTTTCTAACAGTTTCTTTGCGAGGTGGGAGAACGCCGCATTCTCCCCAAGTAGTTTCAAATAACTAGCCCCCTTGGAATCAAACCGGAACCCCCAATGCTACACCTCTCGATGGCGCTTGTTGTTATCTCCATCAATAGAGACAACAGTGTTTCCACTTCAACGAAGGCATAGGCCAGTTAGAAAAGTTGACAACTCCACCACCTCTTGAACCATCCCCCCTCACCCCTCTCTCACTTGTATTTATCCCCTCCGCCCCTCCCCTCAATCATCTCTCAAAGGCAACCCCCTCCCCCCTCCTCTCAATCGCTCCTCCCTCCAACAACCCTTCGACGGCCCTCTGACGACTTCTTCTGTGACACCTCCAATGACCCCTTCAGCAGCCCCTATCCCACCAGTCCCCCTACCTCACCACCCCTTCAGCAGCTGCTCCAGCAGCCACTCCAGAGGCTTATTTAACAACTCCTCGGATTACACAAATTACTCGTTCGTAGGTCACCACTCTCATGTGCTTTTTTTGTATATTCCTTTTTGTTTTGTCTGGCAGTCCATCAATTTTTTATACCCATTGAAGTTTTATACCAATGCAATCTTTCTTGTGGTCAATTGCTGGGGACACGAGGGTTTTAGAGGGACCATGTCTATGACTATGACCGACGGAGGAATACCTGGTTGAGCTGGGCGTGAGATCCAAAGCGGTTGTATTGCCCCACAAATACAGCCTGTGGGGCATACATGCTTGCAGATTTATGCTAAAATTCTGTGGGTATACTGGGTTTGTGGGCACACGGGGGCTTAAGCGTTTGGATATATATGGGGTTTCAGGTGGGCCAGGTCTATAATATGGTCGGCGGAGGAATATGCGACTGAGCTAGGTGCGAATTCCGTTCTATTCCAAAGCAGGAGCTTGTTAATTTGCAAAAAAAAGAAAAGAAAAAGAGCGAACTTGTGGGCAACTTTGTGCGATTCTACTGTGAACTTAAGCTAGACGGAGGCGTAAACTTGCTCGTACAATGTGCTTAGAATTGATGTTACTATAGACGTAACATAAGCTAAGTGACAGTATTAGTATTCCGTAGTTCTATGGAGGAGCTACTCTCAAAGCTTTAATGATGTTCCTTTTTATTTAAAGAAAAGTAGATTTTGAGAAGAGAGGAGGACCCCCCGTCCTGCCTCTCTATCAGGATTATGTAAATTTACAAGGTACAATGAATAATTCCACTTGCGGCTCTCTTGCTCACTCTCTTGCTCACTCTCAAAGCTTTCTCGCTCTGTACACCGTTTCTTTATATCCCACACAGCCATAGAACACGCAATCACTCTACATACCGTCACAGTTCTGTAGAGCATGAAAATTCCTCGACCTCAGCTTAGTCAGCCTTTTTTTGGGGGGGTTGACGCGTTGAGCGCAACATACTAGTGAGTATCATACCTCTTATACTCGAGTACAACAAAACAGCGAAAAAAAGAAAAAAGAAAATAGCCACTGAAATATGCTCAAGACGTCATCAACGATCCTCAAATTTACTAATCGCAAGTACTGCACCCAGCCGCAGCGTCCAAATCTCTCTGTGCATGAACTTTCCTATTTTTGCGGGGGGCATTTTTCTCTCCAATCCAAGCCAACAGCTGCATCTATAGCAGTCAAATATGGGGGAAATGACCCGTAGCGGTGATATGGGTATCCGTAGCGATATCGATGATAATATGAGTGTAGAGCTGCGTAGACCCTCATAGATGGAACTACATAGAGGTACATAGATGATTTTACATTAAATAAAGGACAGGTCGGTCTCTCGAGCCATCGCTGGCCGTAATCCGGCTATTTGTCTAGACGACTAGTTGCTACAACTAATGCAATTCGAATTAAAAAAGACATAAAATGTGATACAAGTCGATTCTGACTACCGTTGATTATAACCCTGCGGATTGTCACGGAAATGGCGAAAACAGCCATGTATTTCTTTTCTTTTCCTCCGATCCTGTTGCACCTCCTGGTGCAAGAGACAGGCATTGCGGTTGTTATTTACCCAAAGTAGCTACAGAAGATTAAGCTCAATAAGCTACCCCAGTCTGTAGCAAACAACGAATTCGGAAAAAGATCCATAAAATTGTCTGTAAAAAACTGCGGAAAAATATATCTCGACTTAGGAAGCTTTAGCAAAGCAAATATTTCAATAGACACTGATTTTGAAGCATTTTGTTGGTTGAAGTACTATTATTTTGATAGGGTGACTGCTGCTTGTCTTCCATATCTTACATACTTATGAGGAACATAAATTGTAGAATAAGTTGTTAAGTATATAGTACTACCAGTCCCGTAGTAGCAACGAGCAGTGTATGAGTAACGAGCTAGTATTTTTAGGGTACAATATTTTAGCCTCAACAGGCACCCTTGCCTTCCTCATAATATCAACATATCGTACCCAATGTCCAAGATATCAACTAGCATTAAGCTTAGATAGTATGTATTCAGAAAGGCAAAGTTGCCTTAGGCCCTAAATTGTATTATTGTATGGATATATAAGTACCCAAAGGGCAGTATCATAAAAACAGCATGCTATTTTTTTATTAGTTAGAAAAACTACATTATAGGTTACAAGTAGTTCAGAAAAGCTATATAGAGGCTTATCAGAGGCAAGCTCCTTACTAAGAGTGAGAAAGATACATTTGTTAATTAGATACTTACTATAAGTGATCTGGGCTTTAAGGTACATCTGACTATGCTGTGACCAATGGCTGTGCATATTCTCCAGGCTTAGTATAGCAATGCAAACGTTAGCATAAATATTTCCTAAAACGCCAGACTACAGTTAATGCCAAATACATACAATACTTAGAGCATTATAAGGTCCTAATGTATTGGCATAGTGTGCCTTCTATAAAGCTCTACGTAATTGCATATGCTACTATCATATCATTCCTGATAATCTATGAAATTGACAAGAAAGGTATCGTCATGGGAGTCATCCATTCCAAACTACATATGTCAATTGTATGAGCAGGACCTGGTTGTAGGGTTGCAGTTACTGATGGAAATCAAAAGTTCGTCAATGTGCTTGAGACGGTCAATGCTGTAGGCAACGTTACTCCACCTTTTATCGTATGGCAGGCATTAGAATGATGCGCATAAGCACCCTAGTCGCCTTTGCTACTCTAAGAGCGGCTATGTGGATGACGGCCCGGGCCTCGAGTACTATTATAGACAGGAAAATAAGTATTTGGACAGGGGATAAAAGTATATTATCCGCTACGCAGTTTTCGGCATATTTTCGTGTGCTTGGCGGTTAGGAGAAGTCAAAATTTATTATAAGCTATCAGCTGTCCAAATCTTATATAGTACTGAATTACATTCTTCTAAATAAAATGTCCATACCTCTAAACATATACAATTCCTGAATTTTTTTGTTTGCTTGCGAAGAAAGCCAGTTCAAAAATTTGCACTAGGTTACGACAGAACCCTTTCCATAGTACAAGAATAGGTGAGTCAAATTCAATTAAGTAGGTATAGCTGGTTTTACTTACTGATATGATATAGCAGAATAGCCTGCTAGATTTAGCAAGTATGACAGGTTTCTCTTAACAGTATAAGATGTAGCAGAATAATTCATATTTGACAAGTATGATAGGTCTCTTATGATGGCATGAGATGTATCAAAATAGACTCAATTTATAGATATGATAGGTCCCTTTCTATAATATAGAGTGAGCTCAATTTAATAGTTAGGATAGGTCTCTATTAATAGCATACAATTGTAACGGAGGTGGTAAACGCAGAGAGTTGCCGTCCGCCAGACACTTTACTAGGGATACTCGCTAGTCCACTGCGGGGCTTCATAGCACTTTTATGCGACTGCGACACCGTTCCGGCTGTCACTTATCGCCTGCATTGCATATGCGCATCCACCGACCCCCCCCCTTTTTTTTTTTTAATACCGTTACTCGCGTGCCGCGAGAAAGATCCACCGACCGCCCCATCTCCGGTTGCGGTGAGCCCGTAACAGCAATATAGCAGAATAAGCCAAATTTAGCAGACATACTTAATCTCTTTCAATATTAGTATAATATTACAAGGGCAGCAGAATAAGTAAAATTTGATGGATAAAGTAACTTTTTCTTGATAGTATAAGCTGTAGACTAAATTTGACAGGTATAGCAAGACCTTTTTTAGTATAAATATAGCAGAATAATGTTGCAGGTTTACTGCAACCATAGGGCGGGCGTCGGTGGATACGCATGCACATACGAAATAAATATACACATGGCGAAATAGGCAATATACGACAGCTTGAATGACATCATAGTCACATAAATGAGTGCTATATGAGCTACGCAGAGGACTAGTGAGTATTGCTAGTCAAGTGTCTTTTTGGCCTGGCGGACAGTAACTCTCTGTGTTTACAAGATCCATTACAACCTGCTATTGCATATATACAATATATAACTGCAAGAGACCAAGGTATTACTATTGTGAGTACAATCTACAGCTCTCTAGTTAGAAAGTATACAGAAAATGCTTAAATTGTATGTACATATTATACAGTATCTGAATACTATTTCAACTGATGAGTATTGTTATGCTATTTCTAAATAGCGGAAATAGCGGGATGTCTCCGGACAGTCCTTTTGGACTGTCCTGACTGTCCTGACTGTCCCGAAGGTTGCATAACTGACTGTCCCATCTTGCATATGGTGCGGCTGAGCTCACTGTCTTGGTGTGGCAACTAGCGAGAATTCATTAAAAAATCGAAGTACCTAAATACATGATTGTGCGCAATACAGAATGATACATCATACTGATGTAGTAGAAGATACAGTGATACAGTCTTGAGTCTCATTATGCTCCACACTCTCTGCCCGAGCCCGCTTTCGCTGCCTTTCTGCCATTTCAGCTCCTGACCCAAGTACCTCTGTTCCACTATCTATATCTACTCGCAAATTAATAGATATTGCCCATAGACATTCTTTGGCTTGTGTGTTGGTCTGGCGTCTGCGCTGTACTATATATATATTAGTACATAAGTCTTAATTAAAATATATTGACATACCTTCAGAATTCTCTGCATCTAGTTTTCTAGTATCTCGGGGCTTGCCATGATGTACACATCCATAGCGTATACGACCTTTCTTTTCAGACCCACTTAAAGTCACCACAGCGAAGCCTTTGGTAAATGCATAGTCCTGGAGTCTATCTAAAGCCATATTTGGCCATGCATATTGCTCGCCATCCATAGGTTCTTCGCAATGTAATTCAGGCATCTCTTCTACAACCTTTATTACTACCGAAACAAGCTCCTTTGGAAGGCTTGGGTGTGGAGTCCAGGTCTGTTTCGCACTCAAGGTACCAGTTGCAGTGGAGAGTGACATTTTAGTGGGCGCAAAGCAAGTGTAGGGCAGAAAAATTAAATAAGGACTCGTGAGTACTATATGAATATATGTATCGGCTGGAAAATATCTGGGATGTAAAGTGCGTGAAGCCTTTGTAATTGTGTTGGAGCCTTACAAAAATGAAAATCTCAAAACCAGTAACGTGCCCGAAGTGGTAACGATCTGCCCCCCTGTAACGATCCATTCTCTGGGCACTCCTCGTCATACATTCCTCGCTCTACTACTTATTTTGGATATATTGCAACTATAGAAATTGCTTAACATTATACCAATTTGACATCGATGAATCAGGATTTGCTATCATAATGAGGAAAAAATCAAAATTCCATTATTTACAACCAAATTCATTATTATTCACCTAATTCGAGCTCTCCCTGTATAGAGTATAGCTCAACATCCTCGAAATCAGGAAAATAATATAGAAAACTAGTAATTCTCATCCATCTAGGGCTGGTCTTTTTATTAAAAGTCAATATTGTATATACAGATCATGTGGGATGCAGTGCGCCTTCAATTGTATAGAAGTAGTTTATGTTCCTGAGCTAATCTCCATACCTTGATCTGACCTTCAGTGTTCCTAGACTCCTCAAGTGATTCAGGAATACCGGGACTTGAAGTTGTAGTAGTTGAAGCACTAGGGGTGGTAACAGTAACTCCTTCTGAGGTGCCAGGTATGACAGAAGAGACCTATGGCTCAAATCTGCTATTGGAACCTTCTTCTACCCACCCCCCCTTCTAGTATTCAGACCCTCCTATCTCATGAACTAAAGATCTTTCCCAGCCCCAGCCTTGCATGTGAGTTCCTCTATGGTGTCTTTTTGTAACTTGTTCAGCTGCAGCCATCTCTCTCTATTTTCGTTCTTCTTTTGCCTTGCTGTCATGGGTCACCTCGGGTGGCCGATAGAGCGTATATGCGACGTATGCGAAATGCGACAGCAAATATATGGGATGCAGGTGCGTATTGCTAAATGAGCTATGCAGAGGACTAGTAAACGTCACTAGTCAAGTGTTTTTTCACTGATCTGGTGGGATGCGGTTCTCTACCCAAGACGCCCAAGACGTTATATTCACTCACTTCCTCCTAAGCCGCCTCGAGCTGAAGTTAAAGCAATACTGGAAATAGAAGGAAAAAATAGTAGGAGATGTCGAAAAGGAAACAGAGAGTACCAGCGAAGGTCAGAACGGAGGAAGAGAAACTTCAGAAGGTGCGAAAATAGTTTAGGATAAGAAAGAAGCCGCTGATATGCAAAGTAGTTAGCAGCGATGGATCGAGAAAGTAAGGCAAAAGAGGAACGAAAATAGAGAGAGATGGCTGCAGCTGAACAAGTTACAAAAAGATACCATAGAGGAACTCACATGCAAGGCTGGGGCTGGGAAAGATCTTTAGTTCATGAGATAGGAGGGTCTGAATACTAGAAGAGGGGGTGGGTAGAAGAAGGTTCCAATAGCAGATTTGAGCCATAGGTCTCTTCTGTCATACCTGGCACCTCAGAAGGAGTTACTGTTACCACCCCTAGTGCTTCAACTACTACAACTTCAAGTCCCGGTATTCCTGAATCACTTGAGGAGTCTAGGAACACTGAAGGTCAGATCAAGGTATGGAGATTAGCTCAGGAACATAAACTACTTCTATACAATTGAAGGCGCACTGCATCCCACATGATCTGTATATACAATATTGACTTTTAATAAAAAGACCAGCCTTAGATGGATGAGAATTACTAGTTTTCTATATTATTTTCCTGATTTCGAGGATGTTGAGCTATACTTTATACAGGGAGAGCTCGAATTAGGTGAATAATAATGAATTTGGTTGTAAATAATGGAATTTTGATTTTTTCCTCATTATGATAGCAAATTCTGATTCAGCGATGTCAAATTGGTATAATGTTAAGCAATTTCTATAGTTGCAATATATTCAAATAAAAGTAGTAGAGTGAGGAATGCATGACGAGGAGTGCCCAGAGAGTGGATCGTTACAGGGGGGCAGATCGTTACCACATCGGGCACGCTAGCTACAGTGCGAATTATCAAAGAAAAATTTCCCAGTTCGGAGAGTTAAGCACACTGATTACCCCGCATCGAAAATATCTGCCGCACCAAGACAGTCTGCCACACCAAGACAGTGAGCTCAGCCGCACCATATGCAAGACGGGACAGTCAGTTATGCAACCTTCGGGACAGTCAGGACTGTCCGGAGACATCCCGTCTAAATAGTGCACATACATTATAATATACAATCTTGACAATTATTGGTAGCAAAATCTCAATAGAATATGCTACTTCTACTGAGCTGGTGAGACATCTTTCTACCAAGCTTTTAGTGTCTTCCTCTCCAACTATATACCATAGTACTCACCCACTACTCCGTAGTACAGTACACGCACTGCCCTCTGAGCCCCACAACGCCTCCCTGGGGACCTCTTGCAAACCTCTCCAAGTCCAGCAAACACTGGGGCGTCTCGTCTCCTTCAGTACCCAAAATTTAATTACAAATTTTCATCCATCCGTATTCGCGCCGTCACCAGACTACCGAGATATTCAGGTAAATGGTAAATAGAGCGATTTATAGCCTCTTTCCATCAAGGCCTTGAAAAAACGTACACCTGTTACAACTGTATACTACGCACTAGTTTAAATTCCATAAGGTTTGAGATATACATATTTGTTGCCTAAACTAAACTTATTAAGCGAAAACACAAAAAAATGCACAAACCCATATATGACAAATGCGGTGAACAAAGTAATATTCATGTTATATTAAGATGAAAACCCTAGAAGCCTGAACCATCTTCAGTATCGGTAATAGCAGGTAATTGCAAACAAAGTAAATCGTGTAACAGTCTGCTGATGCAGAACCAAAATCCGACGATGACTGCCGGTCCGAGAATCATAATACCTCGATGATAATCCAATAAACATCTACAGAAAGCAAACTACGAAATAAGAAATGTAAACTCTTCATTCATAAAATGGGTTGGAAAATAACACGAAGCTTGTATTCCTTGGCTGCAGTATAATGATCATCTGCTTTTTTTTTTTTTTTTTTTTTTTTATATCATTGATCGCAGGCCGCGATCATCTGCTTGACTTATAGCGTGAGCAGAAATGGATAAAGGAAAATGCTTTGCAGGACGTAACTGCAACTTAGAAAGTACAAGGCTGTCATAAAGATGTATTTTGAGAACTTGAGAGGGTGCAAGATTCCTCCGATTTATAGTTACACGGCCAGCGCCTGGGGCCGCCTTTCAAGCTCTGAGTCTGAGTCGCTCCTCCTCCCCATTAAATATTGACTGTGAAATCCGTCGTTTTATAAATGTTGGTATCATTGCCAGTGATAAAACACTCTTCACTTCGATTAACGTTGTTTTCCATCGTCAACTCGGATCAAGGCTCAGCTGGTTTGGAATTCTCCATCTTGATGGTGCACGTGGCTTGGTAGTTTATGGTTGAGTCGTTGATAGAATAGGGTTCACGGTTGCGGCTGCTCTCGACGGCACCGCCACTGGTGCTGTGCTTTCCAAGTAAGTTCGAGTTGTTGGAGGTCGAAAGCATACCAATGTCACAGACCAGCCGAGTAGGAATTATCCGCATCAAGAGAATAAACCCCCACGCTCCGGAATAGAAGATATGCCGCGCGCTCCGCCAGATACATCTACCAAGCTCACGAGAAAAGTCACCGCTCAAGAAACCATGGAACGATAGTTCCCTATGTCGCATCCTACCCTGCCATGGCGAACAGCTGCAAGCGGGGTTACGTGAAATGAAAAAAAGAAAAAAAAAAAATCGCATCCAGTTTTGAATTTAATTCATGCCTCCCTCTCATGTACATAAGTCCTTAAGCAACGTCTTATCCCTCTGCCTATGTCTAGCACCGATAGCACCCTAGTCGAACCTGCGATGAGCTGTGTGGACCGCCTCTGTCAAACTTGTGATCGGGGCCCCTGAGTATCGTGTACTACGACTTTCACAACCAAGAGCTTTAGGCCAGTACCGGCGGATGATGGCTGCGAATGAGGGTATACAGGCGCAGAAAACACCGACATCAGCTTCGATAGTAGACCAGTTGTAAGGGTCAATGAGATCCCCTGGAATATTGTTATTTGATCTGGCTCAGCCTCATGTGGTTGGTCTGAGAGTAGGACTTACAGGTAGAGTCGACTGAGTGGGTAACTGAGTGAAGGTAGTACATCCGAACGATGCCAGCAACACAGACACTGGAATTCAAGGTATCTGTTAGTAGTTGTAATACAAAAGATTTCAACCATGAAAAAAACTTACAAGGCACCCAGCCCCAGAACAACGTAAAGTCCTGTCTTCTGTCTCCTGGGAAGCTGGACTGAGTGGACAATAGGAATGGCCATGAAATACACGGCAAAATCACTTAGGATGTTCAAGACTGAGTGGGCATAGTAGAACGCGTTTCGATGTAAGCAACTCCCATTGAGTGAGAGATCCCACGCATATGCGATTGGGGAGCATTGGAAAATGTTAACAGCCAGGGATGCCGCACCCATGCCTGCGACGAAGAAGATCATCCCGTAAATTGTATATGCAAACATGGGCTTTGGCTGCAGCTGCAGGTAAAACATGAGGATGGAAATCTTGATGAGTATCATGGCAGCTGTGTACAACAATGAGGCGGCATAGATCACCTAATACACATGTAAACATTTAGAACTCAGTAAAACGCGGGCAATTAATGAAAGTCGACACAGACTTTGAAAAAGGATACTAGCTTAGTTTCAGAACCATGAATCTCATCATTATGAAGTCCAAGACCGTACTTTGTGCCTGTAAAATATGTATCGTTAACAATACATCTGAGTATGTTAGGGGTACGTTTCACAACTCTAGAATATAAACTAAACCTACCCTCAATCCCTGTTATCCCTACGCCAAATGCGCACAGCTATAAATCTACATTAATGTAAAACATTTCTCCACAAATCCAGTAAGCGACATACTAACAGCTCCAAGGAAGATGAAATCTGGAGGAAATCATTGTTAGCAAGATTCGTGAGTAGAATCGAAGTATCTGCAAAAGGAGAAACATACAATCATCAACACCAAAAGACCTGATAATATATCCTCTTGAGAACATTCGTAGAATGACAGCAACAGCTACCAGTACGCTGAAAGATGCATTAATCCTGATGGTACTTTCTACCCTGGACTCTATAAGGGCTGGCGGCGATACATCGCTGGTCGCTGATGACATCGTACATGAAGAACCTTATTATGTGCGATTAATTCTGGAGTCGCGAACGACTGTATTCTTCAGATACCGGGGACAACGTTAATGCTTTGTAATGATCATATGAAACTGATCGTCCGGCTCAAGTATGCAGGCCTGGGGCTCCAATCTAGATGTAAGATTTATCAGAAGTAATGTAAGAAAACGCAATATGCGATGCGAGAAATTTCCTGTTAGCTAGATACTTATACTACATTGCTGAAATTGAACCTTTATCTAAAGAAAATTGGGCCGGCCAATTATGTAGTGCAGTTTAAGATCAGTCGGTAATAAGGGTTCGGCTAGATCCTAGTCTCTACCTAGTACTAGCCAGTAAAATATGTATTCGGACAGGGGTACTAATGCACATTATGCGCTACGTCCGAATACATATTTTACTAGCTAGTACTCGGAACCTCCCTGAATAGTGCTGGGAATCCCCCTGAATTATTGCACGCTGCTAGATAATATACATGCATCTGGCCAATGAGGATTGAAAGAATTGTAGCTGACAGCCAATCAACGTTCTCCCATGGCATCTTGCAGCGTGCAATAATTTCATGGGGGTTATGATACGAGTTTTTGCGGAGCAGGGAGTTGGGCCAGATCGGCCAAGTGGTCAATGCGAGCAAGATTGCTTGATTGATGATAGTTAGTGGCGGACAGCGCTATCGTGACATCCAAGGATAAGATTTACTCCACACTCACTTTGATTTGCGAAACGCGAGACGTATCTGTTAAAATAGCTGTTGCGAGAAGAAATCGTGGTTCCAGGCTAACGAACTACATTTTTGCCTGTCTATGGGGGCTCAACTTCGATGCAGGATTCTCTGCAAGCCAGTTATCAAATTTATTCCAGTTTTTCTGTATCGAAAATGCGGTGAGCCCAGCTTCACCTCAATATCTAAACTTCAGTTATTAAGTGTCACCAAAGGCGAGCTTCGATGCCTAGACAAAAGTGTAGCTACCCCCTCACTATGCAATAATAGGAAAAGCGCATATGCGCTGCATTGACCACTGTATATGCAACAGGGAGTGATTGCTGTTGCATTATCAAGAGTATTTCACGTGATACTGGGCAAGTGTACACTCTAAATACAGTATATACGGTGCTCTAGATATGTGCTTGCTATAGTTCATTAATTGAGTTATTATTCTAACATTCTTGAATATATCCTTGATGTTAAGATAGCTGTAAATTCACTCTTAGCACTTTAACTCCTCAATAATACAGAAAAGAGAAAAGAGCTTTCAGATGTTGAAAATTATTGCCTTATCTGAGGTAGATCTAAGCATTATACGAACATTCATTTAATGCAAGATGGACCTTATTAAACCAGCACTAGTGGAAGCGTTAAAAGATTGCAGGAAGCAGATTCCCTAAGTCTTATTAAGGCACCCTATAAGAGTATACCAACATGGATTGTAGTAGTACTGAAGGTGAAGCGCTGGTATATTAACTATTAGTAGTAAGAGACTTGGAGTTGAGCAGCTTTGGGGGGTATCTTGACTGCAACTGAAGGTCTTATTTCTAGGACAGCCTTCTGTTAATGCAGTTGCCTATTAATGCATGTTTAGCTAACTTCTTTTGCCTAATAATTTGGATATATGAGCCTGGAAGTTTTATATATATTATTGGAGTTATGAGATTTTTTTCCATGGGTCGTAGTATCCTGGTTATGCGCTATTCATAGCATTCTGGTTACAAGGGCTTGATCTACTGGTAGTTTGCTATTGCATCATCAAGGTCAATGTAGTGCATATGCGCTTTTCCTATTATTGCATAGTGATGGTGGCGTCTAGGTACTGTACTTTGTGAAACCCATCCCAGTAGCTCGAGTATCGTTCCACCAAATGCGTGCTGTAGTACAGATCCAGCAAGACCCTGGGATAATATTCGAACCTCGAGTTCCTTAATTGTTGATTCTTTCTTTTACCCTCAGTGGTTTTCGATGCTGATCAACAGCAAAAGTGACCTTTGGGACTTTTTATTTTTATTTTTTATATCATTACTCCCTTGCCGCCTTGCAGGCTATGGCGAGATTAGTTACATAGGAGATAGCTGACAAGAAAATTAAACTATGGAAAGAACCCGGAATATACTGAACTGAACTGAGCTGACGTAACATAGCGCTTTCCCCCCCCTCTCCCGGTCTCTTTCCCACTCTCTCTTCTTCGGGGGTTCTCTCACTACCGCCTGGCCCCCTGGGCATCTTCGCTTCCACGTTCTGCATTCCTCCCAGATGTGTGCCTTGGTTTCTTCCCCTTCCCCACACTTCGGGCTCTCCGCCTTGTCTATCCTGAACTTCCATGATCTGAGGCCCTTTCCCCCGACAGTGTAGCTGTCAGACCCCCAAGTCTCTGCAGCGGTCTGTAGCTCAGGTTTAGTCTGTCCCTTTCCTCCGCTCTCTGGGCTCTGGCCTCCATGCGCATTCCAGCCTCCGTAATCACTTCGGTCTGGTATGGCATCAGCGCGCTGATCTTTGCCGCCCTGTCTGAAAAATGTCACACTTTCGAGCGGAAGGAAGCGGCCTTACGAAAACATAGACAACACTACAGGAAAAACGTTAAACAACGCCACGGTTCATCAATCAAGCCGTTGGCCCATAATTCCTCCGTACATCGGTGCCAGGATTACCCCGTCGGTTCAACACTGTCCGCCTTCTCGTGGCCCTCCACTCCTCTGGGGCCCTTGACCCACATCGCCGCCACGTCAACCCTCCCCCCCGGCGTACCCGGTTTTCCCAGGCCTTCCTTACCAGGTGAGCGGCCCCCCCGGGTGTTGATCGGCCCTCCACTATGGCCCTCAGATTCTGCAGCGCCACCTTCGAGTCCGTTATCAGTAGCATCTCCTCGTCTCCCTGTTCTAAAGCCTTTTACGGCAAGGCATAGGGAGGAAACTGACAAACGACTTTCGGAGGTCTGATAATGGACATGCGACATGGTATTGCACGAGCTGTTCTTGTATCTAGTCTAAAAGACATACCGGTATTACTAAGCCAAATATTTATTAAGAGCAGCACAGGCCTAAAAAATTGTTTAAAAATATAATAAAGCTATACTTAATTCAAAGGAAAATAAAAGGAAAATAAAAGATTTTTTTCTGTACAATATATGTTTATCGTAGCGTTATTCTTTCCTATTTTCATATTCATATATTAAACATCATCAGTCTCTTCTATTCTTTCCTATTTTCATATTCATATATCAAACATCATCAGACTCTTCTATTCTTTCCTATTTTCATATTCTCTACTATGTCGTATGTTGCAAGAGATTGCTCCTGCGAGGAGTTTATCTCCACATTAAATGGTCCAAAATGTGGAGACATTGAATGTGGCCACTCCCCTGGAGCACACCATGGCAATAAAAAAAAAAAATACAATCCCAGATGATCGTCGAAGACAGAAGGGAGGGCAGTTCCAGAAGGCAGGGCAGTTTCGGGCAATGAAGTGTTGAAGGCGGGGTAGTTTTAGGAAGAAGGTGGGGGTGTTCTGGAAAGAAGGTAGAACGGTTCTAGGGCGGAGCGGTTCTAGGGTAAAGCAGTTCTAGGGTGGAGCGGGAAGTGGTTCTAAAGCAAAGTGGTTCTGGGAAGAAGATGAGGTAGTTGAGAAGATTGAGGTATGCTAGTTGCAGAGGACAGCGGCAACTACAGCGGCAACTACATTATAACTTAATTATTTAAAAAGTAAAACGCCGACCGATTACTTGAGTTCCAAGTGGATTTAAAGTTAAATATACACATTTTCAGATTTTTTTTAAGAACAAGATAGGTATCATAAACACGGGGGACTTTTCAGACTAAAGTTAAATACACAATTTTTTTTTTTTTTTTTAGAACAAGGTAAGTACACCAGAGACTCTCACTTCCAGCTTAGCCGGGTAAGAATCAGGATATAGCCCCTCAAGAGGTACCACTGGGAATTGAACCAAGCCATTGGTGAGAAACGATCCATATCAGCTTATTTACGCAATTGATGCTCAGTATGTTTACTTCCAGCGCCCCCCATTTTTCATACCCGTTGTAAATGGGTAGTGCGCTTGAACACCTGTACTTATGTTACTAGCATGTGCCACCTCCCGACCGCGAGGGTGGGTGCAAGGCTAGTAAGGGTGAGTGTAGGAGTAGCAGTAGAGGATTAGGTTAAGTGAGCAGTGGAGCCGTAAAGTCAGCATTAAGTACTCGCTGATTCGGAAAGTGTTGGAACGCTGCATAAAACGTATGCACTATTCGCCTTTTGAAATAGTGCATACTTTTTATGCAGCGTTCCAATACTTTCCGAACCAGCGAGTACCTGCGCATTCCATACCAGTTCCGCAACTTCGTATCGCCACATTTATCCTATCATTCATCTCAATATGTTATCACTGTTATTTATAATATCACTGCATGCGAGTATCTCTAGTACCAGATGAAGCTTCAGAAAACATTAATTTTAATATCTAACATATATTTTGTGGCATCTAATACTAAGAATTGTAGAAATTATGTAGAGCAAACCCCTCATTACATTTGTAAATGCTACCTAAGTCCCCGGTAATGTCTACCCATGGTGATATTGCTTGGAGTGCCCAGCGTATGTCCTCCATATGCACTCAAGCCTCCCCCCCCACTGCCCCACTGCCCTGTCCTGCCACACCTCGCCCCACCCCGCCCCACCCTGCCCCACCTGGCCTCCACTCCCACCAGTAAATGCTATGCAAGTGAGGATATTGGCAGAAATATATAAGGAAATTAAGAAGTTATGAAAGGATTTAATTAATGTGGCTGGACTGATAGTAAAAGCATATAAGAGAGCAAGGTAATTTTTTTTTTTTTATATCATTAATCGCGTGCCGCCCAGGGGGCTATGGCGATGTGTTACGTACATAGGAGATATAGTGGAGAAAAGAAATACCCGAAATGGAAAGTAGGTAACAAAAAGCTCCGCCTCTACCGACGACTTCTATGGAGTTGACCGTGTCCCTATCGTTCCACCCGTCCCATCAGTGCCACTAGCGGGTCCCCTTCTCCTTCGCCCCCCTCCGGAGGCTTGAGAAGTGCATCTCACCCCCCTGGCCACCTTCTCTTCCATTCCCGGCACCTGTTCCAGATGTGCGTCGTCGTCTCCTCCTCCTCTCCGCACCATCTGCAGTCCGCCCTATCTGCCTTACCTATCTTGTATTGCCATGATCGCAACCCTTTGCCGCCCAGTAGGCCGGCCAACGTCCCCACTCCGTGCCCCAGTCTTTGCAGGGATCTGTAACTTAGATCCAGTCTGTTCCTTTCCTTCGCCGTTTGTGCTTTCGCATCTCGCCATAGCCCACAGGGCGGCATGCGAGTAATGATATTAAAAAAAAAAAATATTGTGCTTTCGCGAGCTGGCGCATGCCGGCTTCTGTGACCATCTCGTCCTGGTACTGTATGACCGTCTCAAAGCCCCTGGCAAAGTCGTAATCCCTATTGATGTAGTCCACAATTCTCTCCCTGACTGCCTCCCACAGGGTGGTCCCTTCAGGAGCTTTAGGAGCCCGTACTGTATGGCGTCGGGCCCGGGGGCTAGCCTTGACTTCATTCTGCTTAAGGCTCTGCCGATTGCCTTTCTGGCATCTTCTCTTTCCATGAGTGTTCCAGTTGGCCTTAGCCGTTCTCCTGGGTGGGAGATGTCGTCTGTGATGAAGTTCCGCTTTAGTGAGGTAATTGGAGGCTTTTTTTTTTTTTTTTTATTTCACGTGACCCCGCATGTAGCTGTTCGCCATGGCAGGGCAGTAATTGGAGGCTGAGGGTGATAAAGAAAGGTAGGTATAGCTATCATGATCTGTATACAGGTGCCCCTCCATTATTCTACCATGCTATACTGCTCCAGCATATTCCTATTTGGCTCCATCTCATGTTATGATCAAGAGTTACCTACCATATTTATAAGTTGAGCATCTCGCCATAGCCTGCAAGGCGGCACGCGAGTAATGAAAGAAAGAAAAAAAAAAAAAAAAAAAAAAAAAAAAAAAAAAAAAATATAAGTTGAGCCCATTTTGACACACTTGTACTCTAGAGCAAGTCCTGTCTTATTTGTCAAATTCAGCTCATGCTGCCTTATTTCATGATGTAGAAAGAGACCGATCATACCTGTAAATGGGCCTATTTTGCAACATCTCATGCTATCAAGCAGGTCCTGTCATACTGTTTAGATTTAACTTATTCAACTACATCTCTTGCCATCGAGAGCAACCTGTCATACCTGGCAAGTTGAGCTCATTTAGCCTCATCTTATACTATCGAGAGAGCACTCATACCTGTTAAATTGAGCTCATTCTCCCTCACCACGAGGAAGTGCTATTTTTGTTCCTATTAACTTGACTACATCCTTCCTCATCTCCTTTTATCTCCTCATACCATTCCTGAGGATCAATGAGGTCATTTATATCATATGTAATGTGGGCGGTGGCCGTACAAACCACGTTTCAGGCGGGGGATCTGCTGCCAGTGGCAGATTGGAATAATATGAATAAGAACTTCTTCTCTTTTTCCTCCTCTTCTTTTCCCTCCTCTTCTTCTATTACAAGAGCCTCTTTAGTTTGCTTGTTCTTATATCTGCTGTCTTTTTTTTTATCGTAGTTTGTTCCTGGATACTCGGCTTGTTTACAGTGCCAGCATCGTACTTTCTTCTTAAGTTCCTGTGTGATAGTGAGAGCTGCCTGAGGGTCTATTGTTATAGCTTCATCTTTTAATGATCTTTTCCAAGGTATTACTTCCTTCAATCTCTTTATCATGCTGGCATAAGTGGGCTTGTCCTCTTTTGAGGTAATGTTATCGATGATATTCTGATAACGTTGCATCTATATAGTACTGAGATAAAAGTTTTCGGAATAACTTGGGCCTCCTCTCTTATCGGGCCAATAGATTTCTATACTTTGTAGCTATGACCTCTACAAGTGGCTTCTGATCAGCACTTTTAATAAAACTGTGCAAATCTCTGTCAACTTGAGTAAGTCGTCCCATCAAACTAATCAAAATAAAGATAGCTTGACTTCTATGATATTCTCCTGAATGAAGAATAAATCTATCTTAAAACTACCTCCTCACCTTCACCCCTTTACAACTCCGCAACTTGACAATGCGAAGATAAGAGTCACTTTTATTCCATTGGCACTACTATATTAATACTGAAAAAAATATAGGTTATCGGGTTAGACTCTACTAAACTTGCTACTTGAGGAACTTGATTGAGAATGCACTATACGATTCAGTGAAGGGTTCAGCAAGCAATTCATTACGTGAGCTAACTAGCAGCTTAGCAGATGAGTTAGAAAGTTCAACAAACAAGTTCAGCATGTAGTTCTACAAGCGATTCGGCAAGTGATTCGGTAGGGGATTCAGCAAGCATTTTAGCGGGGGATTCAGCAGGCACTTTAGCGGAGGATTCAGCAGGCACTTTAACGGAGGATTCAGCAGGCACTTTAGCGGGGGATTCAGCATGCTATTCAGCGGGCGATTCAGCAGGCCATTCAGCGGGCAATTCAGCAAGTGATTCAGCAAGTTGTAGTTAATGGGTGGGCAACTGGAAAGTGGAAGTGTAGAAGAGATAGTGAGCGTAGTGGTGAGATTTTAGTTAGAGAAGTTAATTAGATAAAGTTGACAGATATAGTTGTTGTAAATATGACTGCAGCGGAGGGATGTGAGTTTCCAAATAGGAATGTGACATCTAAGGGTAGATACCAATTTTAAAGGTGCGGGTCTTGATAATACAGTGCTATCCTTCGGTGTTAAATGTACACCTCTATCAGTTTTTCGCCTCTTGATGTCACCCCCCAGGGCGCATCACCCCTCTAGGCGCGTCACCCCGTAGGCGCGTCACTTCCCTAGGTGCGTCACCCTCCCCAGCAGTTGTATAGACCCCCGAGCGGAGCGAGTAGGGTCTCTCAGTAAGCATGTGTGCAAGCGGCTGAAAAAGTATATTTACTACTCCGTGACAGCACCAAAGCCCCTAATCCCGGTCGCGAGTGTCGCAAGCTCTGCCTCAGCTCCCGCCGCACGCTCTGCCCCCATTGCGAGCGTAGCGAGCGGGCATTCTCTCGTACATAGTAACGAGGCTAGTAGCATGATTGCTTTCCAACTGTCATTTTGACAAAAAGGATGAATTCCTGCCGCAAGTGATGATGTGATTATAGATACCGTGCTGGCAGCTTGCGCAAGTTTAAGCCATTGGCGTTCAAATTCCATGATATGGTCGGAAAGGGAGTCTTTTCTGTCATCGAGCTTTACATGGGTTACATTCATGAGAAGTAAAGACAGGTAAATTCTAGTTTGTCCTTCGTAATTGTCCTTCAAAAATTTCCACACTTCTGCAGCATTTAGAGCTGCCCTGATTTTCAGTTGTACTTCTTTCTCGCAGCTGTCTATTAAGTAGTCGAGAGCTTTATCTGACATCTCATCCCAATCTGGTCTTTCAGATGTTGGTTTGGGAGCAACGAAACAATTGCAGACTACAAATTCAGGATATTGATAAAAGGGGAGAAAGGAAATAAATAAATAAATAAATAAATAAATAAATAAATAAATAAATAAATAAATAAAAGCAAAAGTGAAATTATTAGTATAGTTCTTTTCTTTCGCCCAACTTCCATGTATTCACAACCTTCATAAACCCACAAGTACTGTATTCGCTTGTTTTCTAGAAAGGAACAGTACCACTTGCTTCGGAATTCAGAGCCCGGTTTAGAGAGACTCTCCTCCGCTAACCATCTTAAAGCCCTGGTCCGACGTACCACATGTTGCTTGTTTCTGAAGGGACCCGCTTTGGAGTTCACGCCCAGCGCCCAGCTCAGCAAGGCTTCCTCCGCGGACAATGTTCCAGACCTGGTCCGTCTGAAACCCGGTGTTTAAGCCACCGTTTGTCTACAGAATTTTAGCAAAGTGCTGCTGTCAGTTAGTGTGCCCACCGGGTGTTTTTCCTTATGAGACAATACAACCTCTTGCATTGTATTCGGACAGGCGTACTAATGCACATTATGCTCTATGTCTGAATACATATTTTACTAGCTAGTGATTCCTCCGCGGATCATGATATTCATACTCGCTGGTTCGGAAAGTACCTAGCACTGGAATGCTGCATAAATCGTATGCACTATTCGCTCTTTGGAATAGGGCCACTCGCACTATTGGATGACTTCCCGTGGGCACAGATTCACAGATTCACAGGCGTCAAACCCCGTCCAGATTCTCAAATCTGGCAGACTCCCCCCCCCCTGCCAGATTCACAGACAAACAAAAGGGGTTAGGCAACGTAGAATTAAAACTGCATACCTTGTAATTTGCATATCTAACCTCAGCAGCAAAATCAAATATGTCACCCCCCTTAAATCTATGCCGAAATACACATCTACGCCAAAATATCTCCACTCATACAGGTGATGAGTTTGAAGAAGCTCTTTTATTAATTATTTGCTTAAGTATATTGAGTCTTTGAAATGTGACATTTATGAAAGCAATTTTATTTGACTCAAGCAGCATTATGAAGTGCTAGAAAGTGGTAGTTGTTTGAGCAATAGGTGGAGATAATTTTGCATGCAATAATGGGTGCATAAAGTACTTGCTTTTGTAATAGCGCTGGCGCGTGATGTGCTGACAAATTTAGAATTTTATTTTGTGGTTGCCACGGGAATCGGGGTCTGGCAAAGAATTTGGTCTAGGGATCTGGGTCTGTGAATCTGCGCCCACGGGAAGTTATCCATTCTACTAGTAAAAGGCGAATAGCGCAGGCATTTTATGCAGCGTTCCAATACTTTCCAAACCAGCGAGTACTACCCGCAGGACTAAACCCCCTGTGTAGCATATGCACAAGTTAACCTCCTGCAAATCCACCAATATTGGTCGCAAGGAAGATGCCATGGTATAAAATTTCAATGGGTATAAGAAATTCATATAGTAGACAAAAAATTGAAATATACAACAAAAAGCACATGAGAGTAGTTGACCTACCAAGGATAATTTGCATTATCCGAGGAGCTGTTGGGGGGGCTGTTGGAGGGGAAGCTGGAGCAGCTGCTGAAGGGGTGCTTGGGCGGAGCGGTGAGAGTGCCGTGAGATGGGGGTGGGTGACGGGATTGGTACGGGAGCGGAGGAGCTATTGAAGAGGTGGTCAGGGGGGCCGCTGAAGGAGGGGTACGATTGTAAGGTTCGTGCAATTGAGAGATAGGTGCGATTCGGGATTGACAGGTTGTGGGGTGGGGGATCCGATTAAACGCTCGCAGCGGGAGAAAGGAGGGAGGGAGGGGATTTCAAGCAAAAATAGAGCTGTTGAAATTTTCGAACTGACCCACGCGTTGGTTGACACACACTGCTATTGTCTCTAGTGATGGAACTCGAGGTAACAGCAAGCGCCATCGAGAGGTATACATATAGAATTGAGTGTCCCGGTTCAATTCTCACAGTGACCTGGGGAAGGAGATTGTCAAACATATTAAAAGTATACAAGATGGACTGTATTCCTCCGGCTCCATGTAATTAAATTTCTAGTGGAACCAGCTCAATCTCTTTTAAATTGTGTTTTTAGTTTTTGTGTGGCTGTGGTACTGGCAGTGGTTGGTGGCGCAGACGGGTCGAAAATGCAATTAGTTTTTTTCTCCCATACCTTTTCTCTTGCCCGTATGCAGCCCCGCTGGACTATGGCGAGGCGGGGCTAACCTGCGTGAGTAGAACTATATAAGCACACAGTACGTACGTACATACTTGTAAGTACCTCTCCTTCCGCACCTCTGTCACGGGCCTACCCAGAGATGCTGGGGATATCCACCTGAGTTGACCCGTAAGGCTGCTAGTGACCATTCGGCCTGATCAACCGATAGCTACAGCAGGGCAATACAATTGACAGGTCGGGTCACGGAAGCGTATCACAAGCGGAGCACATGGTTGAGTGAGTTGCGCCACTGAGTGGCAAGAGTACGCGTAGGCTTGTTGTGCACAGCCTCAGACATTGTTATTGATTGTTAAGCATTGATACCGATTGTTAAGCATTGATATCGATTGTTAAGCATAGATAGCATAAGCAATAGAACATACAGTGGGCATGCGCGGGGAGCTGGCTATATAAGGAGGGTCTTCTGCCTTTGAGAGATGGTCAAGCTTCAAGCGTTGTCCTAAGTTACACCCTCATTTTAGCTACATCATCGTAGACTCCGTAACATTACAACGCTAGCACATTACCACAACTACTATATACCTTACCCTGATACCTGACCGAAAACGATATCAGATACCATGCCTTCCACAGCTGCTACGCCCACCGAGCAACCAGAACCTTCGCAGACATACGCAGACCGGCTGCAGACCCTCGAGGCTATGATGGCAACCTTAAGGGAACAACTGCCAGCACCCTCAGCTACGCCGGCCACTCCAGCCACGCCGGTCCCTTCAGCCATGCCGACAAGGCCAACTACACCAGCATCTTCAGCCTCTATGCTCTCGCGTTTTGACACGGATGCCCATGAGCGTATACTCAAGAAGATACAACTTAAGGCACCAAGTTTCGATGGAAGAGAAGTGCACAGTTTTCTCTACCGGTTCCGCAAGTACCTACGGATAAATGCCATCTCTGATTCAGACTTCGCACTTGAGCTCCTGGGCACCTGCATTTGCCTGGTGGGAGAGTAACGAAGATACATTGCATAGCCTTGAGGAAGCAGAAGTCGAGCTTAAGAAGGCTTATGGAGATCCCACCCAACGCCTCAAGAATGTGGTGGACATTAAACACCTGCGTCAAACCGGCACTATTGTGGATTTCTTTATAGAGCTTGAACGACTAAATCTCCACGCCAAAATCCCACGATATCTCCTACCTTTCATTGTAGAGGAGGGATTGAAACCGGAATTACGAAACGCCTTGGAGGGCCAATGCGCGCCACTTGACAACTACGAAAACTGGAAAAGTATGGCGATTAAAGCTGGTACACGCCTCGAGTCAAAATCAAGCAAGTCAACGATACCCCACTCCAACACTGAGTATAATCAATCTACAACTATAGCCACTGGCAGCAGCAGCAGCACCACCACAGATGATAGTAGCAACTACGCGGGCGATGAAAATAAGGAACAAAAGATAAAGAAACAGCTGTGTTCCAAAGTGTGACGCCAATAACCATGTAGCCAGGGATTGCAAGATCGGCAACACTACGGTCAGCCAACCTACGAGCGACCCAGCAGTCAAGTTACTAGCACGATTTCCTAAAAGAAAGCGATCTGATAGCACCTCCCATACACTACAAGTACAGAACATGGAATATTCCTCAAGCGACGAAGATTAGAAACCTGGTTTCCAGAGAAAGCCTATCGCCACACACAGGAATGAATCGATGTCGATCCGAAAAGAAAGTGACGTCAGCACGTGATCAGGTTATCATAGACCGCTTCCCAAAAAATGCAGCATTACATATCCAGCAAGATCTTATCAACCAGAATTTGTTAGCACAATTATGTGAGACGTATGCAGA
Source organism: Kalaharituber pfeilii (assembly GCA_015179045.1). NCBI lineage: Eukaryota > Fungi > Ascomycota > Pezizomycetes > Pezizales > Pezizaceae > Kalaharituber > Kalaharituber pfeilii. The sequence continues at coordinate 881,659 of WHUZ01000004.1, forward strand.
AAACCGGATAACAACACGATACTAGTGGCAGTACATCACCACAAATAGATAGCTTGAGTGGAAGTACTTAGGCAATACTTGCGTATTTACTGCCATGATCGGCGGAAATGGTGGGCGTTACCACTTACAGAATTCGCATCACATGACCTAGCAGAAGAGTACCTAGAGCGATGACGAGCGATGATGGCATGATCAGACAACGAACTGAGAACTCACTAATGACGCACCCACCTTTTCGTTCAACAGTTAGCAGATCGGTCAGAAGTCAGCTGGCAGGCCTGCAAGCGAGGTATGTAGGGTATCACCCGGTACAGTGTGAGCGGATCCAGTAGGCGCGAACCTAGAGACAGCCGCTACCAAGTAGCATGCGCTCTAGGTGGCCGAAGACCTGGCGCGAGCGGCTGGACAGCCCGTGGATACTCATATATACCCCGACGGTACTACCAACGGTTACCAATAGGTCTACGTTCCGTGCAATGGTTAGCAAAACGCCAGAAGCCGCAAGCTTGTCCAGTCAAAACAGACGATACTCATAGAGACATAAGTAAGAGCCACTTATGAAGTGAAGGAATTGTGGCCCAACGTACCCTAGGAGGTATACGGTACTGAATACGATGAAAGGACTATGGCTCAGAAATCTGGGACATAGAAGTCACACAATGGGCTGCAAATGCCATTTTTTTTTTTTTTTTTTTTTTTCTATCACATGACCCCGCTTGTAGCTGTTCGCCATGGCAGGCCCCTGGGTCTAGACCCTCAAAGCCCGGAGGCAGGCTTTTCTACCTGAATCTTCCACCGCCATCTCTACAAACGAAAACATCAACCCCTCCCCGCCCCACTTCCCCGAGGCACTTTAAAAATAGCTACATCTTTCTTCCCCCGCCACCTACTAACAAACGGAAATTCGCCCCCTCCCCCTACACCTTCAGCGAACCGAAAAACTCTCCCAGCGTATTCACCATCTCCCCATTCTCCTGTTCCACCATCCACTTTTTGTCATCGATATCCTCCCACCTTCCCCATCCTTTCAAGTACTCCACCTCCTCACACCTGAACGCCAGGTGGTCCGCCGTTTGTCTTTCCCCGCACTCACATACGCTCCCCTCCATCGCTTTCCCGATCCTTACCTCCCACTCCTTCCCCATCCCCTTTCCCGTTCTCAGTCTCGTGAAAGCCGTTGCGGCCCCCCTTCTCCACTCCATCACTGCGCCCCCCCCGTACCCCCTTTCCTTTCTCTCCGCCGCGCGCAGTCGCTTCCACTTCTGCCGCAGCCCCCCTTCTGTTACCACCGACCTCCCTACCCTGTCCGCCGCCCTCTTCGCTTCGACGTCCGCCGCCTCGTTGCCGGCGATACCGATGTGCGCCTTCACCCACATCAGCTTAACGTCCCCCCCTTTTTTCCTTCTCTCCGCGACTGCATCCACCACTCTCCTCAGGTCTCCGGTTCGTGCTTTCCCCAATCTCCCCGCCTTCCTCACCGCCGCGATTGCTGCCTGTGAGTCTGTCAGGATGACCAGGTTTGCCGGTGCTGGGACCGCCTTCTCTATCCCCACCCTCATCCCTCTCACCTCCCCATCCCACACCGTCGCTCCCGTCCCCATTTCCTCTCCCCCCCCGCCATCCCACTTCCAGAATCCCCCTCCTACTCTCCCCTTCTCGTTCATGCTACCATCTGTGTACACCGCCCCCCCCTCTTGCGTTGCCCAAAAGATTGACGACTCCCACTCCTCCGCGCTTCCCCCTTTGCGTCCTTCTCTCGTCACTTCTTCCACCTCCGTTCTCGCACATCCCCCCCCCCATGACACCTCGTCCACCCCCTCCGGCATGACGAAGCTAACTGTGCTCTGTACCCTCCCTGCCACCGACTCGAACCCATCCTTCTTCTGCGTCGCCCACCCCACACTCCAGTCCTTCCAGTCCCGCCCCCGCTCCTCCACGTCCCCCTCTCCCCTGAAGTCCGCGGTCCAGATGTCTCCGCATCCCTTCGGGTCCCCCATACTCCTCGCTACGAACCGCGCCTGTGCCGCGTCTAATGCCGTCTCCGCACTCTCCACTCCGGCGATCCAGTTGACTTTCTGCATCGCTGCTCCGTGGACAGCGCCCGTAGCCTTCTTCAGTACCTGATACTGAATCTTCTCCATCTCTCTCCTCCACTCCTTCTGTCCCCGCCACCCTATCTCCGACCCCCACATCATCACCGCCCTTATCATCCCCGTGTACATCTGTCTCCAGCTGCGCGGGCTCATCCCCCACTGCCCTGCACCCAGCCCCATCATCGCGCCTGTTAGTTTCCTTGCCTTCTCTATCCTCGCCTTCCAGTGGAAGTCGAAGTCTAGAGTCGAGTCAAAGATCACTCCCAGCCACTTCACTCTCTCCACCTCCTTTCTCCTTCTCTTCCCTTTGCCGAAGACAATATCCTCATGCTTCGCTGTCTCCAGCGGTACCCCCCATTTTTCCGCCACCCTCCCCGTTATCCTTCCCAATTTCACTCTCAGTCTCTCCTGATCCACCTCCCCTTCCCAGTCCCACGCCGTTACATTGATGTCATCTACGTATGACGGAACTTCGCATTCCACCTCCGGGCATTCTCTCCTTAGCGTCTCCTCCAAATCTTCCAACATCGGCGCCAGCCATATCAGAAAAATGACTGGTGACAGGGGCGACCCCTGAGGTACCCCCACGTTCGCTCTGCCTTCCCCCCTGACCACTCCGTCCCACTCCACCGTGAACTTTCTCTCTCTAAAAAATCCCTTCAGCCACCCCGCCCACCTCCCTGCTCCCTTGTCTCTCCTCACCCTCTTCAGCACCTCTTCCCCCTTCACATTATTGAAGCCTCCCCTCACATCGTCGAGGCTCCACACTGCCCCCCCCTTTCTCGCAAGACACCTTTGTGTTCTGGCGACCGCCCTCATCATCGCCTCTGCCGCGTTTCGTCCCTTCCTTCCGCCAAACTGATGACGGTGGAAAAGTTGCTCTGCTTTCTGTAGCTCGCTTGCCACCACCTTCTCTCCCAGCTTCGCTACGCAGTTGATCAAGTTTATTGGTCTCCAACTCTTCACCTGCGACTTATCTTTCCCAGGTTTCGGAATCATCACCACCTTGCTCAACTGCCACTCTTCCGGAGTCCTCCCCGCCGCCATCTCCTCCGCCATCTGTGTCATTAGCTCCCGCCCTAACGGCGTCTTCATCACCAGCTTCAAGAGCTTGTATGAAATTCCGTCCGGTCCTGGTGCAGACACGTTGCTCGTCCCCTTCAATGCGTCCTCCAGCATGCCCACTATCTTTTCTACCTTATATCCCGGCCCTTCCTCCGTCTCCCCCCCCCCCTCCTCACCACCTCTCTCCTCCCACTGAAAGTTTCTCTCGACTAGTGCTTTGCACTTGTCTTGCTCCGTTTTCAGATCCTCCCCCTCCTCTCCCGTCAGCTTCCCCATCGTCGCCTTCACCTTCCATGGGTCTTTTGCTACCCTGGCGACCACCCATGGATCCTTCTCTCCCATTTCTTCTGCGAAGGCCCTCCAACACTCCTCTTTCTCCTTTTTGATGTTCGCCTTGAGGGTCCTCTTCGCTTGCTTCCATCTCTCATACCTCTCCGGGTCCATCCCCTTCGCCCCTTTACCTACTCCCCCTCTCCCTTCTGCCGCTACCTTCTTCCGGAGGCCCGTTAGTTTCTTGGACCACCACTTCTTGCTCCTCCTACACACCCTCACTTCCCTGCTATGTCTCTCCTTGAGGCTCAGGAGCTTCTCGTACGGGGTCTCCCCCGGCAGCCCCTCCATCCACTCCCCTTTCTTCTTCTCATCCCATTCCTTCATGTCCTCCACCATGTCCTCCACTTCCTCGAAATTCACTCTCTTTCTTTTCCCTCCTCCCCCTTCCTCGGTATCCTCCCACGCCATGCCTATGGCCGCATGATCCGAGCTCAGGAACGCCTGTTGCATCCCCCCCTTCGTCTCCTCTCCCATCCCCTTTTGCCAACACAGATCGATAACCGACTCCTGTACCTCCCCCCGCCTCTGTCTCCTCCACGTCGCTTCCCCTTCCGTGTTGGCCAGCTCCCATCCATCCCCCTCAAAAAACTCCTTCACCGCCACTCCCCTTCCGTTGTTCTGCACTCCCGCCCCTCCCCACGCTCGGTGATGAGCGTTCCAGTCTCCCAAGATAACCCCCCTCTTCCCATCCCATTCTTTCTCTATCCTTCCCAGCACCTCCTCCATTTCTTCCTTCTTCCAATTGGGCTGCACGTACACTCCTCCCACTCTCTTTTCCCCCACCGCCGCCCAGACCCAATTTTTCCCTTCTTCTCTTACCCTCACCTTCGCTGCCCTCCCCTTGCTGACATGTAACACTACCCTCGTTCCCTCTCTCACCTCCGACTTTATGTCGAAAGATGGATGGGTCGTTGTCACCCAACTCCCCCCTCTCCGTTCCACCCACGCTTCTAGCACAAAAAAGATATGGAACCCCTCCCTACTCGCCCACTCCAACGCCACGTGCGTGTTGGCTACCCCGCCCTGCACGTTTTGGCACCCTATCTTCCACTCTACCATGTGGATTTCGGGGCTTCAGTCCTCTCGTCCCGGGTGGGTGCCCAGTCGGAATCTTCGATACCCTCCACGTCCTTCTTCACCCCTTGCATCTCCTCTGCCTCCTCATCCCAGCTCCTCTCCCTGTCCTTTCCTTTAGCCTTCGTTCCTGCCTTCCGCAAGATCGCGCTTAGCTCCTCCGCTTCTTTCTGACTTTTTGCATTGAACACTATCCCCCCCTCCTCCTCCTCCACTTTCTTTCTTTTCCCCCCTTCATTCCCTGCTTCTCCCGTTCCTTTTCTCTTTTCTGTGACCGCCCGGAATGCTCTCTTCGCCTCCTCATCACCGCATTCCTTCGCCACATGCCCCTTCTTCTTACACACCAGACATATAATCCCTCCGCTCCCTTGCTGGCTCTGTGCTCCCTGTGTTTGTCCCATTCCCCCCCCGATTCCCCTCCATGCCTGTCCCCCTTTCCCCTTCGGTCCTTTCGGGGCATTCACTGGGGGTGGTGACCTCGTTATTCCTTCTGGTAAGGTCTCCTCCCTTCTCCAGTTCTGCATTACCTCCGGTCTTCTCCCTTGCTGCTGTTTCCCCTTCGGATTCCACAGCTGCACCCACCTCGGCTTCCCCAAAATCATTATCCTTTCCTTGCACAATCTGTCCGCTTCCTCTGCATCGGCCACTTCGAACGTTACCGAACTCGACCTCGCCGTCTGTGGGTTCGGTGCCCACGCAAATCTGTGCGGCCCCCGGTTGCCTGCTCTCAGCTCCGGGTTCTCCTTCTTCACAATTTCCGTGATCTCTGCGTCCGTCACAGCCCCCTTCTGCACTGGTACTCCTTTTACCACTAATTTCACCGCCTTTTTATTTTCCACCCACACTCTCACCGTATCCCCGTACATCGCCCTGATTATGCTATTACACTTCTTAAGCACCTCCTCATTCCTCATCCCCGCGGGGACCTCCTCCACTTCCCATACTCTCTCCATCACGCTCACCTCCCCTTTTACGTTGAGCCTCCTGACTCGGAACATGGGCTTCTTTTCGGTTGATTCCCAATCCCTCCTCGCCTGCTCAAACACTTTCAATCCCCTCTCCTTTTCTTTCTCCCACGCCTCCCCCTTTGCCACGACCCTCTCCTTGTGTTCGGACGTGATCTGCATTTTCTTCATCTTTTTCCCCCGATCACCTGCCATCCTTCCCCCTCCTGCTTCACCTCTGCCGTGAGGAAACCTCGATTCTCCCTCTCGATCCTCTCCGCTTCCTCTTTCGCCTCCCTTGCCTTCTTTTCGTCCTCCTCCCTGCTCGTTTCCATGGCTTCCCTCTCCAACCTGCTCGCTAGCTCTCTGGCCATCAGAAGCTCTCTCTTCCTGATCTTCTGCTGTGCGTCTAAGGTGTTGTGCGCCTCGACCGCTGCCTTCTGCTTGCGTTCCTCCTCCTCTTCCGCCTTCTTCTGTTCCTCCGCCCTCTTCTTAATCTTCCTCGCCTCCGCTTGCCTTTCCCTCTCCATTTCCTTCTCCCTATTTTCTCTCTCTACCTGCCGTCTCTTTTTCTCCGCCCTGTCCTTCTCCTCCGTCGTTGCCAGTCCCATATGCGCGTGGATGCTAACGACCATATCCTCCAACCTTTTCACTCTCTCCGCCATCCCCTTATCTTCTCCGGAGTCGACGTTCTTCTGTACGTCGTCTGCCCACATTCTCATCCCCTTTGCCTTATTCTCTGTCAACTGCTCCTCCGCCACCCACAGACCCTTGCCCTTCCTATCCTGTTCTCCCGCCTCCTTTATAAACTCTTGCCACGTGTACCCTAGGCAGCCGTCCATTAATTTCGCTACTCCATTCTCTGCCTTTCGTACCTTCTTCGTGACTTTCCCCCTCGCCCTCTTCCCCTTCTCCTTTTCGTTGACCTCCCACATCTGGGCCCTTCTCAAGAAAATGATCGCCGCGTCTACCAATCCTTCCTCCACGCTCATCTCCTCTTCATCTCCCATCTCTTCATCCTCCTCCCCCTCCTCCCCTTCTTGCATCTCTTCCCCCCCTTCCCCCATCTCCGTTTCCCCCGCCTGCGTATCTTCTACTCCCTCCTCCTGGGTCTGTGTGACCTCCGTCAGGTCCACGACCGGGATTATTGGCACTGCCGGTGCCACTTGTTGTGTTGCCGCTACCTCGAATCTCGGCTCCGGGGTTACTCCTTCTGGCTGTGAATCCTCGATCGTCCCCAAGCTCAGAAACCCCCTCTTCTCCGGCGCCGGTGTCCCAAACAAGTTTCTTTTCGGCTCATACTCTTCGTCCCAATATGGGCTCACTCCCTCCCTTCCTTCCCCCACTTCTTCCAGGCTCGGGGCCCATTTACTGATGTTCCCCTTCCTTGACGGCGACCCCTCTTCCCTTACCATCCCTCCCCTTCCTTTCTTCTTCCTCGGTGTGTCGATGACCCTTCGGGCCGTCACCCCCGTGCTGAGATTCTTCACCGTGATCGTTCCCCTGCATTCCTCACCGTTTTCCTCCCACATCTGTATCATTTCCACCTCCCTCTCTTTGAGTTCCCTGTCCAACTCTTCTTCGTCTTGTTCCTTTCCCAACAAGCACTCTGTCAATAGGTGCCTAATGAACCTCCTCTTCTCCGGATCTCTCAAGTCCTGGCTCCCGAAGGTGATCACCTCCTCCCCCTTTTCTATCATCTTCTTTTCCACTTCTACCATCAAATTCATCAACGATAGAACTTCCCCCTCTTCTACCCTCTTTCCTTCCCACGCGTTTGTCCTCTGGGATGCTTCGACCAGCAATTCCCCCACCGTTCTCCCTTCTCCTGGTTCTCCCGCCTGCAAATGCCATTAATGATTGATGAAATCGAGTGATTTCACAAGGACAGCCTAAAGAAACCGGAAGGTCTAAGGGTTGATGACTTGTAGCTTCTATAAGCACAAGAGAAAGGAATTGAGTCTGTACCTTCCTCGCCCATGTCAGTTTTTGGCCCACGGGGTTTTTCTACATGGAGAGGTTTAACGGCAGACAAACCATGGTGATACCGGCCCGATGACGATAGCGCACCTGGCCCATTTGGCTATAGACTGACGAGGACGTCAGCTGTAGGAATGGGGGGTAATGTCACGGGCCTACCCAGAGATGCTGGGGATATCCACCTGAGTTGACCCGTAAGGCTGCTAGTGACCATTCGGCCTGATCAACCGATAGCTACAGCAGGGCAATACAATTGACAGGTCGGGTCACGGAAGCGTATCACAAGCGGAGCACATGGTTGAGTGAGTTGCGCCACTGAGTGGCAAGAGTACGCGTAGGCTTGTTGTGCACAGCCTCAGACATTGTTATTGATTGTTAAGCATTGATACCGATTGTTAAGCATTGATATCGATTGTTAAGCATAGATAGCATAAGCAATAGAACATACAGTGGGCATGCGCGGGGAGCTGGCTATATAAGGAGGGTCTTCTGCCTTCGAGAGATGGTCAAGCTTCAAGCGTTGTCCTAAGTTACACCCTCATTTTAGCTACATCATCGTAGACTCCGTAACAACCTCCCTCCCTCACCTGCCTCCCGCTCTGCCCCATGCGCTAGAGACTGCCCTTGCGCCCTCCAGCACCTCCCAATCCCCTCGCTGACTACAAACGCCTGGTCACGATACTAACAATCCCTTCAGTGGACTAGGGCCTCTGCAACCACCTCCACAACCTCCTTGATCTGTCCACTTCCCCTCCCAATTCGGCACTTGCTCCCTCAGGCTCGCTGCTTGTCAGCTCCTCCCACCGTGACGTCGGAGTCCCTCGGTGTCCACCATCCCCGCGGCCCCGCTACCCCTCTATCTAGTGGGCGGTCTTCTCCGCCTGCTGACACAATCTGCAGTGCAATACTTCTGTGGCTGTCATCCGGGCATCATATATGGAATGAGTAAGTCATAAACAGAGCATCAATAGCTGCGAATAACAGCATACATATGATAAAATGCTGACAGTAAGTACAGTGTAAGAGAGCAGAAAACAATCTGAATTGAGATAAAACTAGCTAACTGGCCTGCAAACAAAATGGGTAAAGACGATATTCAAACGAAAAGCGGTTAAAGTGACCAAAAAGGCATAGAAGTGTCGAGATGATCAATTAGATGTGTATTACATATCATGATCATTCGTGTTTCCAACCGAATTCCCAACAACCACACATTACTGATGCTTGTTAGCTTGCTTCAGATATGCTTCCACCAATAGTTCTGCAATTATGTGATTTCTGGTTTGTACTGCTGCGGCGATGGAACATGCGGTCTGTGTATTGGCTCCCAGTTCCAATGTCGAGGTGCCATGGGGCAGCTTACGGAAGCCATGGTTTGATTGGCAGTTTTCATGGCCCACTCTAGCATTGTTCGCCAACAGGACCTTCACAGTTGGTTGACTATCCCTCGGGAATCCCCGCATACTAACTGCATGCAAAAGCGCCGTCGTCCCATCTTTATCGCCCTTGTCGACCACTGCTCCTGATGCTAGCAGCTTCTGTACAACCTCGACATGGCTACTTGCTGCAGCCCGGTGCAATGGTGTCGCACCATATTTATTGACTCTGTCAACCTCTGCTCCTGCTGCTAGCAGCTGCTTTACAACCTCGACATGGCCTTCTCCTGCAGCCTGGCGCAATGGTGTGCCACCCTGTTCATTGTCTCTGTTAACGTCCGCCCCAGCTTCCAGGAGCTGCTTTACAACCTCGACATGGCCTCCTCCTGCAGCCCGGTGCAATGGTGTCCCACCCTGTTCATTGTCTCTGTTAACGTCCGCCCCTGCTTCCAGGAGCTGCTTTACAACCGCGACATAGCCTCGTCCTGCAGCCCGGTACAATGACGTCCCCCCATCTCTATCACCTCTGTTAACCTCCGCTCCTGCCGCTAGCAGCTGCTTTACAACCTCGACATGGCCTCCTCCTGCAGCCCGGTGCAATGGTGTCCCACCCTGTTCATTGTCTCTGTTAACGTCCGCCCCTGCTTCCAGGAGCTGCTTTACAACCTCGATATGGCCTCCTCCTGCAGCCCGGTGCAATGGTGTCCCACCCTGTTCATTGTCTCTGTTAACGTCCGCCCCTGCTTCCAGGAGCTGCTTTACAACCTCGACATGGCCACTTGCTGCAGCCCTGTGCAATTGTGTCTCCCCATCTCTATCACCTCTGTTAACCTCCGCTCCTGCCGCTAGCAGCTGCTTTACAACCTCGACATGGCCTCCTCCTGCAGCCCGGTGCAATGGTGTCCCACCCTGTTCATTGCCTCTGTTAACGTCCGCCCCTGCTTCCAGGAGCTGCTTTACAACCTCGACATGCCCTCCTGCTGCAGCCTCGGACAACGGCGTCCAATAAGTATAGCGTGTGTTGGCCTCCGCTCCTGATGCTAGGAGCTGCTTTACAACCTCGACATGGCCTTCTTTTGCAGCGTAGTACAATGGCGTCCCATATCCGTCAATAAATTCACTGTTGACCTCCGCTCCAGCTCGTAGTAGCTGCTTTACAACTTCGACATGGCCTCCTTCTGCAGCCCAGTGCAAGGGTGTCCTACCATTGGTATGATGTCTGTTAACCTCTGCTCCTGCTTCTAGAAGCAGCGTTACAATCTCACAATGGCCTTTTTCTGCAGCTGCCCCAAACGCCTCCGATATTTCTCCTGGGTCCTTTCTGAGAAACAGCTGTCGGTACCGGAAATCTATCAAGGAAGCAAGGAGTAGCTTGACTATCTCTGCATGCCCATTCTCTGAGGCTACGACCAGTGCTGGAGCTCCCGATTCCTCCTTAACTTTAGCACCTGCCGCCAGAAGTATTTTAACAACCTCGATATGACCATTTCCTGAAGCCTTCGTGAGGATAGATTTTCTAGTGACAGTATTGTATCGAACATGGCGCCTGTGCCGGAAGTCGCTCTCAGCACCTGCTGCTAGGAGCTTCTTTACAACCTCGGATTGACCATGTTCCGCAGCTACATGAAGTGCTCTTGTCGCATGCATATTGCTCATTTTCGGCATGTCCACAGTAGCTTGCTTCATCGAACCCGGATTTCCCGTACGATCGATGGCTATCTCCAAGAGTTGTTTCAAAACACCCATATGTCCATGTTGGGCTGCACAATCCAATGCCTCAGAAAGTGCATCATCTGTGAACTTCCTTCTCTCTAGGATATAACTAACACTTCTCACTTGCCCAGCTTTGGCAGCTACTAATAGTAAGAAGAACCAATCCACTGCCGCTCCGGCAGCTTGGAGACTTTCAAAAATCGATAGATGACCTCCAGCACAGGCGGATTCTAGTGCATTGCTCAGATACTCTGGATTGTATTGAAGATTCGCCCCAATTTGTAATATATGTTCAACAGTACTTAGGTGACCATTTGCTGCTGCTGCCATCAGTGCTGTTTGCTTGCCTCCTGTTTCATGCAAGTGAAATTCCAAATCCAAGTGTGAACCTTTGCCGAGGTAGAAATCGATAAGATAAGGAAATCCAAGAGCTGCAGAGACGAGCAGTGGCATCTCAGAAATGTGACTTTCATACTTCGTACCAGCAGAAGCCTGGGCAAGGAAACCTTCCACATACTGAGGTGGAGAAATGCCATCCGAGGCTACTTCTTGAAATATTAGTTGAACTATAGCCTCATGTGAGTGCTGAACTGCCCATCTAAAGCATTTGTAATAAGGGTCATCTGCAGTTCGAAGCGAATCTGTTGGCCATGGGAGTTTGACAGAGTCCAGGCCGTTGAGAACCAAGTCCCTGAACCACGTCCAATATTGTTTCAGATCTCCTGAAGACATGCAGACCATGGGTAGGCCTTGGCAATGGTTGAGCCAGTTCTCGATAATGTACTGGAATAAACCAGACTTGTTCATCTGCTCCCCTGGGCCTGAGTCTGACGGTGGGCTAAATACTTTCAAATTGGCCCTCTTAGGGACATGTTCTCTCGAAGGCTGTTTAAGGACCTGGCGGGAGGCTGCTGATACTAAACCTGACTGCAGTTCTGTCGGAATCCACTTCGATACAGGCATGGAGAGTATGGATTGCCTTGGTTTTGATGCTGACACAGGAATAGCTCGTTCCATTTGAGTTTGAAGGTCCTGGAAATGCAGGTATTGTAGACATCTTTTGGCCAGATGCAGTTCTGCAGTTTGTGGTTCAATCTGAAATACCTCGAGCGGTGCGGGTAATTCATATGTGTGCAGAAAGGTTATCACAGTTGAATGTATGAAACGGACATGTGAAGAATCACAAATTGGCTCTTCTACAACTAAGAAGGTTCCACAGGCCTCAATGATCTTATCCAGGTCTGTCGGAATACGATTTAGACCTTGTGTCCGTGTGTTATCATCATCCTTGATAACTACTGCCTCGACGAGTTCGCGCAGCGACAACTGCCTTCTTGCTGTAATAAGCCACCGGAATGCTTCGACTGCAATATCCTTTTTACGCTCCTTGACAATACGTTGCAGCATCCTGATGTATGTCTCATCTAGATTGCGAGGCAATGACCGTAAGGTCTCTCGGATCTCCTCATCATTGAGCTGCCTGCAGATGTCATACATCTGCAAAGTAACCCACAGGAACCTGAGTTGTGACTTGTTAGTGCTTCACGTATGTTAAGAGGGTCCGGAGGTAGATTGTATACTTACATTCCTTCAGCACCACCCATTAATGCCTGCTTAATTTCCTCGATCATCCCTGGGTCATGGATTCGTAATCTCCCATCATGCAATCGCTTCCTCAATGACTCATCAATGTATCCTTCAATTTCCGGGCGAGACTTCACATCATCAAGTGATATTGAGACAGCATGTGTGAGGTTTCTTGCCAAGTAAACCTCTTTGCGGCTCGAAAAGTAAATTTTAATGCACCGTGGTATGCATAACAGCTTGTTTAGTAATTCAAGTATCTGTGCTTGGATGTCCTCATGGCATTCATCAATCCCATCGAGTATCAGATAAATGCAACTTGGAATCTTGCAAGTGCGAATAAAAAGGTCTTGCCATTGATGTGGAGTGGGGATATTGTTGTATTGATCAAAGAACCTTGCTAGATACTCCTCAAATTCACTGGGACCCTGAAAAATAGTGAGTATCTGCTTGATCAAGCTTCTCAAGATTTCTTCAAGCTTGAGTGAGCGATGGTCAGAAAAAGTGCAGAAAAAGTAGCCAATGAATACTTTTTCGGTTTGGGAATTGGTATGTTGGATGCATGTATGTAGGAGATGCTTCACAACAGCAGTTGACAGAACTGATTTTCCTGATCCCGCTGCAGTGAGGAAGATAATATGAAGTTAGTGATATATTCATGTGTGAAACTGACCAAGAACTACTGCACATACGTATGCCATAGCACCAAAGGACTGAAGAATGGCAGGCTTGAACCCATTCTTTATACTCGCTCATTTGGTACAGCCATTCTCCAGTACGAGGATGACTGTCACTTGCAATTTCCAAAAACGTTATTGTGTGATTGTAATCGGAGATCCGTCTTAGCTGCCTTTGGCGTTCTTCGACTGTGTGCTTCATTAGTTTGGCTTCTCAGACAATACTAGTAAAAGTCTAGAAAAAAAAAACTCGGTTGACTAACATCTTTTCTGAGCCTCCTGCTTTACTTCCAATTGCAATACCCTCTCACTGGTTTTCCTCCATTGCTGCAACTGGCGTTTGCTATTCCCTGTAGGCCATGAGTGAGCATGTCAAGATTGCACTACAACCTACTTCTTTCAATTTATCTCGTTGGCTTACCTTTTGTACTTGCCTCTAGTCTCTGAAGCGATTCTCTGTTGCGAGTCAATTCCTGCAGCTCTATGTTTCTATGCTCTTCCCAATTGGCGTTAAAAAGCATCTGCTGCTGGATTGCCTTTCTCCTTGCATCCTCGCTTGCAAGCTTAATTTGGTAATCCACAATCTTCTGCTGGATGGTAAGTCTTTTTTCGACATCTTGTAGTTCATTGTGCAACGGTTGCAAGAGAGCTCTCAGGATCATCGACGTGTCTGGGTATGCCATCAGCAAGCTTTAAAAATGTTACATTTCGGAGGTGAGATAGGAATAGTTTCTAACTTACTTGACCTGCGTAAAAATGCAAGAGCATCTGTACAGAACTGCACTGTCTGCGCATAGTACTCAAAAACTGCATCTTGAAGACCCTGGTAATGGGGCCACAAATCTTGAAACTCCTTGAATATGGGGCAAAACATCCCCAGTTTTTCAAGAAACTCAGTGAGAGAGCTGAAGTATGGAGCGAAATTTTGAGCTGTCTGTTGAAGTATGTCAGGTCAGTATCAAAGAGCATAATCCACTTTCTTGATAGCGTAGCTAGGCAATCAATGAATCAGGTACAGCGCATCGCATACCAGTAACAAAATCTTCACACTTCCCCATATCAATGCTGAAATACATGCATTGTGCTGAATCATTGTGTCCACGATACCAGAGAACTGCTGCACTGATTGCAAAAACGCTTCACAGCGTTTAATTTTCTTCTCCGAAACCTTTGCATCTTGGAGTGTTTTTGTCAATTCCAAAATATCGCTTGGGGTTTTCGTTTGGCTTAGAATGTTTCGTTGATCAGGTGATAGAGACTGGTTAAACGCATCAACTGCATTAACCAGATTCTCTCGACCACTACAAGGGATAATTGTCAGTGTTCGAATAATGCAATGAGGCACCCTAGCGACGTTGGCTGCCCAACATACCCCGGTTTTTGAGCTCGGGTGCCAGGCTGCTGAGCCATTTAGAACGGCAGGGGGGTAGTCGTTTATATGCTTGGCTAGTCTTTAAGCCTGTTAATCGTAAGGAGGATGTGTTCTACTGAATTCAAAACTCGAGATATTGTGATTGAGTCGGAGCCTAAATGGTATCGGTAGTGCAAGGCTAAGTTCGTGAAGATACAGACATGTCATCGGCAGAGGTAAGAGTGGAGGTGTACATTATGCAGCCCTGTGCAACCAGACTACGGCACTGCCTCAACTGCGATCGTGAGGCTCACTCAGTCCGTATCTGGCCAGCCCTAGTTGAAGTAGCCAATACTAACCTTAGACTGTTGTGGCATGCCTGTCTCCAAGAAACAACATATGTAACAGGGATATTCGAAGCTGGCCAACGGTATCCAGCCATTATTGGCGAGTGTGTCCAAAGTTGACTTGAGCACTTCTTTTCCCACAGCGATAGACCCCGAGCAACGGGAACCTTGTATGGAGCAAGTTAACATAAGACCGATAGATAGAACTCTAGAACTATATAACTGGTATCAATTTATTCGTTACTGAAAGCGGTGAGTGTGCGGAAAGTTGTGTTTAACGAAATCATTAAAGGCAAGTATGAATTACCTACCACTAAGAACCAAGCCTGCAGTAAATCCCAAGATTTTGTCGGCAAGGATGGAGTACTCCTCGGCGCCCGGAAAAAAGGTTGTAAAATGAGCACGTCCTATTGTAGCCCAAACTGAAGGTAGTTGAGAATTCCCCGATGTAGCAAAAAGAGGTGGATAAAATGAGGGGAGTAGACCGCCAAGAACATGTAGGTAGCAAGTAGGCAGCAAGCGTGAACAGAAGACCTCTCTATTCTATATCATTACAGATTTTCAACCCAGAATCTAATTTCTGTTCTAAAGCTTTTTTATGGAGAGAAGAGAGTTTATTGTGCTTACTCAATTAGCTTCGGGAGCTCTACTGTCTACTTCTATCTACACTCTCCGGCGAAATACAAACCTTTTTATCTCCTCGCCCCTTCGGCATCCGTTTCTTTTCGGCAACTTGAATTTTAGCCCTACGAGGAAGGTTGAATTTTAGCCCTACGAGGAAAGTTACATTTTGACCCTATGAGGTTTAGCTCATTGACCGGGGGCGAGAAGTTACATTCTTACATCTGTTTTCATGAATATCAAATTTGCTGTACTTATATGATTTTGGAAGAAGAATTGAGCCACCAGCCACCCCGCTCGTGGCAATCGGGCATGTGCCAGCGGCATGGCTACTACTAGTATGCCTGCGATGGGTGTCGCCATGCAGAGCGGCGTTGCATTCGCTCGGCGACGCTCCAAGATTATGGTTTCTAAGACTCAAGCAACATTCCGCCATATTAAGTCGGCATGACCTCATGACACTCCTCATCTACTCATATTTCAGGAACGGTATGCGAGTAATGATATTAAAAAAAATAAAATTTCAAGAAACTGAATATACACCACGCATCAGTAAATCAGAATAGCACAATTCCTCTAATATTACTCATTACACCGCTACGATTAGGCTTTCACATTGGCCTTGTCTGTGTTACACATATCGATAGCCGTAAAGTATTTCCCGCGTCCCCCAAACACGTCCAGAAGAGGACATATACTTTTTGCGCAAAAAATATACAAATGCAAGCCCAGTCATGCAGACAGCCGTTGCGATAAATAACTCACTATCAATACGCAAAACAGAGCAATTTTAGACCGGTGAATATCGGTGCACATAATTAGATGTCGAATCACGTCATTTCTAGTGAGTCCCGGCGTGACGTTTCTCTCTTTTCAAATTTCGAAGTGGGCATCCAAGTGCATTTATCGACCCAATATGAAAACTGACGGAGGTTAAACTTAATTTACTGCAACCATATGTGCTTTGTATATGGTCCTTCATGCTAAGCGGGTTCATAGGAGAGCAGTGTTGAGGTGCAGTGGCACAATCGGTCTATGATCAAATTTTCCACTGCTCACGTACTACATCACCCAAGCTAGGGTGAGGGCAGATTTTCTCATATATAAGCGTCATGGAAAGTCAGGATCTATCCTTCTGAATCTTCACCACTAGGTCCCTACTAGTCCATCTCTCTTATATATATATAAAACAAGTCAACCTCTATAATTCAATCGGAGTAATTCTCACCGATGAACGCAAATATCTTGCAAAATGCCCCGATCAGAATCCCCAGGTCTTCTTCTCGCCGCCGAGAATATATCCGAGAAAACCAGAAGAGAGGGAGAGATTGATCAATAGGGTAATAGAGGAAGCCCCAGCCTACTCTGCTGCGTGCCGTCATTGTGTGAGTATCAATTGCTACTATCCACTCACCTTCCGCTGGATCGCAAGCTCATGAAAAATACCA
The DNA here is from genome assembly GCA_015179045.1 of Kalaharituber pfeilii. Taxonomy (NCBI): domain Eukaryota; kingdom Fungi; phylum Ascomycota; class Pezizomycetes; order Pezizales; family Pezizaceae; genus Kalaharituber; species Kalaharituber pfeilii. Next base: position 898,265 of record WHUZ01000004.1, read on the forward strand.
AATCACCCTGCAGCAACGGTTGGCATGAAAGTAAAAGCGATCGGAACTCACATGCAACCATCGATTATTTCGATTCAGCAGCGAACTACAAGAGAGTGCGCGTCCCTGAGTATGCACACCCTTTCAATTGAGAAATCACGTACTCCAAGTGGCGTGCTTTGGACTCTAATGACCATGCTTCTAAGTGGCAGCACCAAAAAATTATGTATATAGTTATGTATTTTGACTCGCGGTGTTTGGTCATTGAAGCTTGTCAATTGACCAGCGGCCCGTCCCTGTGGCGAGTGGCCCAGTTACCGACTAGCCCACTCACGGATGGAGGAGTTATTGATGACGGGCCTCTGGCCCCAAAGACGTACAGGACTTAGAGGAGAAAGGGTGGAAGTAGGACGGAGTAGAGGGCAACCCTCGCACATGTCGGTCGCACATATCGGTCGATCGCTCCATCTGTTAATCGCCTTTACCATCACTACTTGTGTACTATTTGACGCATATAGTGAAGGAATCAACATATATCAAGACTTTCGTCCACATATCATACACAAGTACGAGATGGTAAACGTGGTATACACAGTAGTGATGTCCACAATTTCTATTCCAATTCGCATTAGCTATTTTCTTTTTATTTGGTTAGGCCATCACGTACCATATTTTGTCGCAGCCCCCATTCCCATAAAAACTTCTTACCTTTAAATCACCTTTTTTTAAAAAAAATAAATAGACACCTCTTTACAAGCTTTTTTTTTATTATTATTATTCACTAAAATTACTTCACCACCATATACCTAATCCAAAACCAAATTTTCATCTATTTATTTATTTTCTAGTTACATTTCCAAATACTTAAAGTTTGATGGCAGAATTCACTCCACGTACAGATAGATGTCCCCAACCGTAGCATTGGTACCGCTAGTGTTGCCACAGCGGTGGCCCAGTTGCAGGTTCAGTTGAGTTGCGCAGGTCATTATCTAGCTAGATTCAGATTCGGTGATACTTCATAGTAAATCACATGTAGGTACCGTACAAACATTTTTCACATCCTCCTCAACCATTCAAACACACTCTACTCCAACACCACTACTCCATCTTTCCCTTCCCTACGTAAACCTCCAATTTCCCATTTCCCATCCCCAGAACCCCATGACAACATTACGTCCGCGAAGGCCGAAAATAATACTCTGGGCACGAGAACATGACAACATCAATACCCTTTCTCTTCCCCTTTCCCTTCCCTCCTTCTTTTTTTTTTTCCAAAGAAACAAAAAAACCCATATTGCATCTTCTCTCTAACCCATTTCTATTCCCTTTCCTACTACCCACACACATACAATATCTATCCATCTCCTTCTCATCCCCTTCCCATCCCCTCCCCAACCCCTTCCCATCCCATCTAACCCCCCTCCCCCCCACCTCCCCACCTCTGGTAATATCTACCCTACCCCATCCACCCTTCCCTTCCCTACCCAAACCCTCCCCATTATTTTCTCCTATTATCTTTCCCCAATATCTATTCCCTCTTCCTCCAAAACTAAATTTCTAAACTCCAATTCCCAATCTCAACGAGCAGACCAGAAAGTAACAAAAACATATGTTATTATTTCCAATACCTAGAAGAAAAACTTCCGGCATCTATCAAATGGTAAATATCTCAATCTCATCTATGTGCAAAGGATCTGTGAATTGAGCGGAAAGAATTGACAATGCGCTCCCAGTAATATATCTAGGCGATGCAGACAGTAGCCACATCCACACCCATAGACAAATCCATTGCAACTCCCAATTCAATCATCAAGTAAGTAGACAACCCATAAATTCACCCATCACCACATACTTCGTCTCCACACCCCCATGCACAATTACCGGTAGGTATAGGTAGTCTACCAGTCCGCAACTTCACCTTTACTCTTACCTTCAATCTAAACCTACCATCTACCAACCTGTCACCATAATAAATAAAAAATATAAACGTACTTTCCCAGCTTTCTACATACTACACATACATACGAAGAAAAGAACAAAAAAAAAAAAAAAAAACAATCGTAACTAAAAAAAAAAAAAAAAAAAAAAAAATGAAGTGAAATGAAAAATGCAACGAAAAAAAAAAAAAAAAAAAAACGAAAAGCAGACATATTGCCAATACCGGTATCATCGAACAAAAAAAAACCTCTTTTCAGCAAGGATTAAAAAAAAAAAAAAAAAAAAAAAAAAAAAATCACAGTGGACCTCGGAAAAAAAAGCAAAAAACAGCCAGAAACGAGGCCTACTACGCCACATCACAAATAGGGTAGAAAGAATTTCCACACAATTTAAGCAAATTTAATTTCTGTAGTCTTGAAAAAAATTTCATGGCATCATCTAGTGCCGCAAACACTACAGCAATATAGAAAAACTCCGCAGAAACCAAATTCAATCTTATTCTTCAAGGATCTTCAGGAAAACAACATCACAGCCAACTCGAAGCTGGGAGCCGGGATGTTTAGGGATGACGAGGAGCAGTCTCAACCCGTACTCCCAAACCCAGTCCAATGCCCAAACGCGCCTCCTCTCCCAGGGCTTGTTCCCAGAGCATCCCCTGGCACCGCCCCTATCCCCATAACCCCCACCATACTCCCTCTCCTCAACGCACTCACCCCCTGCGGCAATGGCATCTCCATCTGCATCATCGACATCGCATGTTCCTGCACTTCCTCTGGTCCCATCACCATCGCCGGTTTCTCCTCCTCAAACACCTCCTCCTCAAACACCTCCACAAACACCTCCTCTTCATCTCTCCCTGCAGGCCTATACACCACAATCCCCACTGGTACCTTCTCCTGCATTCCCACATCCCCACCACTCGGATCCTCCTCCTGCTTCTCAACCTGCGCCAACCACTCCTCCCAGGTCGGCAACTCCTTCCTCTTCGGAATCCGCTCGTTCGGCACCCCGGTTGCCACTAGCACCGCCACCGCCTCATTATGCTCAAGCACCAGTCTCCTGCGCTCTTGCATCCACCTGCCCACCTTCTCTCTGGACCCCGCATAGCTCCTCCAGTCCATCTTCAGAACCCCCTTGTCATTGTTCTCGAATGTCTTGTTTGCGGTAAGGAAGCTGTCCAAGTCTGCTTGCGCCGGGTCCTGTTCTCGTTGTTTGCCCTTGTCAATAGAAAGGGCAGTATCCACGTCCACCAACGGGTAAATAAGCTCCGTTCGCAGGCTCTTGAGCGCACCTCCAGTTTTCCCGTCCTCGAACCACGGGGGCGGTTCATTGTGATGCGTAAGGCCGTCAAGCTCGTGTGAGTAGCTAGATCCCGCAGTAGAGGTATCGTCAGGAAAGGATTCATCCGAGGTATAGATGTCCCCCGCATTATCACCTCCGAATACATCTGTTGCAACAGTTTCCCAGGCATCCCAACTACCCACCACATCAGGTGGCACCGCCGGAGGAAGCTCCCAGTCTTCCTCGCCTTGAGGTTCCTCCTTCTTAGGGCCATCATTCCATTGCACCACTTTCACTTCGTTGTGCTTCGGCTCCTCTTGTGATGGCATATCCTTATCCTCCACGGGCAGCTCTGGGTTAAACTCGACCTTCACAATTTTCCACTTCTTCAGACAATGTCTATCTTCCTCAGTCAAATCTCTCCGAATCAAGTCAATCACACTCCTCGTCGCCGATGCACTGAACAGCTTGACCACCATCTTTGTTTCACTCTCCAACTGCACCGGCAAGTCGTCGGGCTTCGACGAAGTAGTATGAGGTGTCGATGTTCTTGGAATTGTCGACGAGCTATGCGCCCTAGTCAAAGGCAGCCTTGGAGATGGTGATGGGGTCTGCGCTGCTGGACTATCTCCTGAAGGGAGCGTGGCGGTGGTTGGACTTGGTGGCATACTCCAAGATCTCCTTCGCGACCCAAAATCAGGCCTGCTGGGACTTTCTTGGCCGGGAACCAGTAAATCTCCAGTTGGAGAAGGACAAACATACGAGGTGAAAACGTGTGATGTCAATTTTGCCCCTTGAGACGTTTGCGGCCGAACAGCTGCCGGAGGTGGGGTGAGGGAGACGGACGGTGGAAATAGTAACTGGCGTTGCTTGGTAGGGCTCGAGGCCTCGGATGAATATGTCATTGTTCGGGAGAAGGACATTTTTCGCCTTCTTGTAGGGGCCTCCCCACTGATGTAATCCGAGTCTTCCTGTCCTTCGGGAACCTTGTATATATCGGTGGTATCAATAATTGCCCTGCCTATTCATATTTTGTCAGCAATGCCAAAAATAAATAAATAAATAAATAAATAAATAAATAAAAATAAAAGTGAAAAGAATGCATGCACCAAAACTCATACTTACAGAAAACCCCATTTTCACTCTTCTCACCAACTACCGCCGAGTTCAACATTTCGCGCCATCCGTTCATCAGCACGCTTCTAAACACAGACTCCCGATAGCGGCAGAGCCTCCGCAGACCTTTTCTCCCACCCATACTCCCCTCCCAGAGCGTTTTTCAAATCTACCCCCATCACCTTGACCACTTTGATAAACTCGGCTCTTCTGTCGCCCAACACCGCATTCTCCACCTGTCTTCTCGTCTTTTTCTCGTATCGGCGCTCCTTTCGCCGCGCCTTGCGCGCGTTCTCATCGCCATCAATTTCCGGATTCCAGTTGTAGTCGCACTCACTGTCGCTCTCGAACAGGTATTCGTTATCAGAATCAGATCCTTCCGGCTTCGACCTCTGAAACGTTTGGCTCTGGGAGTACTCAGAAGCTGACTTATTCCATTGCTCCAGTATCCGAGTTGGTAAATAGCTTGCCAGTTCCTTTTCCAAGAGCTCCATGATTGTGAGGAACGATGGCGGAAACTCCTCATCAGTAGAGTATGGAAAATTGTGGTGCACGACCTGGGTTATCGGATTTGGAAAAAAGTAAGGATTCAGTGGCGAATTAGCAACCGAATTGTCAACATTTGCTTGCTTCCTGCTCCAATCCTCAACTTCGACCAGCTCCGCCAAATCGTCCGCAATATCCTCCCTAACGGTAAATACCGCAATTTGCGTGCAGTCACCCCACACTTCGTTTGCCTTAGTTAGCACACCTTGATTTGGTGATTCCGACGCTTGGCTGTCATCGTGGCTATACCCGCATCCTTTGGCTAGGGCTTCCCCGACAGCCCACCCTGTGCTGCCAATCACATACATTCCATTGCCCAGTCCCCCAACTCCTGTAAATGTTACATCGTAGCCAAATTCTTCGGCGACATTACTAGCCCACTGCCTGAATTCTTGCCTTGACCATTCGAAGCGATGATCAGGGTGACGCATTCCATATGGCACTCCCGCTCTCCAATATCGATCACCGGAGGAGCACACATCACCAGGCGCGAGGGAGTCCCATAGATTCTTGTGCGGATCAGGGACCGGGAGTTTGGAAGGGGTGGCTGGAGCGAGTTGGTTTGGATCCACAATCTCGCCAAGAGCAATAACTGGTTCCGATACTTCTTTTCCAGGAGAATCCAGCGGGGTGTCACTGGCAGGAGTGAACGGCAACGTGAAAAGGTCGTTAAAGTCTCTGTTTGGCGTTGTAACGATGCAGACCTTCGGCTTCAGTTTTCCGAGAAGGGTAGATCCGAAGTTCGCCAGCGGGCCTGGATCCAAGTGTTCAATCACTGGCATTAGTGTTAGCGCTGCATTTCTGCGATTTGATGGGAGTTGCGACCACACCAACCTTCTGCGGAGACGATGATGTCGTGGTAAGCGAGGTTTTGAAGCGAGAGTCTCTCAAACGTGCCTATGAAGCATATTAGACCGCTGCAAAAGCACTCCGGCTGCGGAGGATCCCACCGTGTAGTAAAGTCAAGCCAAACTTTCTCCAGCGTCCCTCGTTTCCCGCCTGCACCCCGTCTGGGCCCAGGGTGTGCACCAGCGCCGGGTCATGCAGACTGTCGTCCATGTCGATCCCCGTAACCTGCTCGAGCGGCAAGTCGTCGTTCGGCGGGATCAGGCTCCCGAGCAGCAGACACTCGGCGCCGCAGCCGACATCCAGCAGAGACCGCAGCTTGCCATTGAAGCGAGGGAGCTTGTGTATCTGGGTGAGCAGGTCGAAGACGGCTGTGCGTCGCTGGAGGAACAGCGGGGGGTCGAAGGCTACCCTCGGGGGGTAGGGGGCGGAGTCATATCCTCAGGGTCCATCCTCGGGGGGGGTGGGGGGGGGGTTGGGGTTGGGCACGAAGGGTCGGTGTCGTGTGTGCAGCGGCGATGGTTATGAGATGGGCGAGGGGGCGGTTGTTGCGAGGAGGGGGAGAGGGAGAGGGGAAGCGGGTCCTGGATGTAGAGATCGAGAGCAGCTGCAAGCGATCGCTCGCCGCACGCCCGTTGCGCCACGCCGTGTGTATAAGTACTTACTGTACTGCGCTGCGGCAGCCCTCCAGCGCTGCCGAGACGAGGGTGCGAGCAGGCAGCGCCGCACGTGGCACGCGCCAGCGTGGCCTAGGACCGGGGCAGATGTGCCTGCGGGGGCCAGGCCGGAGTGTAAGGCCAGAAAAGCCGAGCAAAAAGCAAAACGGCGCCCCACAAAGAAATCGACAACGGGGCGGCGCCCTGCTGCGCTGTACAAAGGAGCGCACGCGTTCGCTCGCTCCCTTCCCGCCCGCCCGCCCCCACCCTCATCGCCTTCGCAGACAAAGCGAGCAGCTGCCTGCACATGGCAGCCGCCTCTTGCTGCGTGCCTACATTGGAGGCAAAACGGGGGCCACACCAGCAAAATGTAAAACAGTAAATACCGCACACGCACGGGAAATGGCTGACGTGCGTATGTATGCAACGCAACGTGCTGGCCTTGCTGGCCTTGCCCGCCGTTTGCGTTTCGAGAACGGAACGGCACCTGGCCTGAGCTGTGTGTGCCGCCACCGCATTGGCCCGATCGCCAGAAAGCCATGATCTTCCCCCCCCCCGGAGCGAGCCGCCTCAATCCCCGCCATACATAATCCCTGCAGAAATGCGGGGGCCAGGGTTGGTGCTCAGCACTTATCGATATAGTATGATACGCTTGCTGCGCTGTGGCGCTGCCGGCTTTTCATAGGGCTGCGGACCGTGACAAACAGCAGCATGACGCCAAGACTAGCCCCCTTTCCCCCTCCCTAGGACGCCCCAGTTTGCCAAGGCCAGCGCACACACCGAGTTAACTACCGGTCTTGGCAAGCCTCTTAGCGCCAGTGCACGTGTATTACGCAAGGGCACGTGATGATTCGTGATGCTAACCTCAACACCACAGAGACTGCATCAGGGTGATAAGAGTAGGACATATTAATATATCGAGTATGTTATATGGAAGAGCTTTTCCTTACTGACCGACAGTGCGGGGAGAAAGAACAATCAGCCAAACACATATGGAGAGAGTGCAGAGTATATACGTCTAACTCTTTTGCCTGTCTATCAATTTCCGCTTTATTCTGTACCCCAGTAGCTCCTATCTTCCTTCCCAAATATGATAACCTAGCAGCCTCAGACCTCTTTGCCCTATTATTTTTCTCTATATTTTTTTTTTTTTTGTGCTTCTTTGACTTTCTGTGGATTTGGAAGCTAAATAAATAAATAAACTCTTAGTATATATGTAGTATATATATTACCCAAAAATATATATTTACCCCTCTGTTCCCAACATAGCTCTATACGGCATTGCTGGGCAAAAGGTAGGCTGAACTTGCAGTGCTATAGTTTGAGTAACTCTCTTAGATGCTTGATGTAAGTATTTTTTCTTTTTTGCTTAGCTGACTCTTTAGCTGATTTAGTAGTTCGCTTTTTGGAAGGCATAGTGTTGGTGGTTATATTGTATAGTGTGCTGCTGGGGTTATTGTGATTGTATTAAGAGGTTGATGTGGAGTGCGCACACAAAAATTTAACAGTGATAGCATGCGCGGTGGTTAATGCTTGCACAGTAGTTAACTACTGCAGCGACTGGTGTGTGCGCTGTTTTACCTGGCCTTGGCAAACTGGGGCCGGTTTACACGTCCCCCTTTCCCCCGCACAATGCGAAGCTGATGTCACCAAGCATCGTGAATCAATGCACGCCCGTGACGTGTGTAGCGAGGCATTGTGACCTCACCGCCCTGCACGCTGCGCCCTACCTCGCTGAAGCCCCTTGAATTATCATCGCACGGAAGAAATTGTCGTGTCTACCTACAATTCATCGACCCCCAGACGCCGGTAGCTCATCTCCGCTTGCACGAGCGGGCAGTTTGTGCCTCTCCGCACCCGCAGCTACTATCCTCACCCAATCCCACTTCACCTCAGAAGTTAATACAGAATGGACACCTCGATTCCCTCCGCGCCCAGCGATCTCCCGCACTCACCTACCCTCCCACCACCCTACCCATCCTCACCAAACCCACCTCCGCCAAACCCCGGCACCACCGACGATATGCTCCTGCGGCACGCGCAGTACGCCCGAATCCGCTACGGCGTCTGCCTGGGCCTCCTTGCGGTCTGTCCTATCGTCGCCATGCTCCCCCCCGCAAGCTCAACCTCTACACCGTCGGCCTCGCCGCCGTCTACGTCTACGCCCTCGACGAGGTCATCGGGCAGAACAACAACAGGATCCCCTGGATGGCGCCGTCGGCGGTCCCGGCGAACCTGGGGGCGAATTATACCCCGACGCACCTGAACGATCAGAAACGGAGAACCGCGTATGCGGAGAGGGTTCGGGCGAATGTGGGCGATAGCGAGGAGCATGGGAAGAGCATCAGCGAGTTGCTGAAGGATGCGGTTTGGGGGGCGTATACGGAGCGCAGGACGAGCACTGATGATGATGGAACAAGGAGTGGAGGTGGTGTAAGGCGTTTTGTGGAGGAGGTGGTTTTTGACACGGATGGCACTGGCAGAAAGGCGAAGGATTAGGAGCAGTTTCGCTTACGAGAAAGACTCGGAGTATTGATGTTGGTACGAAGTTGTGTACATATATGTAAGTTGAAGCATACCGCCAGTCACCTCTAATCCTCACTCTTTTCTCTCTTGGACATGTACTTAAAAACAAAGCTACGAGAAACAAAACTACAATTCTAATCTCCGCCCATCGGCCCTCTCTTATCCCCACCATCGCACAAAGTACCCCCAAACTCTCAACCCTCCTGAAACTTCCCGCCAACCACTCCCCGACCACCGTCTCCGCCCACTCCCCCGCCGCGCTCTTCAACCTCCTCCCATGATCCGTCTTCTCCAAATTCCACTTCAAGAACCCAATCTTATCCCTCGCCGGAGCCCCTAGCCGCCCCATCACCTCCTTCCTCTGCTCCGTCGGCGACTTTCCAAATCCCCCGCCAAACAACCTCATCCCGGGGAATCCGGGTGCGGAAACTGCGGGTGCGAGTTTTCGTTTCCCCTTGCGGCTCTGAATCCAGCTGCTCCCGCAGTGCCGGGCGTCGACATTCGGAATCCTGGGCCCTCTGCTGAAGACGGTGTCTGCGGCATGCTGGGCGTCCATATCTCATACGGTCTCGCGACATTCTCCCACCCAAATTCGCTTTCCCACTCTCCCCTCTCCTCTGCTTCCCTCCTTTCCTCCTCCCTCTCCCACCACGCCTTCAGCCCCGGCAACGGGTTATCCGGGTCCAGCACACTCACCGGCTCCAGCCTGCTCTTCGGAAACGCGACCGGGTCCAGCTCCACGAGATCCGGCGACGGCACCCACGGCACCTGATCCTTCTCATCGATCTCAGCCGCCGATCTGCGCTGCCAGGCTTCGTGCACACCAATCTCATCCCAATTTGTGCTTCCGGCTGGCCACGTTTCTGGACTTCCGCCACTGGGCAAATCCGGTGTTGTGCCATCACTCCCGCCCCACCTCCATCTTCCGGGTGTGTCCACCGGGCGAGCCATAGCTTCGTGAATGGTTATAAGAGCATGAAGCGACATAAGCCAACCAAGGAATGCCCCCATTTCTCGCTAGTACTTTTAGTTGGTTACCAAACGTCGTAGATACCCCAGATACTTTATATATATACCAGTAGCCTCCCCTTCTCCCCGCGGTACAAGGAAGTTTATAGCTATCCCCATCCATTCTTTTTTAAAAACGTTAATTCCTCCCATCCCACAAAGCCAAAAAAAAAAAAAAAAGTTTCGACGATACATATGGTGGGAAGCTTATTACTCCATCCGTCCCACAACCTCATGATATCATATTATGGTTGTTGTTATGTACTTGTGATGCCAATATAGGTTTGGTGATCTGAAAATGCAGACTATAGAAAATTCTCTATATCCATGAACTTGTGCGGAATTACAAGTTTTGATTTTATGTTGGACAAATGCTAATAGTATGGCTCGATTAACCTTGCTTGAGCTAATTGAAACCTAAATATCTCGCTTCCCTATAGCCTCGTCCTTAGTTAGGGCTTCCCTAACAAGGAATGAAGTCTGTATTTAAAAAACCCACCTGCCTCAGGCTCCCCTTCTTTTCACCAACCCATCATCTCAAAATACATATCCCAAACCATCCACACAAAAAGCATAAAAGGAAAAAAAGCGAGGACAAAAAAAGAACAAAAAAGGAAAGCAGAAACTACTACTTTCGTGCTTTGCACCCGTCACGAGGATCGAACTCGCAACCTTCGGCTTAGGAGGCCGACGCGCTACCATTGCGCCAAACGGGCTGGATGTTGGTTGATGCTTTCCAATTTAGGTCTTGTTTTTGTGGGTGCTGAGGTAAGTTTAGACGGTATGCTTGTTGGCAAACCTTTTTCCTAGGCTGATGGCGGCAATGTACAGTAATATGAGTTTCAAACTTTGATTAATCCATAGATCTTTTGTGACATGTAAGTATATACAGTACAACGCAGTATACTAGGGCAAGGGTCTTCTGGAAACTGCCCAATGATTGTATTCAACGGAACGTCGATTTTGATGCCCCTTTAATCTCTAAATCAGTCTCGTGCCAGGCCAAAGATGAATGTGACTAAGGACGGCAGGTACTGTTGCTCAAGTACGCATGAACCCCAGGCTTGGCGTTGATTGCTTGTCTGCGGCGTGCAGCGATCGGCGGCACCCCTCGCTGGACTGTGCTTGGCGGGGCCGTGGGTGCGTGGGATGCTCCGTACGGGGCCTGGCGACTGGCAAAGCTGCCGTCTGTCTTGCTGACCCAGAGATTATCACCCTGCCCACCCAGCGCCCACCCGTCCCGCCCTCGCCCCTTTCTCCCCACTTCACAGCGCCGAATTCCCATTCCCCAAATAGCCCATTTCCGCCTACAATACCTGCGAATACCCCTCAGAAGCCCTGTCCTCAGCTGCTGCACATAGCTGCTTGCGAAATGTACTATCCGCAGTCTCCAGTTACTACTACCCTGACGACAGTCACGGTAGAGAAGGCCATCCATGCAATTGAAACTGCTGCTGAGGAAATCCCGGTAAGTCTTTTCCATCTGGGGAATATCTCTACCGCTGGACCCCCATCTCTAATGCACTCTCCGCAGGCGGATGATTTCATTTCGTATTCAACAATCCTAGATGTCCACCTTTCATACGCTCTTGAATTCTTCACCCGAGAGGAGCAGAAAAGGCTCTTGGACTCCCTGCAGAACATTCTCAAAGAAAATGTGGTCCCTTAATCCTCTGCTACACTCGTCGAATGCCCATTAACTGTCCTTGTCATATACAGGATGACCTGGCTCGCAATATCGCTTGGGACTTGATCTCCGTCCTTCTCCCGTTCTTGGATGCACCCCCCGCGACAGATTCGGTCTCACCAGCTCAGTTCACAGGTGATGGATTGACGGACGCTGCATCAACATGTCTTTTCATCGCGGCACACAAAGGAAACCCCCGGGAGGTCTTTCTCAAACTACTTGCCGCTCTCTCCTCTCTTTCTTTTGTTCCATCATCCTCCGGAAGCCCTCCATTAGAGGAAGGCACCGCCGAAGAGCCACCAATGACACCTACAACTCCACAGAAAACACCTGCGGAAGCTCGCGCGAATGGACATCGGAAATTAAGAATTCTGATAATGCTACTCACGACAACGCATTCCAGAATAACGACTGTGTTTCCGTCACGATTTCTCAGCCAAAGTCTGACAACGCTGCTGAGCACCTTTACTCGGTGTTTGGAAGAGTTGGATAGAGAGGATGTAGAAGATATTGTATCACGTCTTGTAGCTTTCATTGATTCTGTTCAACCAACTGGGACAAAAAAGACTAGACGCATGACGGAACCTCTGTTGGGTCCCGACGGCAGGCCTACTCTGCCCCCACGATCCAATACCGCAGCAAGTGACCTCACTGCTCCCGATGTTTCAAAGCTTCAGCTTGAAGACGAAGATGATGAAGCGAGAAAAGAAAGGTTGGAGAAGGAGGAGCAGGCCAAGATGGAAGAAGATTTGCAGATAAGGCTCCTGCAAAGCTTCTTATCTCATGTAGTTGAGGTTTATATTTTGAGATGTCCTTCCCAATACGCAACAAGAAGCAGTCCGAGACAGCCATCAGATACAGAAGCTGCCTCCGAACGTGGTATCAGCCTTCACCTGGCTTCTCGCTATATGAAGAGCGGCAAGTTTATTTCAGGAGGGGTAATTGAGTCGGAGATTGTCAATGCAACCCCACCCGTTTGGAAGGAGGTATTAGACATGGCTTATCAATTGAGACTGCTCACCAAAGAGTTGCAAGAATTGTGTTACTCTTCTACTAATGAGCAGGAGTCAGAAGAGCCGGAGGAGCCTAAATCGCCATCTGGAATGCTAGGATCCATCCCTCAATTTGCAGAAGATATTCCACTCTCGAAAATTGGCAGTCTGATACTGCTGGCCTCTCGTATCTTTGAAAAAGAATCAATTGTCGATTGGAAAATTAGGTTGTTTCCAGAACACAGAACGATCGTCTACAAATATCTCACAAAAGGGGATGGCACTTCAGAAATTGGTGTATTAGATGCCGTGCTATTCTTGGGCGCTTGGGCTTTGTCTTCTGAAGGAGGAGGATTCGGTGAGGTACCGGATGGGCAAGCCGAAGATGGTGAAGAGGGATGGTTGGTATATCTACAGGTATAATTAATTGATTTCATTTTTCTTTTCACTTAACTAACTTAATTCAGGCCTTCGCATTGCTCTCGGCTACATCTACATCCCCGTTAATTCGATTACTTGCCCACAATCACCTTTCTCAAACGATCCACTCGCATCCTGATGAAGCAGTTCGCTTATCTTATATCAAAGACACACTCGAGCACTGCCCCTTCGAGAGTCTGAAGGCTAGCATGATCGGAATTCTGAAAGATGAGATAGCAGCTGCTACTGCTACTGGCAACGATAAGCCAAGCATTTTTGCTTCTCCGCTAGTGCTTGAGGAGCTGAGCATGTTTTTGTTCCCAAATCTTGCCAGCATCCTAGACGCCGAAGGGGATGATGCGGAAAAATGGGACTGGTTTGCAGAAAATTACGCCGTGATTATGGCGACGGGGAATTTGTGGTTGTTCTTGCTGATGCGAGAGTTTAAAGGGCAAAAGGGGGTATGTGGCATTGACCAATGGGGCGAAAGGATCGAGGAGCGATGGGCAGGTAGGTTGAAGGGATGGCTGGATGAAGTTACTGTCACTGAAGATGGGAAAGAAGCAACGGAGAAAAGAGGAGTGGACATGGATGTTGATATCGTGAAGGACTTGCTGCGGCGGGTGGAAGAGGTGAGGAAGCAGACAGGGGTGTAGTTAGATCATTATGCTGCATGTGAGGATTTATGTGTTGATTGGGTATAACTGTCGTCCCAAAAAGGTCGGATGGGCATATTCTATTTTTATCATCATCGGAGGAATCTCAGAATGATCGCAAAGAGAAAATGATCTGATGTCTTCCTGATTCTTTGATGCTTGTCATTTCCCCCCGAAGATGCGCTCCAAAATTCATCTGCTGTACCTATGTTATTAATTTTTTCTTTTTTTTTGCCGCGCTATTGGCATGCTGAATGACGCTTGCAATGCGGCCAATAAACAATGATTTGAGGGTTTCCACTTGCAGGGGAGCGTTTCAACTCACCGCCGAGGCGGCGCACGTCACGTGCAGACATTTTCATTGGTCCACGAATGCAGCTGCATCCGGAGCTTGTTGGGTTTGCAGCCGCCGAAAACGACGAGCGGAGGGGGCGCACGCCGGGGCGCCAGGGTCTGCGTGTGCTGGACTTGCCTGTCGGCCGTTTGCTCATCGCTCCCTGCTTGTAACTCCCCCCCTCCCAGCGCCCGCCCGCCCGCACGCTTCCTTCCCTTCTTTCCCTCCTGCCTCCACCTGCCCGCCGCCGTTTCGTCTGGACTTGCTTGCCTTGCTGTGTTGTTGTAGCCTGAGCTGCACTGCTGTTGTGTCCCCTGCTGTTTAGCCTGTTGCGCCCCCTCACCCCCTCACCCGCAACCAGCTGCTCTTAAGCTCAGCGTCCTTCCTACTTCTTCTTCTTCTTCTTCTTTTTCTCCTCCTCCTCCTTACCCCCCCTCCCCGTCTTTCTTTCAACAGCAAGCGATAAACTTCCCTAAAGATGTACCATACACATGCAGCACAGACTACGCTGACCCCCTCCCAAATTGCTATGCAGCAGCTCGCACAATACGACCGTGTGGGTGAGTACGAGTACCGCAGCCCCCCGACTGCTTCTTCCCGCATTTTCCCCCACCCTTCTGCTACAAGCTCCCGCTCCCGCCCCGAAGATTTATACCAGCGGGTGGAGCATTCCCCGCAGCTTGTTTACCAAGCGAATACCCTTTCCCGACAATTTGGAGCGCCGGCTCACCAGTATGGTTCATCGGCACTAGGGCACGGGCACTTGGTTCCTCTCAAGTCCACCACTACTCCGCCGCAGACGACGAGCACGGCGATGGTTCTTGCGGGCCATCATGCGTCGCAGCAGCAGCAGCAGCAGCATCACCAGCAGCTGGTACCCGTCTCGCTCGCTCCTCCGCCCCCGCCGGTTGTCGCGCCACAGCCGACAGCGAACATCGTCAACGCAAACCCAGTCCCCACTACCTCTAGCACTCCGCCGATCCCCTCGACCGTAGCCCCTCCGTCCGAGGCTGCCAACACGGTGAAACCGGCCCCTCCCTCCACCCCGCACAGTAACACAATTCTGATCCACATCCCCTTGATCCCCACGCCGTTCCGGATCGCCATCGAAGGCACCTCATCCGCTCCGTATAGCCTGACCGACAAGATTAATAATCTGCTGATGAACCAGAGTATCCAAGAACGGATCCAGAATGCGTTGAGCGTTCCGAAGCCGAACGGCTGGATCCTGGTGGAGAGGGTTAATACGGAGTTTTTGCAGCTCAGGGATTTGCTGGGGGCGATTAAGGATGGTAGGCTGATGACGGATGGTGTCATCCCGTGGGTATGCGCGGGTGAGCTGGTTGAAGGAGGTGTCGGCTATTGGTGCTTGGGTGTTTGCACCTAAACCCGGTGTGTGAGCGAAAGGTTTCAGATGCAACAATTTGCTTTTTCGTTTTTTTCAAAAAACACATTCCGGTCATAGGGCATGGTCAGTCAGCATGGAGCAAGCATATATACAGCATGTGTTTGTCACCCCTTTACGTTTCTGTTTTATGATTTTATATTTACGTACTTATGTTTGTCGGTTGAGTTTCTTAATCACGAGAGGTTGGTTCTGCATGCATGATGGGAGGGGTTGTCATTGTTTTTTGCGAGTGGGCTAAAATTTTCTTGTTACGTTCCTTTGAACTCGAGAATGCCTTTGTACTTTCTGTCCTCATAGTGCGCTCATTTGATGCCGTGAAATTTGTGTATGTGATTCTTTTGCTCAGATTATAAGCTTTCGGAGATCTTGGAACTTGAAGTACATCGGCTGGGGCCTGTGCCCAGGATCTCGGCAAGGCACGGTTGTTGCTGTTCTTGCGATCGGGAGATTTCTTTGCCAAGCCCGAGCAGTCACGTGGCCACGTCTCAGTTTTTGCTTGTTGCATCGGGCACCCCTCGGCTACGTACTTCGTAGACATGCCGCACCGGCTTTTTGTTGGCAGTTATATCGATACCCTCATGAGCTCCTAATGACCTCCTGGTTATAGCACCAGCCCTTCCCCTCAAACGAAGGCTAGTCATATTTCGTAGGAAGGGTTAACGAATTGCCTTCTCAAGGGTTGCTTTCTAGCGTCACCGGCTCAGAATTAATGTTCTCTGGGCTGCCATCGAGCTTGCTTCTACTCAGACTTGTAAGGTTTCAAGCTCCCTTCGATTCCGGAATGGATATTCCCCCACGTATGTACGTAACCTCAAAAGGGCAAATTCAATTTCTACTCTCCTCGGCTTACCGAAAACTTTAGCTCCTTATTTTCCCAACTCCCGGGATAGTAGTAATACAAAGTTGCCATGCATTCTAGAAACTACTATACTACGGCATTCATACGCAGCGTTGGGTTGGCAGTGCTAGCTAATAGGTGTGTGCATGAGCTTGTCCTCCTAAATGAAGGATTGGCAGCAATCTACGGGGAAATATAATCGAATGGAGCTTGGATTTGAGGGTCTCGGCTACTTTCTTGAACCACCCGATATCCCTATGAGACAAGAACAGGACGGTACTGGACACTTGGATAGCACGGAATCGGTGGGGACAGATGGAAACGGGACCTGGCAACGCCCCCGCGTGGGGATTGGTACTATAACGAGTGGGTATCATGCTCACCATTCGGAGCAACCGGACGTGTGTACGGACATGGCTGCAAATGGAAGCAACGTTCACCGACAAGAGCACCCAGAACAAGGCAATCAGTGGGAAAGACTGCCTGGGCTGCACGAGCTCTTTACCCCGGCAATCCTCCAACCATTACCGGAACGGAAATATATCGAGTACGCGCGCAGGCAGCTCATGCCCAAGAAGCCGGTGATGTACGCGGAGATTGGGGAGAGGGTTGAGAGGTTGCCGATATGCTTCCAGTTTGTGCGGGGCAAAGTGAGAGGAGGTCAGGATTTGTGGAAGAAGAAGAGTGAGGAG
This sequence comes from Kalaharituber pfeilii, assembly GCA_015179045.1. Taxonomy (NCBI): domain Eukaryota; kingdom Fungi; phylum Ascomycota; class Pezizomycetes; order Pezizales; family Pezizaceae; genus Kalaharituber; species Kalaharituber pfeilii. Next base: position 915,188 of record WHUZ01000004.1, read on the forward strand.
GATTGGTGGTGGACTTCTTCCAATATAAAAGGTGCTGCTGCTGCTGCTGCTGTTAAAGGAGGGGAGTATGCACGAGGCGTTCCTGTGTGAGTGGGTGATCGTTTTTTCTCAAAGGTTCCCGCATGATTAGTTGGCGGTACTTCATACACGAAAACGTGAAGTATGGTGTTCAATAAGGCTGATATTTTGGTAAACTAACAGGAGGGCAAGCTCAAACCAGTACTCTCTCGAGAATCAAAACTGGTCTGATTCGCGCATAACGTACCATGGGCAATCTCATCAGTACGCTGAAACGTACCCAGTTCAAGAGTACTCTCAGCCTGTTCGTGACCTACCTTCACCAAGCTCTATAGAACGAGCGGCGGCAGAGAGATATCCGGTTCAGCTCTACGCAGCGGGTGAAGCTGCAGCAGGGCAAACTTACCATCATGATAGTGGCCACACTCCAACGACCTCATACCACATGATTTCTAATTCGGTTCCCCACGAGTTTGTTAGCCCGCTCTCAAATGCTAGCATCTATTCCTACGAGGCGGCACACCTTCCTACCTCCGAACCGCAACGCTATACTCACCCACCTTCATCCAGATTCGACTACCCCAGATCCGATTACCTAAATCCCAACCTATCCACGCAGCACCCAGCGTCCTATTCCCGCACACCTAAAACCTCGCCCGTCAAGAAAACAGCACCCGTCGCGCCGTACCGCCGCTTCGAGAAGCGCTTCTACTGTCCTGTGGGGGGGTGCTCGCGAAACAGGAAGTATCAGCGGCCGATTCGGTGGCGGCACGCGCTGGCGAACCATCTTGAGGGACAGCACGGGCTAACGATGAAGCAGGGGGAGGAGCTGGAGGACTTTATGGCGGGGTTGGGGTGGGCGTTGGCGGAGTGTGAGGTGAGGTGGGATAATGCGTTGGGGGATTTTGCGAGGGAGTAGGAGGGGGCTTCTGAGGGGTAAGGGATAATTTGTAGGTGGGGGTGGAAAGGGGTTGGTTTTTTTTGTATTGTCTACTGTCGGGTGCGAAGTGGGGACTGGAAGTGGAGTGTATGACATGATATCTACGTGTGGGTGGGGGCTGGGATGGGGCTAAAAGGTGGGTTTTCAAATGGAGGCGCTGTATGGCATAGCTCGCTGGATTTAAACTTTTCCAGTCCTAAGTGTAGTGTTTTGTTGTATAGTATCTGGTCTCCGAGGATGAAACTTGCGGGATGTAAACAAAAAAAAAAAGGACATACACCCTGTAACTAGTATGTAGCAGTACTTATTATTATGTAAACCCTGTTTTTGAGTTACTCAAAAAGGTGGTGGTTAAGTGCATGGATGGATGGATGGATGAATGGATGGGGCAAATGTGTATTTCTTTACTGTATATTGATGATACTTACTTAGCCCGTGGTAGGTATGGAGGACAGCAGTTTGTGCCAACAGCGTCCATGTATCTGTATCATAGGCAATAGTGCGATTTCGCCCTATTCAGACAACATCATAGCGCATGGAAACAGACGGGACTGACTTGAACTAACGTTTCATTCCCAAACGGGCTGCCAAAAAAGAAAAAGAGGGGGGCCATTGTCAAACCCGGTTTTAAACACAAAGCTGGAGGGTATTATTGAATGTTACCTTCTTTTTTTTTAACCGGGGTTTTGAAGGGTTTAGATGGGGGGTGTTTTCTCGTGCGCGGGAATAAATGGTTCAGGGAACGGGAACGGTAGGATGAAGTATATGTACATGGAAAATACCTAGAAAGATTAACCTACTGTACCGGACGGTATGCTTGGGGACCTATCATACAGTACACAGGTTTTTTTTTTGGTGTATTTGGCGGTTCAGGTGAACTGGCGGATATAGGTTACATGAGTATCGTTGGTATGAATGTGCGATGAAAGGGAGTGAGTGGGTAGTGGTAGATTTATATTGGCTTTGTGGAATCTGAATCTGAGGGAAAATAAGTGGAAATTGCTGGTTGTGAATACCTATCTACAGAGTGTGTCACCTGATGAAATAACTCCCTATGAACAGAAAATCCTCATTTCTCTGCAACAAATGTGTGGGTGCTCTTTCCAAATGCGCCCAGCAACTCAGGATTCGGTTCCATAGACCTCTGCTGCACCCACCAAGAGCTTCAACACCTCCCCCACAGCGACTCCTTACCCATATCCATGCTTACATCTTCGGACACCCCTACAAACATGGGCTATGATACAATGTCCCCCTGCTCTACTTATTGTCCGAGAACAGCGGGTTGATAATTCCGGCTCAGTTGAGCCAGTCCCGAGAATGCCGACCAAAAAAAAAGAAAAATACAACCAGTAATTGCCTGTTCGCAGGGGGGGGCGAACTCAGAGGTGGGTAGACGACATACCGCACGGGTTTTTCTCCGAACAGGAATATGCCAAGACCTGACCTAACTTTTGGTTCACTATGATACAGATGCGTAGGGCAGTTTAAGGAAAAACGCTTTACCAAGCCATGGAGTCACGAGCACGCATCCAAGAGGAACCCCCCCCACTTCAAAAGTGCCCTCCTTTTTGAATTCTGAGACAGGATTTAGAATCTGTGATGGCCATTCATGTGGCCTGCAATTCTTTAGCTAAACTTTATTGATTTTCTAGTGATTTTTCGAACAGTACTAGAAAAGAGATGCAAGGGAGGGTCCGCTCGGATGCATGGCTTGCTTTTCCTTATACTGCGACTTTTGCCTACACACCACTCTAGTATTGCTCACTGTTTTAGTCCACGAGTTACGCTCAGCAAAACAAAGGACTTACTTCTTCGCGGTATTTACAGTCAGACCTTGCTATAATGAACACACCACGCTCTCGGATTTCCATCCCCATACAATTTGACCTTGCTATATTGAAATCACACCAAATAGTGTAATGAAACAAAATCTAGAGGAAGTTATTTTTATCTACATACAAATTGTTCTTGCTATAATGAAAAGATGCTCATGAAACCCATAGAAACCCCCCTGCTACTGCCTTGCCTCCTGCGCACCAGTGATTCTTGAGCAGCCCAGAAAACAGCAACTATGTCGCTATGCACTAGAGGTTGATTTAAACCAAGTGGTGAGTGTCTGTTGCTTCCGGGTATATTGCTGGTATAATTGTCGCCGCTGGCTAGTAGATATCTCGACTGTTAGAGCTCTGATCACGGAAGTCAATCTACAGTGACCCGTGAAAAGTCTTGGGGATTGGGCAAAATTGGGGCAAGTGTATCATGCAAGCCTAATCCCCAAGACCTCTTACGGGTCACTATACTATTGATTTACTTTTGATTTATATTTCTCTCCCACTATCACTGCTCCTTACATTTCTATTTCCATTCCTAATCATCACTACCACCACCGTCCCATTCGAATTGATTTCTTCATGTGGCTATTTCCATTACTAGTATGATAAGTTCTTAATTAGTCCGCCAAGCTCAGCAAGAACTCACGAACTCAGCTGCCAAGACTATATGACTAATTTTCCACAATTTTCTATACTGAAAACCTTGCTATAGTGAAAACAAAGGGGCCGAATTTTATGTATTCATTATTATAGCAAGGTCTGACTGTATGAGGCAAAAATCCACTACCAAAGGACGTAAGTGTATCATAGCAAGGAACTGCCGGAGTTGAAAGCCACATTCCTACGGCGCTTTGAAAGCCTTAGTTTGGTTCTAGCTCACAGTGCGGTTGTTGTATGCTAATGGACTAGGCACGTGAAACAATGCGGGCGAACAAAGGGGGATAGATGACCAGCAAGCAAGTGCACCAAAGAGACAAAGAATAATGCATGATGGATGTTCCACCTATAATTCCAGACGAAAGGGAGTGGATATACATTAGCGAAGTCAGTAACCGCTATCTAAAATTATGTACTGATGGAAAAGCCACACAAAGTTCAATTTCAATCACGTGTTTTCCTCCTTGGCAGCAACCACTCAATGCACTATATGTACGCCAGACAACCCCCTCAGATGGTATCGACCCCCGAGCAAAGCGAGCGGGGTCCTCTCTAGGAAGCACGTACCTGATTCACCTCGCTGCAGCGCGCCTCTCATGGTTGCGAGGCGGATCACTGCTAGGCATTTTGGTGTATTAGTCAGCGAGCAAGCCAGTTACACCTTTGGCATGATATGCTACCTTCTTGATTAAGAACCCATTAGAGACATCCCTGTAACTTTCCCCGTAATGTTGCGCCACACCGTTGCCGTGGCAATGGTGGCTTTGTTTACATGAAACTCGGAGAACTTTGAAAATATGGCCTTGTTTACGGGGAAAACTGCACATCTTTGAGCAATGCCCGCAACTATTTAATCAAGTCGGATTGCCTTCAAACTTTGTATAGGATCATTACCTATCGTGAAAAACTGCCCTACAAATTTCCGTCTTAATTTACCTTCATATATACCAACAGCACCATTTTCCCCGTAACCTTTTTGTACACAATTACCATGCCTCCAAGACGTCGAGGAGCAACCCCTTCAGCATCCAACACCTCAGCGACCCCGAATCCTTCTAGTTCAACTGGTCGAACACGCCTCACTGAGGAGGACCGGCTAATCTTCGTGCACTTGTGCTTGGAATATCAAGACGAACATACTCCAAGAAATAAAACGAAGTTTTGGCAAAAAATCAAGCTTCTTTTATTGGAGAAAACTGGAAAAGAACTTAAAGACCCTCAGCAAGCAATAACAAGAATGGTAGAGCAACTTGAGATTGATGATCGACGAGAAGAAAACGAGTCTGACACAGTACAACAAGATACAGACTTGAAACAAGCTCTACGACAATGGCAAGAGCATGAGACAGTAATTGAACGAGTACAAAAACTTCAAAAAGCTGAAAACGAAAGAGCTGCAGCACGAGAAGTAAAGGAAGCAAAAATACATCGCCAAAACCTCCTACGGCCGCTTCGAGATAAACATCCAATTACTATCTCTTCTGATAGCTCTAACTCTGAGTCAGTTGTAGAAGAAGATAAAGGTGGTAAAAGAGCTATCAAAAGGCTTCGAAATCTGCGTCAGACTAAAAAGAAGCAGAAAAAAAAAAAGTTTGAGGAATCAAAAACGGATGAGAAAAGGAATTGAGAAAGTGGGAAAAGAAATGTCTGACTCAATCCGGTATCTTGCAGACAAATTAAGTACTACTACTAGTAGTACTTCCACATCCGAATCCACTACAGAAAAGCGAATCGAGAAACTGGAAAATCAGCTTGATGAGCAAAGAAAAGACATCCAAGCAATTTTAGGAATTCTTCGGTCAAACTTCTCACCTCCATCCGGGTCTGAGAACGTTACGGTTGCTTACCCAACTTTAGAGTCTTAAATAAGTGTTGAGTGTGGGGGGGTCACAATTGAATCTTTGTTGAACTTGATTGCCTCTTAAGCATGTATGTATATTGGTTAGAAGGATAGCTACAACATAGTAACGTCCAACTGGTGAAAGTCCGATTTTTAAGCCCCTGGAGTAGTCCAAAAACTGCCATAATGAATTGACTTTCCCAAAGCCATGCTCCACACTTATTCGTAGGGAGGACATATGAGCATTGAAAGCTTGTAGTACCAGTGGTAGCTCTTGACCGGGTAATGCTTTATATCCCCCATTACACCATATCCTATTGCATAAGCAGGGTCTCCATAGCGGTACAGTTGTTCCCTCGTTCCTCTATTTTGACCTAAGGAATGTAGATCTCGTAAAATCTCACAGACACCTGAAGCTTGCCATGCTGCGTAGTCTCCCAGTTGACCCTCAAATAGGCCTGCAAGATGTGAGATAATTCCATCGGGTGTCATAACTGCTTGAAACTTTAATGAATGCCTTCTTTTATATCCTGAATACCAGAACTCCTGATTTGCTACTGGTCGGCAAATCACCTACAGTGTGCCATCAATAATTAGTCATCAAAGGGCTCCCCCTCTCGCACCCGCCTGTGGCTCTAATATACATGATTTTCAAAGGCCTCTGTACCATATTGATGGCCATCTTTATATGCCTGCATAATACGGAGGCACTTATTATAATAACGCCAAATAGAGATATCTGAAATAGAAAAAAGAGCCTTGGGTATCGTTTCTCGTAAACCTGCTAAAGAATACTCACAGTTCTCACGAGTATATTTAAGCCTGTCTCCGGGCTTCGAGGGCTTGCCCAGGGACCCTGCCATGGCCACGTGCTACAAGCGGGGTTATGTGATTTAAAAAAAAAAAAAAAAAAAAAAAAAAAAAAAAAAAAAAAAAAAATCACGAGTATATTTTTTTTGCTGCACCCCAAAATAGCCCTATAAAATTCATTTCACAATGAAATCGAGGGTAAAATAAAACAATATGTCCCTGTGCCTCAATCATTTCTTGTAACTTACCCTTTTGCTCTCTGAAATCTCGCTCATTTGCTAGTAAACGACGTGCACAGTAGATCGCGACCGTGTAAGCGACCTGAAAAGTGCGATTGCTCACAATTCTTACCAGCAATTTGACACATATGGTGCTGCTTACTAATACGGGCTGGCCATGTTACAATATGTCCGCTCTTAACTTCCGGCACCATATTAAGCATCCTCGAGACTGTTAAGCATCCATTTCGATGCTGGTAATTTATAGGCTAATGTTTTTTTTTTCTCTTTTTTTTGATCAGTAACCCCGCATACAGGCTACCAGCCTATGGCAGGGACCCAAACTGAAGCATCTACTCTTCATTCTACCCGGCGAACCATACCTCGACCGGGTTGCCCTCTACTCCGTCCTGCTTCCACCCTTTCTCCCCCAGCATTGCCAGGTAACTTGCACATTGCCAGGTAACTTGCACCCAATCCTTATCCTTCCTCTGGGGCCGCTCCAGCTCGCCACACTCGAACGCCACATACTCAGCACTCCAAGCCTCCCCGCAGGTGCAGCGCACCTCCTCACACATGGCGCCGCCTTTTCCAGTCCGCAGCCATGTGCACTTTGTGAGTGCTCTCCTATTCCACTTCACACACTCCCCCGTTCCAAAGCCACTCGCTCCCTCTCCTCCTTCCTTCCTTTACAGCACTAACTAACTCTTGATGGAGCCCACCCTCAATGGCCTGCCCGTCGTACCTCATGTAGCTGGCCCCCTCTTTCGCCTTCTCATCTGCCTTCTCGTTGCCCTCTGTCCCCACATGGGCCTTGCCTCATGCGAGCTTCACAGCCCCAACATCCCTCAGCCTCCGTCCACAAGCTTCACTACCATGCTAGGTCTGCAGCCCTCGCCTTGCCGGTTTTTTGCTGAGAGTCTGCAAGCAGCAACACCTTCGCACTGCCCTCAACAGCTTCAAGGGCTCCCCTCATGCCTGAGACCTCACCATCCCATACGGTAGCTTTGGTGCCTACCTACCTGGACCCTTCTGACTCCTACTACCACCTGTCTCCGGTACCATCCACCTCCAACTCCTCCTTCCTCACCGGGACTGCAATCTGTGAATATGGCCACCGAATCGCCCTTGGCCTTGCTGATAGCCATTTCCCACTTTGCTGGGGCATCCTCCTTGTCCAGCTTAAGATCAATGATCTCGATTTCTGCCTCAAATGGTCAATTGTCTTCCTCTCACGACACCTTCACCACGTCAACCTCAAGAGTACTGGCAATTCTTCCAGCTACTGACCTGAAACCATCATTTTTCTCCGTGGATCGTTCTAGGCCTTTTTTTTTTTTTTTAATATCACGTAACCCCGCTTGCAGCTGTTCGCCATGGCAGGGCACTGTTACGGCTAAGGTAAGACTTACGGAGTCGGTTCCGGAAGCACCGCCAGAGACGTATGCTAAAGATGTGACTGATCACCACTAGGCAACGTCTACTGGTAAACGGCGGTTGCCTACAGAAGTGTGTGTTGAAGTTGCACATGGCCTACCAATATGCGCACATGCATCACAGACCTTCCTGATGCATGTTTCTATTACGTTCACGCCTTTCCGGCTACCGCAGACCTTCCTAATGCATGCTCCTATTACGTTCACGCCTTTCCTGCTACTACGGACCTTCCTGATGCGTGTTTTCTGTTACGTTTCTCTGCCTGTATGCCTTAGCATGTTTATCGTCATGTTACTGTCAATTGACTAGTCATGTATGACGGCCGGAAGTCTATATAAACGAGCTGAACAGTTAGCTAGAAGGAAATCAAGACACAAGCAGTGTTCTAAGTCTCTCACTTGAAAACGCTCTCGCGTAACCTTTGCCGTCCGCTTCGCTGCCTTCGCGGAAACCAGTGCCACTTTCGTGAGTCCAGCGACGCCTACGCTGACAGGCACTCACCCTAGGCTGAAGTCTCTCCAGTCTCTCCCCTTCGCTCCTTCCCGGTCCGGGTCTGCAATCTCAGCGTCTAAGACTTATACGAGCGGGAGGGTCTGCGAGGGCTGCTTTGTCACGGTGAGGGCTATAGAAGTATAGAGATACCGTTAAGTCTATTGAACGTAGAGTCGCAAGAACAGCGGGTTTATATACATGAGAAAGCATAGCATAACGTGACTTGTGAACCATGACTGAATAGGAAATTATCAGGGAAGATATCATATCAGGAAAGGTGAGAAAGGCACGGGATGCGTGGCTTGCAAGAGAACGCCGTGGCGTAAGCCACATAAAAGCTGGCGTTGTGGCGTATTCATACATAATCCAATAGCGAGGTTACATGCATGAGTGGAACGACACAATAACAGAGAACAATAATTATAGCAACAGGTGGCAACGGATGTAATGTTCCGACACTCTCTCTCAGACGTTGCAGCCAAGTTGACGTGAGAACCTGATGTGCTTCACATGTTCGAGGGCTTTGGTGCACAGATCGGAAGGGTTGGTATCTGTTTGGAGATAGTCAAGGGAGAAATCACCCGCTGCAAGATGCTCACGAGTGAAATGGTAGTGAATATCTATATGCTTCGTTTTTTGGTGTTGTACTGGATTGTTGGAGATATCGATGGAGGCTGTATTGTCACACCAGAGATGTATTGGAATTTCAAGGCCGAGTTCCTGAAATCCATGGAGGTACCAGACAGCTTGACGAGCACAGAGGGAGAGGGCAACGTACTCTGATTCCGTAGTAGAAACAGAGACGCAGTTTTGTTTCTTAGATCCCCATGAGATTAGACAACCTCCCAATGTGAATGCATATCCAGACCATGAACGTCGAGTATCCAAGCACGGTGCATGTGCGGCATCCGAGTATCCAACGAGAGCAAGTGGCTGATGACGAGGGTATTTCAAATTCCAATGACGTGTTCCAGAAAGGTAACGAAGGACCCTTTTAAGAGCTGTATGATGCGATTCGAGGGGACGAGAAGCAAACTGAGAGAGAAAAGAGACAGAGAATGCAAGATCCGGGCGAGTTCCAGTGACAAGATACATGAGTGAACCAATTATTTGTTGGTACAGGTTGGTGTCGACAGGCTGTTCCTCAGGTGTAGCTTTGCAGAGTTTGACCTTAGGATCCAGCGGAGTTGTAACTGACCGGCAGTTATCCATACCGAATTTTCGAAGGATTTGTTCGGCGTACTGGGACTGGGATAGGATAATGCTCTCTCTATCTTGTATAACTTCGATACCTAGTAACCACTGCAGTTTCCCCTTTACAGTCACTGTAAAGTGCTTCTTTAGATGCTCAGTTAAGAGATCCAGGTCGGCACGGGTACCACAGACAGTAAGATCATCAACGTAAACCACAAGAATAGTCCTGCGGCCGGCATTATAGAAAACGAAGACGCATGGATCGAAGTGTAACGGTGTAAAACCAAGGGCCGCAATTACTGAGGATAGTTTTTCATACCACTTCAGAGGTGCTTGTTTAAGCCCATATAATGCCTTCTTGAGACGAAGAACCTGGCCTTCTAGGCCGATGCCTGGTGGAGGCAGCATCCAGATTTCTTCGTCCAAATCGCCATTCAGAAACGCTGTCTTGATATCCAATTGCTCAAGTAACAAGTCCAGTGAGGCAGCGAGGGCAATAACGAGACGGAGGGAATCATACCGTGTAACAGGTGCGAACGTCTCGTCATAGTCAATACCGGGTTTCTGACTATACCCTTTTACTACCAACCGTGCCTTGTACCGATCAACAGATCCATCAGCTCGTAGCTTAATCTTGAAGACCCATCGAGAATGTATGGCCTTTCGACCTGCAGGTAACTCCGTGATATCATGCACATCCCAGACTTTAGCATCCTGAATTGACTGGTATTCCTCCTGAATTGCGTCAGCCCATTGGGCGTAGTCATAGCATGACATGGCTTCTTCGTAGGACTGAGGTTCGCGAGCTAGAAGTGCTGGAAAGTAGTTAAACTCAGAGCCCTTTTTGACCTCTCTCTTAGGTTGTACACGAGAGGGACCAGGTGAGGAGCTGCGATTTCCACTATCTTCGTTTAGAAGCTGTCGTTCGGCTAACGCGGATTGTATTGCCTCAGGGAATGATTCACCGTAGGCTTTCCACCATTCCGGTTCGACCGGTGGAGGTGAGGGAGGAGTAGTAGTCGATTGTGCAGGAGGTGCCGTAGTTTGAGGGAGTATTGTGGTATCACGGGGTATAGATGCGGTTGCTGGTTTACTGGACGTTTGAGGAAACGTTCCAGGTATACTCTGCAACTGGTCGTCAGTGGGTTCGATTGGCTTGCGAGATTGGGATTCTGTGGAGGAGACAGGTTGTTCAGTAGGAGGAGGAGCAGAGGAGAGTTCGATGTCGACCGTATTGAGATGTGATACGAATCGAACTTGTCGAACGGCCTCCACCGAACGTTTGGATGGGATGTAGATGCGGAATAACTCAGGTGATTCAGTATATCCGACTAAGTATCCTTCCAGTGCACGTGGGTTGAGCTTACTTCCAGGACCGCGAATTTGCTCAGGTATGTGAACGTAGCACTTGGTGTAGAATGGGCGTAAGTGTCCTATCATAGGTCGTTTCCCATGAAGGAGTTCATATGGTGTTTTTCCCTTTAAGACCGTATGAGGGAGGCGGTTCTTGAGATAGGTTGCCGTAGAATAAGCTTCCGGCCACAAGAACCTAGGAGAATTTCCTAGAGATGGTCGGACCATGTTCGAAGTGGTGAGGTTGTATCTCTCAGCAACACCATTCGATTCTGGTGAGTAGGCGGCGGTAACCTCATGAGTGATGCCATTTTCGGCACAGAAGTTGTTCCATTTGGTGTTGATATACTCACCACCTCTATCTGACCTAATGCGGCGGGGGTATCTACCAGTGTTCGTATGCACCTTGTTACAGAGCGCAATGAGGTGGTCGGTGGCGTCACTTTTGCGAGCCATAAACCGAATTTCAGCGAACCGGGAGAAGTCGTCGATGAAGGTCATATAATAGAGATTTCCGCCTAACGATTGCGTTGAAAACGGGCCGGCGACGTCCGTATGAATGAGGTCAAAGGGGGTAGTCGTCCGGGATTCTAGGGGTAAAGGGGTCCTATACGTGGAATTATACAAGGCGCATTTGTCGCAAAGGAAGTGAGAAGGTCGCCTGGGTAGCTTTTCGCCATCAGCGTAACGGTCAAGAGCGCTTCCCCACATCTGTGGAGAAGTATGACCCAGTGCTTCATGCCAGAACTGTACACTTGTTAGATATGCATGACCGGATCTTGGGAGCACGGGTATTCGCAGGAGACCATGCTCACGGAGAGCAATGAAACAAGATTTATTATCAGCCTTCCTAACAATTCTGATCCAATCATCCTCACCAATTATGCGAAACCTCTTTTGATCAGCCAGCTGATTCCATGAGACCAAACATCCTTCATTCCAATCAGGTAAATACAGTACATAAGGAAGGAAAAGCTCTTGAACACGGCCATCTATCTTCACACTCATTCTAACACTTCCCTTGTGCGTACTCCAGAGTACGGTACCTCCTCCAACCTTGATCGGAGTGCGATCTAGAGTCGGATTATCTAGGTAGGAAAGGTTAGAAGAGATATGATGTGATGCGCCGGTATCAAAGAACCATACCTCGTCAGTTTCTGCATTGTCAGCCAATAGGGCTGTACCAAGAGGAGTAGAGGGAGGAGGCGGAGGAGAGGCAGCAAGGTAGGCGACGCCTGAGGACATATTGGGAGGTTGGACAGAGGCGGCGGGAAGGACCGTGAGCTGAGAGGAGGGAGAAGCAACGGCGAGATGAGCGGTACCGGAGGCGGCGGGAACGACGGCGAGCTGAGCTGTACCGGATTGACTAGCCTTAAAGGCAGCCATCCTTGACTGGTAGTCCTTAAGAAATGAGCAGTTAATATGTACGTGCCCAATGTAATTGAGGTCATGTTTTTTACACCATGAACACTCATTAGGACCAGCGTCACCTTTCCCTTTTCCTTTTCCTTTAGTCTGAGAGTTCTTCTTCTTGTCCTTTGACTTCGTCGGCTTCTTCTGTGATGCAGCCGCAACCAAGGCACTACCGGAGGTGGGGACGTTGGTTGTAGAGTCAATGAGCGAGGAGCGAATGCTGTTATATGATTCGGTTTCGGCACGGGAAAGAAGAATCTCCTTGAACTGCGATTGCGACGGAGGGAGAGAATTGATGAGCATAACAGACTTCCAGGAGTCGTCAGACCAGGACTGTTTGAGACCTTGGAGGTATTCTTTGTCGCTGGTAGTGACAGAGTTCACGCGCTGTGCGAACCGACTCCAGAGTGCTTCGAATTGCTGTACATGGTCAATAGTGGGTGTAGCCTCATCCTTATGGCAATTGAGTACTGCAAGGAGGGCATTGACGTTTGACATGACGTTTTTTTCGATCGAACTTGTCTTCTATCGCTTTCCATGCCGTCTTGGCGAGCTCATTATCGGAAATAAGGTATTGATATTCGTCATCGATCATTTCCGTAAGGAGGGCCTTAGCGTAGTTGTTCTTGCGCTTCCAGTTGTTATGTTTGTCTGTGTCCGGTTTTTGCTCAGTACCTGAGACAATTTCCCAAACTTCGACGGTTTCCAGGTGCACTTTGGCCCTTGAGGCCCAGGAGGTGTAGCTTCCTTTGCCATCAAGCCTGGTAAACCGGTTAATCCGGTAGTTAGGGATGGACCATGCAACATCAGTCATTTTGACGTAATGAGGAGGGATGCGACAAGCGACAGTGGTGACAACAAGGATGCGACGGCGACAGCGACAGTGATGCGCAGAGTTGATATCCACGGGAGGTGTAAGGAGACTTGACAGGAGCAGCGGATACGCAGTGGTGTATGAGGAAGAAAGGTATCGGCAGTGGTGGTTGCACTAACCCGGGCTCATAACCTATACGAGCGGGAGGGTCTGCGAGGGCTGCTTTGTCACGGTGAGGGCTATAGAAGTATAGAGATACCGTTAAGTCTATTGAACGTAGAGTCGCAAGAACAGCGGGTTTATATACATGAGAAAGCATAGCATAACGTGACTTGTGAACCATGACTGAATAGGAAATTATCAGGGAAGATATCATATCAGGAAAGGTGAGAAAGGCACGGGATGCGTGGCTTGCAAGAGAACGCCGTGGCGTAAGCCACATAAAAGCTGGCGTTGTGGCGTATTCATACATAATCCAATAGCGAGGTTACATGCATGAGTGGAACGACACAATAACAGAGAACAATAATTATAGCAACAGGTGGCAACGGATGTAATGTTCCGACAAGACTCTCAGGCCATATGCCCTTTACTCCTGTAGGGTCTAGGCTAAGCTTTGAACCTGGTAACAGGAATGGCTTGCATACATCCAGGAGTGGCAGAGTCGACCATTGCACTGTCAGGGTGAAAGTAACTTCAACAGATGGAGTACACCAAGTTGCACATATTTATCTCGATGAAATTACCGGTGCATACCTGAGGCACATGTTGTTTCCCAATAAGCGCCGGGATTAGATGTGGTTGCAAGCAGGGTCTAATATTTTTTCATATCATTACTCGTATACCGCCCCTGGGGCTACGACGAGATAGTTACATAGGGAATAAGAAAAATAGTAGAATAAAAGATACTAAAATAAAATAAGACTGCTAAAGCAACCATAAACACTAAGAAAACCAGCAGAATGTCTCCTTCCGCCTCCCCCAGCGTCATCTTTCTATCTATCCACCAGCGGGTCCTGTTTGTCTTTCCCTCCAGTTGGCGGTGACCTGATTGCATCTTGCCCACCTGGCCACCCTCTGCCCACACATCTCCATAGGTGTTCCGTTGTCTCCTCCTCTGTCCTGCCCACTGGCATTCTGGGCTGTCCTCCTGGCCAACTTTGTATCTCCCTGCTCTTAAGCCCTTTCCTCCCATCACGCCTCCCAAGGTGCGCACCAGGGCCCCAAGTCTCTGTAGGGTTCTACAACCCAGCCCCAGCTGTCCCTTTCTCGAGCTCACTATGCTTTGGCTGACATCTTGATCCCCGCCTCTGTTACTACTTATGTCGTCGTGGTATGGGCCCACTTTCTCTGCCTTGCCTGGCTCCTTATTACCTTTGACCCTCTTATGTCCTTTCACCCACATCACCACCACGTCTAGTCCCCCAGGTTCTGCTCTTCCCTCCCAGGCCTTGCTACACAGTGCACTTGCTCCGTCGGGTGCTGCGCACCTCTTCATTACTAAGTGTGAGTCCATTATGATCGAGAATTCTTCATTCCCTTCCTCCAGGGCCTTGGTTTTTTTTTCTTTTTAATATCATTAATCGCGTGCCGCCCTAAGGGCTATGGCGACAGGGCCTTGGTTACTGCTGTCATTTCTGCATCATTAACCGTTGCCCTAGTTGCTAAGTACTAAGTATGTTGACTTTGCAGTCAGTCCTTCCATTGGCCTGCACCTGCTCTTTTCCTCTGTCCTGCTGCCATCTATGTAGACCGCTTTCCACCCCTCATCTACTGCTTCTGCTATCTCATCCCTCTCTCTCTGAGGTTGACGTTAGGGATGATATCATTGCTAGTGGGAGGGGTTGTCTCCAGTCCAGGTTTCCCCTCAGATAGATGGTTGATTCCTCCTCCTCCTCGTCCTTCTCCTCCTCTACTGGCTCTTCTTTGAATCTCAGTGCTCTGCCTTCCACTCGTGCCCCTTCGCTCTCCATGAATGTCTGCACTGATTCCAGGTTAGCTATTCCCTCAACTGTGTCTCGCCACAGGCGCCCTAGGGTAGACCTGGCCAAGTTGTATTGCCACTTCTCCATCTCTCTCAGCTTGTTTTCTGGGTCCCCTCCAGCTGCATATTTCATCCATACCCAGCCTCTCCAGCTCGCAATAGGGTGGAAGGTGGTAGTGTAAATCTGTCTCTGCTTCACCGGGCCCAATTTTCCCAAGTGATTGGCCACATTCCAGGCCGCCTTTCCTAGGCTCAGCCTCTGCTTGAAATGCGCCTTGAATTTGTGCTCCCAGTCTATCTGTATGCCCACAAGCTGATATGCCGGGCCTTTGACTCCAATTATTAGAAATTCATATGTACATTGATGCATTTGTAACAACGATTCTCCATATGCTAGAAGGAGTTCCACTCTCATATTATATCATGAATTCTGGGTACTTGTCTATACAGTAGAGAGAAAGGAGAAGGAAAAAAGAAAAAAGAAAAAAGAAACATTAGAACAGATTGCTCTTAGCCAAGGGACAATGGGACCTTGAAGTACTTCCTGTGTATAGTTCATATCTCTCTATCTGCCGTCTTGTCCCTCGTTCCATATTTTAATTCAGGTCAACAGTCTGCTTATCTCTCCACATGCAGACACTCACTATATTCTACCATGGCAGTCAATACTACTTTTGTTGGGGGAGGGTTGAAACTCATGGTGTGGGTGTGTGTTGGGGGATGGGGGTTGGGGGTTGGTAGCAGAGCCAGCGGAGTTGGATCACTGGAGTTGCTGGAGGTATCTGGGAGAGGACAGGCTGCCTCTACAAAAGCCCCGGCAGCGATAGAGTTCAATTCAGAGCCTGTTAAAACAGTAGAATTCAGACTATATATAAAGGAACGGATAGTGCTATGTTGTAGACCTCGGGCCTTTACTAACCTCGTATTGCAATATAGCACTCGTAGTACCATTGCCACTATTACATGAGCAGGCGGAGTATTGCAGAGGGTAGGTACATATTTGCTTGTAGGCACTGCAGGGGTTATTTCACAGGGTGGGGAGGTGATACAGTTATAGATGCTATATGGTTGGGGACATCTGTACGCGGAGTAAATTGCACCCCAACTTCAACGCTCTAAAGCGCAACTAAAATAATTAGATAAAATTAGTTTCGTGTCGTAATATGATAGATCAGACAATGAAGAATAAAGTTACGAAGCGATATCTATTTATTTGATTTTTTGTTATAGTGTTTCATAGAGTTAAAGATCAGGAATTTTATATGGAGAGGGGTCATAAATGTCGCCCTTTAGTAATCACCAAATATAGTATAGTAAATCGTAGTCTAACTAAAAATGGAAAGGAGCTAATTGAAAATGGGATAGAATTTTACTACTTGGTTTTATGTTGTGTGCGACTGATGCAATAGATATATGCAAGTTGACAGCTAGGCTAGGATATGTAGAGTGTGACAGAGTGATCGGGCGGTAGAAGCAGCAACAGTAGTGCGAGCAGTAGCAGCAGTAGCAGCAGTAGCAGTGCGGGCAGTGGGAATTGTAGAGTGGTAGAAGCGGTAGAGCTGTAGGAGAACGATGGAGCGGTGGAGGTGGGAAGAATACCTTCAAACTCGCTGCATACTATCGGGCAGAACGTGCATGTACCCATGTAAATGGAGTGCTTAGTCATCGAACCAAATGTCGCCCCTACTCCGCGTACAGATGTCCCCAACCATAGATGTAGCATTTTCGCTATTTTTGCTTCATAGGCGCAGTCAATTTAATCAATAATTAATTTAACGCACATATCCGATATATATATTGTGTGAGTTACTCATTGTTGAAGCAGGTAACTAGGTTGTGGTGAAGGTGCTGCTCGTGACCCATATTGCTACGAGACTGATGCCAAGAACGTCAAGGATGTATGAAGCGGCAGTTAAAACGGCTGCTGAGGCTCAACTGCTGGACAATTAGTTGTACCAGTCGAGATTGTTAATACCTGTGCTACTGAATTGGTAAGGGGGAATTAAGGAGGAGAACGGGTTAATACTTCGTCTGGCATATTCATTCTTAAAACTCGGACGGAGCACATTCGCACAGTCTGGAACCAATGAGCAGAAACGTTGTATGATATTCCCGCAGTGCCTTACTTGGCTAGTTTTTGTAACCGGACTGCCGGGGAACTTTGTACCTCGACATGGCGTCTTGTTGTAAGCTCCGTAAATTAAGAGAACAGTACTGGCACTTCATCAAGCTATAGGTCAGCTCACAAAAGTTGATAACTCCGCCTTCTCTGGATCCCATTTCTACTCCGCTGCCCTCACAATGCCATCCAGCCCCCCCTCAGCCTCACTGATTCTCAATCGCATAACAGACAACCCACATCACCAAGCTGTGAGTCAGCTTGAGCGGTGCATAACCCCATCATCCCACCAGCCTCTCGGACAGTCCCGCAATTAGTTCTTCAGCGGCACCCTACCAGCAGCCCCTCCCCCCTCTTCTCCAGCAGTCGAGCATACAGCTTATTCGTCAGCAGCCCCTCCAGCAGCCTCTCCGCCCCAAACTCCAGCAGCCTCTTCGCCCCTCTCTCCAGTACCTGCTAAAACAGTCACTCGAATAACCAGTTCAATAACCCCTTCAACGGCTTCTCCCATAAGTAGTGCCTTTTCTTTCTGGATAATGCAAAATACTCCTTGGTAGGTTGAGCTCTCTAATGTGTTTTTCCTTTTTCTTCGATTTTTACTATTGTTTTTGGTTTTAGCTGCAGTCTATTGTTTCTCCAATTTTGTTACCTTGTACGAAATTGCATCACCATTCTGAATATCAAGGGGGTGGTGTGTCCATGGGGGATCTAGACGGGTCCAGGTCTATCTAATAACATGGTCGGCGGAAGAAGCCTGACTTGGTTATGATTTTTAGAATCCATGACGTTTACAATATTCCTTGCACCAAGAGGAGGGTGGGAGTGAATCGGCTGCTGGATATACCGATGTGAAGGCTTTGTGGGTGATCTGCCTCAATGTCAGCAAACGCAGCTATACTTGTATACCAGCATAAATACCGGAACACCAGGGGGTGCCGACAGGGGTATGGGCTAGGGAACAACGCCAGTTTTTGAATTGAATATTCAGGAGGTAAATATATGAATTACTGTGACTCCATTTGTGTGTCCTCCATTAGCAACAATTTCGGCAGCCATACGTCTAGGCATGCTTTCTAGAAGATAAAAAAAAGTATCTGCACTCAGCGAGTCCCACAGCTTCCTACAATACACAGACCACTTCTCCATCCCTGCCGACAACCCCTGGTGTTCCGGTCTTTATGCTGGTATACAAGTAGACATACCTAATTTAGAAATGATTGGCTATAGGTGAGATGGGAATAAAAAGCAGGCCATCGTAAGTCTATCCAGAGAAACTTGGGCTATCGTCATACACTACCTACTGTATTGTTGTGGCTGTGTACAGCTGAGCTAACCCAAGTACAAAGGTACTAATTAGTATGAGAACATACACATGTTACCTGCAGGGTCCTACAGTAGTCTGGTTGGCAGGGCAGCAGGAACCCCGGTCGGCACTCCCGGGAGAGTGCAATTGTGATACCCATACGCCCATCATACCCAACGGACTGTTAAGTTAATCAAGCTCTCGTAATCTCAAAATATTCAACGAACATTCATTTCGAAGGAGTAATTGAATTTTCTACGGAGTGCCGCATCGCTGCGCACTTAACCTATTCAAAGGAAACCTCTGAGGACACAATGGGTATTGACCTGCGGGATAGTATTATAAAGTACAGAAAACATCTCTCATATATGTACATTCGTGATATTATCCGGTGCAGTACGGTGGGCGCCATTGAAAACTTGTGCATTGCACAATACAATATGAAACGCATTCTTGATTGGCTCTCAAAGTTGACCCCTACTCACCTACGACGCCACTGATTGGTTTCTTTTTCCGCTCTTGAGCCTCCTTCTTGCTCGCGGGGCACTGTACGGATTATTTGTTCATTGAGCAAGAGAATTCCAAAAATCTAAAATCTCATCAGAAGAGCTATATACCAAAACACTCTGAACCCCACATATTCAAACTCCGGATCCTCTTTACCGTTCTTTAAACCACATCACCCGAATATCCCATCTGCTCAACATGGATGCCGTAGGACTTGCGTTCGGTATTGTACCAGTAGCAACCAAACTGGTTCAATATCTCCAGAATGTCAACGATGCTCCAGCCTCCCGCCAAGAACTTATTGAACAGTTCAATCTATATATACAATATGCACAGCAGGTAGCTGACAGAAAGCAAAACAACAAAATTTCAAGTGAAGTGGAGAAGATCCTTGAGCAGCAGCAGCTTGTCCTCCAGAAGCTAAATGCAATTCTTCAAGATCCAAAGCTACAGAATCTCCTAAAACAGCCGGCAATTATTGTTGAGGCTCAAACATCGACAATTGTTGAGAGTCAAGCTAGCATCGCAATATCTGATACAAGCTCCATTATATCTATCGAGGGTTCGACTTCCGGTTTCACAGCAGACACAACCTCTGGGATAGAGTCTACCAATGCTGGTGTCAAAAGGTGGCGAAAGAGAGATATTTTCAAGAAACTTATTTCACCCCGGACCTCAACCCCCATGACTACTGATGGTAAGATTCCTCAAATCTACCTGAGCCCTCCTACTGGTTCCAATGTGGTGCAATCCAAAACTGGTTCAGAGGGCTCTCTGGCTTTGTCCACTATCACCTCTACCGCTGCGGAAAAATCGACTATCATCAGAGCACTGGTCGATCGATTGGTATGGCCATTCCAAGAGGATGAATTCAAAGAAATTTCGCAGTCACTCGAAACGATCACGAGCATTCTGCATAGGATGCTGGAGCTTGAGCACAAGTAATCCACCTTGAAACAAGCTAAGAGTCTACATAAGTCAATGACTTACTGACCGTTCTGGGCTTCTTACTAGGGAGATTTCGTCCAATGTACTGTGTACAGTGACAGACATAGACAGTAGTCTTGGACTAGTAAGGTAAAGTACTGATTGACTTAGATTATTTTGGGGCACCTCGGAGTTTGGTACATTTAAATGCTGCTTATGGACAATTCTGCTAATGTGCACCTAAAATTGTAGGGAAGTTGTACTGGACTCTCAAGTCAGAATGACTGATGTTAGCAACGATGTAGCAGAAGTGAAGTATGTTTCCGTCCCTTAATGCAATATCGCTCCATGGAAATCGTGACACACGTTTCCCGAGTGGAATTCCATTGCCATAGGTACCAAAACACTTGCTGATCTTCTATACATCTGGATTTCGTGATGCAAACAGAGCTATTGCAGTCAAGACGCACAGCAGGCTTGAGGGTATGATAGAATGCTGGAAGATCAAAAGGATTTCCTGGCATTCAAGTAACTAATCCCGTTTTAATCGAACAGATGATGCTAGAGAAAGAGCATATAAATGGCTATCACCATTGATATTTTGGAGCACGCAAGATAATGTTTATGTGAAGGTTGAGCACGGTACTGGAACGTGGCTCCTGGAGGACGAAAAATTTACCAAATGGTCACGGGGGGAGTCAAGGGCACTATTTTGTTATGGAATGCGTTAGTCTCCTATTGTTCGAGGTGCCAAAATGAAAGAAACGACTGACTATTCAAACTATAGCTGGTGCAGGAAAGACTACACTCACGTATCTCCCCTGCTACAAGGCTTTGTTTCCTATGCCAGATACTAAGCAAAATCTTCCTTTAGGTCTCTTGCCATTCAGCATTTGTGCGATAAGTATGGCGTCAAGCACGAAACTATTGGCAAGAAGCAGGTTGGAATTGCTTTCTTGTATTGTAACTATGGCGACCAACAAGTGCAGACTCTACAGAACCTCCTTGGAAGCATTCTGCGCCAACTGGAAAAGCAATGCTATATTACACCTGATCTCAGCGAGCTGTATACTGAATATTGGGAGAAGGAGGAGCGCTTTTTGCCAATCAATGAGGTTATAAAACGCATCATGAAGTGTGCTTCAGGTCTGGAGAGAATCTTTCTTGTGGTTGATGCTTTGGATGAATGCCTCCATCAGCGTGAGCTATTACGCATCCACCTGTTCAATCTTATCCAGGGTACTGGCAATGTGCAGCTTCTCGCAACATCTCGACCTGATCCTAGCATCGATAAACTCTTCATGGAAAAGGGTTACCTAAGCCTGGAAATAGCAGCCAAAGACAGTGATGTTAGGATATATCTCGATGCAAGGATTGAAGAGTTCGAAAAAACGGGTGAAAATCTTTTCAACCTTGTCCATGCTGATGCTGAACTTCGGAACGAGGTAATTGACAGAATTGTACAGCAGGTAAATGGAATGTAAGCATTATCCTGTTTTCAATTTATTCTTATCTCTAACTAACATTGCGCTGCGCTTGTGGAGGTTCTTGATTGCTCCGCTTCATATAGCCTCTGTTGCCAACATTCCGAACCGTAAAATGTTAAAGCTAGCCTTGAGCAGTCTTCCTGAAGATTTAGACAATACCTATCTTAATGCAATCAAGCGACTTCAAGTACACAATGCGATGTCCTGGGAAATGATCCAGAAAGCTCTCATGCTAGTCACGTTTACCTTGGACTGGTTGGAACCTGATGTACTTTTGGATGCAATTGCTACACATGAGGACACTGGCTTTGATAGCGATAACAGAGTGAAGAAAGCATACTTGCTTTCCAACTGTGGAGGCTTGCTGGTTGAGGAAGAGCAGAAGGGTAATGCGCAGACTAAGGGGTGAGTAATAATTCATTATCTCAGATGATAGAAATAACAACTCATATTAACTGAACCCTGCTATCATTAGGAATAAGTTTATTATCCGCTTCATTCACCAAAGTGCCAAAGAGTTCTTTGTGAAAAATCCAGCTCTATTGTTTCCAAGTGCAGATAAATCAAGTTCACCTGTCTCGTTAATTACTGAAGCACACTCTGTTATTACACTTGTGTGTCTAGCATACCTAACAACAGACCGAGGTGATGGATATCAGAATGCTCAGTGGGATAGCAAGAACTTGAGCCGTGGTTTCCCTTTCTTGCAGTACTCCTTTTGCCATTGGGGAATCCATGCCTCTAAGGCTTCAAAGGATCGAATCTATAATAAACTATTCCAGTACTTCGATCATGAGCGGAACACAGGGTCCTCGATTTGTTCTCATCACTATCAAGCATTTGGTACATTCTGGGAGTTTGACAGGTTTCCATCGTTTGCGGGCATTAGGCAGCGCATTCACGCAGCCTCTGGGTGTAGGTCAATCTTTGTGGCAGCTGTGGTATTTGATTTGAGGGCGTTAGTTGAAGAATATACTCTGCAAAATCCAAACTTTATTCAAACTCTACCGAAATCGTTCCTCAGAATCTGTTTAACGGCAGCTGCATGGAGCGGAAATATAGCCCTCTTCACACGACTTTGGGTTAGGGCCACAGATATCAATATAAATTCCACTGACGATGATGCCGTTAGCATATGTATAAGAGCCGTCACTCCTTTGTGGGCGGCAGCATGTAATGGGCATGGCAAGATAGTTGGGTTGCTGCTAGCGAATGACGGGGTTGACATCAATACGGTTAATTCAAATGGTATGACAGCACTGTATGTAGCTGCTCGGCGAGGACATGGCAAGGTGGTCGAGCTGCTGCTGGCGAATACTAAGGTTGATGTCAATCTGGGTAACAACAATGGCTGGACACCACTGAATAGTGCAGCTGGTAAAGGGAATGACAAGGTGGTCGAGCTGCTGCTGGCGAATACCAAGGTCGATGTCAATCTGGGTAACAACAATGACTGTACACCACTGAATAGTGCAGCTGGTAAAGGGCGTGACAAGGTGGTCGAGCTGCTGCTGGCGAATTCCAAGGTCGATGTAAATCTGGGTAACAACAATGGCTGTACACCACTGAATAGTGCAGCTGCTAAAGGGCATGACAAGGTGGTCGAGCTGCTGCTGGCGAATTCCAAGGTCGATGTCAATCTGGGTACCAACGATGGCATTACACCACTGCACCGGGCAGTCATCAATGGGCATGACAAGGTGGTCAACCTACTGCTAGCGAATACCATGGTCGATGTCAATATGGCTAGTGAAACTGGCTGGACACCACTGAAGAGTGCAGCTTACAACGGGCATGTCAAGGTGGTCGAGCTGCTGCTGGCGAATACCAAGGTTGATGTCAATCTGGGTACCAACGATGGCATTACACCACTGCACCGGGCAGTCATCAATGGGCATGACAAGGTGGTCAACCTACTGCTAGCGAATACCAAGGTCGATGTCAATATGGCTAGTGAAACTGGCTGGACACCACTGAAGAGTGCAGCTTACAACGGGTATGTCAAGGTGGTCGAGCTGCTGCTGGCGAATGCCAAGGTCGATGTCAATCTGGGTGCCGAAAATGGTGTGACACCACTGAATTTCGCAGCTCGCAAAGGACATGTCAAGGTGGTCGAGCTGCTGCTGACGAATGCCAATGTCGATGTCAATATGGCTAACAAAAACGGCTCTACACCACTGAATAGCGCAGCTGGTAAAGGGCACGACAAAGTGGTGGAGCTGTTGCTAGCGAATGATCAGATTGACATCAATAAGGGCAACAAAAATGGTTGGACACCATTGCATACAGCAGCTGCTGCAGGGCAAGACAAGGTTGTTGAGGTGTTGCTTGCAGACGGAAAGATTGATGTCAACCGGGGTGATAAGGACAATGACACCCCACTTCATGTTACGGCTTCCCGCGGGCATATCAGTATAATAAAGTTGCTTCTTGCACATGACAAAATCGACCTCAGGAAAGCCAATGCCACTTCTGAGACGGCCCTGGACTGCGCCATTAAGCATGGGCGCCATGAAGCTGTTGCGCTGTTACGTTCAAAGCTTGGAAATGATAACAAGACGTAGCCTATGCTCGTCTCCATCCCTTGGCTCTCTATCCCTCTGCTGTTCATGTTAACTTCAATCATTACATTTTGTACTTCGTTTCATTTCTGTTGGCTAGGAAGTTTGGCAAGGAAGTTTGGCAAGGAAGTTGTGAGTGAGCGTTTTGTCGTGTATGTTCATCGAAGTAGGATTTGATTTTCAACGTTGAATCTATGATCTGTGTATGCATTAATCCTTTTTCAAGACCCTGCCATGGCGAACAGCTGCACGCGGGGTTACGTGATTAAAAAAAAAAAAAAAACCTTTTTCAAAAGATATATCTATTTTGTACGTCAGTATCATTGACAAATTTTGGTCTTAGCAAGCGATGGAGTCTGAGATAACCACATCAAAGTTTTTCGCCACTTTCATCACCTCATCTCACTGTTCACTGTTATCCTATTATTCTCTTTAGCTGCCATGTTTTTGATCATTCTATATCGACTTCTTGTTCCCGACTGTTTTATATTTTATATGTGCCATGGCCAGTCACAATAACTGAGCCTGCTTGTCCTTCACCAACTCGTTTTCCTCCACCTGTTTCTCATCTGAGCCTCCCAGCGAAGGGCCCATTGTGTCAGGCAGCTGTGAAAACTCTTTGATCCCTCCTACCGCTCATACCAACCATCGTCGGTACTCCTCAGCTTTTGCACTGCTGCACGTGATATCCTGTAAGTAACCTACTTCTGGGGAAAACTGCCCATTATGTACCGAATCTCGGAGCTGACAGTTATGATGTGGCCTGATCTGCTAGCTACAGTTGGTCACTTGATTGTCTTTCCTACTGGAATGGGTGTTTCGTTTACGGAAATGTTACAAATGGAGTGGCATGGCTTCACTTCATTGTGTTTGATTCTCCTACGTTTACGTTTATCCACATATTCTCAGCAAGGTCGCTGCTGACTTATGCCCTCCTCCGGTATGTACTCCTCGTTTTGGTGTGGCAAGCAGACCCAATCTTCGCCGCTCCGTCCGCTCTCATTTCCTCAATGCATGTCCCCTTTCACCTGCACTGCCCCTACTAGTAGCTCTACATCCGTGTTAATTGCTGCTCTTCTCAGCAGGTCTGCTGCCCTAGATGCTACCCGAATCCCGCCTCTTGACAGGCTGGGGCCCCGATAGGTTTGAGGTGGAAGGAGTGCAGCCGGAGATGCTTTGTGCGGGGGTCAGCGCCAGGTCAGAGCAACGTGAGTCACATGTGGGGCAAAAGTTCAAGGCTCCAAGAGATGCTTTAAATACGCTCCCTGGAGCCCAGGTACAGACATCATTCCCATTTTGCTCGCATACACATCTTCTGTTCACATCTGCGTTCATCTAGTTATTACTTCATATGTTACTTTATTAATTCATACCGCCTTCGTATATGCGAGCACAGTACAAGCAGAGAGACTAGCGATAAATTCATTTCCCTGCCCACCTATGCCAAGGGCGTCAAGCGGGGCTACAGTACGTGATTTTTTTATTTTAAAAAAAAACGAGACAGGGCATTTTCCTAAACGCTATCAATATGTTTTATGCTGCTTCAACGTGCTTTCGGCTGTTAAAGTCTCACCTATGTTTACACATATCTGCATATTCTCAGCTGCTATGTCAACGTATTTGGAAGACGTTCTATCAAATACAGGAGAAATCCAAATGTAGTTTGGAGGAGGCATTCAAAGGTGAACATGCATCTGGTGTTGTCGTACATATTTACGGACATTATAAGTAGCTTTCAACTTCATAGCACGGTAACCCCCGCATTCTATTTGCCCTGCCATGGCGAACGGCTGCAAGCGGGGTTATGTGATTTTTGAAAAGTGACCCCGAGAAGACAATCCCGGATGTGCATGATGGTATATAGCCCCAAGTCGACGATTACACTGCTCACAAAGTCGTGTTTAATGGTTCTGTCCTTCGCTTGCAGTGTTTGCCGAAACGTTCACTTTCTGTTGATTGCTTAATTACTGTAGTAGCAATCGACTTATTTGCCACTACGCATATACCTCTCGTCATACTCCAGCAGGGCTGCATATGAGTAATGAGAAAAGAAGAGTGTAAAGGGCAAAAAAAAAAACGAATGGTAGGTCAGTGCCGGTACTTCGCCGCTGCCGGTTGCCATCTTTGTCCCTGTTACCGGCGATCACATGGGCTCTCGCTACTAGTACCTACGGAGCATCACAGGCGCGCGCAGAGAGGTCCGCTCCGCTATCTGTGACGCGTCATATCACACCACTTCCCACCAGTACCCTGAATGCGAGGCATAACCTGGATTCCGTACCAGGGCTTCCAATGGGGCTTGTTCCAGTGGTACTGTAATGAACGCTGTAGAAGCGATTCCTGGACTACTTACTTGGCAACATGTCGCCTTAAATAGACAATGCATCATGAGATTACAACACCTTACTCGCCCCTGGTGCTCGCTATAGTTTCGGAACCGCTATTTCCCCTCCCCCGGGAGCTGGCCTTGTCCCGTTGCTTACTTAAATTAGTATGCCAAGACACCCCAACCAAGTTTCTGCCCCCGCCCCGCCCCTTGGGATAATAACGCCCCCTGACCGATCACCCAAGCCTCGAAGCCCTCCTCCCCATCTTTCCCACCTTCACAAAAACTCCTTGAGCTCTTTGGCAGTACGCACCGTGATCCAATCCCACTCAGCTGTTTCTCGCTAAATTACCCAACAATTGCACTCAGGAATGCATATCAGTGGAGTCACATTTATATGTTAATAAGAGTGCACAACTTCATGGGTTACGAAAATTCCACTTCGAAGGGTCCTGCTGGTCAAGACTATCTTACATGTATGTGATAACTCGAGATTTCACTGCACTGACCCCCCTTCAACTAACGAAAAATCCCGATCTCTTAGCACTCATCCCATCGACTTTCATCGATGACCTTAATCTTCATCCTCATCGATGACCTTAATCTTCATCTTCATCGATGACCTTAATCTTCATCTTCATCGATGACCTTAATCTTCATCTTCATCGATGACCTTAATCTTCATCTTCATCGATGACCTTAATCTTCATCTTCATCGATGACCTTAATCTTCATCTTCATCGATGAGCTTGATCTTCATTCCTCATCGATGACCTTGATCTTCATCTCTCCGCCAGCCACCCCTCATTGGTGACGGAGTACGCATAGCAGGGGGTAATGCTGCGCCATTGCCCAACTGGAAAGGAAAGCCAACCTTGTTTCTACACCAAGGTGCGATGCAGAAACTAGATGCCTTCGATCGGTCGACCCTGAGTCAGTGTTAGCTTACCTTGTGACAAAGGCGCAACTTTGGAAGTGAAACTTACACCGAAGGCACCCGTACTGCAAGGACAATTGAATATTGGTGCCTGGAGATTTCGCTCGAAGCCATTGCTAAAAAGGAACCCTGTTCCGGTGATCATCAGTCATCCGTTTGTGCTAGGGACTTGCGGGAGAAAGATTTACAAAGAATGTGATTGCAGTACTTACAGTTCCTTGGAAAGACCCAGGAAGGACTCTTGCGCTCATCGAGCATTACTTGAACAGAGGCATGCTGAAGAGGGACTGAAGGGGGATGAGATCCAGCGTTTGCCATGAAAACCTTGCACGCGAGGATAGGTTTCAAACGCTAGGACTTGAGCAGGGTCCAATGCTGCGCTGCCGCTGGTGTGGCTGCTGCAGCTGTTATTGCGGTCGTTGCTACATGCTGCTGCTGCTGCGCAGGATGAAAGCATCTTCTGTAGCAAGTTAGCAAATATGCTCCAAGTGATATGAAATAGGGAAGGAATTAGGTACAACATTTCCGCACGATCAAACTATGGTTTTCTACCAGAAAAATAAGGATTTGAATGACATACTAGGGTCCCCAATTACTGGATGTTGACCGTAATGTTTGGGAGCCCTGGTTTGGTGCCATGAAGGGGGTACATGAGAAAACAGAAGGACTACATGAACTTAGATTTGTGGCAGAGTACATGACCGCCACCCCAAAACGCAAGGCATAGGGGACGGTGAAGGGGCTTGGATAATTTTCTTTTGGCGCACTAGTATGAGTGAGTCAGACTGTTTCCTCGGCCAGAGAGAAAGGTGAGATTTCAAAATCTCTGGAATACTCACAAATAACATCCGCTTTGTTATTCTTTTCGAGATTGCAAAGACACCACGATGCACTAAACATACTGTTAGTGATGTGAATCAACAGAAATTGAAATTCTAATAAAAACACTAACAAAGATAAAAAGCATAGGCAGGAGAGTACTCACCTACTGATAGCATCACCAGCTTCTCCAACCCGCTCCCTCGTAAGCTTTGGTCGACGGGGAAGTGGGATAACGAAACAGGCAGGGGCTTGAGATTCTGAGAGGCCGAGTAATTGGTCCTATTCGGGAAGCAAAGCTAGGCAGCTTTGACATCGATGATTGCTGCTAACTTGATGGATCCTGAGAGATTTATTCAGCAGGTTTATCGCTAAGAAGTGTTTTTTTTTTAAAAAGGAGTGAACACCCACCAAATCTGGAGCCCTGCACAATAGGTCATTCTCGTTTACTTCATTCCGAGGTGGCAGATTTGCATCGTGTGCAGCTGCGTGGGATGCAACTGAAGAAAGATTCATAATTTAGG
The DNA here is from genome assembly GCA_015179045.1 of Kalaharituber pfeilii. Taxonomy (NCBI): domain Eukaryota; kingdom Fungi; phylum Ascomycota; class Pezizomycetes; order Pezizales; family Pezizaceae; genus Kalaharituber; species Kalaharituber pfeilii. The sequence continues at coordinate 943,703 of WHUZ01000004.1, forward strand.
TACAGTAGAGGTTTGGGACAGGTTAGTTCTTTTAAGGTTTGGAATGTTGGGAATATTGAGAACGCAAGTATGAAAAAAAGGTGGACGTGAAAAATATGTTTGGGGTGAAAAAATATGTTGGAAATGTTATGGTGTTTATGAATGGTGGGTGCATGAAAGAAGGAGGGGAAGAAAGGAACTAGGGAGAGGAATATGAAGTGGGTGCCAGTGTGCAGGAAGCGTTGTCGGGTGATTGATTACACCTGGGGCTAGCCCTCCCTGTGTTGTCAGCGATGACAGCCACGATGAAAACGGGTTTTTCAAGCCGAGACTTGACTTTCCGGAACGTTCAGTGATAGTGCAGGGGCGGACAGGGAGAAGTTGAGGTGATGTATGAATGCTAGAAGATGATGATGCTGCACTGAAAACATCAATTACGATTCTAGGCTACAACTTACACCTGCTTTGAGGAGCTCCGTGGAAGCAGAGGGGGACGGGCTGTGGGATTGGGAAAATAATACTTTGGGGTTTAACGTTATTCTTGGATGAGTTGACCTAATCCTCATGAGCTGACCAAAACTGCAATAGCCAAAGGATCATGATAATGATTATGGAGAGAGATGAACGGTGAAAGCAATCTCATTAAACGTCGACAATATGAACGATGGAGGGTATACATCACAAGGCTGATAGGACTCATAGGAGAATATGTGTGCGTAGAGGATGCATATGCTAAAATGAAGACTAGTTCTAACACAAGTTACAAAATTCTGGGAAATGAGGACGCAATTGTTACAATTCAGCACAAAGGATCCGGCATAGAACCCTCGGAGTAAGGAGGGCTATTTTTTTTTTCCTTTTTTCTAATCATTACTCGCATGCCGCCCTATAGACTATGGCGAGATTTAAGAGGGCTAGTTTACGAGACTACCTCTGAGTCACCTTTGCAAAAGGTAGGCGGTACGTACAGAGACCGAACGGGAATACCAGGGTGTAGGGTGATAAGATAAAAAAACTTAGGATCAAGGTACTAGTGAATATGCCTAAACAAAGTCATCAAATATAATGAACAGGAAGATAACACCTATACTAGTCTCGTAACCAGACAAAAGACCTCAGCGCTGATAAGAGGGGACAATGGACTGAAAAGGAACTTAATTAAGGAGAATACAGAAATTTCTGTGACTTATGGCACACTGAGTCTCGGGGAATGTGACAGATAAATTGTGCTACCTACGGTTGCCCGCGCAAGTACAGCTCGTTGGGTTTCTGTTTACGTTTTCAGCGGTAACTTGACGTTTTGAAGGAGGCGCCTCGTCCCTTAGGCTTCGTACGACCGTACGAGACCAGGACAGCAATGTTGCAAGGAGTAGTGGGAGAATATAGGTAAGCAAGCTCTGGAATTTCCTAGCGGATTAGACGCATATAACAGGACAGAAGTAGGTATTGGTATCCTGAAATTTGGTTCACGCTGAATGGAGATAAAAGTATTGCGTGGGATGTAGGACTCACGCTGCATAAATGCGTAAAGAACCTGCTTCTTGACATTGATGTTCAAGCCAGTAGCGAGCGTAGTGCAAATCTGTTCTCGTGTGTAAATCGTGGCTTGAGGAGAATGCAACTTGACTATAAAAGTCACTATATCTGTTGCCTCTCCGATTAGTGGTACCAGTAGTTGATGTGGCTAGAATCACACAGTCGCGATTTGCATTGCTATGTTCCTTTGATTTTATCACATAGCTCCGTTTATCGCTACTATATTCGCTACGACAGAGAGTATCTCGCTAACCAACATTAACAGGCACCTGTGCTACTACACACAAATACCTTTTTTTTTTTTTTTTTTTTTTTTTTTGGTGGGGGTGGGAGGGGCAGAGGAGGGGGTTCATTGCTCGTATACAGCCCTACTAGAACAATACCATATAGTATTGTTACTTGCAAAAGGATCTGAAACTACAAAATTTATGAACCACGATCCTCGCTAGTATTCACATTGAGCAGTTCGGCGGGGGGTAATGATGAAAGGGTAAATAGCTTAGTCGCCTCGTGAGTGTGTCAACAATTCGTACTTCAGTAACGGCTAGTTAATCATCAGCCAGCACCAGTCCATAAAACAAAAAGTAACAACAGGTTGCCCTGGCTCCACTAGAATTAAATCAAAACCGGAACATTAAAGTCCAGCCTACTTACTTCTAAGGTGCTGGGTAGCGCAATTTGGCGATTAAGTGCTCCGCGAGGGGTAGTGTTACCTCGCGAAAAAAATACCCCATGGGCCGTACTTTCCTCTGTGGGTATATGGAGCTTGACGCTGTGGGAACATGAGACTTTCAGACGGACCATATCTGTAATATGGTCGGCGGTAGAAATCTGGTAGAGCTGAGTGACAATTCCAAAGCGAGAGGTGCTGTTCTCTTGAAAAAGTAGCAACCAGTCGGTATCATAAGGAATTTCGCTGAGGCGCGAGAGCCTTTTTCACTGAAGTGAGCGCACGGAGGTTTGATTTGGAAGTCTGAGGAATTGGTGGTGTATAGGGGCATTCAAATATTATCCGGTCAACTCAACTCGACTGGAGTAGCAGTAGGTAGTCACCGGGACGGGGACTTTTGCTGACCTAGGTAGGAAATCTAGATAGCCGCCGGGGTAGAACAGAATGGACAATTCACAGGATTTGGACAATTTGGCTGCTTCATGTTCTTAACATTTTTCTAGCTAGACCCTCCATGTACTCATCACCCAGTGGATGTATCAACCACACCCGTGTACCCACCGATGAATCATCACAAAGATGTCATATTACTAAACACAAACAACAGAGAAATGAAAAAAAAAAAAAAAAGAAGAAATTGAAAATAGCCCATACGACAGTCCGCCTCTCAGAAAACTGCGACGGCGGAGAGGCTATGGAGGGGACGCCTGAGTTCAGGAGAGTGGTACAAGGAGTAGCCGAACAAGGGAATTGAGTGGCGGACCAAGGATTCGCACCAACGTAAGTTCAAAATGCTTAGTCAAAGGTACAGGTGCACCGGTAGTAGCCATGATTGAAGTAATGTTAAGTACTGAGAAATTCAACACAAAAAATTATATAAGGGTACTCAAATTTGGATTGAATCACTGATTTTCGGAACGGCGTTTTGAAATTCATGGACCCCCTGGACGGTCGCCAACTTTGTACCCTTTGAAAATCTGTTCAAAGTGAGATGTATTTACCTCTAGGAAGCTGCTCTGCCTACATAAACATGAACCGTCCTAAATGAATACTGCGCAGTCTTGTATAAATATACGTATGGTATCACCAAACCTCTCATCCCAAGCTCCTCTTCTCCTTACGTCGCCTTGCCGATTCTGATCGTAACGATCCTGGAAAACCTGCTAGCTCGCTAAGTACTACCAAACATGTTCTGACCGATACGCCAATTGGTACGATTTGCCAAACGGTCGACCTATCCACCATTATTTATTGCGGAAATGTTCGAATTGCTGCATAGTTCAACCTACTCACCAATTCATTTGTAGATCGTTCAAATGAACGAGACGCCTGACTGATACAGCAACGTCCGCAAAAAAGTGCTATCGCCAGGTTCGTCTCGTGTGCTTCAGATTTCACTCACTCGCTGCAACACAGGTAACATGCCACCAAATGTGTCGTCTATTCCCCAATAAGCCTTTTGGGAATTTTAATTCTATTCAAGAAGTTCATAAACAAAGGTATTAAATTATGTTTGCAAACATAACCCTTCAAACGAGAGTTTTTGTTTGAAACTAAGTATGCAGGTTATCAGTTCTATGACATGTCGGCGAAGAACAGCTTGACTGGTTCCAAAGCAAGAAACGCTGTTCCTTTTCAAAAACTTGTGGGCATATGGGAGTTGTAGTTACAGGGCTGTGGGTATACGGACGTTCTGTTCTGTACGGAGAGTGAGCTCGTGCTAATGCTCGTGTAAATGCTACAATTTTCTTCTTTCCATAATCTTTAATTTCTTCTCACTTGTCTTCATTTAGTTTGTCAATTCTCTACATTTGTGCTCTACGATGCTTGGGAATTTAGTCGGCGCTACCTGGAGAACCCGGAAATGCGTCCTTGGTAGAAGAAGGTTGCTGCAGGCGTGGTTCGTAGATATGTACCTATTGATTCAAAACCCCTGCGGCTCATGAGTTTGCACTAATGAACCAAACAAAAAAACTTGAACAAAGAAAAAAAAATGAAACAAGGGATTCAGCGCGACAATCATTTCCGTTGCTTTAGGTATACCCCAGCGGTTCAGTTTTGTATTTCTCTTTCAAGTTGCAGTTGTTGGGGAAGTATATCCGGGTTGGTTGTGTATAAACATAATTCAAGTATCTGCTTGCTTTCTTTAGAATAAGCAGTCTCGGAGTGTGGAATGGGTGCGTGCGGTGGGATACAGGTACAATATATGGAGTTGGAGGCTGTGAAAAGTTCGCTAATTATTGTCGCTAGAGTTTGACACAAATGGCCGGGAGTTCTGGATAGCTCTGGTGATTGATTGGGGAGGTTATGGTGAAGGTTAAAGTCGGGTGATGAATGTGATGTAACAATAACCACGACACCAGGTGCTGGATTATGCAATATTAACGACAGTAGCAATGTGGACGAATGTGTTTACTTGCTCTAATAAATGCCTCTCCCCTTGCTTAAGAGTACGTGCATGAATAGCATTGTGTCAACTCACTCACTGCCAGCTGAGTCAGCAGCGTTCTACACTTTGCACCCTTGTCCCATACATTTCCACTTGTGACGTATTAAAATCTACTTGTTCTGAATTTACTTCCTATCTAGTATAATGTAGGCTCATAGGACCTTAATTCCCATTTTTCCCAATATTCCATACTATATTCTCCTCATCTTCTCTGCATTCTCTGTGTTTACCATATTTTCGATATTTCCCCGGCCTCGCCTTCCTTCCGGCTGTTCCCTATATTTTCCCAATTCACAAGATGCTGCAGTAATCGCAGTCAAGCGGTTATCATACCGATTATCCATTAGGTCTATGTATTATGTAGGAATCGCGGGGCTCAAATAAATCATAGGGAGTTCTAATCCGTCAAGGCAATTGCTAATCACTGGTCGCTTAGCATACATAGTAGTAGACGTATGAAGCCATGCATATGCTTCACCATCATGTACTTATCATTATGCTCTAAAGTCCCTGCTTCCTTGATTCTTGCTGGTTTTGCGAAAGCTAAACCGCTCGTGTTAAGCGAGTTGTAGTGACACTGAGTTGTTCTATTCCGTTGGCGGCACATGCGGCGCCTGAGAACTATTGCGGATAATAACCAACGAATTTATCTTGTGTACCCAAAAAGTAGTCTCGTAACCAGTGGCCAGATATGTAGGTCAGGGGGTTCACGCTGCTGTCGTTGGGATACTTGACGATGATTGGACCCTTCTTGAAACCAGGGCTGGCTACGTGTATGTCAAGTGACTCCCGCCCTGACATACTTATATACGTATGTACTCAGTACAGGATTGCAAGCAGTGACCGGCCTCCCGACCGTAAGGCCCTCAATCCTACCACTCTCCTACTCCAAGTTCCGAGCTCCCGCTACCTCGCCACCCTCTCTCTCCTCCCCCCTTTCCCCCAACCCTTTCTCTCCTCAACCCCCCGTACCTCCAGTGAATGCATATTCATCATACTACCATACTATGAATGCTGCTATACCACCACCATGCCATAAGCAAGCGGACAATCATGACATGTTAGTGAATGTATACTCATCATGCTGCCATACTATAATACTACTATACTGCTATATCAACATGCCGCCATGCTTGCTATTCATGGAGCATGTCACTCTGCAACTACTATGCTTGCTATATTTCCTACTGCTATACTCTTATGCTTGCTATAAATTGAGCAAGAGATTAGTGACAATGATTTTGAGGTATGCAAGCGGAACAATTATCATGCTACTATATTATTAACATGCTTCGTTCGGGGGTCTGGTATATAGTTGGCCTGAAGTGAGGAGACATGTGAGTGAGTGACTCGGGATGGACATTTGTGACGACATAGCGAGCCCAATGATATTTCTTTTCCTGATGGTGCTGCGCTTTTTGGTGGCTCAGGCTCAGTAATACAGGCCTCCCTCCATACCACCACGCTCCTACTCCCATACCTTTCCCCCCTCCCAGCTCCGCCTCACTCTCCACCGATCCCTCCTCACTGCTCCCCCCCGCCTCCCCGCTCCCTATCATCATGCTACTATGTTGCCACCACGCTTGCTATACTTCATGACATGCAATGTGGATACATACTCATCATGCTTCTACGTCACCATTCCGCTACCATGTCTGGCATATGGGGGGTTCTGGCATGGTTGCCGCCAAGGTGTGACTCACAACATGATTGTAGCGAGCCAATGATATATTTTTCCTGATGGAGCTGCGTTTTTTCATGGCGATTCAACAGTATAGTATAGATAAACAGTATCAAAAAATGCAACTTCAAGCGAAAATTGGGAATTTTTTACCTTAACGCCTGTTCGAGGTTTGTAAAACTAGATATAATCAAGCTAGGATTTCCGGCTGTCGCGCAGTCAGGCTGCCACAATAGCCGCACGTGCCACCGCCAAGCGCTCACACTAAAGCCCCCTGAAGCAACACCTGCTTTATCTCCAGTCATATGCAAATTGGAGGCCTTACCATTGCGATCTCCAGGTGTGCGGCACAGCCCCCTTAGTTGCTATAGCAGTATATGTATACAGATGGTGTCATATAAAGAGCAGGTGAAAGCAGCTTCAGCTTCCTATCCACCAGTCCCACACAACATCGGACCTTGATACTGAGCAACATTAACAATATCATATGGCGACCCTAGAGGACCACCGCATCTACACCTTTAGCGCTCGTGAGAGAGTCAGTACCCGGGTCCTTGGGCAATGGACCCCGTCTGGTTTAAAGAACACTGCGTCGTCAGTGGCTAAGCACAACTTTAAGCTGCTAAGTTCATATAATTGGCTATCACAAAAAGTGGGTAATGCAAGCATGATCGCTGTTCCTGGTTAGTACTCTATATATCTAAATTGTCCTTGCAACTCCTCCTAACAAAGTTTTAATACCTCAGGCTTTCCCGCGCAATGGAATCCACAAACCTTGCCGAAGGCCCTCCCAGCTGATAGTGGGCTTACCATCAGAAATCAAAACGCCTACCGGCATCCCAAGTGCCCGCTCGAACCTCTTCTCCAGGCCCTGCTTGTCACTCAGCCATCTTTCGATTTCAACAAAATCCATATTATTTGCGACCGTAACAACCTACGAAACTTGTTCGATTTTGTTTGCGGGAAAGCGGACGACTTTGAGATTGCAGTTGAAATGGTAAACAATACTGCTCTCTTTACTCGCCTAGATCGCACCGTAACCGAAGTCATCAACCCTACTATCGATTTCAGAGGATTTGGGCATGAATTTGAAAAAGCGTTCACGAAATTCCCTGGGGTGGTCAATGGGTCGACAGGACATCACCGCATTGTCCAGTATAGCTTCGGTGGGCTGGAACTAGTCGTTCGATTTGAGGCCGATGCAGCGGTGCCAGCAAATACTGGCTCAGTGGGTTCGTTGCTGGGAGTCCGTGGAACGCCGACTGCTACGAATTCTTCAGCTCAACAATGTTCTACGAGGATAGCAATTCGCAAAGCTGGTGAACTCATCCCGCAGGAACACATCATCGAGATCAAAACCCGAGCTGCACACAGACCTGTTGGTGTTGAAAAATGCATGCCTCAACTCTGGTTTTCAGACACTCGCCATCTATATGTTGGTCTGCATCAAGGTGGGGCATTCACAAGGATTATCAAGCACACCGTGGATGATGCGATCATTAGTGCTTGGGAGCGGAAATACCAGCATGAATTGGGGAAGCTGGTTGATTTGTTAGCGCAGATACTTGAGAAAGCAAAAGGGAATAAGGAAAGAATGAAGATTAGGTGCGTTAATGGTACATTGAAACTCGAAAATTGGAATAAGCGTCATGCGTCCGGGCTCCCGTTGGAAAGATTACCCGAGGATTTGAAGGCAAAGTGGTCACCAGAGGCGTCCGATGAATTGTTGAATTCAATTGGAATACAAATACCCGTATTTAATGCCGTCGATAGGAACATAGAGGTCACTGGGACACGATTTGAGTACTAGATATATGTTTCAATACAATATTAGTCATTAGCATATTGTTGAATTAAATTGGAATACAAATACCTGTACTTAATGCCGTCGTTAGGTACATAGAAGTCACTGGGACACGATTTGAGTACTAGATATATGTTTCAATACAATATTTGTCATTAGCATGCCTTGATCTTCATCATCGAAGTAAATATCCGTTCTATCATCGCTTTCCGCGGTTTAGATGCCCAGGCCAGTGGATCTGCTCCGGTTGGGTTAAGTGGCCCGGGGACTGAAATCCTGTATCACGGCAAGCCACTGATCAAGGATTGTGTTTCCACCACATTTTCATTACTACTAGTATGAAGTACATGTTTTTTTTTTTTTTTTTTTTTTTTTTTTCCTATTCCTCATACTTTATTCAGTCAACCTCAATCTCCCATGTTCCCCTGGAGACTAATATTCCCGTTCTTTCTCCGTACTAATCCTTCTATTTTCGCATTCCTTTCCCACGTCTCCATATGCTGCAATAATTGCACTGAGGCCGTCTTATACTAGCTTTCCAATATAGCTGCCATACTGTGCACTGATATTAAGAATCTCTCCTTACTAAAGAGTTGTTGCACTGCTCTTCAAGTTTCGCATGTACTCCTCTATTTGGTTACTCTCTGTTGTAAAATGAGATGGTAGCAGAGCAGTGAAAGACTTTTAACCTGAGACTTGCTTGCTAGTGCTATTTCTAGTTCTATCATTGATTTCTGGCACTTGTGCTGCTGCTGCCATTGACATTGACACTGTTGCTGGTGTATTGATAAACACGCTGGCGTTTTTCCCAGTGCTGGTATTGATTCTAGCGCTTTTGTTGCTGCTAGCAGTAGTGCTGATACTATTGTTAGGTATCGTACTAGTGCTTTGTGCAGTTGCCTTGCCTCAATGAGCTGCCTCTCATAATCAGATTGATTATGAGGTTCTGAAGATATGTTGAGAAGATGTTCGATATGAGAGTTAAGCTGCTAGTGGAACTTTCAGAACCTCGCGTGTAGGATAATGATGATTTAGAATTCCACAAATTGGCATTTGCAGGGGTGTCCTAACTACCTTATATGGCAATACAACGACCAAACTAAGATACTGGCACCATCATGATCCCTGTTGTTTCCAAAGTACATATACTGAACAATATCCAGACCGGCGGAGGATTCTGGGTACCTCTGCTTGTGCTGGTAATACCCTAAAATTTTAGTCAAATGCAAGAGAAATACCTATAGCACATGTGGTACTTTTGCTAGAATTTCCTTGCTAATAGGAACATATTAACAACTACAAATCCTGATTCTTACCCTATAGAAATGTGAAAGCGCTGCTAGGCTAGAATATACCCATAAGGTATTTGCTTGGTTTCAAGAGGAATGGCACCTCTTGCTTTGGAATTCGCTTCCAAATCGGTCAGGCTTTCATCCGCCGACCATATTATAGACCTTGTGTGTCTGGAACCCCCCGGTACCCAAAGTCCCCGTGTACGCACAAGTTGCTTGTTTTTAGTGGCATAGCACCTCTCGCTCTGGCACTGACGCCCAGCTCAGTCAGGGTTCCTCCCCCGACCAGGATAAAGACCTGGCCCGTCTGGAGCCAATGTGTATGCATAGTCATAACCCCCTTGTATCCAGAAGCCCCATGTACCGACCAATTGAAGCAAAGACGGGATAGGTATAAAACTAAAATGCTAGAGGAAAAATGAAAAATTAGAAAAAAGCAAACGGGGGTAGGCGGATTGCCGAGGAGAAAGGTGCGGCAGTGGAGAAGCTACAGCCAGGCGATGGGAGGAGCTGTTAGACAGGATCGAGGCGGAAAGGCGGCGAGGAAGGCGGAGAGGAGGAGGTGGGATAGGCGGACGTGGGAGCTTTGCCAGTTCGGCTCATATTCTGTTGCTCTTACGAAGGGCACATCTTACTTGTCAATCCTGTTTTCTGCTGTCGAGATGCGGGAGGCTGTGGTGACACAGGCGGTAGTACGGGAGGGGGTAGAATGGTAGGATGGGTTTTCGGACAGGATGTCGGCGAAGCTGTTAAGCAGTTATCGGAGTTGTGAGAGGTGATGGTGGAGGCGACATAGATGGGAAGGCAATGGGCACGACAATGGGAGAAGTGGTAGAGTATAAGAGGAAGGAGAATTATTCAATCTCTGAAGTGACTTATAACTTGACGAAGGGATTTGTCTGTTGTCTCTAGTGAAGGAAGCTACAAGAGGCCATGGAGAGATACAATCGAGAGCCCCGGTCCGAATCCGAGATGGGGAAGAGTTCGTCTCATGTCCAGAAGTGGGGAAGAGTTATACCCAGCATTTTTTCTATAAGATATGGACTGTAATGTTCCTGTTCCATATGTCTAAATTCTGTGCCACTAGGGCAACCTGCTTTTAAGGCACAAAAGGAAATCAGAGTACGTAGAGCACCTTCTGCACCAAAAAAATTGTATATCCACCTTGTCCGCCCCATGTAATGATACGAGCGACGCTAGAAACTTCGGATAATATAATAGATACAAGGTGTCATGACACATGGTGGAATACTGAACTTCAGCTTATAGTCATGTTCGGTTGTTCGAGGGCGAAAATGAAGCCTGGAATGTCTGGTTACGAGACTAGCCTGGAATCAATCCCATGCTGCTGGATTGAACAGGGACCAAGTTGGGGTATTTGCTAACGGTCTTTAATTTTATAACTTGTGATACGATAGCTAAGAAGATCGCTTTTGTACGTCTATATAATTATATTTACCCTCGTGTTTGCCTGGCAATATTACTAGTCTCATAAATTAGAACATCCTATCCCGCCCCCCAACCGAAAAAAAGGCCGAGTTATGAGCAAATCGCGTGTCAGGAGGTGCTCTTGTGAGCGCCCGGGATTTGATTGCGCGTTGCACTCTCATAAACGCAGTAGTGCTCTAAAAGAGTAAGGATGAATGTATGGAATGTGCGTACTTGAATTGAGGTGATACATAAGTACTACTATATGGTCACACTAGGTAATCAAAGCTGATATCATAACTGCATTTCATCAAAAACAAAACTAATTCGTACAGTTGGAAATTTAATGTACAATAAAAAATACTACATCACCATAACTCATCAACCTAGATAAAACAAGATAGCAAAAAATCTCAATAGGCCACCAGCAGTGAGTATAACAAGTTCAGATTGTTCCAAGCAAAGCACCGGACTCGAAAATCCCAACAGGCCACCAGCAGTGAGTATAACAAGTTCAGATAGTTCCAAGCAAAGCACCAGGCTTGATCTGCCTTCCGCATCCTCTTTGCTTCCAAGATTCGTTCGACCACCCCATCTCCCGGAAAATAACCTTACCTCCTCAAACCTTATAACTAGTACATTGTAACGAGCTCCACTTTCCCGAGTTTCCGCCATACCAACCCAAGGAGAAGGAAGATTAGAAACAGAATTAGCCGATCGAGAGTTGTAGTCTGGTTTCGTTGCTGAGGTTGGACGGGTTGAACGGGCTGGTGGAATGGTACTGGCGGGTTCTGCTGTGGGACATGGCGGTGGCGGAGGGCGGGGGGTGTCGTGGTGGAGGGCAGGGGGATGGTAGGGGTTGGGTTTGTGGACGCGGGTGCAGAGGTCGAAGACGAAGAGGATGTGGGAGGTGGAGGTTGGGTGGTTGGTGTTTGCTGATATGGAGGTTGCTGAGATGTTGAGGAAGAGGACGACCCTCCCGTTGCTGGAGTCCGGCTGCCCGATCCCGAAAGGTCATCCCTATACGCCAGCCTCAATTCCTCCGGAACCTTTTCCTCCTCCTCACTCCCGCCTTCGCCTTTCTTATCCCCGCCCATCTCGATCCACCTTTTCTTCTCCGCCTCTAGCACCTCCTCATTCGTCCGCTGGCCCTCGCCCCGCGCCGTCGCGCAATCCCTACAAACCCACGCCCTACTCCTTCCCGCCAACTCCCTTCTCCCCTCGTCGCTACACTCTAACCCCCCCACTGCCCCCTCCACTGGCGCATCCATAAACGCCCGGATCGCGACCAGCGCAGTCCGGATGCCCCATGCAGGCTGCCACGTTTCCTCATGGTGCCCGGAGATGGAGAGGCAGATTTCACGGTTGACTTCGAAGCGGCCTGAGGGAGTAAGAAAGCGGAACGAGGGCGGTCGAAGGGGGTACTGCGGCGGCAGGGATATGCGGCCGTGGTAGATACCGTCCGAGAAAGGGGAAGGGGCGAAGGGCCCCGGAGGGTGAAGTGCCATTCGAATAAGTTAGTGTCGCTGAGAGGCGCGGCGTGGATGTCGGGGGAGGGGTGGTTTGCGAGTTCGCTGGCTTCGCGGACTGCGTCGGGAGGTGGGGATTAGTGGGCGGGAATGAAGGGATGGAGGAGATGGAGGGGCACGTACGGATGCGCTTGACGGTCGGCGTATTTGCGCGAGCCATGTTTTACCGTGCGCGGTTATGCGAACTGGAGGTTCTTCTCTCGCAATCCCCCGGTTCAGATGTTCGCAAATAATGCCCTGGTATCTGATGCAAGTAAACGCTAAACCCTTGATCTTAACCCAATCCCCAGGCTGCGCTTTTATCGCCCTTCGCGTCTCACTACCTTGCCACGGGGCTACACCCAAGGTCTTTAGCAGATTCAAGTGTTTTGTGCCGACTGGTTGGTTCTGGGGTTTGTTGATTGTAATTCTTGTAACGCCTGAAGCTCCTCTGGCAAACCAGACCCCCTAGCCTGAACCCTCGCTCTTTCGTTCAGTTCCCCGTCGCTCCTGGTATCCTGCCAGGCGCTTCGTTGTATATATTCCACGGCGGGTTATTCTGTTTGTTATTGTCGTGCGTGTGGTGGGTTTGGGTTTAGTGAATTCTAAAACAAGCTTCAGCATGATCTTATCTCGCTGCCGCCTGATAACGATAAAAGGCCATGTGGCCCGTCAGGGGCAGATGAGTCAGCAGCGCCCCTGGCAACGCCAAGAGCATGACCAGCAGCCTGGAGCGCAGCGTAAACCGGAAGGGGAAAGTTGGACCGAATATGGACGCTCGGCTTCCTCGTGCCGAGTTCTGTTTCCGTTCCGTTTATCCGTGTGGGGGTGGGGAGGAAGACGTCACAGAGGGTAAGAATATATGATAGCCGTTGGCTCAATTCCTCCTCAACCCCCGATTCCAACCCTTCAAGTCCGCTACGCACCCAATTCAATTGGCCCATCATTCCCAAAACAATTCCATACCAAACGTACCCACCAATAATGGCTAGCTCCTTCCAGGAATCCCAGGACGTCTCCTCGCTCCTGCTCTCCGCCAAATCCGCCAAAAACCACACCTTCCATACCTTGGCGCAGCTTCTTCCCGGGCGCAACGAAGTCTCCGTCGCCTCTCTACTCCTCTCGTCCCACCCGCCGCCAACCCGAGACGAAATCCAGATCCTGTCCAACGAGCTCGAACTCCCGCAGCATCTGTTGCAGGACTACTTTACGTCCGCGCCCGACCGTGGCAAGACGGCGATTGACATGCCGCCGAAGGAGCCGCTGATGTATAGGCTGTACGAGGTGTTGCTGAATTATGGGAGGGCGTATAAGGCGGTCATGAATGAGTTGTTTGGGGACGGGATTATGTCGGCGATTGCGTTTTCGACGAAGGTGGAGAAGGAGGTGGTGAAGGATGAGAAGACGGGAGAGGAGACGACGTGGGCGGTCATAACGATGCGGGGGAAGTGGTAAGTGTGCAAAACCTCTTGAGCCAGATTATGAACTTCCTCGACTGGGATGTTTGCAACTTGCAACATGACCCCCCTTATTCCCTCCCCTATCCCGGCGTGAGCTTCTTTAGTTTAAGTTGCGTTAGGGGAATGTTGGATTACCCCCCAAATTGGCTTGCCTTCACTTCGACTCCATTAGATATGATGCAAACTGATACAATGGAAAATTCTGGTATCTGACACTTATTTTTGTAGGCTGCCATATTCGAAATTCTAAGACAAATTGAATAGGCATGGGGAAACGGAGATGACGGCCGGTCAGTCTGGGCTGATGTAAAAACGGAGGGGGCAAGGCGGACGCGGGTCGGGAGATTACGATGAATTGTGTTTTTTTGGTTATTAGGAAGCGCCTAAGAAAAGAGAAAAGTTTAAATAAATTAGAATTGTATGACATGTCAAAAAAACTCAAAAATGCGGCAGTGTGTACAGGGAGATATTACGTTTTAGCTACCGTAGTTACTATTTTTGGCTTTCCAATTGCTCCGACTAATTCCGCGGTCCACATCCGATATATTGCAATTGAGATGCCCTCTCCCCACAACCTTCCGTTAACATGGTCAACGTTTTAAAAAACTAGTCAGGTACAGAAATGTAAAAGTACGCTTTTCATTTCCGCAAATCCACAAAATTCCTCGTACGTAGGTTACGCTTTTTTGCTTTTTGGTTTGTTTCCAGAGGGAGCATGGAGATTACTAGATCAGAGAAAATGTCGGGTCCGGGGATCTTGTACTTCACACATACAGCCTTTTGAGAATTACATGCAACCTTTCAATTTCTCACTTTCACAAAGTAAGGAGGACTTTTTTGCAGCGTCAAATCAGGCTATAGAGATACTAAAGTAGGTGGTTTGATTGTTTTGCCAACACATGGAGCTTTGAGTAGAGGTCCCCGCTTTCAGGGTAGTGTACCTTATTCCTTTTTTTTTTTCCCTTTCTGTGTGAGCGGAAGGTAAATGTTTTTGTACATGGTACATGGTATGATAGATAATATTCAAAAACATGTTATATTGGTATATGGTATCTTGTATTTGTTATGTTTCATGGCTATGGTTTATGCTATGTTACGGAATATAGTATACTATCATATGGTATACCATGGTATAGTATTTGCTTTGTTTCTGTTCTTGAAAGGTATGCGAGTGAATAGTTATAATGAAAAAAAAAAAGCAAACGCAGGGGTTTGTGGGGAGAAAAAAAAAAAAAAAAATATCAGAATGATAGTTTATGGAAGACATAATTTTACAAAAGTGAGCCGCCCAGTGAAATGATATAGGAATGAATTAACGGAAATATGATGTTCACCACCTCCCCACCCTCCCGCGCCCCGCCCCCCACTCCTATCCGGTATGGGGAGTTAGTCATCAGGGTGGAGGTTTATGTATGCACTTAGAAGGTATATGATGGAAAGTGTCCTCAACATTTTCGCACCATCACTAAACGTCAGCTTACTTTCTTAACGTCTTCTGCGCATACTGCAACACCGAACTTCCGAGCCCCGTCTTCTGGAATCCTGCCGCCCTTTCCATATCGTCCAACCCGAGTCTATCTCCCGTGATTCCCCTGACTGCCTTCTCCCCCTGGGCTTCCGCAACCATCCTCGCCTTCTCCGCGCCCCACTCCACAAACACTACCGCGCTGACTCCCAAGAACGATGCCGTGACCAGCGCAAACGTGGTCCACCCGAACGCAATGACCATGCGTCCTTCGTGGACTTGAATCGCGTCAAAGCTGACCTTGGTGACGAGGCTTGCGACTGAAGAGGATGTGACACTCCCGAGGATCATGCCGCCGAGGGACGCCACACCAGCGATTCCGAGAGCGCCAGCGGCGACTTTCTTAGTCCAGAGCGGAATGACTAAGCATGGAATTGGGAGGGCGTTGACGAGGACCATGATGTAGGCGACGGCGATACCGGTTAGGGCGATCCAGAACGGGACCGACCACGCGATCTTATCTCTGTACAGGTCCGCGACGGAGATGAGCTGGAGCGGATCCATGTCAACCTCCTGTGTCTGGAGCCCCTCCTTAGTATGTGCACAATCCCATCCGTCCGTTGTCTCGACACAAATTCCCCGATACGAGACCCTGATTTGCGAGAATGTTGGCTCCGAATTCTCCGCTCTCTTGTCAAAGGGGTTGATTTTGTCGAGCACCTCCTCACCCTTGTCGAGCACCTCCTTACCACCCTTATCGAGGAGATCCCCGCCTTTGTCGAGGAGCTCCCCGCCTTTGTCGATGAGGTCGTCGGCTTTATTTAGTTTTTGAAGTGCCTTGTAGAACGTGGACGAGGTGTCGTATTTGAAGGAGACCAGGTACCATTGGCGGATAGCGGCCGACTCGGTGCTGGAGCCGACAAGTATGAGTGTTGTGAAGATGAGCGCGCAGGTGAGGCAGATGAGGGAGAAGAAGAAGACGGGTCGGGAGAGGGCAGAAGTCCCAAAGGAGGTGAAACGGGAGGTGGGAAGACGCATCGTGGGTTTTTTAGAATTTGGTATGTAAAAAAAAAAAAGGGATAAAAAATTACAGAAACCGGTTTCTGTGTCCGAATAGTAACAAGTCGTTAGGTATTGAACGGAATCAAGCGACGCAGTCGATGCTTCCAAAACACAAAAAAAATTACAAAAAAGAAGAAACAAGGAAACTCGTAAGAGGAAGGAATAAGGAAACCCGTCCACTCGAACGCTTTTGTACTTCCTCAAGTCTGCTGAACAAAAAAAGAATGGACGTTCCATGGCCATTTTTATAACCCATTTTCATAGCCTCAAACTTCGTAGTTAGTATGTGCGGCTGAAACCAGAGTATTTTGTGATCCTCCAATTGTACGCATTCGATATTCTAGTAAACAATTTTGTCGCGCGGTACCTTTCCCGATCTGGAAACAGTTGTCGACAAATCGTATGTCGCCGTCATTGAATTTGTACTTTCAACTCCATTTCAGCTGTTTCATGAAATGCTAAGCTTTTCATACCAACAAAAGGGAGGAAAAAAGACAAAACTGGCCCACTGGTGTAGTTTTGAAACGCTGGATCCAGATTTCAATGGTTGGTCAATATTGGTCGTTGTCGTTGAATGATCGTCTGGTGTCGTTTGACGTTGTCAATCCATGTACGAATGTGGAGGGCTCCCGTTAGGCTGCAGCCGCGGCGCCGATCGCAACAACCCCTGCCACGGCTAATTTGGTCGCTTTTGGGAAATTAAGGGTATTATGGCGACGAAGCGATAGGCGAGAAGGGAAAAAGCTATGAATAGCACAGGTTTCGGCTTTTGAGCACAGGTAATGATCGATATCACACACAACTAGCAGCCTCTCAGTGAATTTTCTGAGTATAACGTAGGGATATAACCTGGTTTGAGATTGATCTCTTACGCCAAAATTAACAGATTAAAGCGAGCGATCATGTACCGTGCACTCAGTAGTCAGTGAATTTATGTAATGTCGGGTTTCAACTGGAGTCTCCAGATTTCCACCCCATCCCAATCCATCAGGTCTCCTCCTGACTTGTCTTCGGCGATTTCATCTTGTTCCTGCTCTTCTTCTTCTTCTATTGACCTTCGTTTTTGTAACATTCCCGCCTTTTTCATCAACTTTATAATTTTTCCCTTTTTAACCATCACACACTCGAAACCCAGTTGTTTAGCTTTCTCCAGCCCTCGGTCAATAAGATCGGAGTCACGTCGCTCCAGCGATAGTAATATCAACGGGAATGGACTCTTGGACTTAGAAGTATGCCCTGCATTTGACTTGCTTAAAATTGAGAGGTCTCGGAGAGTGTGGAGTAGCGGTGATGTAAGAGTTTGCTCGTAAAGTGTATCGGAGGTGATGAGTAAATCAAACGGTGGTTGAATATGTAAACAATCCGAGACAGAATTCGTCTCCGTATTGTGATCCCCGGGTGGGGTAATCCATCCCGGAATATCCCAACGCCAATCCGACGAGGATTTTGTCCAGTCTAGCACTTTCACATCAATCTTTCCCAATCCATCTGTCTTTAACCCAAACGAATTTCGTTCCCAGATTGTTCGCAGCTGGTCAATGTTGCTATCTATTGTTTTCTGCAAGACGTTACTGATTAC
Organism: Kalaharituber pfeilii; assembly: GCA_015179045.1. NCBI lineage: Eukaryota > Fungi > Ascomycota > Pezizomycetes > Pezizales > Pezizaceae > Kalaharituber > Kalaharituber pfeilii. The sequence continues at coordinate 961,616 of WHUZ01000004.1, forward strand.
AACGGGTAGGTCGGTTGCGACGATGTCTATGCCTAGCGATGCCAGAACCAATGCTGTCAAACCGACACCAGACCCCAGCTCAATTGCCCGAAGCTTCCGCCGCCTCTTAGACGCCGTCTTTGGATTGTAGACATCAGCTAGGTAAAGCGTTAGAAGTTGTGATGAGAGCCATAATGTCGTTCCAGTGGATGTTTCCTCTCTATCCTTCAAGGTCGGACTGCCTAAGTGGTGGGAAAGAGGCTGACCTGGCCCTCTCTCTGTCGATATAGCCGAGGTCTGGGAAAGAACGACGGTTTCGGGGGCACGAGAAAGGGGTTTAAGCGGGTATTTCAGGAATGGAATATTCTTCGTCTTGAAGGAGGGTAATGGAGGAGAATATGCGATTTCTTGATTGCTGGACATGTTCAAGGTTTAAGAGTACTTATTTACTGCGACCAAGTTTCGATACCCCCGCTGTGCGTGGTCTTGGCAATATCACGTGCCGCACACGCCATTACGGCAATGCGATGAGTTCACCGACATATTTTATGGAATCTCTAAGCTACTTGATTGGGAATCCAGCTTCCAATTATATTCCTCGATGTTCTTGAATATAGAACCGTATTCCAGATCCCAATTGATGGCCTATTTTGGACTTTCTCAATTGTTGTTCCATCTTCTCACTCTTCCTCCGATCGACACGAACTCAAACATGCTTTCACTATGGTGTAGGCTCCAAGGTTAACCTGGTCTATCATACTAAGCGAATAGTCTGGTTGCACCCTAAGCGAAGAGTCAACATTTGGTCCAATCCTGGACTAGCCGGCTTGGAACAGTGCAGTTTTAGGACAAAACAGATTAGCATGACTTAAGTAGTATGTACTTATGTAGTGGATGACTTCCCGTCGGCCCAGACGACCAGACCCAGACCCCACCTCCAGATTCCGTCTCAGACCCGATTCCCGTCGCAACCACCAAATTCAAGTTTCGTGAACGTCCAGATTCCCAGATCTCAGATTTGTCAGCGAACAACTTCGCGCTTCACTTAGTCATATCGCGATACCAAAAATTTACTTTCAAAGAGTAAATTTGAATGCTACATTTTGCAATCCTTTGACTGGCACAGGCTCTGTCTAGTTGTACTAGATTCGCAGTAAAGCTCCTCAGGTAAAGTAAAACTGCTTTCGTTGTTATCGCGTAAGCTTAAAAGTGTAATGCACGTAAACAAAGAAATGAAAGACAGCTTTATGCTCAATTTCTGCATAAGTTGAGGCGTTGCAGTAGAAATCAATTTTGCGATATGCAGAAATTTTGGTGTTGGCAGCATTTATTTTCTTTTATGCTATGTTACCTTACCCCGTTTTTACTAGTCACTTGATTTGGAACGCGCTTCCAAAAATTCTGGGTCTGGCGGAAGGGGGGGGGGGGGTCCGCCAGAATCTAAAATTTGGAAGGGGGTTAAAATTTTTTTCTGGTAGATCGAGCACTGATAAGGTCTGGGTCTGGTCGTCTGGGCCGACGGGAAGTCATCCAGTTAATTGTGCGCCATCTACCCACTTGATCACGCTCTCAGATTGGTCATACCGGTTTTCTCAACTAAAACATGTTTTGTGATGAGTCCATCGACCATGCAAAGCCACATAATGCCACAGGCCCTATCTGTGCCATTAAATGTAAGTGCTTGCACACGTTTATTAAATGTCCCCAGTCGCCAAAATGCCCAAATCTCCTGCTGCTTCGTCTGCTTCTCCTATGACTGCCCATCTTCTAAGACACGTTAGTGTTGCTTCAATTCGAGGGAAGAGCTAGAAACGAAAGCGATGACCGAATCAATTAGAAAGCTATTCACTCGGACGACTCGCATGAGCAGCGAGCTGAAGGCAATCCAGGGCGCCCTCTATGTTCCGAGCAACCAGGGAAGAGTTGATGCGACTATCGCCCAAGAGGCGATAGTGCCAGGGACAGGCAGATAAATTGGAGGACGGGTGTTCATATACAAGACCCTGAATTCCGCGAATCGCTATGCCTTCCTGAGATCGTAGGACGGTGGGTTTCTGTTACGGTTGGCTGCGATGGATAGCTAAACATACAGACAAACCTGTCATATTGGATAAGGCTCGGGCCGGCAAATCCTATGCAATATGACAAGTTATCCAGTATGACAGGTTGGAGCGGAGAGCTCAATTTTAAGATAAATACATGCAATAATAGCTATAATAGATACGTACATGAATAAAGAAACTATACAGGAGTGCAATAAGAGGTAATAGGCCAGTTTCAAAGGGCGCATCGACCGCTGACAACACACCCCCCAGCACAACAGATGCGACCCTGTCAGCCCACAGTCCCACCCCCACCCCCACCCCCACTCCCACCCCCACCCCCACTCCCACCCCCACCACCGAAACCTCCACCCCCATCCCGAGCACACGGAACTCAACCCCCCGCCCCCAGAAGTCTCCTCCCTGCCCCAAAGCCAGAAATCAGACTCCGACCGGCCCCGACAACTTCAGTACAAGACACGGCATCGTCATACACGGTATAGCCCTAAGAAAGGATTGAGGGAACGTCAGACGATGGTTGGAGGCCTCCAACAAAAACGTAGGAAAGATCCGAGGGATCAGATGGCTGCGGAGGAAAACACTCCTGGAGGAAGAAGGCAAGAAGACGAGCTCGGTGGTGGCATACTTGGAGACAGAGACGGAAATTGGCAGAGTCAAGCTCGGAGGAAGGTGGTTGCGGACGAGCGTGTACGAGCCGGACAGAGGAAGGAAGTAGACAGGTCCCGGCACACGACTCTTAGCGTGGACGTTCCACCCGCATCATGTATGGATTCCGCGGGCAATACATGTAGTTATCTGACGTTCTGTTTGTTTCGCTTCTTTTCTTTAAATTTAATAAACCTTCGCCATAGCCCTTAGGGCGGCAAGCGAGTAATGATATTAAAAAAAAAAAAAAAAAAAGGGCGCTTCAAGCTAAACAAAGTCACAAATTCTTCCACTTCAATGTTGAGAGAGCCAGAGTCTTCATTTCTGATACTATTATGTATGTGAGTATCCAGTCCCGTTGAAAATGTCCCCTCATTCCCTTCCTATTTTTGTACAGAATTGAAATTATGTAAAGATTGTATGGGTGCTAGATATACTTCAGACCAATTCACAGAACATCCTATCCTACCTTTCCTTTATATGAAATCTAGTGGTGGGAGAAGCGCAAGCTCTCGTGGACTCACAGCATGACAAAACGTGACGAGCTGTACTCAGGGGTAAGGGTAAGTCTTCAGAAGCGCATACAATGTGACAGGGATAGTTAGTTGACCTGTTGGTTATGTAATACTTGTTATTCTACACGTATTTTCTGTAGTTTCCTACACGCTTCACAGAGTAACACGCTTTAATTCTTTGTTTTTCAACCAACTTACAGAACTCCATTTCCCAGTCACAGCCTCGAATCACCTGCTGAAGCCTGCATACAATATCAAAATGAAAAGTTCAGTCATGAGATTCACAATCGAGAAACTACTCAAGTTCAGCATGTCAGAATTATTATTGTACGCGATGAATGCACAAACAAGGTGGAAAACCTCAGGAAGAGTGAGATAAAATAACAAAAGAACAGGTCCTATCATTAGTTAGAAGTGCGCCAGATTAGCTTTGCTGTTATGGCTGTTGGGTGATAATTATGCAACAATTTATTGACTTGTATGCAGTTAAATTACGTGTGTCGTATTTTTGTGTGTAAAACCCATACAATTATTGTTCTGAAGACTTTTCGACAAAAAGTCAACTGTACTTCACTTTTGACCCCCGGTCAGGTGGCGCACATTATGCATGCATAGCGCTTCTGAGTATTTTCCCCGACCCCCGAGGACAGTTTGCAGAAGACTATGGTAGCCGCACCCGCCCCCCATGTTCCAGCAAAAGTATCCACATGCGGGCAATTTCGTTGAAAGCGAAGAAACCGCCTCCCTGTTGCACACCGCCTTGAAAAATGGCTGCGGCATGTATGCATACCCTAGTATTCGGTGCCAATTCCGGCCAAAGCTAGCCTGTCGGGTGGGGCTGGCCACCTCAAACTGTGCAGAGGGATCGTAGATCGGCAAAAGAGCGTAAACTTAAATAAAGTGCTGGTCCACGATGTGGAAGCACAAACTCAAACAATCAACACGGGTATTAAATCGACCTCTTTGAATTGAAGACATGCCGGAATCAAGCGCCACAGCGGCTGAGCCCCAGTTCGATTTTACGCAACACGGTGAACTATCATTAAGCGTTAGCACCGAACCAATCAATGTCCAGGTTGATGTAAGTCCGAAAATTGCAGCAGCACCGGAATCGTCATTTTCAAACTAATTGGAGGAGTGGACTAACACAGGAAAATAGGAAGCGGAAACGTCGGATGGCGACCTTGCTGAATCAGGGTTGGGCACGTAAGTGCTACTTACATAGGCGATGTTCCAGCCGGCTGCTGACACACCTGGTAGTTCCCAAAGCAGTTCGACAACATCTATCGCCTCCAGTGTATTCAGTTTCACCTACGCAAATGGGCGTCGCTATCACTCCGATCGGTTTTCCAAAGCGGAGTATTTCCTACCAAACGACGAAATGGAGCAGGATCGCCTGGATATCTATCACCACATCTTTCTCTCACTATTGGGTGGAAAGCTATATACAGCACCGCTAGACAAACCGCAGAATGTGTTAGATGTTGGCACCGGCACTGGCATATGGGCTATTGATTTCGCGGAGTAAGCTTCCAAAAATTGTTGATCTAGTGCTCTGGTTTTGTTCTTGCCGTTAACGAAATGCTGGTCGCCAGTCAGCATCCTGAGTCCCAGGTTCTGGGAAATGATCTCAGTCCTATCCAGCCCAAGTGGTAAGCCTTTCCGTCACCAGGTCCTGCAACAGTGAATTTCACTAATCACCAAAGCCAGGGTGCCACCAAACCTTAAATTTGAGGTCGATGATATGGAAGAGGACTGGACTTATCATGACGATTTCTTCGACTATATACATATCCGATCACTTAGTGGGTCCTTCCGTAGCTGGGATGATATCTTGGCTCAAGCATACAGGTTTGTCCACCCTGATCACATCTGTCTTACATATCATCTAATATTTCGGTCCGAAACAGAAAAACAAAGCCAGGAGGTTACATTGAGTTCCAGGATTATGGATGTGAATTGTTCCTTCCAGACGGAACACGGCTCGGACAGAGTCCAGACGAACCTCCTGCCGGGCAATTCGTGTACTACATCGGTAAGGCTGCCGAAAATCAAGGACGGCCAATGATGGGGATAGCAAGAGGAATGAGGGAGAGGTTAGAAAAGGCAGGATTCGTGGATGTGAAAGAGCATCTCGCCATCTGGCCAGTGGGATCCTGGCCAAAAGACAAACGGCTCAAAGAAATTGGCAAATGGGCCAAAGTTGGGGCAAGAGATGGCACATTACCATTTGCTCTCCATCTTCTGACCAAAGAAGGATGGACCTACGATCAGATCAAAGCGTTCACAGCCAAGGTCATCGCTGACTACGACGTTGGAAAGTACTACTGCCATGGGTATGTATGCTGATGAATTTTTCATTTTTTTGACGCGTTAAGAGTTAACTCATTGATTGCAGTTGGTTTGTCCACGGTAGAAAGCCTGAGAAGAAAAGAAAGCCAGGAAAAGATTAAATCCAATAGTATCAAAAATCTCAGAAACATCTGCCAGAGGGTACTTGAATCAAGAAGGGATGGTCCTGCTGTAGATAGACAGATAGTATCCACTACTGCCTTTCGGTGGACCGGAGTGGTGAGAACTGGCAGAACGAACGTACGACCAAATGTGAGTGCGAGTGCGAGTGCGAAAGCGTGGGTGCGAAAAGAAGAGAAGAGAAGGGAAGGTTGTTGAGTGTATGTGCTACAGTACTGAAGGTCTATATATATGACAGCCAGAACGCCTCATGTGCTGCCCTTATCTCCACGTGCCTTCCATGCCAAGCTTGCCTTTACAGTACCCATCCCGTCGTCGTCACCACACTGCATGCCACATATTTCTTTGCGAAACTGCTGACATGAAATGGTTCCAAGCAGATTACCGCTCTTATTGCATAGGCCCTGGATGTTTCTGAGCATGATAAAATAATTGATAGCAATCTGACTCTGTAGGATCTTCGTAGACTTGCCTTTTTGCCATTGTATCAAGTGCAGTGTTGATTCACAAGCATAGTACTACTCTCGAGTCCAAGAGGACAGAACATTAGATAGGATAAACAATACTATATATTTGCAGAATCAGTATACCGGAATGAAAATTTTATCACTAAGCATCACCATCCTTGCTAGTGTTGGCACTATCTAATATGACAGGTTCAGTTACTAGCAAATCAGGGAAACGGGCCGGCGAAATCGCTATCCATCCAATAAATGAAAATATCCAATAATCCCACAAGACCCAAATTCGGGTCGACGAAGTTTATGCAATATGACAGGTTATCCAGTATGACAGGTATCCAATATGACCAGGTTTGTCTGTACTGGTATCGATGTCCGTAAGTTGGAACAACGCAAGAGTGTTGACCATGGAATGTCTCCTTGTCATGTTCTGGTCCTTTTCTTACACTGCTGGCTTGCCTTTCCTTGTATTATTCGAGAATTCATGCCGAAGCGGCTAAATTCACTCTGGACCGTCGACCAACGCGCCCGCAAAAGCCAATTCACGCAAAATGCCTAATACAGCACAATATGATAGCTACGGAAGAAACCATTCCAGCTCCCTGAGTAATGCTTCCGTGACCAAACCAATAAACATAGCTAAATGACGACCTACTGCAGCTAGCGGCTATTCAGGCTGCATCTTTGCTGTCGCTTTACGGTTCTGGGCAGGTCACGGGATAGGATATGTAGTTTTAGTCTCAGAAGTACATCAATTCTCCTCGCCTTAAGGTCTCCAATGTCGATCATGCAAAATGTGCAGACCTTATCAAACGTGCTCGACGACCTTGCCAATTAATCATGGGTGGTTACCTGGAATAGGTAACGCATACCACTGCATGCGGCCCTCTGAATTCAACTGCTACTCTGGTGGCATACCTCCCGTAGTTAAAAATGCGTATACGTACAGTTGCAAGTACTGATTTCCTTGGTGCCTCAACAATACAGTTCCTACCTCAAAAGTGCTGTACGACACGACACAATGCTCAGTATTATCAAGAGACCTGTATTAATATCAATTTGTGCTCAACCAACGTGATTTTGACCAATAGTTCGGGATGAAGGAGATTACATATAAAGTATGTCACAAGCTTGCATGCAGATGTTGCAAGAGAAGAAGTCTCAGTCTAGAAGACGTCGCATCGCTCGAGCGGAAATTTACACATCGCACCGTAGACAGACCTCAACGTGCAATTCTGCATCTTTATCAGCATCGCTGAATTCCTTACAGATATGTGTGCACATCTCATAGGTTGGCATCCGCATACACCCTGCATGAGTAATGACATAAAAAAAAAAAAAAAAAAAAAAAAAAAATACACCCTGCATATTGACCTGCGCTTCGCCTTCCCATTCAGTCTAGTTCCGCCGCCCTTTGGAGATCGTCAGCTGCTGGTGCCTAGAGCCGTTGTTGCCTTACCAACATCACTAGTGTCAGACCTGAACATACTTACAATGCACATAAACAACGCATAGATTGAACCGTGACATAATTACTTTACCCCACTCGTCAGCTACTTTCTCTGCTGCTGCCTGCCACACGATATTTTAATCCAATCTGCATTCGACTGTAAACCTCCTCGTGTCACAATTCTAAAAGTCGCGCAAGTAACTTATTTATTGACTCTTGTGTACTTATAGTTTATAAACTCGGGTCCACTAATTCCCAACATTGTCAATTAACTACGATAATGGATTTCGATCCAGTGGCCCGTCCACCAACTGAGGTACGAAATTTTGGACCCTCACCGATCCCCAATCTCTCCACATCTCCCTCGGAAGGGGTCCAGTCAACGCACGAGTGGGATACCCTCTCCATCTCCAGCCCAGGAATCCGCACTCCTACGGAACTCTTCAGTGGCGCGTCAACCCCAACTGGCAATAGTCATCCGTCATTGGCTGAAGTTGTACACCTAAATTTTCGCGATGTCACAATAGAAGAGGGAAGGTGTACCGTTTTGTACAAGAACCGAGATACGAAGAGTATGCTGCTGGAGCTCAAGTTTGTCCCAAAGGATTCTGAGGTGGTGGTCCATCAATGGTATTTTCGCGTCTCGGAGGACAAAGTCCGGCGAAGTCCAGTATTGGAATCCGCCCTGACGGGAGTGACAGCGGAGGGGTGCGAGGAGAAAGTGGAGACTCTACGCGCTGTGCGATATTACAAGACCCCGGACGATCACCAGGGCGGAAAGAAGCCAGAAAAAGTCCTCTCGCTCACCTGTCCCATCCCATTTTCACCTCCCGATCACCCACAAGATAGCAGTTCGCAGGACCATTTGCAAAACAATTTGCAGGACTTCAAGCGACAAGTTGATGCTGTCGAGGATATCTTGATGATCCTTCACGGGAGGTCCAATGAGATTTCTCAAACCCAATCAATACGAGCAATCGAGTACCGTGCCATGTGGGCGTATTGGTTCCACTATGTTAATGAATTCATGTTGTTCCCCTTAATACATTGGTTATCGAAGCTACAGGCGAAGATTACTGATGATCTGAACGACCAGCAGCTAACCGATGTCAAGCGTGTGAAATCACTTCTAAACATATCCTTCATCCTTGGAGATGCACCAGCATTTCAATATTTTTCTCGCAGATACGTGCTGACAATGGTACCGCGATACCAGTCGGCCACCACAGTGCAGTCTTCTCTTCTTGTATTTAATAATGACGTGGATGATTTTTTGATTCCAGACATGAGACTTGAAGGTGAACACCATTGCGTTGCATGTATGACTCAGCATGAGTGGTCGCTAATCTTTCCGCAGGTTACATTAGCGATACTATCCAAATGGTGGTGCACAACCTGAGAAAGTTGGTCAGGGTGGCAATATGGAATCTGACAAAACGCAATATTGAAGGAATGGATGCCAACTTAATTCAGGGAATGGAGGATTCCGGGTTCGCGGTACCGGACTTCACACCAGACTGGAGCAAGTGCCGCTGTCACCCAGTTGTGCTTGGCGGCCTTCTCCAGGGTCTTAATGACAAATTCGGGCTTGCTGGTATCTGCTTTGCCAGTCCCAACAACCCTGCCAGCGAGCAATGGTGGACGAAACCATGTGAATCTTGCGATGGGAGGCCCTGGCCCCTAGTACCCGGTGGTTCACTGTCTGCCACATTCAGTGCGTTCGATGATGTCGTTGAGAAAGTGAACCAGGTTCACGAAAGGTTCGGTGGATCCGCATGCACCTTGTTCCTTCCAGCACTGCAGAAGTCTCTTTATAAGATTGAGAGCGAAATTCAGGGGTTCAAACTTCAGATTGTGGAGAGAGGGCTCCATAGTATTCTAGGGCCACACTGGAATGGAGATTCACGGAGAAAGAAGATCGAGCAGTGCGTGTCCTTGCTTGAGGAGCAGGTCCTGGAATTGCCTGACGGGTCAAAAAAACTGGAGTTACATCATTTAAGTGCCTATTGGCGGCAGACCTGGGGCATAGGGCAGAGCTCACCACTACCACCTGCCAGGAGACGTACCCAAGAGACAGAAGTTCCTTCATTTTACGAATCAGTAAAGCCATGGATGGTCAGCGTCAAAGCATGGATGGTCAGTGTCAAAGCAAGGATAGTAATCTTCAGAGGTTACTGCGAGATCTTCATAGGGATAGTGCTGACCTGTATAATTATAATGCTGACCTGCATAACTATAGTGGATTCGATTTTCAGTGCACCGATATTGTATGGTGTATTTTGCATTTGTTTAATTTTGATACATGTAGGCATAATGAAGGAACGGAGATAAATGAGGGCCCTGATGCTTGCTGTGTTTCTCGACGCCTGTTTGAGTTGCGCATTTCCGTCTTTGTTTATAACTAGGCAGTGGGTGCTATCAATGAGCGAAATCGGCCCTGCATATGGTTGGTGGAACTGGTGTGTGGAAACTTGCGGAAGGTCAAGTACACGCAAGGAGAAAAGTTGGTATGGGCGGCCTTGAGAGTTTCGTAGTTAGCTTCATGCTTGTCTTACCGTCGAAAGCTGATATGAATCTTTGTATCCAAAGGATCATGATCTGTATGTGAAGCATCATGTTTTTGAAATCTGACTACTTGTCATGTTGCTATTTTTCATGTATTAAAGACGCTGCTTTCAATCGTCGCCTCAGATGCATATAATTAAACAAGACTGTCTATCTCCAACAGGCAGCACACGAGAACGAGTAGCATGTGCTGGATTTCATGGTTATATTTATCGGTAATTTTATGTTAGTCCCTATGAGACATAGGATGGCGATTCTGACAGGAGGAAATGTCGTTACTGTACAGTAAGCTCTCGAATGTGCATGGTTACACCATTTTTTCGTATAAAGAAGACCAGTACAATTTCCCAAGTGTCAGTGCTGTTACCTAATACCAGTATTACCCTTATCACTCTCATGATACCGCAGGCAACCGTGCGCCCCTATCGATCACGACCGTGACTGCCTGCCCTAGTTCACTGATACTGAGCTACCACTGTCATTGAAAAATGCCCTGCGTATATGCACTATGTAACGGGAAAACAATTGCCACAACAGTGCTTTTTTTTTATTTATTTTTTTTTTTTATATCAATACTCGCCCACAACAGTGCTTGGTGACAAAATAACGTGATTGATGAATATCGCCGAAATCATGAAAACGCTATATGGTAACCGCCGAGACAACGCCAATACCGCAAGAGAAGCAGTCAGTCACAGGCCACAGCTCTACAGCAAATCTCCCTCTCACCTCACCCAGCGTTAAGAAGCGAGACCCACCTCCCAGAACTCACCTCCACGCCGCAAAGCCAGCCCACACGCCCCGACCAGCCCCGACAGCACCACCACGAAACACGGCATTGTCGTCTACGGCATAGTCCTGAGGAAGACTTGGGGAATGTCAGACGATGGTTGGAGGCCTCCAACAAAGACGTAGGAAGGATCCTAGGGATTAGATGGCTGCGGAGGAAAGCAATCCTAGTGGAGGAAGGCAAGAAGACTAGTTCTGCGGTGGTGTACCTGGAACACAGAAGGAAATCGGGAAAGTGAAACTCAGAGGAAAGTGGTTGCGGACGAGCGTGTACGAGCCGGACAGAGGAAGGAAATAGGCAGGTCCCGGCACACGACTCCTGGCTCTGACATTCCACCCGCATCATATATGAGCACCGCGGGCACCACATCTATCTATCTTTAATTTTTCCTTTACTTTTAATAAACCCTCGCCATAGCCCATAGGGCGGCATGCGAGTATTGATAAAAAAAAAAAAAAAAAAACGAGACCCACCTGCCTGTCCCAAAGGAAAGACCACCACCTCCAGGGCCACTTCTATCACAAAGAGCAAAGCCCTTTTACCAAAAAAGCCAGAGCTACCGACCTGCAAGTTCAGCAATAGTAGTTCATGGGATAGCAGTGGCCAAGAGACTTGAGAATGGTTGGAGGTGGATAATGAATTGGGCACAAAGATCGGTGGGACTTTGATGGCTGCTGAAGCAAGAGAGGAGGGAGGGAAAGGCAACTAGTTCGGTTGTTGTGTACCTGAAGGGGGTAGGTAGGATTAGTCAAACACCAGAGGCTCTACGCATCAGAGGTAAGAAGGACAGATTTAGGTGTGACAGAGGAAGGAAGGAGAAAGGAATGCAGGTGGATAGGGCTGGGGAGGACGTGATGGAGACTGATTAAGAATCAATCATTAGTACAAAGAGTTTGTCCATTTCCTGTCTGCATTGTTCATCTGCAGCCACAGTGAGGTCGTATAAATAGGTAGATGGCAAAGTAGTCACGGGTCATAAGCTGACAGCCTGTATGCGGGGTTAGGTGATCAGAAAGAAGTGTTCTCGCACTTGAAGGAGTAACTAGAGGGCGCACCGATGGAGCGATCGAGGTTCATGGAAGGCAGGGTGTCGGTAGAGGGGGATCACGACGCCTGATACTTCTGCAATATTCGAATTCATTAAGATTACCTCCATAAGTGGTAAGATATGTTACATCTGGTACAGTTTATCATGTAGCCGCCAAGTGAGGCAAACTCTGAATTTTTTTTTTTTTTTTTTTTTTTTTTTTTTTTTGATCGTGTAACCCGCATACAGGCTACCGGGCAATGGCAGGGACAAACTCTGAAGTATCCGTCATGTACAGACCGTCAAATTCATGAGTTATTCTATTGCTAGCGCAATTCCTCCTTCTGCCAAAAGAGACAATCCTCCACTGCATAACGCAGCCCTTTGTCAAGATTGATATCCGGAAACTACATCCACCACACCCACCAAAAAGCGCAAAGGCAAAATGCCGTCCAACCAGGACGCATACGCCATCAAGCGGGCGCTTACGGACACGGAGGCAAAGAAGATTGCCTCAGCCGCTACACCGTCATCAAGCCTCCCCACCCCCGATGACACTACTCCAACCCCCACCCCCCCGAAACGTGCCCCCCCGAAATCCAGGGCATCCACACCCAGCCCCAAGACCTCCAGCCCCAACCCCGCCACCAGGAAAATAGGCATAGTCGTTCACGGAATCGCCCTGAGAAAGGACTTGGGGAAAGTACGCAGATGGCTGGAGGAGGCAAACAAGGACATCGGCAAGACCACTGGGATCAGATGGCTGAGACACAAGACGCTGTTGTTGGAGGAAGGGAAGAAGACGAGCTCAGCCATGGTATACCTGGAAAAAGAGGTCCAAATTGAGAGAGTGCGTTTGGGAGGGAAGTGGTTGAACTTATGCCTTCAACCTAGTGAGCGGCACGAGCTAGCTCGAGCCGAGCTGGAGGGTGAGCTCGAGCCAGCTCGTGAGTAAGTGAGCTCGGCTCGAGCTGGCTCGAGCTGGCGTGGCATGAGCTCGAGCCTGGATTGATTATATACATAACATTGACAAACTAAACTAAACTAAGCTAAATTTTCATCTTTCTCACTACTATCAGCTAAATTGTGCATTTCGAAGTTGTTGGTAGGTCAGAATGAGCTCCAAGTCTCTAATTATTACTATATTAGGTATTTACAGTTTATGAAACCTTGCACTGGCTAAGCATTTTAGCGAGCTGTCAAGAAAAACACAAGCATGATCTTGGCTCGTTTGAGCTCGAGCCAGCTCGAGCTGGCTCGGCTCGTGCCGCTCACTACACCATGGCAGGGTCCCTAGACCGAAGTTCTTATGGCCCGGAGACAGGCACCTGTGCAACTACCTACAAAATCGCCCCCTGTAAAAGCACACAACAATACCACGACTTCGGTGTTGCAGAGGAAACACAAAGCGAAAGCCCAATCCTCCAAGAGAACAATCAAGCACAAATACCTAAATATCCTCCCAGAAAATCAAGCAGTCATGTCCATCTCCTCCACATCCCTCCCCTTCCCCTTTCTGTGCACCTTTGTAATTCTAATGGGTTCGCATTCTCCATCCATCTCTTACTTTCCCGAGTTTCTTTGTCACTGCAATTCCATATACTATGATTGCATGACTGGATTGCGGGAGTGTCCTTTCCTTTGGGATTGGCTTCGGGGATGGTGCTGGAGATGGTTTCTTGGACATTTTCTCCTTGGGGGGACTGGTACTCTGTCCCTCTTTCACTTTTTTGGACTGGAAAGCAATGGACTTTGTTCGGCTTTTGGGTGGTGCCACCAGAGGTCGGTCAGAATTGTCCCCTTCCGGGGGTGTGCTTGGCGGGATGTTCTGGGAGACAACTGCTGCATATGACAGCTTTGGTGGTTTCTCCGAGTCAGTTTGTGATTCCTCTTCCTTTGAGGGTTTCCTCAGGTGCATATTGTGTATTTCTGTGCATGATTCCGTCTTCATCACTAGTGCAAGAGCAGCAATGAAGCGATGCACACGCCTGATTTTGCCCAAGAACCTGTCTGTTGGTTCAAAGTTTGGTCTTGTCTTCTGGTCTTTTATGCAAGCATGTATGTGTCCGATGACATCCCCCACGGCCTCAAGCATATCGGACATATTGAGCCGATCTGCGATAGATTTGTACAGTGGGGCCTCGAGACGGGTACTCTTGGCCAATCTCCTGCGCCTGAACCTGCAGTTAGTCCAGCTACTCCTCTTTCTTCTTGCCTCCTCTACAGGATTACAGAAGTGAAAATACATACAATGACCCTTCAATATCCTGGAAGCCTATAGAATGTCAGCTGACATTGTTCGTACTATGTCCTCAAAGTGTCCGAATCACGATTTTTTTCTCAGGCCAGGCTCTGAGAGAGTTATGGGAATGCTAGATACAAAACTAAAGAAGCGAAGAATAACAGGCAATGAAACAAATCCTAGCAAGAAGTAACAGTCTGCGACTTGCAACAAATTATTGAATGAGAAAAAAGGCAAATGCCACAAGTTAGAATATGCGGATAAGTCTACCCATTTTATGCTCTCACAGTTGCTACCCTTCTTCGTACTGCGCCCTCCTTCCCATCCTTAAAATTGTCACTAACCAAAACCATTGGCTCCTCTGAAACCCTACTCTTACAAGTGTCCCCACCGGAAACTATCATATTCTCTAAGTCCTTATATGGCGCAAGCCACCTACATACAAGCACCAACAGCCATGAAAACACTAACACTGTCGGAATTGCTACTAAAGTCTCCAGTCTGAATGCTGTCACCCGATCTGAGTAGATTACAAAATCACCAGCCCCAGGCAAGGGCTCCCCATCGTCCATTCTAAGTCTATTATGCAGAGTGTCATTTTTTACTGGAAAAGCAGGCGAGTCCATCCATGAGCTGTAATCTATCGCCGTACTTCTGAAGAGGTCCCTAGTCATTATATATGTTCCATGTACGAGTCTTTGTAAGTCTGCTGCTGCAGAGGGTAATTTTCCATATCTAAGCAAAACCGGGCCTATCGTAGCGTGTAATGAATCCAGAGTCATTGGCGCGATTGCTTCCCCAAATTCTGCCAAAGGTGAAATGCGTGCTCTGACAATATGGCTCCACTTCCACTTAAAGTGAGCCTCCAGAAGCTCAATTGTTGCGTTGGAAAGATAGAGGTTAGGGACTGTGTTGTTATGAATGTCCACTAATGTTCCTGTCCATCCCTGATATGACCAGGTCAGGGTCTCCCGGCATCGCAGCGCAGGTCGTCTCACATGTTTACTGGAACCTTCCTTCTTATCGTTAAGATACCAAGGGTCCTTGTTTCTGCGCCATGAGGATATTTCCGGCAGAAGTGGCAGAATGGCAAATTCGTAAGCCGAATACAGCTTGTGTTCAGCGTATTCATGAAAGCGTGGATATTCAAACTTCACAGTCGGAAGATCGCTTCTGCATCGGTTGACTGTCCGACTTTGGTAAATGGTGTCATTGGGCCATAGGTTGAATTCTACCAAGTCTATATCCGAATTGCAAGGGTTGTAACTAGGTATGCCCTCCACTATCCACTCATACATAAATCTACAGTGGCCCTGTAATTCAACAGCAAGGTCAGGGGCATGCTGCAAGCCCATATCGAACCCTGTGACAGAAAAGACATATTTCATCTCGTAGTTGTCCTCACTTGCCATAGCACTCTGGGATGGTGTAGGGACTTTCTGAAAAGTGACAGCGGTGTTGAGTGAGTTGCGGAAGCTTCCACTATCGACAGTTGCGATTGCACGAAATGCTGCACTGTTTGCATGAACATAATGAGCATGTGCCATCGCTCCCGCCCAATCTGGATGTTCATTCTTAAAGACGTAAGAGGGGCCTTTTCCGTAGTATACTCTGTATGGGTTTGCTGGGGCAGCGTTCCCTAGAATGAAGATGTTGCCAGTGGGGAGAAAGATACCTGCAATAATCCCTCCCACAAAGGTTCCAGCTGCTAGGAGTATGATAATGAGGGTAATAGTGAATTCAGCCCAATTGAATGTGAGGTTGGCTGGAATGCCTGAGGAGTTGTTTGAAATGAGCATGGGATGCTTATCAGAATCCTGTGCTGCCTTGTTTGCGGACTGTGTGCGGAGGTGGCAAGAAACAAGCCGCCAGCAGTACTGGAGCAGAAGGACTGATGCTTGCAAGGGTTCATTGATTGCCCAAGTCCGAACCATATGCACTGACCTTTGCCTTGAGAGGAATTTAGGAATAACGTAGGGTAATGCAGTGGCAATGAGGATCCACCATGCTGCAAATATTGAGGTCACAAGAACGGTGTAAAGTGATGTGATGTAAAATTCCTGGGACTTTGCAACAGCAAGAGCATTCTTGCTGCCTCCAGGGAATGGCATCAGGAATCGTTGGCCTAGGAGGTATTGAGATGGGTAAATGCCAGCACTGTCTGGTTCCCCCCCATGCCAGTCTGGCAGTGTTGTGTTGCTCATTTTGGAGCCTGCTGAGATTTGACAACGTTAGCTATTCCTCTTGTGCGATGGAGCGCTCATAATTATACCTTTGACTGGGTACAGAGAAAATCGTTGCGGTGAGCTCCAGCGACACTCTCTGTTCGCAGGACCAGTTTTATTCGTTATTCGGCCATTACGATCTGCGGAAGCCGAAGGTTGAGGATAGATATCAGACTATGGAACCTAGTTCATTGATCAGCGCGGGACAATTCGACGTCTCATTTGATGGTTGGCGGATTCAGATTGTGCAGCGCTTTCGAGGTGCGCTTGCACTACCTTAGTGCTATTGATGGTTGGAATGAACGTGAAAGCTGCACAGCCGCCCACACCCATCAAGTAGCTGCAGCTTGTATGTACGACAATATGTTTTTTAATTTAATTTTATTTTTTTTTGGTCACCTAACCGCGCATACAGGCTTCATGACGATAGACTAGCCTTAACCTGCGCTGATAGGTTCATACGTCTCTGCAGAATTGAAATATATATGCAATCATTTGCGATACATATCTAGTCGATGATCGATGGCGTAGATCAGTGTAAAAAGCTGTTTGTTCTTGATTGTACCGTACAAATCGTTGCGTCATGATTATGTTTAATTTCATGTTATTTTTATATTTTTTGTTTTTTTCCCCGATCATCACTCGCAAGCCGCGCCCTGGTCAAGACATGGGGAAAATGACAAGGGAAAAAGCACTGCAGCTGTTGCGGCATTAACCTGTATCGATAACGACGGTTGTAACGCGGCGGACTCCTGTGTTACTCTTCTGACCGCACCACAACGCATCCTAGTAGTTATCTACAGCTGCTGTTAAATGAGCTGGTTGCTGAAGACTTATTGATTGGTCGATTGGTCGATTTCGAAATAGCAGAAAGCAAATGGCGATTTATATTCGAGACACAGGAGACATAGCGTCAACTATGACGTTGTCACGAGCGTGAATTTGCCCTGCCATGCTAGCTCAGTCAGGATGTGAGGCTGATGCCAGCTTGATAACATGCTGTGAGCGGTGGCAGCGTGGCGTTACCAACAGCTCGCCAGGCCAGGGTACGGCCAAAGTCGGAAATGGAAAAGTCGAAAAGTCCGTCGTACCACAACAAAAATTTGTTACGAGACTAAACAAAAATTACGCATCTTCACACAACATACGCCACCAGAGATAAATGCCCTGCACAATTAATATTTCATAATAAAAATAAAAATAAAAATAAAAAACCGAGGCTAACAGATGACAAAAATATATATATATATCTCAGTTCGTAGCATGAACGTCGACCACCTATCCTCCCACTCATTCTCATCCAATGCCATATTATCAGGATTTTGTTTATGTTCTTTATTTACTTCTGTTGGAAGTGGTTGCCAATTGTATGAAGCTAATAGTTTTGGTAGAAGCGATAATGTAGGTACTATATTACCTGCCTGTACAGTTCAAGATAGAGACAGAAATTCTGACAAGCAGTACTAGAGATATTCTTAATTATAATAATGATTCCCTCAGTAATCCTTCTTCACTTTCTATAATACAATTTAGTTCAAGTTTTGATCTTGCAGCAATACTTTCCAAATGTTGATAGACTGCTTCTCGTAGTTGACAATAGATATCTTGATATGGGTCTGACTAACGAGTGGGGTAACTCAAGATGGTGTATTTGAAGAAAGGAGTTTACCCAAGTACAGGTGCCCTGCCATGGCGAACAGCTGCAAGCGGGGTAACGTGACCAAAAAAAAAAAAAAAAAAAGAAAGAAAAAAAAAACCCAAGTACAGGCTGATGAAGGTACTTACAGGTATGCATCAAGAGCTAATAAGGTACGTAAGTTAAGGTAGGCTTCAACCAATAATAGAAAATATATAGTTAGCATACCAAGCTTGTAATGGATCTGGTAAACGCAGAGAGTAACCGTCTGCCAGGTCATAAAGACACTTGACTAGCGATCCTCGCTAGTCCTCTGCATAGCTCATATAGCACATTTATGCGACTGCGACGTCGTCGCATATCGCTTGCATATGTACATCCACCAACCGCCCGCCCTACGGTTGCGCTGCTGCATGACAGTGATGACACTGCAAATGAGATAACTGATAGTATACGCATAGCTTAATATATCTTCATTTGAGTAAAAAAACATTATTCATAGTTGATTAATAGACTAGTTAGATTTGTTTCTTCAACATTAGATATAGTAATTGTTTTATTTAACATTAGCAGTTGACATACTATACATAAAGGTATTATTTGGTCTTTTTTTTTTTTTTTTTTTTTTTTTTTATATATCATTACTCGCTTGCCGCCCTGAGGGCTATGGCGAGGTTGTAGTTAAATACATGGCGAGAAACAAAGGAAAGTCTGTCCCCTTCATCTTCCTCGGATAACAGTATGAGAAAGATATGCAGTGAAATAGAAAAATATAGAGAAATAGAGAGTCTCCCCAGTCTCCTCCGAAAAAGATAAATAGAAAGTCTCCTCCGCCTCCTTCGAGTGCTGCCATTTCCTGTCGTTCATCCTTCTTCCCCGATTAGTTCCATCAGGCTGTGTAGCGGGTCCGGCTCGTCGTCTCCTACTCTTGGAGGTCTCCTTATGTCCTCCATTCCTCCGGGCCATCTCTTTCTCCAGACCCGGCAGTCTTCAAGGAGGTGCTTCGTGGTCTCGTCGTGTTCGCCGCACCAGCGGCAGTCCAGGCTGTTTGTCTTGCCTATTTTGAGTCTCCAGGCTCGTAGTCCTTTCGTGCCCATTAAGCCCGCTAGCTTAGATACCTGTTTTCCGAGCCTCTGTAGTGGGCGGTAGGCTATGCCTAGTCTATTCCTCTCGTGGGCCCTCTCTTGTGTGGCGTACTGTCTCATCCCGGCCTCGGTGACAACCTCGGACTGATACTGCAGGAAGGTGCCTATTTTGGCTGCTTCGTCCGCCTTTTCGTTTCCCTGAATGCCCTTGTGCCCTTTAATCCACATGACTGCTGTGTCCCGGTCGTCCTTGGCGGTCCGTCTCTCCCAGGACATTCTGGCCTTTCGTGCCGCTCCCTCATGGGTGGGATTATCGTTGGCGATGCCCCTCAGTTTAGCTATTGCTACCTTGAAATCAGTCAGTATCAAAAGTTCCCCTTCCGTTTCCAAGGCTTCGCTCATGGCCAGTAACTCCGCGTCATTCACTGTGGCGTAGGTACCCAGGTATATCGACTTGGTGGCACCCTGTGCGAATAATCCGGCTCCTGCGCGTTCTTCTATCCTGCTCCCGTCCGTATATGTGCCTATACATCCTTCATCATTGGTGTCGTCGATGAGCCACTTCCATTCCGAGAGTTCTGCGTCTCTCGGGAGTGTCGATAATATTGCCAGTGGGAGTGTCTCGTGGTGGTGGAGGGATCCCTCAGGTATGTGTGTTCTGGGTCTTCGTGTATTATTTGGTAGTATAGTGCACATTAAGAATCACAGCTGTTTCTATACCTCTATTATTGAGGAAAGATACCTAATAATTCTAATGCTATAGTAAATATTTTTAATATACTGACTGCAGTAGTCGCACTAATACCGACATATATCTAAGGGACATAACGTGTGTGGGCATCAATAGCTCTATAAATCTCAATTCCATATTGAGCAAGCTTCAAATGTTCATCCATACTCCATAACCAGTTAGGACCAGGTATGGAATATATTTGACCTGGTGCTGAAGGTTTTGGCGAGGTAGTTCAATATCATAAGAATCTATTGTACATTACTTTGTATTGCTCAGCAACATAGTTTTTTAGTACAGAAAGTTAATTAATATTGTTCTCTGATAAATGCTCAGAAAAATGTGAATGCAAACTATTTCTTAAGGCTACCCAGTGTTTTTGCACCGATTCAGCGTCTTGAGGTAGCTGTTTTAATTTATCTCTTCTCTCCCACATGGCACCATAGTGCCATAAGTGTCTATACACTAAGGCTTCACTCTGGAACCTCTACTTACAGATATAGCAGTTCAGGTCTTTAGAGGCCTTCTGTACCTCTTCCCTGGCTATAAATCTTAGGACTTCCAGTAGGGTAACCTCTACTTGATCAGGTACTGGAGTCTTCTGTCTTCTGTCTAGTAGACATCACCGCCGCCATCACCGATGCCGGCACCACCGCCACCACCACCGCCAAAACCTCCACCACCAGAAAGGGCAAGGGAAAGCTTCCGAGCCAGGGGGAGGCCTTCAAGCGCCACATGGCAACCGCCAAAAAGGGCCCCTCTCCCCGCCCGGGAACACCGCCACCTCCCCACCAACCATTTCCGATGCCACCACCAAGGGAAAAACCGGCATCGTAATACACGGGATCGCCCTACGGAAGGACCTAGGGAAGGTCAGACAATGGGTGGAGGCCGCGAATAAGGAATTGGGAAAAATATCGGTCCTTCGTTGGCTGAGGAAGAGGACCACGCTGGTTGAGGAGGGGAAGAAAACCAGCTCGGCGGTTGTTTACTTGGAAAAGGAGACGGATGTTGAGAGGGTGAGGCTCGGGGGACGTTGGCTCAGATCGGTCCGGTACGAGTCGGAGAGGGGACGGAAGTAGGAGATACCGGGACCGGGACTGCCACCCGCATCATGGAGAAGTTTCGCGGGCACTACATGTAGTTAGGAGTAGATAGTTTGGAGTTCTTTGACTTCTTTTTTTCTCTTTTAATAAATACCTCGCCATAGCCCTTTGGGCGGCATGCGAGTATTGATATTAAAAAAAAAAAAAAAAAAAAAAAATAGTAGATTTTCTTCGTCTGCGGCATGGACAGTAGTTCACTGTTGTTACAGAGGCATCTTTTCACTGAAGAATACGAGTAGAGCGGTTATGGAAGGCTGATGCGCGGCGCAAAGCAAAGATGATATATGTACGTAGGGGAGATAATATGTGGTTGTTGTAATGCGGACCGAATTTTGTTCATTTATATTCGGCGGTTGCGTGGTTGCTGTGGTACGGGCGTTGCAACGTTACTGGTCGACTCCGACTTTTAAGCCTGCCTCCGGGCTTTGACCCAGGGGCCCTGCCATGGCGAACAGCTACAAGCGGGGTCACGTGAAATAATAATAAAAAAAAAAAAAAAAGACTCCGCACTTTGTAATGGGGTCACGTGCTGTTACAGCGCGCCAAGCTCACTTAGCACTGCACTGAATCATCAAACGACACGGTCACCGCAACAGCACGCAAACTAGAACTATCCACATGCGTGCCTCCATCTCTTCCACAGCCAGCACTCACTGCCCCCTCCGCTAGGGCAATGCTATAGCGCTGCCGATCCCCGCCAGCGTAGAGACCTCCCACGCAGCCGCTGGCGACCTCGCGTCCCCACGCGTCCCACCCGCCGCCCGGTGCCCACGCGCATCCAGAAAGGTACCAGAACCCTCCTCGGGCGCATGCGGCCGCGCCTTGCTGGCCTCGCTGGCCCAGGGAGGCCACGTCGCCCCCGTGCTCCTATCGTGCTCCGCAGCGTTGGTGACCCCCTTTCATACACGCACCTTCTCGACGGGCACTGTCTCGCGCGCATCACGCTGCCCCTGCACGTCATGCTACCGGCCCCGTTGCCCGAAGCAACAACGACGTGGTCGTCATTGCTCTTTCAGCACATGGCACGAGCGCAGCTCTGCACGGATGAGACAACATATCCAAGAATCTCCACCGGCCCAATTGGTTCGGGTCGACAAAGTTGATCCAATAAGACATGTTGCCCAATATGGTAGGATCCAATATGAGAGGCTCAACTGTGTGGTTTTGACTTGAGAGCCACGACGAAGGCACCGATTGCGAGTACCACCCCTACAATAGCAACAAGCGTAAGAGACCCGCTAGTTGCGAGGGCCCTTCGGCCCCAGCAAGCAGCAAGAAGCGGAAGGTCGCCACGGGCCGCAAAGCTCCAGACTTGGGCATCCTGGCCCTCCCACCGCGCCAGGTGCTTATCTCAGTGGTGTTTTTGAGTGTGCATTCACAGAAACCGAGGTTGACCACACTGGTGATGCCAAACAGTGGCTCGTGAAGACTTTTTTTCTGGTCGCGTGATTCCATATACAGGCTCAGCCCACGGCAGGACCCCTTTATCACCGGACACAGGTCTGTGACCCGGATTGTGGGCCAGATCACCCATTCTGCTTAGCTATCTACCTATCTACATGACTTCACCGTGGCTCAAGTGAGTGGCTTGTGAAGGCGTTAGGGGCCACCAAGGTGGTACTTCTCATTCGGACCAAGGAAGGCGACGAGGACGCGCGGAATGGGGCCACCGACATGTGCAAGTGTGCGTGAGAGGCAGCGCTTACCAACGCCTTGGCAGGGTGTGCAACGTGTATCCCCAGTCTCCAGGCTCGCGCTATCTCCACCCCGCAGTATGCCGAGCACGAAGAGCGTGCCCTTCAGGAAATCGATCCGCAAGAACCTCGCCATAGCCCCCGGGGTGTTCTCGTGCCCAGACTATTATTTTCGGCCTCCGCCATGGCTTGGCCGTAGTCTGGAACGTAACTCACCCGAAAAGGGGGCTTTATTTTACCCGACGTGCTTGGCAGTCGCCCGCGTTGCCAAATGTCGGGGGACGGCTACGCAAATTAGCGTCACACCTAGATCTATTGTTATGTTATGTTTTGTCCATGTAGGCTGCAGCACAACAACTCCAAACACGGTTAAGACCCCTGTCTGTGAGCCACAATAATTACAAGGATAAGATCACGCCAGTCAATTTCCACAGGCGTCGCAATGGCTAGAAAGCAAGACAAGGAAGAGAGCTCTACTGGCGTTCGTATATCAGCATGGCTCGTTCAAGCAGACGCACTTACTCCAGTCTCAAAGGATAAGCCAGTGAAGATCAAAATTGAGCCTGAGACCACCAGAAGATCTGCTAAGGAGGATTTAGATGACGGAGGCGAATTGGTTATAGCATTCAACACTCAGGGTGTAAGAGAGTGGCTCCCAGGGCAACTGGTGGAGAGTATTTAGAATTCAATCATGAGTGAATCAATGGTCCCTATACTTTTTGCAATGACTAATGTAATGTTATCAGACGAAAGATGAATGGAGGCAAAAAGTTCGCTAGCTCGTGGGGGTGGCGTCAATCAAAGTGTGGACCCTCAGTGATAAGTTCATTCGCTCGATTCTTCCAGTCCTTGCCACCAGAGTCAATGAAGTTATTGATATCAACAACGAATTTATCTACCTAAAAGAACTCAGTACCAAAATCCAAGCGCATCTTGCGAAGGTGCACGAAACCCTTGCGAGATGTTTTTTGGGATCTTTCTAGGGAGTGGAGTACTTCACAGGCATAGCTAAAAGTTCAAGATTAAGGAAGAGGCGCGAGGGCCCAGACCATGATGTGATTGCCGAATATTTCCAATTTACAGAAATCATGGTGATTTGGTGTTGCGCGACAAAGTATTTGGATACCATAATGAAGAATATACGTACCGCGAGCTCTCAATGGGATTATGTCCAAGCAATAAAACATAGTACAATTTTGCTGGTTACTAGGTATATCAGACACCTCTCTCCGAGCAGAGTGGTTCAAGCTACCATTACTGTCTTAGTGCATACAAAGGAATTCTATCAAAGTAATTGGGCAGATCTCAAGGGATGACCAGTATTGATCAAACCATGGGATGGGCTACGAACTGCTGATGAATGGGGTACCGAGCTAAACATGTATGATGATGCCTACAATTCTGAGATTTGAATAGCTTTAATGGCTCGTTTAGGGTATGAGTTTACAAATACTAAGCCAGGAGTAGTTGAATTAGAGGCTCCGGAAGGGACCCTCAGGGAGTATGAAGAGCAAAAGAATATAGATTAATAGAAGGAAGGCAGAGGGGAAGATGAAAAAGCCAAGAGAAAGCAGATCGTGATGGATGGGGTGCTGAAAGGCAAGGGAAGCGCCGATATGGATTCCAAGGATGAGTCAGCCAGAGAAACTAAAGCGAGAGATGCAATGCAAACTGTGAAGGAAGGCGGAGAAGAGAATGATGCTATGCATAAGAGAGTTAATGCCAGCACGGAAAGGGTTCAGGTAAAGGAAGAGGGTATGCAAGAGCACCTGGGGCGTGTTCGGTTATTGAGATATGGAGATATATTTTTTTTTTTTTTTATTTCATTACTCGCATGCCGCCCTACGGGCTATGGCGAGGGATGGAGATATAGCAGTGCCCAGCACACCGTGGTCCTGGACGGGCCAAGATATAAGACACAGTCGAGCCTGTGTTTGAGTCACGTTGATCCAATTAGGCAGGCTATTCAATATGACAAGGTTCTTTTGTACCCAACCTCGCCATAGCCCGCAGGGCGGCATGCGAGTAATGATATATTTTTTTTTTTTAAAAAAAAAAGACAAGATCCAATACAAGGGGTTCGAATTCGACTGTAAACGCACAACCGGCTCCCATTCCTGCCGATGCTGGCTCTGTTTCCCAGATTCCTAACCTACTCGAGTCACTTTCTCCGTCAAATCCGATGACCTCGCCGGCTACTCGGGATATACACATAACCATTAAGGACTGGCAGATTGATAGCTGCGCCCAAGTGCTTGCCATGCGGGATTGCCTCATCAATGTTCAAACTGGGGGTGGCAAGACCCTTTGCTATAGGTTGCCAGCCATCGTCAATCCAAGCCAATGTATATTGGTTATTGCACCATTGTTGGCACTGATGGAAGAATTAGTGGCATTTGATAAAACGTGGGGGATCAACTCCTGCCATATCTGCGCGGATACAGTGCATGAAAATCCACAGTTAATAGGTTCCATTATCAATGGCTGTTATCAAGTGGTGTACATGTGCCCTGAATTTGCGCGTGCGGATAATGCCGATTTTCAAAGACTGGTAGGCTACAGGGGAAATAAGCAAAGCATATTTAGGAATCGGCTTGGATTAATTGTTGTAGATGAGTGTCATTTGGTATATGCATGGTAAATCTATCTAAATAAAGAAACTTCAAAGATTGATGTATTGCTGAAACTAGCTTTTAGGAATGAATTTCATCCCAAATATACCAATCTCGGATTACTACGCACCTTTTTCTGGCAAGTGCCAATGATGGCCATGTCCCCCACACTTCCGCTGCATATTATAGCCTATGTTCACCGATCTACAAGATTGGCAAACCCAGCCTCACTGGTGCAGAAGTCTGTGGATCGTCCAAATATATACCTTTGCACTCGCATGATTCAGAAAAACAAGAACTCTTATGAAGATTTGGCATTTTAATCCTGGATTGTGTGACTTCCGCTATAGAGATCCTTGAAACGATAGTTTTCGTGGACTCCAAGCCTGCGGTTTGTAAGGTAACGACCTTCTGATATCAAAATTACCTCCGGCAATGCAGAATTGTCGTGACATTGTCATGGACTATCCAACAATCCATAGCAATGAGCACAGGTCTCAAGTTTTACACCAGTTCCGAGATGGCTCGTGTTACGGGCGTGAGGGGCTCGGCTTCGCTGGGCCCGGAGGCTAAGTGTTACGGCTAAGAGGGTGTATACGGCGGACCGGAAGGGCAGCTGTTCGGCGTGGAGCGTGCAGCGGAACGGAGCGGTTCATGGGCGTAAAATGGGAACGATAGGTTTCAGAGCTTATAGAGAACTTAGAACACCGCTAGTGTCTTGATTCTTCTAACTATGCTATCGCTAGCCAGCGCTTATATAGACTTAAGCGCAGTCATACATGACTAGTCAACAAATGAACAAATGACTGACAACGTGGCAATTCCTTATTAATGCCAATATATGTGTTAACATTTTTTTTTTTTTTTTATATCATTACTCGCGTGCCGCCCTATGGACTATGGCGAGTATGTGTTAACAGGTACACATAGCAGAAACTTGCAAAAATAGTACAGACGCAAGATAATGATATGTACTAATGCATGTGCGTATATTAGCTTCATCAGCCAAGTGCATTCAGAGTACAGGGGCGATCCTAGGATCTTACCATGTGGTGACATACACTTCCTCAGCACTACCCTATTCAAAGACAAAGAACCTTCTGCCAAGCCTAACAGGTTATCACTCCGCTCTATCAGCGGCAACTTGAAGGGTTTTTTTGCTACATCCTCATTGTGCGGGGAAAAAAAAAAAAAAAAAATACTGGATCCCACGACACCAATGTCAAACTTGTCAATTGCAGCTATTGCATTGCGAATCTCAAGCCATTACAGCTATCACTATCATTATCACTGTCTATGCCTTCTGCTATAGCACTCAATCAGCCTACCCAAAATGTCAGAACTCGAGCAGAGTGGACCTTCCAAAGAACACCGCGGGTTGCTGAAAAATAGACCTCCTCAAGAAGTCACGCTTTTCGAGCGGAGAGAGTTAATTAATTAATTACGGAAGAAGTCTCCAGTATGCACAGGACCCGTGACTTATATGTCCTTCACAGCGACCTTCACAATTGCCACAGTAAAAACTTTTCACACGCCACAGTCAACCATCAATCTTATGTAACTAATCTCGCCATAGCCCCCAGGGCGGCACGCGAGTAATGATATAAAAAAAAAAAAAAAAAAAAAGTCAACCATCAGTCAACCCGCCGGCCTATAATTCCTCCCGCCGGCCTATAATTCCTCCCGCCGGCCTATAATTCCTCCGTGTCGGTGCTAGGATTACACCGTCGGTTCAACACCTCCTGTAAGTACGCATTTCTTTGCAATGCCGATGTCCGCATAGGAGTTTTATTGTAAAATAACAGCATGTACTCTATTATATCCATTCCAATTGCCAATAAGAGGTCCAGAGTGAGGACATCATGAGGGTTGGGTTCTGCCATAACAGTGGTGCAATGCGATGTCAATGTCATGATGCGATGCAATAGTGTCATGCAGTTTGCTGTAGCAATACATGACTATACTCACCTCCGTTGGAGAGTTCCAATTTTGGCAGGCGGAAACTCAGAGGTTAATTCCACGTGAAACGGCTCTAGCGAAACTATGAAATCGTTTGGTTGCCGATAGTTTCCACTTGAAATCTCGGCTATACGTGGTCAACCAAATCTTTAAATCACAACCGATGGGAGACTACTTTATTGCGCAGGGTTTGTACGGTAATGTATGCAACTTTCCGATCATCTTTCAAACATGCATGATGCATATGGGTGCGCGTGTAGAACTGTGAATGGAACACTGTCAGAAATCTGTTCTGGCCGCACTGATAGAACACCTATGTTCTTGGGTGGGTCCACCTGGTTTGAACAATTGGAGAGGACCTGACTTACCCAAGAACACTTTCACCTCCTCGCCATAGCCCTTAAGGCGGCATGCCAGTACTGATACAAAAAAATAATAAAATAACACTTTCACCTTTATGCAAATCACTACTGTTGGCTCACTATATATATAAATGCACATGCTATGTCGATACATGCCTAACCCCGAATAATAAAACTATACATCAGTATCTATATCGCTCTCATTCCCTTCTGGGTATAGCTACCGGAGTTTCCTTTATTATAATAATTGAAAATAGGATATGCTGAGAGAAGTTTTCATAGTTTTTCTTTTTTATCATTAGACACGTACCGCCCGGGGGGTTACGGCGACAGTAAAATTAGTTTTTGTAGTGGCGAGTTAACGTCCCCACCAGCTGCTAGTGGTCGCTTACTTCTCTCAGCAATAGCCAGCTTATGGGGCCGGAGAGGTGGCGCGAGTGCCGCAGCCGTGAACTGTCGCCCGCAGCCGCAGACCTACCTCATGTTGAAACGGTTATGATAGCGGATCGGTGGTACTCTGGCCGTAACAACGACAGCTACCTATGACAGTTACCAACTACAGTAACTGGCTATATCCAAAGTATATTTATGCTGGACTTATGAATAACTGGCACTCACCTACCATTACTCACGGGTGATTCCGATGTATGTTAATGTAAAAGCCGTAGTACACGATACTCACAGGCCCCTATCACAAGTTTGACAGAGGCGGTTCACACAGCTCGTCGCAGGTTCGACTAGAGTGCGATCGGTACTGGATATATAGGCAGATATTTTTTTTTTTTAATTTCATTACTCGCATGCCGCCCTATGGGCTATGGCGAGGGTTTATTATAAAAGATAAAGAAAAAGAAGTCTTAGATACATGTATTTCCCGCGTTGCTGAAACGTGATACGAGTGGAAGGAGATATACCGAGCCTGCCTATTTCCTTCCTCTGTCCGGCTCGTAAATCTCCACTCGCAACCATCTTCCCCCAAGTCTGACTTTCCCAACGTCCTTCTGTGTCTCCAAGTATAGCACCGCCGAGCTTGTCTGTTTTCGATATATAGGCAGAGGGATAAGACGTTGCTTAAGGACTTACAGTAGACTCTCGATACTAGCATGTCCGACATAAGAATATATTTGATATAATAATGTACTCCCCCCGCCCCTCATACAAAATACGAATATATTTAATATAAGGAATATGCATATTCTTAACTTTTCTGCTTAGTCGCCATATATATTCCTATATTGAGTGGAGACTAGGCCTATTATAGTAAGCTTATCGAAAATCCCCCAAGTTACGGCACCGAACAACCCTCCGCAACCACTTTTCCGGACCTTAATCTCGTTAGTTCTAGGTATCTTCTATGTTTCCTGTACTTCCTTGAGCCTGTTTTGCACCTCTCTTAAATTACGCACCTTTCCCATATCGCCTACATCCTTTCCTGAAGTTAGGAGAGTGGGGGCGACGGCGCGATGGGGCCATGTACGTAGAAAGTTAGTTTAGCCTGTCTCCGGGCTATGAGGGCTTGCCCAGGGACCCTGCCATGGCCACGTGCTACAAGCGGGGTTATGTGATTCCAAAAAAAAAAAAAAAACCTTATTTTTTTTTTTTTTTTTTTTTTAATTTCATTAATCGCGTGCCGAAAAAAACCTTGTGAAATAACCCTCTTTAGCACCCACCAGCAAATAACAAGTCTCTGCAATGCTCCACCTGCTCATGCAATAGTAGCAATGGTAGCAATGTACTATCAGTGCTATATTACAATACATGGTTTGTAACAGCTTGAGATCTATAACATCGCACTGTATATTTCTGTACCAAGATATTGTACATAATTGAGATATAAGGCATTTCTAGATACTACAACAAAAATTTCTGTGAGTGTAAATAGCTCTCAAGGGGACTCAAATTGAAGCCAGAGCATGGTAGAATATATGTAATTATCTTTTGCATATTCATTAAGCCAATTTTTAGGATATGAGTAGTGACCTGGTATATACCAAGTCCTACGTTAGACATTCTCTGAGCTGCCAAGTGTCAATGATCCTACCTGAAATCTTATTCATCTTGATTATACTGAAGAAGCGTAGCTAGTTTGGCCATGTTTGGCCATGTTATGGGGTTCACCACGACCATAGAGTGAGCGGCCTGCCTATATTAGGTATGCCATACCATGACTATAGTTTTTAGCTGCCTAAATCCATTGGCCGGTACTACCAGCTGTTATAAAATACCTTCTTATGTATGTCTTCGTATTTGTAGCTTTAGAGAGTGTCTAGGCATCAGTTATACTCTACAAAAGTGCAGTATTAATCTGTATCTGTATAAGCGAAAACGTACCATTGATATGACAGCACCACTCTATATATTAATCTATATGCCTATTCTTTGTGTGTTTCGAGACTGTGTACAGCTTGTATATGTTACGATTTCTACGATAATGTAGTAAATATGAGGGCGTTTTTTTTTTTTTTTTTTTTTTTTCACGTGACCCCGCTTGTAGCTGTTCGTCATGGCAGGGCGATATGAGGGCGTAACTTAGGACAACGCTTGGTGCTTGACCTTTGAGAGGGCAGCTCTTGCTGGCCCTTCTTATAGTCAATCATGCGTGCCTTCCATCTATTGTCTAACTTGCTATGATATCATGATGCCCTATCTCTGGATATCCCTCAGCCACTGCCTCGCCTCATCTAGAGGTCCATCCGGTGGCTGACACTGTGCTAAGGATTCAGGGTAAGTGTTCCCCTGCTCGGGTAAGTCTCATCTTAGCCGTAACACCTTTACCAAAATAGGAAAAATGTTCACTACAGTATGCCATTGGTACTCTGTGGGTATTAGTGCAGTCACAGCCGAACTTGCTACACCTCTTCGGCATAGACTGTAGAGTTTATATTCAGTACATAAGACTTCAGGTAAGCTCTTCCACACATGGCGACTCACAGCATGGCTAATATAATGGCTGAATATATATCAGAATATGTCACCACTCATATGCTATAAATTGGTAAAAAGAATGTGCAAAAAATAATTTACTATATTCTCCCATGCTCTGGCTTTAATTTGAGCCCACCTGAGGGCCATTCTCATTCACAGGAGCTTTATCCATTGTCTCATAAATTTGGGCGGTTTCCCGGTGATGGGCGGTTTCTAGGTGAAACACTCTACTTGAAAATTAATTGTCTATGCCGAGCTTGCGAAGTTAAAAACAACAGGAAGTAGAAAGACTATAAACTCTATATAAGCCAAGGTTTTAAAAACAGAAGGTTACGCTTGTGCCATTTTCTAATAAACTCTCTCAGGTTTCAGAAGAAGAAGGCGAACTGAACTATTTCACAAAGGAAAGGGAATCGTGCGGGAGGCCGAATGGGGGAGGCAGGCCGGAAAGGGTAAAGAGAAAGGGCAAATAGAATGGGCAAACGAGAACAAGTACGCTTGGAGAAGCAAACTTTGAGAGGTGAACTAGGACAAGCCAACCGGGCGATGGGTAGAATGTGTTAATCCGCCTATGCTGCGTTGAGACAAAGAACCCTGCGCCTGTATCTTCATTTTCTTTGTCTGTAATTTCCGTAGTAGCATTTCTGTGTCTGTTTGTATGTCTGAGTTTCTGAGTCTCTGTCCCGTGGCCTGCGGCCTGCGGCCCTTTTGTCCAATCTATAGAATAAAATAGAATGGCTGCAAACTGTATGTGGATCGCTGCCATAGGTTGGCAACCTGTATCCAGAGTTAAGTGACTTAAAAAAACTATATAGGCAAGATTTCGGAAAAGAGCATACACACCTTACAGTATATGCTAACCCACCATGGATATGAGTGGGCCTGCAGGCAACTATCCGTATATGTATGCTCGCTTGTAGAAACAAGCATTCTCATACTTAGGCGGGCACTGGATGCCGCCAAGACGCGCAAAAACGGGGCCACAAAGGCCGAAAATAATAGCCTAGGTATGAGAATACAGATCATTGACAAAGAACAAGGAACAAGGAGGCTGACCCTGCTCAAAAGCAGGTTTGGGCTGACGCTGGTCTACAGCTAGGTAGTGTAATTGCATTCTATGGGATACCATTCTATGGGCATCGCCTTGGCATAGGCACAAGAATGCATATAGGTTGTCCCAACCGATCATAATATACTAGTGCTAGCGTCAAACCTGCCTTCGAAGAGGGTCATGTTACGGGCGTGAGGGGCTAGGCTCCGGTGGGCGCTAGAAGGTACTGGATGTTACGGCTATGGAGGTGTGTATACAGTGGGCCAGAATGGCTACGGAGGTGTGTATGATGCGGGCCGGAATGGCTACGGAGGTGTGTATGCTGCGGGCCGGAATGGCTACAGAGGTGTGTATGCTGCGGGCTGGAATGGCTACGAAATGGCTACGGAGGTGTATATACGGCAGGCTGGAAGGGCAGCTGTTTGGCGTGCAGTGCGCAGCGGAGCGGAGTGACTCACGGGCGTAATGAGGAAACGATAGGTTTCAGAGTTATAGAGAACTCAGAACACCCCTTGTGTCTTAATTCTTCTAACTATGCCATTAGCCAGGGTTCATATAGATTAAGCCCGTCATCCATGACGAGTCAAACGAATGAACAAAGGACTGACAATGTGGCAAACACTGTACCATAACTCGCAATGGAGATCCGATCTTGGTTAAGCGCTCTCGCTCCCCGCACGCATGCAACTCAGCACGAGAAGCTGAGTGATGAGCCGCAACAAACTTCTGCATATTCTGCGAAACTGCGATATATCAAACTTCAATTTCACGTACTCATAATCCTTCCGAACTGTACGGAAAATTAAAGACACAGTGAACAGCGCGCGCATACTTTACCAGTTAGGGGTAATGGCCCAGCCACTGTCGGCGGGACCCCAAGCCATGTATGATCACGTCGTTAGACCGCCTGAGCCATATTTGGACAAAAATACTCATAAGAGCTTTTTGCTTAGGGGGACTATTACCGGGCGACAGCATCTCCTCGCTGCTGTTAATAACTTCATCAACTTGCTGTCACCGCAGCAGAGGGCTACTCTCACACAGACCGGGGGCGACTTTGTGGGGCTGACCAAAGCCTTGCAAGACAAAAGAGTTTCGGAGAAGAGAATCAATCGTTGCGAAGCGTTCCTGCAATCAGTCCAACAATTTTCCGGTATAGTGGATACGATGATTCAGCACGATCCGGTCATTTCTGCTTTGATATGGGGAAGTATCAAGATTTTGTTCTTGGTATGTATGCTTTGCATTGTCTAATTTTTCTCATAAAATGTTACTCGCATCAATTGCGATGGGATATGGCAAGGAATAAAGGAGGTACGGGGAAGGAATGACGCAAGTACGGACGGAAAGAAAAGAAAATGCTCAATGCACCTACCCCCTATTCCCTACTAGCGCCTCTACCGTCTATTCTTCTCTTCTCTCCTTTCCCTGCCATAAGCCGGTAGCCTGTATGCGGAGTTACGTGACCAAAAAAAAAATTCTTCTCTCCTCGCCTCTGGCTTCACTATCACCGAACCTTGCCTGTCTCCTTCTCTTCCTTGTGTATTAAACATTTTGTCCTTCTCATGAATCCACATTGCGGCTTTGTGTGTGCCAGAAGAACTTTCACAAGTACTGAGATTTCGGAATAGACAGCACAGAACTTCGTTCAATACTTCAGTGAGCTCACAAAGTTATTGGAGAGGGTGGGGCAGCTATGGCCCATTTTCAAAGAATTTCAAGAGCTATGGCCGCAATCTCAGGGTCTTCAAGACGCAGTCCTGGAGTACTATGCCCAGATAGTGGATTTCTGTGCAAATGCGATTGAATTTCTGCGTAGCTCAGGTAAGACCCCACAAGTACCCAATTGTACAATACGACAAGCGATTACGCTAACAGTTTGATATTTATCTAGGTGCCAGGATGGTACTCAAAGCGATGCTGCGTCCAGTGCAGAATGAGTTCCAAGATGCGGAACAAAAGCTCCTCTTCCAGCAGAAAATTGTGGAGTACCAAATTATTCTTGCGAAGGAGGATGAAGAAAGGAAGGCGAGGCAGCAACAGGTGCTTTTTAACACCGAATTGGAGAGGAAGTTCGATGTGGGAGTGTCTCTCCTAAGGAGACTAGAGGCAGGGGAAAATGGTAACTCCACATGGCATGTCTAGAAGATGTTACAAAGTGCTTATTTGTGAACGTCAGGAAATGAACGTCAGCTGCAATTGCAGAAAATAGGTGACAACGTGCTACAACTGGAACGAAGAAGGGACGCTCAGAAAAAGTGTAAGTTGGGCATCTTCTAACCATTTGTGATGGTTTCTCTATCACTCCATTTTACCTTAGCGAAGCTAAAAAAGCGCTGAATTGTTGGAATATGTATGGGCAGATGATGACCGCCAAAAGCTACTCAAACGGATCTCCAATTACGATCATACAGAAATATTCCTAGATTGCGCGAATACCAGTCATCCACGTACTGGGGAATGGCTGTATGAAATGCATGAATATAAGGAATGGGTTCAATCCCCAGTACCTTCACTTCTATGGTGCTACGGAATACGTACGTACAATATTTTTTGCCCCCTTCTTTCTTTCCTACATTTTGTGTTTCTTCCCCCCTTTCTTAATATTCGCTTTATGCCGCCCTCTCGGAACATGACTGGGCTTCTCCTTCGTACACGGCCAAATGGCTAACGGCAATATAACTCATTCGTTACTATAGCAGGGTCAGGAAAATCGGTTTTAGCGACTTCAGTTGTGAAGCATCTTCTCGATACATGTTTGAAGCAAGCCAGTCGTACCAGTGGATCAAGAAAAACGTTCATCGGCTACTTTTTCTGTTCATTCTACGATCAACGCTCACTCAAGCTCGAAGTAATAATGAGAAGCTTGATTAAGCAGGCGCTGTCAGTTTTCCATGGCACCTCTGAATTCAAACAGCAGTTAGCAGATTTCTTCCAGCGATGCAACGGCATCCCACTTCTTACTTCATGGCAAGAACTTCTCGTTCGCACTCTGAGAATACCCAATTGCTCCTATCTGGTATTTGATGGCATTGATGAATGTCCGATGATGTTCAAACAAAGATACTTGATTTGTTAGAGAAAATATTAAGCCTGCGACGATGCATTAAAATCTATCTTTCAAGCCGCAAAGAGGCTTATTTAGCCAGGAAGCTCACCAGTGCTACCTCAATATCCCTCGACAATGTTCCACCACGCCCTGAGATTGTAGCGTATATTGATGCAATGTTGAAGAAGCATTTGGATGATGGGAGATTACAACTGCAGAGCCCCACAATGCTCGAAGAAATTAAGAAGGCATTAATGATCGGCGTTGAAGGAATGTGAGTTTAAGATTTGAATGCTCTAGGGTTTCTCTACTTTAAAAGGAAGTACTAAATACTATATATCCTAACTTAGGTTCTTGTGGGTCAAATTACAAATACTCGATATTTGTAAGCAGCCCAATGATGAAGATATACGAAAGGCATTGCAATCGTTGCCTCATAACTTGGATGAAACCTACAAAAGGATTCTAGAACGTATTGTCAACGATGTAATAAGGACATTGCGATCGAGGCTTTTCGGTGGCTCACTGCATCGAAGAGGCGCTTGTCACTCCGTGAACTTGCAGAGGCAGTGTTTATCAGAGACGGTGATACCACACAAACACAAGTACTAAACCGTATACCTGCAGGCCTAGACAAAGTGATTGAAGCTTGTGGGAACTTTTTAGTAGTGCAAGAGCCAGCTTGTGATTCTTCAACTGTCCGCTTCATACACTCAACTGTGGTAACCTTTTTGCACACATACAAACTCTCAACAAACCTCCAGGGGTTCCATATTGACGTGGATGCTGCAGATCTACATGTAGCTACAAGATGCCTACAATACTTACATTTTCAAGACCTCCAGACTCAACTAGGGCCATCGTCCAAACCGAAACAAGTTACAATTTCAGTTCCAACACCTCATTTGATGCCGGCGGAATTGAGGAAAGGTTTTGTCGCTACTGCCTCTTGCTACGTTCCTGGAAGATCCTTGAGAAACCGTGGTCCCAGCCAAGTCAACATAAAATTGTCTAAGCCTGCTTATGCTGTACAAGGGGCAAACAAAAATAACACTATACCAACTTTATTCGATTATATTATGCAGAACTGGCTAAATCATTGCAAAGGATTACCAGTCGCACATCAGTCGGGACCCATTGTCCAGAAGTCATATTGGACTTGGTTTCGCAATCTAGTCCTCAATGATCGTGACGTAGTCAAACTTCCGTGGCTATCGAATTCAGCATCAATAAAAGACACTTCTTACGAGCGCTTCAAATGGGCAGTTCACAACTCACACGATCCTCTAGTTCAACTCATATTTCAAGAACTGGGCTTAGAAACTGCTTCACTTCAGTATGTCGAAGATTTCCTTTCTAGGACTGCCGTCGCCGAGAAATACGAATGCGAAGTGTCTCAGATGCCTTTACTGGTCTCCGCTGCACTTGGACTCCCTTATCTCATTGACTTTTACCTCAGCAAAGGTTCACGATTGGACTTCGAATTTCAATTGCCTGGAACGGGTGAAACACAAACGGCTCTTATGGCTGCTGCATCAAGAGGACACCTAACAACTATCGAATACCTTTTACGTGCTGGTGAGCAGATTGGTCTTGAGTACAGCCCAGATTATCTAGACCGGGCTGTTCATTCGGCATGTACTGCTGGACATCTCGCAGTTGTTCAGAGACTTATCCTTGAAGGAGCTTCAACGAAGTGGAGCGCTGTACTTTTAGCGGCAGCCGAAGCTGGCCAAAAGCAATTCGTCAGCGATATATTGGATCAAGGACTGGTTAGCCAAGCAGATGGTCTAACTAGCATAATCGCTCAAGCGTTGAATTGCGCGGCCCGGAATGGATAATAATACCTACAATGCGCTTGGAGAGACCTTGCTTACAAACGCATCCGAAAATGGCCATACGGGGGTCGTTAAAATACTTCTAGCCGCTGGAGCTAAGCCAAAGGAGGGCTTCAATGTCCCGTCACTTATAAGCGCATCAAAGAATGGGCATGCAGAAATAGTTAAGCTACTCCTGTCATCTCTAATCGGCTTCCCCTACCTACCGATAGTCAAAAAGGTTCCAGAAGGACTTTTAGATGAACCGCTGTGTGCAGCTGCAAAAGCTGGTCACTACGAAATTGCAAAGTAGCTTTTAGCAGCAGGTGCTGACGTAAGTAGACCAAGTGCAGATGGGGGATTGCCTCTTCAACATGCTGCAAAGTGGGGTCGTGGTGAGGTTTTGAAGCTACTTCTTTCCGCGGGGGCAGATGTCAATGGAGGGAGTGGTAGAGTCCTTGAGGGTGGTTCCAGCAACGGCCACATTGAGATTGTGAAGCTGCTTCTTGCTGCGGGGGCAGATGTCAATGTCAAGAGAGAATCGAGTGGTACAGCCCTTCAGGGTGCTTCCAGCAACGGCCACATTAAGATTGTGAAGCTGCTTCTTGCTGCGGGGGCAGATGTCAATGAACAGAACTCGCATGAATATACAGCCCTTCATTTCGCTTCCAAATACGGGTATCTTGAGATTGTTAAGCTGCTTCTTGTAGCAGGTGCAGAAGTTAATACAGCCGCCGGGTCCTTCAACCTGACTGCTCTTGACCTTTCACTAGAAAATGGTCATGATGACGTTGCACAGGTGCTCCGTGCAGCTGGTGGAGTGACCGTAGACGATCGGGACCATAATGAGGTAATCTGATGTTTCGGTAAGTGGGCGTCAACCTCTCCCTAGTAATCATGGAATGCTTGTGATGATGAGTTTGTGTGAAATTGTTGTTGACAGATATGCTATCAGGGTTTTCATAATACGCACGCACCAGGAAACTTCGAAACTTGACATCAAAATTAATGCAGAACATTATACAGGTTCAATTGGGTTGATGTGGAGACTGGAACACGAGATACCACAATCTATTGTAGCGAGACCTTCTGTCTTCTTATCTTCAATTACGTTCACTATTTGCTCTGAAGAATCTTTTCTATCTATTTATCCCTTAGCTTGCTGAGCACCCTCCATCTCTTATGTTAAATTTTCTCCTTTTGGATTGAGTGATGCGTTGGTGCATAATCAAGTCTTAGTCCTATTTTTTTTTGTGTTCTTTGAGCACCATTGTAACTTTCATGTTCATTCTTCGTTTCCTAATTCTTAGTTTCGTGGTTTTTTTTTTTTTTTTTTTTTTTTTTTTCACGTGATCCCGCTTGTAGCTGTTCGCCATGGCAGATAGTTTCGTTTTCTATGTCCAAAACAGCAGTACCTCAGACATGAGACCCATGCAGATGGTGCTAGGTCGCTATCCAGTATACATCGCCATAGCCCTTAGGGCGGCATGCGAGCAATGATATAAAAAAAAAAAAAATATATCCAGTATATATACATGTGTGTGCTACAATAGGTTCTTGCTGGCGATTTCCAATATGTCAGAGTGGTTATTGCCTATGCTACTCCTTATCTAGTCATATAATATTGCAATAACCAGGCTGTTGCGTGCGTGAACTCTATATGCCCATTCCTTTCCCTCCGACATAGCTTCCCGCTGGATGAGCGGGAAAAGGTAACTGTAAAGAAGCGGACTATATACCAAATACTGTAGAATGTGAACCTACCTGGTCAGCAGCTCGATAGGAGATTGCAATAGGTAAGGCCATCAGAAATAGCGAGCAGATTGAGAAAGGTTGTATAGGCAAGAGGAGGAACATCTACAGCAGTATACTGGCATAGATATCAGCAGTAGCCATTAAAGGAGGACACCAACCTACGAAGTCTCTAGCAGTTTTTTTTTTTTTTTTTATATCATTACTCGCGTGCCGCCCTATGGGCTATGGCGAAAGTCTCTAGCAGTGGCAATACAAAAATATCCAGGTGCATTACCACTGGCAGGATAGGGATAAAACTCGGAAAGAGGTAGTACGGTGGCTTATGAACGTGGAATCATCCCAGAGACAAGTGCAAAAAATTATCCTAGAGTATCGGGGAGGGGGGGGGGGGCGATACTGCTAAGACAGGGAGACCCCAAGTAAATTACAAATGGCGCATTAAGCATCTTGAGTGGGCAAGCAGGAGCGGGGTACAGTATTGGCGAGGGAATGCAAAGCCAAAGTCAATGGTAATTAACTGTCAGCGATGCGCATGCCGGATTGAGGACTATAGCTTTTTATATATATATATATATATATCTTTTTTTTTTTTTTTTTTTTTATGTCATATATATATATATCAATACTCGCATGCCGCCGAGGACTATAGCTGAAATTCTATTTATCAGAGGTAGCTACACGCTTACTGCTCTAGAGTTCACTGTGAAGGTTCGAATTCGCGTTAGTACAGAGAGTGGAATGCATTTTCTGAGAAGAGATTA
The DNA here is from genome assembly GCA_015179045.1 of Kalaharituber pfeilii. Lineage (NCBI taxonomy): Eukaryota > Fungi > Ascomycota > Pezizomycetes > Pezizales > Pezizaceae > Kalaharituber > Kalaharituber pfeilii. The sequence continues at coordinate 1,000,592 of WHUZ01000004.1, forward strand.
GAGCTGCGGGATTTTTTTTTTTCCTATCACGTAACCCCGCTTAGCGCTATTCGCTATGGCAGGGTCCCTGAACCGAGCCCGTATGGCCCGGAAACAGGCACCCGTGCAACTACCTACATAAACGTCCCCTATATCACTAGAACAAAAACAAAAACAACCCTGTTTCCTCTTACAGGCCTGACGCAAGACAATTGTGGTGGGCGTAGGAGGCATCATGACAGCTTAAGAGGCTTTACCAATGCGACGCCAGCAACTCCTCTTCAGCTGCCCCTCCTCCTCCTTCCCCATCCACTTCCATCCTACCCTAGGGTGCTTTCCCTTTTCCTTTGTACCCACTCTGTTCCGCTCATATGATTCCGAGTGCAGACATCTCCCCGACAAACCTTACCTTTGCTGGTTTTTAGACCATCTGATTCTACCTCCTCTTTTAGGTAGATTACTACGGAGCTGGTCTTTTTTTTTAAAAAAAATATCATTTCTCGCATGCCGCCCTGCGGGCTATGGCGATACCGAGCTAGTCTTCTTCCCTTCCCTCCTTTCCTTCTTCAACAACCATCGGCCTGCAACTATGCTCTCCATCCATGGGTTCGCCTTCTCCATCCAGTCCTAACCTTTCCCAGCTTTTGTTGTTGCAATTCCATAGCTGGGGGAGCTGTGCAGATACGAAATGCAAAGGGTCCGAAGTAAGGTGTTATGACAGGTTGGAGACATCGGACATTGGTTCGCCTTCGCCATATCCCACGGAAAAGATGCGAGCAATGATACCAAAGATGGAAACCGAACAGTCGTTCGAGAAATGTTCTGAGGGTGTCGTGGCATGAGGTAGTGTGGTGCGCTGAGCTGAAAAAGTACATTACCTAGTGCGAGGCAACCAGTGGAGTGCTTCGCAGAGGCGGACATTTGGCGAGAAGCTACAGTAACCGCTTCGCAGGTTGGCGGTACTTTACCTACCTATCTAGTCTCGTAACCAGACTTAGTCAGCGTCGCTACCTTTCTACCTTTTGGTGCAATGGATCGTTTGGCTATGACCCACAACAAAAGGCGCCGGCAGCGCTGGTGTGGAGAAAGGTTATAGCCAAAGGAGCGCCGGGCGCTGCTAGCCCTCCTACCCCGGGAGGGATGGGAGGAAGAGCTTGTGGTGCCATTGAAGCTGACAACTGTGAGGCGGTGTATCTTTCCCCAAAGCATACATGTATCACTAGGTGTCTTTTTATTTGTTCCGTATCGGAGGAGATGATTGCAAAGGTGGTGCAGAAGTTTGGGGAGCTACACCGGACCGGGGCATGGAAGGCAAGAGAAGGAAAGTTAATGGGGATGCAGTTGACAAGTTTTAGCACAAGACCAGCACCGGAGGTAGAGGTGATGAGAATGCAGAGGAGAGCATGCAGGAGGTGGGAGGATGAGTCTAGAAGGGAGGTTGGGGAAGGGGAGGTAGAGAGGTAGATGAGCGAGTGTAATGGGTTATAGAATAAAAAGCCTATTTGGAAATGCGCATTATCATACATCATCGTTTCCTATGAGCCAACCAAGCTCTCCGCTATTTGCTAACAAAAAACGGAACCGAAACTTTGTTTTTGTTTTATTTCCACGTCAGTCTGTTCGGTGGCGCTATCGACCATCATTTTTTTAACCTCTCATATTGTAACAGCAGCTAAGAAAAAGTACAATCGCGAAGTCCTCTTCTTTCCATCCGTCCATTCTTTTCTTTTTCTTTTGTTTTCTCCTACTCGTCTCCTAGTCCCCTGTTTAAAGCTTTTCGTACTCTCTTTCACTCCCCTTCCATCTTTCTGACCTTTACCCCGTAAGTTTACCATTTCCGGATTCGCGTCGATGAAGCGGAAGGTTGTCGGCTGAGGAAGCCGTCGGAGGATGCTTCCTGTCACAACTATCGGAGGTGGGCGTGTGATTGAGGATGGGGGGTGCGCGGTGAATTTAAGGAGCGTGGGTTTTGTCTACTTTTGTGAACTGACTTATTCCTTAGTCGTATAGGAATGCTTACTGTCTCTAGTGGGGGAGGTAACAACAAGTGCCATGGTCACGCACACAATTGAGGGCCCCGGTTCGACTCTCCGGGGAACAGGGTTATCTGGTATCTTATTCAATAAGATGGACTGTAATGCTCCGGTTCCAGCTGTCAATATTTGGGAGTTACAAACCTTGGTTCCTAGCAAGGATCAATTGGAAGTTGGAAACCAAGGCAACTCGTTTTTTACTTGTCGCATGAGCCTTTTCATTTGCGCATGAAATTTCAATGAACACTTCGGGAATTGGAACCAGGGCAACTTGTTTGAATTTTTGCGGCCAAGAAATTCTAGCATTTTATTCTCTCCAAATACTTGCTATGTCGCAGGAGCCAAGTTGGACTACAACTTCACCTGGTAATTTTTTTTTTTCTTACCTATGACGCGGGACCGGGAATATACGCATTCAACCTCCGAACCCATATCATCATTCTCTACATCAATCTTGATAACCTTGACATATTGTATTACTTATGTACATGTCATTGCTCTTTTACCAGACATCATATTGTATTACATTAGCTTTATATGTGATTCGTTGTCTCTCACCCAGAGTCACCCCGGTTTCATTCCTCATTGTCGGCTCAAGTCAAGATGCTGTCCTGCGACTGCGGCCTCCTTCCTAATATCCACGATCACCACATACCCCGTTCTTCTAGGTCGACAATGACAGGTATGTGCTTCCAAACAACCCATTATCCTCCACTGTGCCCCCCCTAACCACTACCACGTACCCCACCTAGGCCCAGCTTCACCTCCCGGCCTCTCTTGCTACCCAGCCTCACCCCTCATCGATGTACCCCCCTTAATAGACCTTATAACTCCTATACACATGATTCGGCACATTATTATTCCCCTTCTTCCCCTTATAGCTCTCGTCCCTACAATGCCCGTCATTATACAGCACAAATGTATCCGCAAACAGGCTCCCCTCGAACACCACCGACGTGATGGCCGCATCCGTCTTCTTGAACCGCTTGCAGTGCGAGTTGTGGTGACCGTGCTTGTGGAGCTGGGTGCCGTCCGAGTAGTTGACGTCCATCTTCCATGCAGACGCAAGGGAGAGTAAAGTGAGAAGGGTGAGGAGGAGCGTGAGGACCGTTGGGTGCACGGTGGAAGGCATGACGGAGGGGAGGAGTGTGGAATATAATTATATTGGGTATTAGGTTTCTTCGTGGCTGAAATATTATGAATCCTCGATCAAGATCTGTATTTTCCGTAGACGGTGCCGGTGATGGTGCAGTATTGTAGATTGAGCAGGTTGCGACACAGGTCTAAGTAGTGTAGCTGTTTACATTGCGTCAAACGCTAATATCAAAGCTGCAGTGTTATGAGTGCAGTGGAGAGCATGCGGTAAACAGGGACGTCAAGAAGAGGTAAACTTCACCTCATTGTGCCTACACAATACGCCCCGGGCGTCGGGCCACAGGGCTCCACTATGACATCAATCCACGTCAAGAGACCCTATGCGAGTGGTAGCTTGGATGCCCATTGCGATTGCAACTGCTGCCGCTCCAGATGCGAGAAAGGTTTGTGGACTTTCCCTGGACTCAACTTGGCACTTAAGGACCACAATGGCCCGCTCATCATAATTAAATTTAATTTAGAGGAAAGCTCTCAACGCATCCTAATGCATAAGCTGTCAACTGAACTATTTTCTCACAAATAACGCAAGTCAATTAGCATAACTTCTTGAGCATTCATAGTGCTAGATAATTGCACATCGTTGAAGCTACTATAAGTCGGGGGCCCGCCGCAACGGAAAGAACGTTCATTGGCAGAGATGTACTGTTACCCTCAAGTGTAACCCTGCATTGTGTGTGACGCCCAATCAAGTGCTTCGGATCTGTCGCCAGCCAATTCCCGATAGTGTCCCACAGTGCCCTTCACAAGCCATCATGCTTCTTGCCCCTCGTACGCTCTTTGCTCGTATCGTTTCGTCTGCATGATACTACAGCAATATTCTCCTCGGCGCCGGAGAGGTAGAACTACTTTTTCGCTACGATCGCGAAGAGCTTACCTGGGTTGTGGGCATTGTCCCGCACCGCCTCGCGGGCTTCATATTCCAGCGGTGGTGTATCTGGAGGTGGGAGTCGAAACTGCGAAAGTCCGGTTGGGAGGGAAATGGCTGAAAACAAGTCAGTACGAGCCGGAGTGGCGCAGGAAATAGGCTAAACCGACCTCTACACCCGCACCACGCTCGAACACCACAAGCTCCACATATACCTACTTATTTATTATCCTTTTATTTCTTATGTAACTAAACCCTCGCCATAGCCCACAGGGCGACGTACGAGTAATGATATAAATATATATATACATACTTTGTATAATAAACTAAATACTATATTATATTTATTTAAATATAAAGTGTATTATACTTTTAATTATAATATAAAGTCTTAAAATTTTTACAAATAAATCTTTACTATTATATTTTAATCATAAAAATATTTTTTAGTTATATTTAAGTTTATTTATTTTCTCTTAGTTTACTTTCTTTTATTACTTTTTAACTACTACTTTTTTTTAAATATTTTTTTATTGCTACTTCTTTTATAAAACTTATATCAGTACTAAACCTATTACTAATAATTTTAGTTTTATTATTATTAAGCTATTCTATTATAGGATCTCATATCTTATATATTAAACTATATACTATATTTAATATAGATAGTAATATATTATTTTATATACTTTCAATCCTTATATATGGTCTTAGAACTATCAAAAAGAAATCTTGACTATATGCTTTGGCACTAAGAACTCTCTTTACTTATATTTACACCTATTGTATCCCTTATTTTTTTTTTAATTTTTTTTTAATTTTTTTTTTTTTTAATCCCTCATTGTTCTGCCTGCTTCCATTACTACCGAATTGCTCACATCAGCACTCTAGCTAGCCTGTGTCTAATTTTATAAGCAGAGGTTCCCTATTGTCTAATCAGGTATATCTCAGTATAGTACACCATGTCATCCTCCGATAGATGCAAACTGAGGTGCCAAAACTACTCTTCCATGTATAATTGAAATGTACCTAAATTTCTGATGTAATTGAGCCACTCAGTACTTTGTAATAGTTTTATTTCCACTTATCCGAGGATGTCAGTGATAGCGAGGGGACTCCCTACACCAGACGGAGCGACGAGGCAGCTCCGGGAAGCATGGAAAAGGAGGCTGGAGAGAGGAGACCTAGACATAGCAGTAATGTGGGTGAAGAGTCATGTAGGCATACTGGGTAACGAAGCAGCAGATGAGGCAGCGAGAATAGGGACAGCATTAGAGCAGGCAACAGAGGTGGTAACAGAAGCAGGGATAAGACAGGAGGCAAAGCGGGAGAGAGCACGAGAGAGAAACCGGCTGGGGCTGACATACAGTACCGGCCCCTGGATAGACTTGGTGCTCAGGTGACACGACTAGCGGGGTTGCTGGGGGCGAAAGGCTTACGCGCCTGGAGATACCACATAAGGGAGGCGACAGACCCGGAGTGAAGGTGGTGCGGAGAGGCGGAGGAGACCACTGGACATTTGCTGAACGATTGCAGAGCGTGGCAGAAGAGATGGCCAGGTGGCATGGTAGCAATTCTTTTTTTTTTTTTTTTTTTTTTTAATTCATTACTCGCGTGCCGCATGGTAGCAATTCGGAAACCACCAAAACGCGGGGAAGGGGAGGATGATCCGCTACAGGGGCTGATGGAGATGTTGGGAGAGGACGGAACGGGGGACTAGTTTTCTTTCCTTTCTGTTCAGTGAACATTACTAGTATGACCTATGTATTTAACATAATACCTCGCCATGGCCTTACAGGCGGCAAGCGAGTATTGATATAAAAAAAAAAAAAAAAAAAAAAGAGGTTGCACAATATCCCGGTAGAACGCAGCATGCGAATGATCCCACTGTAGACGAGACAAGAAGGCACAACTCTGGACAGGGAAGAGACGAGGCATGCCATCGATAGAGCCTTGAGCAAAACGAAGTCTCGGTCGGCTCCAGGACCGGATGGGGTTCAATACGGATTATTGAAACTACTGCGGGGTACAACTCTATACTGGGGCCTGCGGGAAAGAATAGTAGAATATATAAATGGAGTATATGACTTCGCGAGAGGCTTCGATGTGGTAATGATACGAAAGAAGAACAAGCCGAGGGAGCTACCGGGGAGTTGGAGACCGATCACACTCCTGAAAACGGTAGCAAAATTGAGACAGAAGGTTGTAGCAGACATGATACAGCGGCAGGACCACCTTTTTCATGATACGCAGCTTGGTGGAAGACCACATAGAGGAGCGGAGGACCTACAGAGGCAGACTCTAAAGGAGATAGACCGGAGACTCAAAGAAGGGAAATGGGTAGCAATGGTGGGTGATGATATTAAATCGGCTTTCAACTTTGTTAGGAGAAGGAGGGTGGTGGAGCGTCTGAAACACACATGCCCAAACCTGGCAGCCTTCGTGGATTCCTTTCTCAGACCGTGCAAGTTTAACATAATATGAGATGGCAAAAAACGGGCGCAGCACCATATGACAGATGGCACTCCACAGGGCTCTTATTGCTGCCATGCCCCCGGGCCATTTCTTCTGCCACACTCTACACCCCTCCAGCAAATGTCCGGTGGTCTCCTCCGTCTCCCCGCACCACCTACACTCTGGGTCTGTCGCCTCCCCTATGTGATGTCTCCATGCGCGTAGTCCCTTCGCCCCAACAGTCCCGCTAGTCTCGATACTCGCGCGCCGAGTCTCTCCAGAGGTCGGTATGTCAGACCCAGTCTATTCCTTTCTCGTGCTCTCTCTCGCTTTGCCTCCTGTCTTATCCCCGCTTCCGTCACCACCTCTGCCGCGCATTGTAGCGCTGTCCCTATTCTCGCTGCCTCATCTGCTGCTTCATTTCCTGGTATACTTTTGTGACTTTTCACCCACATCACAGCCATGTCTAGTTTAGTTCCTGTCGATCACATGTACCTAACACATCGCCATAGCCCACAGGGCGGTAAACGATAAATGATATAAAAAAAAAAAAAAAAAAAGGGATACCTTGCACTTGAGGTTATCAAACTTCACAAATAATGGCCGAGAGTCAACCTCTCCAAATAGGTATATACCAGACCAATTACTCCTTCCTTGCACAGTCTGGATAAATTCAACGAGCTATGTGGTCTCAGCATCAAGGTGTGCAGTCCAAAATTCCCCAATCGGGAAGACCCTTGTCCGTGCAAGAATCTTGCCAAAAGTGACGATATTGCTCCCCATGCAACGCCCTGCCATGGCGAACAGCTACAAGTGGGGTCACGTGAAATAAAAAAAAAAAAAAAAAAAAAAAGCTCCCCATGCAACATAGACACGTGGCTAGGCGCCATACTGTAACGGGCAGCAGGTATCTAGCAAATAACGCTAGTTGGAACAAAATCGGCTGGAAATTGGGATTCGGATCCAGAGATCCTTTTGCCTTGCATAGATTGGTTTCATTGGAAGAATATCATTCATTTGGACATAATGAGGGTGCACGGCGGTCGTGCTCCGAAATTTTTTCGCCTATAGCTGTCTTTTACACTCGGAGATGGAAACTTCGAGAAATGAATTGCTGTCAATTGAGAAACCTCGCCATGCTTAACCGATGCTGCATAGTTTGCAAGGCACCTCATATCTGGAATTCACGTCCACTCTACTGTAGTCATTAATCAGTTTAGTGGTGGCATAAACTGCGGGGCGTCAATTGAAACATCTCTTGCCCTTTGTTCAGAGGGTTAATCCGTACTTTTGCACCAACCGCACGCAGCCCCCATAGAGAAACAGCTACCACGTGACAAGAAAAAGGTTAAAATCTCGCGACTACGATATTATCCTATCCAATAAAGTTATAAGAAGCTAGTCATTAAGCCGCTGTCTGCGGATTAATTAAAACTATGCTTTCAAATGCATATTTGACATGATTATCCCGCTCACCTGCAATCATGGCGGTCGGGATGCGTAGGCGATTAATCCTGCAGGGAGCAGTTTGCTAGGCTGGATCTCCACCGAATATACTTTAGAGTCTCAAATGGGTACCCCCTGTTCTCAGTCAGTGCCAATTCAGACCTTTATGTATGTTTCATGTGACTGCGGCCTTTCATCAGATGCATCAGCGTTGGGACTAACACTGTACCTGCAGCTGAATCGCAAAAGCAATATATATCAAGCTGGTTATATACCCATCCTGTACACTTGACATCCCAGTCACGATGCTCTCTTAGGGTATTCCGCATTCCAATTATGCCTTTTTTTCGCATTCCGAGTCTTCGTTGACCTTTCTTCGGGCTCCTCAGTTCGTGCGAGGGTCTCAAAGCTCTACGTGGCCCATGAAAAACGTAACATCATAGTGTCCACCCGAGGTCTGCAGTCTGGGATTGGGGCCCCGGAGACTCCGTAAATGAATGGTCTTAGGTATCTGCTTGGGTTAGTCTATATTCGTGTGGTGGCATAGACCTTGAGGGATATTCATCAACATGAGCCAAGCCAGAAAGGAAAAAGCCGAGGTACTTTCCCCATTAGGCTTGGTATGCTAATGTAAATGGGCTAGCGCACCATCATGGTCTGTCTGGAAACGGGACACATTTGCAATGTTTTTGGTCGGTGATAGATCAACTCGTTTGCGATTGTTCGGCGTCGATATTCAACTTGCCTTACTATCCGGGAGGCCCCAACAGATCAGAGAGATCGATATCACCTGTATCCCAAATTACCAATGCTTGCTTCGCCATAGTGAGCGGCACGAGCTAGCTCGAGCCAGCTCGTGGGTAAGTGAGCTCTGCTCGAGCCGAGCTCGTCAAATAGAGGGTGGGCTCGAGCCAGCGAGCCTTGATTACATGACCTTGATAACTAATCTAAACTATTCTATTGAACCACTTTTGATATTTGTAGAAGTTGTTGGCAGGTTGGAATGAGCTCCGAGTCTCTAATTTATTACCATATTACGTATTTACAGTTTATGAAACCCTGCGCTGGCTGAGCATTTTAGCGAGCTGTCAAGAAAAACACTAGCGTGGGCTCGAGCTGGCTCGGCTCGTGCCGCTCACTAGTTTGAGATATATGCACTCCTCGGTCGTCAGGTTTGGTGTAGAATGTACATCGCCTCGTGGTGAAGGTATCATGAGATGGATGATGGTAATCCTTGTAGTTGATGACAGTAGCAGTCACACTTGAGAATTTGGACTGGCTATACTTTACACGCAAAGATTGTAGCCATGCACATGTACACGTCGCTAAACGTCGTTAAAAACGTCTTTACAGTCCAGTGTTCCCAACCGGCCAGGCCGCCGACCAGGCCGGTCCAGGCTGGTCCAGGCCATTCAGGCCATTCAGGCCGTTCAAGCAATTCAGGGGCAGGAGCGCTGGTTACGAGGCTATTCAGGGGCCACCTTCAGGTTACTTGGACACGGATTTAATATAAACCTTTCACTATTTAATTTTCGGATAACTATCGATATATCTAGACTTTTTTTTTATTGAGCAGCGCTTTTCGCAGGTATTCAGGTAAGTAATTTTTTAGTATCGCTTGACTATATACTAATTTCTTATTGATACTGCAGGGAGACAGAGATTCCAACCACCGGTAGTGGTGATGATGATTCCTTTAGTATTCTTCACCCTCCATAGTGCAGTTCAAGTTTTGATCTTGCATCGATGATTCCCTGCAGTCCAATCCGATGCCGACATCGAGTCTTCTGGAATTTGGGTTACAAAAATCTGGTGCGACAAAGTTGGATTTGACAGTATGGTGAAGCTGTGCATGGCTAATGGAAAGCGAGGCGGTGTAAAATCAGCAAGCAAAATCCTAAACATTAGAGAATGAGGTATACGTAGAAGTTAGAGTACGTTCTGTATATAGCTACTGTATAACTTAACTCACACTGCAGCCTGAATGGCCTGGACCAGCGCGGGCGGACCTCACGGCCGGCCTAGATTTCTATGGCCCAGGCCGGCCAGGCTTTGGTATGGCCTGGCCGGCCCTTTGGGAACACTGTTAATACAGTCTTTACATCCATTTACAAGCGGAGTGTAATCTTGTGTGTAACAAACATGTAACTTCGGCACCGAAATAATATCATAATATACTGAATTGCATGTGAGTGACACAATTCACATTTCAACTGCAGAATATCAGCAGTAACACAATTTCGCAGTTGCGGAAAGGTGGATAGCGGCTAGACGTATACAAAGCAAATGTCCCAAAGCCACAGAATAACTGAAAGACAAAGTGTATGTTTACATCGTTGCTGCGGAGATTACTTTGGGTACATTCTGATATATTGAAATGAATCTCATTTTGCTGAAAGCACCGTATTATTTCGAATTTTAGAACCTCCCGCTAGATAGTTGAAATCTACTGAACTCGGTTTGGCATACAGCAGGGGTTATGATGCTACACCTGAATGAAGCATGATGCGAGGTCAAAGCAGAATGAGATATACATACGTAGAGTCCTCACCTACACCTCATCCGTCTAGCGCCAGGTGCTAAAGTTGAAAGTATTACGACATCCCAACTGTATGATCATGCTCTGAGACATGTCAAACTTGTGATTCTGAATGATCCATGGTAACGCAATCACAGGGTATTTCCGCAAGGCACGGCATTACGGTATATGATATGATACTTACAGTGATGCGTAAGAAGTCTTGGGGATTAGGCGATATTGGGGTAAGTGTATCATGCAAGCCTAATCTCCAAGGCTTTTGACGGCGTCACTGTAAGAATTGGAGTGACATGGTCTATGAACATGACAGGGATTCATTATGCAAATGCTCCAGGCAAAATTCGTATTCGTACTATGTACTTGTGAGTTTGGAGTGCGACTCCGTAACGTAAGAGCGACGGTGACAGGAGCTAGAAACATGGGTGCCGACCCGAAACCAGGGCCCCCTGGTGTAATAGGCTGGCTGCCGCGTGGTTATCACATGGAGCGAAGTGATGTGGAACGTTGCAATTGTCCGGAGCAATTCTTTTCTGGATTACGTGCCACTTGGTAGCATATACCGATATGCAGCCTCCTTTCTCTGTGAGTTGACGCAATGGTGTCTCCATAAAATGACTCCGAGCACCTTCAGTTACGACCTTTATCTTGTCTCTTGTACATATTTAGCTGTCGCCTCTCATGAGAACGCATTATCATAGCATTAGTATATGCCAGGTAACTTGAACATCCCCTCACATTTTTGAATCTTTGGTTCAACGTTCATTGCATCATCTTCTCAACATATGTTATTTAACGCCCCTGTACTTGTAGACTGCCCTGCTTATTTTGCAATCTCTTTCGGGAATTTTAGCTATCGAAATGGCTCTAGAACTCGAATCGACTGTTCTATCCACATTCCCGAAAATTGTTCCGACGATCTGTCAAGGTTCGGAACGTTCTCCGGCCTACGTACTTGTATAGTACCAGCATAAATACCGGAGCACCAGGGGTTGTCAGCAGGGGTAAGTGGTCTGTGTGTTGTAGCAGGGGAGCGGGACCCGCTAAGTGCAGATACTTTTCCTTATCTTCTAGAAAACGTGCCTAGACGTATGGCCGCCGAAATTGCTGCTCATCGGAGGATACACAAATGGGGACGTAGTAATTTCTGTGTTAACCTCATGAATATTCAATTCAAAAACGGGTGTTGTTCCCTGCCGACAACCCCTGGTGTTTCGGTGTTTATGCTGGTATAAGTATGATGGCGCGCAGTTTAGCGGAACTACGTTCCATCAAAACAGGATTATGTCATCTATTGCTCATTATACATCTCTAAAAGTCTAATCTCCGCTCCGGTAATCGTAGTCCCATCTCTGGGACCAGATGAATAACTGTTAGAAAGCTCCTGCGGTGCTATTGGAACCGGAGGGGAGGGCTCCCCTTTTCGGACCGAGACTATTCTATTCCAGACTCCTTTCGCGTGAATTATTTGAGTATGTAGCCAAGAGGCTCTGCGTGGACATCACCTCACATGCGCTATCAAACCCGCTGAGTGCTATTCCTCAGCAAGCTATAGAGCTTTGCGAACTCTAAAAAAACGCGATGCTCGACATGAAGCTAATTGCCAAACTAATCTCCACAATTCTTGTATGACCAGCACCACAAACCAGTGAGATAATTTGACTGTCTCCAACCTGAATGCGATGCTTGTGACCCTAGCTATAGTACCAGTGAAGACGTTGGAAATACATGATGTACTTGGAAAATCTTAGACGACGCGGGGAAGATGAGAGCGCTTCTAATTACAAGACATCAAGCAAGAGTATGCAGTATGTTCAGGTAAATTTCCAAGTGTTGTTCAAAAGACTGACAACAAAGGCGCGATTCGAACCATCCTATGCTGTGCATCTTGTAGTTACCAGAACATTGTTGACCTGGTACATTCATTACAATCATGACTGAATCAGGTCAAAAGTTTTGAGGCTTGAGCAGTGAACTCGTTGCAATACCCTGCAGGCTAATGGTTGTCTAAGTATAGCTAAAGTACATTCTATCAGCATATGTGAGTAACAGTGAATTCGGCGTGGCCATAGCCCTTGCGGTAGCATGACAGTAATGAAAGTTAAAAAAAAAAAAAAAGACTGTAAATCACGTCTATTCATCAACTGCATGTTATTACTAATCCCTAACAGGCCGAAGGAAGGCTATGTAGAATATCAAAGATCGGCAGAAGAAGTTTATATCCAAAAACTGCATCGGTCACAACAAAGTCCTGCGAACTTGGTCCAATACCAAAAACCAATAATGCAAAATCCTATGACCAAACAGTACAATCCACCCTTATGAAACAGAAAGCGAGAAAACAAGTGATGCACCAAACTGAAGAGCTAATTATAGCAATACACAAAAGGGAAAAAAAAAAAAAAAAAAAAATTCATGATTCTGATGAGCCAGAAAGCTGTGAGCGACCTTTTCTTGCATGACACTTCAACCATCTGAACGCCGTGTTCTCCCTTACGCATTCAGCTTGCACACGAGGATCGTTCCACAATTCTAGCTCGCGGTGGGGTCGGATGCCGTCATTCGTCATTTGATCGAATTTCTGCTTGGAATCCTTGCCCCAGCCGGTAAATAGCTCATCGTAGAAGTATCTCCCTACTCGACTTGTCACCGACGAAAGCTCGTCTCCGATAGTCCCAGCTGGCATCCAGACCCAGCATTTGTGGATGTCCATCAACCCGGCGACCTCGAGGTTTTGCATAATGGATTTCGACGGTCGTATATCAAAGTCGCCCTTGGTAGGCACGCCGTCGACAGGGCCGAGAGCGGCTTGGATAATATTCTCTTCAATCCACGCCTTGGTGATGGGTCCCATGTTATTCAAAAGTGCATCAACGATTGTCAGTTCGAGATACCCATCCTGCTTGAGGACTCGATGGCATTCTTTGAGTAACGGGATCCATTCGTGCTTTTCAAGGACGCGGGGTAGAGCGCGTGCTGTGATAACATCAAAGGAATTGGACTCCAGAGGCTGCAAGGAAGTGAGAGACTCGGTGAGTACTAATCTGTGGTTGAGTGGCTGCATGTGGTTTATTCCGTAGTTGCGGAAGTACGTTTCTGAGGTCGTGATGTTATATACGATTGCAGCAGGGTACTCAGTTGCCAGATGCCATGACCATCCACCTAACGCCGGTCCGTCGAGATCAAGGATTCTCATGTCGTCAAGGCCAAGCAAATCCGTTTCGTTTTGACCCAGGTTTAGAAGATGATGCCCAGGACTGAAGAGGAGACGACCAAAAGAAAGCCATTTCGACGCACAGAGAAACCAGACAACAGGCTCCAGTTTCTGCTTTTCCTGGATGTACTCGACCTCTTCACTCGACGTATAGAATAGAATCCCTTCTGTTCCACAATTATCATCTTCTGAGTTCGAGCCTGAACTTGTATTGTCTTGCGAGTCGGGTTTTGAAGATAAGAACGAGGTTTCTTCTCGGATTGTCTCTCTGGTCGATTGACTGGTCTTCGTCGTGACAAAGGATGCCTGTCGAGACACCGCTTTCGAACGTCGGGGAATGGGACTGGCAGGAACATGCGCAGGTTTAGGACGAGAGAACGAGAAAAGCTTAGGTGCGGAAGAGTACTCATCAAGCAAGGACATGAAAGCATCTAGTAGTAAGCTCGAAGGGGGCGGTGGCAATGGGCTATGGAGAGGATCAAGATGGTCACTCGGAGGCGGTGGCGGCGGACTATGAACATCCACAGGCAATTGCTTCTGTGAGTGCTTAGCTTGTTCACACAGTGTGGACCGTGGCTTTTTTCCATATCCGGGAACAAACATCGCCGCGTAGGGATCCATGTTTGCAGTTGCAGCTCCGCCCTTGGTGTTACTGCTTGGTGCAATTGGGGCTTCTCGCCTACCATCTTGGGAAGGTCTTGGGGATCCCGCTGATAACGGGAGGGATAGATCGGAGGAAATTGAATGGCGCCGCCGCAGCGAGGCAAGACTACCACTTCCGCTAGTGGTGGGACGCTGTGTTGTGAGATGATCTCGACCTGTTTTGGGCTCCAATGTTACCGCCGACGAGTTTCGAGAGCCAAAATGCGCGGGCGTCGTCCTTCTTCGTCTACCCACAGCGATAGATCCAGTGTTCCCGAGCAGGAAGAAATCTGCCATCGTGCAAGGTTGTGGTGTGAGATCATCATTAGACAGTCCCCGGGATCTTCCTGCATCTGGCGGGAAGCGAGGATTGCATTCCGTGAATGAGTGCAGGCTTCTGGGGAAAGTGTATTGTGAGCGTAAGGTATCACTGGAGGAACGATGTGCAAGTATTGCCGATGACGTTGTTGAGGTTGACGGCGCAGTATTGCGGAGGCTGCTTGGTGCGGTGGAATAGCGGGAGTGAGTGGACATTGGCCTAAGATAACTACCTGAGCTGGTGGAAAAAGTATCAATTCGGGATATGCCGCCGGCGGAGGTGCGCGTACTTGCCGGAGGCAAATTCGGGAGCTCCGACTTCGGCACGGCAGCAATGGCGTTGATCACGTCGTCGGCCCACGGCGAGGTCGGCGATAGGCTCGCATCGGAGTTAGAGTTGCTGCTCTTGCGGCTTCCACTGCCGGTCCACTTGAAGAAGCTGAAGTTCCTCTTGCGCGAGACGGAGGCGGCGGACGACGCGGGGCATGCCGGCTCCAGGGCCGGCTCAATGGGGCTCAGCGGCTCCGTGGAATAGTACTTCGTCGAGCGCCCGGCGAGGCTCGGGGTGTACCCGTCGTCCGCAACCGGCACCGGAGTCGGCGAGCGGCCGCTCGCGTCGTGCTGCAGCCGGGACTGCGCGAAGTACGAGCTGGAGACAGACCGCTGGGAGGCCTCATAGCACTCCATCAGCCTCCGCAGCTCCTTGCGCGCCTTCCGCTCTTGCTTCATGAGCTCCCTGGCCTCCAAGCTCTGCGCCTCGGGCTTGTACACCAGGCGCGCCACATTGTTGCGGTCGAATATCGTCCCTGCTGCACTCGTCAGCTACCCGCCATGCCCAGCTCGGCCCCTCTGCGGCTACCCACCTCTCCGGGTTGTCCTGGTAGTCCCTTCACTGCCAGATGTCACCGTCCGCGTCAGCCCAGGCATCGGGTTGGAGAGGGAGCTGCTCCTGTTAGTGTGGCTTCCGGTGCTCGAGCTACTCACGCTGGTGGATCTGGCTAGTTTGAGTCCACTCTCCGAGAGATCAAGGACCGCTCCGACCCCGGCGTCGTGCACGACCTCTGGGGCGATCGTGATTATCTCCTCCAAGGTTCGCTTCGCAGTTTTGTATGTTGCGGGGTCAATCTCGCCGCGGCTTTTTGCTTCGCTAAGTTCCTTCCGGGATCGGATGTACTTCTCACGCGTCTTCTCGTTGATGAGGGGTTGTTTGTAGATGAGATGTGCCATTGTGAGCGAATTTGGAGGGGGGATTCCAGACGCAGAAATCAGAATTTTAGCTTCTCCGGGGTGTGGATGGTTTTGTACAAGAGCAGGCGTCCCCAATGCCGCGGTCTCACTCTCGTTTCCCTGCAACGATTTCTCGCATAACGAGCCTCGGTTATTCTTGTTTGGCGCGGAAAACAACCTTAAACGCCGTATCGCATCAGCAGGCTTTAACGCACCAGGAGTTGTTTGTTAATCTAAGCTCCCGTTGCTTGCAATATTTTGTCTCAAATGCTGTGCGGGTTTGTGGAGCTAGGATGTCAGCCGGAAGCGCTTTCCGCATGAGCTTATTCAGGATCAACGCGGTACTCACCTACCGAGCCAGTTGGGCATATGCCGATATGCAGTGATGACTTGTTTGCAGGCTAACGCAGAGGTTGATGATGGTAGTTGTTTGTATTCCCAATTGGCCTCTGATTTTCTTTCGGGGCGGAACCGAATTTTCTTGTCGTGGGAAGAACGTGTGACTTCAAAACCGAGGAGATTTTCAAGTTATTGAAAGGCTGAAATAGCTTTCCCACCAGGTTGAACAAGGATTTTGAACTCTAGCAACCGCAACCCCCCACACTCAACGAAGTGTCACACCTTTGCGGAATGTGAGGCTACTTGTATACAGTTCAACCAGGGTAAGCAACGCTGCCGCAATCAAGGTGTCTTGTTTTCGGGCCCCTATTGACTTGCAGGGAGTTTGACCGCCGCTAGTTTATTTTTGTGCCACCGGATGGATCTTAATGGTTACGACTTCTTCCAGCCTCTCCGAAAATTTGAGGATGAGGGGTGAAAGCTGCGATCGCTGCCTGCAATTACTTCTCCCGACACAGTGGGTAACCCAGCTAGCATTGGCCCATCGCTCCACAGTAGGAGCGCTGCCTAACACCATGGTTCGGGCTTAGCGGGGGGATCAAGAAAGTTGTACCGTATGTGAAAAAAAATTAGATAATATTCAAACATCCCTTTCGTAGGCCGGCCAATTTGATGCAGCGAGCAACAAAGTGGGAAGGACGTGGGATGTTGCGGGTGTGTGCTGCATACCCTGGCTAGCGCCCCGCACGTGGGACGCCCAAAACCCTTGATTGGCTTCGAATAAGATGTCTGATCGGGCAGCAGGGTTTAGCGGCTGCTGGACAATCTTTACTTATCCTTACTTCAGGCTGCAGGGGGCCATTGCCCTGTCATTCTGGCACGACTTTGCACACAAAAGACGGGTTGTGACCATCGATAGGTTGACGACATACGATACAGATTCGTCACTCTAGAATAGTGATGTAATGACTACTAGGGTAAGTTCAGGAGCTTGAATAAAAAATACCTGTTTTCCAAGGTCTGATAAGATCCACTCAATGCACGCACCACAGGCGCCACAGGTAATGGCTGCGCTGACAATGAGAGCACATGAATTTCGTAAGCAACATGCGGCTTTATAAGTAAGCATAAATCAAGAAATCTCCAGTTGTAAGCAGCCATCATACTCAGAACGTAATATCGTCGCAACATTAAGTAACCCAGTGTAGTCTGTTGGCACACAATCCCCTTGCATAGGTACCGGTACTGTATGTAGCAAGTAGACTGGAGGTACAAAGTGAGACAGGCGCTTCCGATTCCCAAATTGGTTAGTTTGGTAGCTTGAATTCATGCTAACGCACTGTAAAGGTTGGCACGGTACGTGAAGCGCTTAGTACTCGCCAGCTGCTCACGTTCACTTAATACGGTCTCCCACTCGAGTCCACAAGAATTCGAGGAGTTTGAAGCTGCCTGTATGGTGCGCTAAATCCGACAGCGTATCCGACGCCGTATCGGGGGGGTCTACCCACGCTTTGGCCGCAGGCCAAGTATATACAGTAGTTTCTTGCTATTGTGGAGCTTCTCGGTCACGGATAGGTAATCTCGGGAGCTGGATGGAGATGATCGCTTCAGGAAGGAATATTAATAATGATGAGCAGAGGTAAAGGGAGTTTGGGATCCTCTCTTGCTTGTAACCACTGCGCAAGAACTTCACCGAGAATCTGAATATCTTTATATAGTCCTTTTATTTTTTTTGGAGTCACGTAACCCCGCATAAATGCTACCAGCCTATGGCAGGGAGTTTATATAGTCCTTAAGCTTGTCGAATTTATCATCAGTGAACTATTATTCTCCAGCACCTCAAGGATGACAGCGGAACCCAAGGGAATGGCTTTCGGGATCGTTTTAAACCAATGGGCGACGCACGTTTACTATTGGGCGCAGGCATGGGCCTTGTCTAGCGTGCTCTTACCTTGTCTTGTCCCTGCAGCCGAATTCCATTCAGGCCCAGGTTGCTACAGGTATTCGAGAATACATTCCATGTAGAAATTATTCCAATTGGGGGGGTATGATATCTGGGCCCCGGGCAAAGTATCTCTCGCGTGTGGAATGTCAGATATGGATGATTGCTGTTCTAGTCGACAGGGATTGAAGCCATAGTAGAGAAACTGGGACCCACGTGTATGCAATGAACCGGGACGAGTACTTCGAGATGGTCAGCCCGCTAAGATGCTGGTATTTAACTGGCCCACAAATGATCAGTGTGAATCAAATCTTGATAACCAGCAATAAAAACATATGGTTACACGGTCTGAGGTGAGAACCTTCTGTTTCGTACTGAAGGGTTTGACTTAAGAGGATGTTCGGGACGAAATCAGACACCTAGTCAAAATCCACGGGTATTCAAAGGGACGTTGTAGCATAACGTCGGTGCGCGTCATGTGCTGCCCATTCCTTGTCGCCAGATGGCTTGCGCTACCTACCCGCCATTGGCCTGTCTCGGACCCACGAAAACCGTCCCTGGCTCTCGCCGACCACTAACTATGCATGTCTTTTGCGCTTGCGCAGTCCTAGAACCTGTCACGGTTACCCCCACAGACCGAGGGTGATCTGCCCACAGTCATCTGTAACCGAGGTATGTTCAGCGGGATCAGTCCCCCTCAGCGTCAATTCTAGACTGCTTCCATGAGTTAGCTAGTTATGTTGGGTACGAGCAACAGCTTTGTACTGCTCTGAGACGGCACGTGGTGCAAAGCATCAAAAAAGTTTCGCTTGGAGGACGCCGCTCCGCAAGGTACATGCTGCAAAGTATGGATATCCTACCCTGTTTAATTAACAGACACGAAGGGAATACAGCTTTTCCCTTGCTATACCGGATCTGCCCTTTTCGTCCGGTATAGCAAGGTTCCCGTTATAAAGTAAAATGCTTGGCAGAAATACAATAGGGCAAAATAATGGAAACTGCCTAATTGGGAAGTGGATCGACAATGACAACCTAATTTCATTACGTAAAAATCAAGGTTAGTAAGCATGTTCAAGGTGAATGCAAAGGTGGGGCACCCAAGGTTGAGACGTATCAGTATTAGTCGATCTGGTGTAGCAAATACTATTTGTATGGAGACAGGGGGGTAAGTGCCTGGCAATTCCTGTCCGGCTCCCGGTATTGTTAAGCATCCGGTGTAGCGAGAGGGTTTTGTATGGCAACGGAATGTGGCAGCTTGGGAGTATAGCAAGGTTTCCGGTACAAAGAGGTCCGGTATAGCAAGGGAAAACTGTATTGTTAAACTGCAGCTACTGTACTGGCAATACCCCGGTTACGAAGATAGTTTGGATCGATCGTACCCCCACGTTCCAAGTCCGAGCCCTCTTCTATTCGCCATTCCAAGCTATCCTATATTGCCATTCAAGGGCTACAATTCCCGTCCCGTGCTTGGAAGTGCAGCCAGACTACAGGCAACCCTGGCTATCACGAAGGCCAAGAATCCGACCTGTTTTCTTCACTATAGCAAGTGTTCACTATAGCGAGCGGTCACAT
This sequence comes from Kalaharituber pfeilii, assembly GCA_015179045.1. Classification (NCBI taxonomy): domain Eukaryota; kingdom Fungi; phylum Ascomycota; class Pezizomycetes; order Pezizales; family Pezizaceae; genus Kalaharituber; species Kalaharituber pfeilii. Next base: position 1,020,314 of record WHUZ01000004.1, read on the forward strand.
GCTGCCTCCGAAGTAGGCAGGAGGTGAAAAAAAAAAAGTGAAATGCAGAAATTTTCAGTGTATGACATTCAGATCTCGAATGCAAATTCAGTTCCTTACCAGACCGCCAGCATCACGCCTCCTGAACGCCGCTTTGGATGTCCAGTACTAGAGATATGTTACGCTTGCCAGGAAGCGCAACAGCGCCCAGGAGAAATGACTTTGGAACACTTCTGCAAATAATTTCCTAATTCCAATAGCAAGCCAATTCTTCAATGTCTCTGATATTGAAGCCGTCAGATACACTAAATTTTTTTTCTCTCTTTTTTGTATTAGATATCTTGAACTAAATCACCACTCTGCTAAACCTATTACAGATGGCAGTACTGAGTGATTGTCATTGTGGATGTGGATCCACTTCCCAATTAGGCAATTTTCTTTATTTTTTGCTGCCCAGTATTTCTGCCAAGCATTTCATTTTATAGGGAACCTTGCTATACTGGTCGACGAAAAGGGCCAGATTTTACAGATCCGGTATAGCAAGGGAAAACTGTATTCTAAGATTAGATGCAAAAAATTTTTTGAATCGGGGCCCATGTCTCAGGGCCACATCAGCGGGTAACATGGGCTTCCAAAATGCCGGCTCTGTGCGGATGCTAATTCAATTCACACAGGCAGGTGTATTGAAAATCTGGAACGTATTCTGGCTCAGAGCTCGAGCTTCATGTGCATAGTTTATTCCATGATTACCTGACTGCAAGGACGTACGACTGTTTCAGTCTGGAAACTGACGGCTACGATCTGACATAACAAGTACAATAGAATTGATTTGCTCCTCGTGTGGGATCATTCGTTATCGCAATCTCTACTACCTACATGCGGGGCTGAGCTGATCTGGGTGTAAATACGTTCGAATAATTCGCTTCAGAAATATGTTGCGCTCAACTGGGTTAACTTGCAATCTGTTGGCTTTTGAGTTGATAATGCACTGAGGAACTGGTATAGTCAGCGATGGGATCAATAAGCTTCTATTAACTACGTCCCAGCGCTACGGGCAGCTACAGATTTTTAGGCATGAATTGTGTATACAAATATCTTAGAGAAGTGTAAAACCTTTGTCGCTTCGTCAGTCTTATGCTTAAGACATTGCGGAAGGACCTCCGTGAACCAAATACATCTGCGATATGCCCGGCGATGAGAAGGGAAAGGATCTCCAAGCTCCTGGCCGCCTGCACCCGCGAGCCAGTCTCGTGGGGTTAAGTTGCAGCAACTACCGTACGTTCGTGATTGGTGCGCATAGCACGTGCTGCGTTTTATGACTGCGAGCCGACAACTAAGGTTCGATGCAGGTCTTTGACACAGTGACTATCATATCTCACACAGGAGTCTGCGCTTAGTTTGCTTCTCTGGCGATGTCTGCCATGGATGCAGGCTGGAATCTAATTTCACTGGCAAGCTTTTTCACCCTTCGTGCGAGAGCTCTTTTGATTTTTGTTCGCCGGCATTACATACCTTATGATCAAGTGTTTCACAAGCGGCGCAGGGGGGCTAACCACGTTCGATGAGCTCCAATGCACCAATCTCCTCTGTGCAATGTCAGTTCTTGGGCGTCATAGAGTACCGTGACAGATGATCATGCGGGCCACAGGGTTGAAGTTCAGGCGAGATTGGTTGACGCTGACGGTATGAAAGAAGGCCTCTCAGTTCCAGTTTCTGAAGTCCCCAACGGGTATCTGCAGATGGAGTAATTCATCGAGCCAGCCACTGGACAAGCATTTGTGCTGCAATCGACGGCGGGAAAGAGGGCAGGGATCGAAGATAAACTCTGAGCACATAAGGCCTTGAGGCGAAACCGGAGCCATGTGCCACCAAGGTATGCTCTCCTTCTAGGCTACGCTCCAGCAAATTTGTGCATCTGAGTCCAGGGTTATGGTCCTTGAGTTGGTCGCGAGTGTACATATATCCAATACTATCTCGTCAAGAAAGACATGTTGCACTACAGTACAAGAGACGTTTCCATGAATAGAATTAGAGCTGCTCAAGTCAATGAACACAAACGTTGACCAACAGATGATCAAGAGGAATATCTCGCCATAGCCAGTAGGGCGGGATGCGAGTAATGACATATTAAAAAAAAAGAAAAAAAACAGATTAAGAGGAAAAATCACAAGGGGTACCACGCGATAACTGTGCTACTCCAGTATATTCTGCAATAGGTTAGCACATGCGCCATACGAAACGAATTCGGAACAAGTGTCCGATTGTTTCAGTTACCTTTCTACATATCATGAAATAGAAGAATTGCATGTCGTGAACGAGAACTAAGAAAAGGACTTGTATGTAACTGCTGTTCAGTCAAACTTCAGGGCGTACTACTGTCGGGAAATCACCCCTTGCTTTCCCTGAAAAGTTGAGAGTTTCAAAGTTTTGACCTGGGAAACATTTTTCGCGACAATTCAAAGAGCATGTCAGAATAGTGGAGGCAGATTTGATGGGTCTACGATATTGCAGCTGACATCGTGGGGTGCACTTGGAAAGAAATGAGACTTTTTGAAGGAGGGGCATATCAGAGAAGAGGTGAAGGCGAACAGAGGCTGGTTGACGCGGATAGTGAGTTCAGGACGAGAGGTTGACATCCACGAAATGCCTCACGAGAATCGATTCCTAGAAGTACAAGTTGACGGGAACAGGAGCTGGAAAGAAGAGATTCCGGCTTCATAGTAGTACTTTGCATGAAGGCGTGCGGGTGTTCTGGGTGGGTGTATCGGGATGTCAGAAAGAACATGTGAGGCATGTGTAGATGCCTTAGGAAGGCTGCTCGGGCAGCTAGCTATATATATGAGGTGAGTTGCTACGGAGGGCTTAGACAAGAGGAATAGTCCAGGCGTCGAAGGCAGTGACAGAGGCATCGCAAAAACCAAAGAAGTCGAAGCTGACAGAGTTGGGATTCAGATAAGAGAGGCGAAGGCGACGACGATTGAATAGTTGGATCGCCTCAGAGCTGATTTGGAGATTGTGTTATAGAGGAGTTTGGGAGGCTTTGCCACATTCGAACCTCAAACCTATCTTTTTCAACTTGGCTTGGATCACTCCTTTGTCATTCATATCTTCTTTCGAATACCAGGAAAGCAAATTTGAAGCACATCCAGAGGAGCAAGCGAGTAATGGCAGCTTCAGAGACGTCAGCTCTTGCGTCCTCAAGTACCCTATCTGATCCTCAAGCTCCTATCACCAAAGCATCCGTTCTGCAAGCATCTGGGGGCAGAGAGAAAGTACCCTCCTCTGTGAGTCCTATTGTTGTTCACTTTATGCCGCCAGCAAAGCCTGCATATCAGCAGCCAATGCAGCACACCAAATATGAGTCCTCGGTGACGCCAACAAAGAGTATCCAGGAACAGGAACGCGCATTGAAAGAATTGTTGGGTATCAATGTGCCAAAAAAGGGAGAACCAGTGGAACGTACATTTGTGAACGACCACAAGGCCATCAAGCTGCAGAGGGCGCAGAAGAAGAACACCTGTTTTGCTGCAAGGCAGCAGGTGAATTGGGCGCCCCTAGCTGGGACTCCTTACCCTGGACATGCCCAGCCCTATTACAATACAGGCTTCTACGGTACTGGTCAGACTTATTGTGGGTGGGAAACTTATCCCGGACTTCAACAGTATGACTACAGGCAGGCAAGCAAGTGCGAGAGTGCTTCCATGCGAATCAGCCATGAGAGTGATGAGTTTGACCCGTCAGAATATCCTCACTTGAAGGAATATCTTGATCTCCTACCTGCAGGCTGGCGTGGGGTTCTTCCCCCTTTCCCATATAAAGCTAATCCGTACACGCCTCAGCCAGCCATATACATTAGCCCAAATCTGCACACGCTCCCCCAATCTATTCTGAACTACCAGAAAAAAGTTTTCCAAAAGACGCGCACGGGAGCAACCAAGGCATCGCGCTTCGACCACCCGATCGTGGCGGCGTACCGAGAGAAGTGGAATCGTCGGTGCGCCGAGCGCGCGAGCGTTCTGGGCGTGTGTGGGAGAGGATTTGAGACGGATCGGAATTGGGCAGGGGGCCACTTTATGGGGCACAGGACGAAGAAGGAGTTTCTGAGGGATTTTCCGTGGATGACGGGAGGACTGGAGAGATATGGGAGTTTGATGAAGGGGTTTGTGCGGATGCCCGTGGTGGTGGGGAGGGTGGATGGGTTGGGCGATATTGGGTGGCCGGGATATGGGAATTGGGAACGGCCTGGGTGTGTGGGTTGGGATTTGATGTGAGAGTGGTACATGGGGCGGTAAGTATTAACCTGATGAAAGCTGGATGCTGCCGGAATAGTCCAGAGGATTGGAAACAGAGGCTTTGGAAGGAATGGTATATTGTTAGTATATTATTAGGGTTTGAGGTACGGTTTAGGGTTTATGGGATTTTGATGGGCATGCTTTATTAGTGTTCTCGCTTGGTTGATTGGTTGATATAGGTGCAAGGAGGGCTAAGGACCGGGAAGGCAGATCTAGGGAGGGTAATGATGCTTCAATTGATACAGGGATGGATGAAGGGTGAGCATTGTGGCTTTTTTAGTTGCCTCTGTCATATATACAGGGGATTTTTGGTCTTATTGTTCGAAATGTAACACGATATGAAGGTTTCTTTTTATACATTGGCCATGACTTATTGTTTTTCTGTATGACGTGTATTTTTCTCTGACAGGATTGAATCCATGAAACGGTAGAGGTTTATTATAATTGAGGCTATGTAAAACTGTTAGATCGTGTTGTGCGTGATAAGTACTGGTGACAATTACTTTAGTTTCAAAATTTGCTACTGCACTTCTTGACGGGGAGATTTATTCGGGGAGGAGTCTACTTCTATCTATTTCATTTGTACATAATCTCGCCATAGCCCTTAGGGCGGCATGCGAGTACTGATATTAAAAAAAAAAAAAAAAAAAAAATGGTGACAGTATTGCAGGGCCGACTGCATTTCACCACATTCCGACGTACACCAGCGTCCGACATACATTTTACACCAAAATTGCAACAGAGTTTTGTATGCGCTTTCCACGGGAGATAAACAAAAAGCCATTCTTTCCCATCTGACACTTTCATTTGCCCTGAAAATACAATGTGGTCGATTAATGATACAATGACGAGCTCAATTGATGTCCTCGCATGCATTTGTATGGAATTCCCATACAAAAGTACTCAGCAACGTAGAATATAGTATTCCATTGAATGTTCTCTACAATAACTATAGAATATGGCCAGAGGGTTTTTTCGATAGGTCCCTCTTGAGTAATGCATTTTAGCTTAATAGTTTTCAATGCCTAGTTTAAGCATGCTATTCCTGTAGCTTTCTCATACTGTCCAATTACTACATACATACTTGGAACTTGGAAATTCGTGAATAACTTTACATTAAGACATTTTCTTGGTGTGATTCTCACATCTTGAAGAAGTAAAAGCATCATGATCGAGTAGGATTTTAGCAAATTTATTTCAGGTATGAGAAGTAGAATCAAAACTAACAAATATTGCTGCAAAAAAAAAAATATATGATGTGAAAATATGCAGCATCATAATTCTTCAAGAACAATGTTCCTGGAGAAGTAAAGATGTAGATTGTTAAGAATATCCCCTTGATTTAGCACATTTCAATGGGATATAACATAAAACTGCTTTGGTTGGTGAGATACATGCTCTCTCGTGTGGGCAATCTTGGTGTACGTTCGTGCTTTTTTTTTTTTTTTTTTTTTTTTTTTTTTTTTTTTATCATTAATCGCATGCCGCTCTGTGGGCTATGGCGATGTACGTTCGTGCGTTGGATGCTGGAAGGTCAATGCAGGACTTCGAGTTTACAGGGCCAGAGACTAGCCAGCCAAAACTAACGTCTTGGCCCACAAATCCCCTAATCATTCAACCCTCAACCCGCAACGCGGTTTAAGACTGCTCCTTACCTCTTACCCCTCCTCCTTGCCCTCCACCCACCCGACGTTTCCACTATCTCTACCACCACCATCATCGGCACCTCCCCCACGCCCGTACCCTACACCCTCCATGCCTGCCTGGTCTCCCTCACAAATCCTCTCTGCCCTTATCTTCACCGCTAAGGCTTTCCTCGGACGCAGCAACCCCAGTGCCCACTACTGGCTTCCAAGTCTTTGCTCCGTCATCACCGGACGAGGATCTCGTATCCCCAGTCCTGCGACGTGTCCGGCTGCAACAGAACTCTTGCATCGATGTCAGTCTAGACGCGGCAAGGTGGGACGCTGTCTCGCGTAGCCTGGTGCAACGCGACAGGTCTGGGGGGTCGCGTGATGAACTGCCTTCATGACAGCGTTTTGAGCAAAAAACATCAATGGGGCGTTGAGCCTCCCGCAAGTTTTCCAGGGGGCAAGTACTTCTGGTGTGTCCGTGCGATAGTTTGCGAGATCGAGACAGGAGCCATTTGATCACCGGACTGTGATACGCATGTGCTGCTTCTGGGGAGGGTTGGGGGTGAGTGCGCAACTCCATGCGCATACTCCGTTGAGAATACCGTTCAAAACCTTGATCAAAATGAATACTTGAAGCAAACCAGAAAAGAGCTCAGGACAAACCCTGAAACGCTGGATTAAAAATCTCGCTTCTCATCCTCCGAGTCTTCCCTCTCTTCCCCTGTCTACACTCGCTGACGAATCTCATCGTCGCACTTGACATCGCCGCGTCCCCTGCTGACATGTGTGGTACTCATCATCCTCACTGGTGTCATTGCTTCCCTTCCATACACATCTTCCAATAGTGTTCTAAGACCGCTGCTCTAACTCTATGTTGCTGTATCCAACTCATTAACAGGCAGCAGAGCGTACACAGAAGGTTCTAGTTTGTCACCCGTGTTTCGCGCGGGAGCCTAAGTATGAACCTTTAGGAACAAAGCCCCTGGGTTGCAACCTGTCACAGCATACAGTAGGCCTACCCACCGACGTCGTAGTGGGATCCCCCCGGAAGTAGACCTGTAAGGCTGATTGGCAACGACGGTGGTCATCTATTTTACAAAAGAATCTTCGTTTTAACACATAAACCCCAGAATGTCTTTGTCCAGTCACTTTCTGACTGGACGGAAGCTGGGATAAGCGACGCTAAACTATACAAGCGACCGCTAATCCACTAGTACGTATTGGTAAGTCAGGTTGATACTTAAATTATGTAGAGGTCAATCATTGAGCTCGAGTAACATCGCTGTCTACTTAGGCAGCAAATGGGAGGTATATCAATCTCTAAAAAAGCTAAGAAGCCTCCATGATTGTAGCATTCAAATGGATTGGCTATTTGCAGTAAATGAACTCCATCATACCCATGGGTCCACCACTTCCCAATCCAAAATCGCGGAAAGGGGACCCAGTGCCAATCCCCCCAAGCAGAATACATCCAAACTGGCAATGGAAAAGAAGCCTCCAACACCATCTCTGAAGGTAAGACCATACCAGAAAGAAAGACTCCCACAATCTGGCGAGGCAGTTGTGGTGCATGGAATAGCATTGACGAAAAAACTTGGGAAAGTAAGAGATTGGATAGAAAAGGCAATCCATGGAAGGGGAAGATTGTTGTGGCAAGATGGTGAGAAAAGAGAGGAGAGAGGGAAAGAAGACTAGCTCAATTGTTATCTACCTAGAGGGGGTGGTAGAGTTAGATAGTCAAACACCGGCGAAGGTAAGATTATTAGGCAAATGGCACCCGGCCACCGGTGCCTGTACGACTGGGATAGAATTACAAGGGTGGACGGAAAGGGGAAGGGGAGAGATGTGGAGGAAATGGACATGACTGCCTAATGTTTCTGGGGGATTTTGGGTATTGGTGCTTGATTATTCTTTTGAGGATCGGACTGTCACTTTGTGTTTCCTCTATGTCACTGAAAGTCATGGGTTTCCTTTTTTGTTTTTATAGGGGATGATTTTGTAGGTAGTTGCACAGGTGCCTGTCTACGGGCTATAAGGACTTCGGCCAGGGACCCTGCCCTAGCGAGCGGCTGCATGCGGGTTTACGTGATTTTAGGAGGGAAAAAAAAGAAATCATACCCATGGGAAGGCTGAAAATCCATTTATATATCCCGGGCATTTTCTTATTTGACTAGACTATGAAAGGATGTTCGTAGAAGCTCATCGTTTTAAGAAAGCTGGCGTTAGCCACAACAAGCCAGACAGTATTTTACTGGCCCTGATTGGATGCAAGGCCTACTTTTGCTGGGCAACCTGCTCTCACATAGCAGCGCATCAGGTTTCAGAGTTTCAACAGACGACGCAAGCATTGCAAACTCGCTTCTGGCCACTATTTTACCTTCCCCAGACAAAAGGTTCCAGACACAATTTCAAACAGCATCTAGCACATCTACCTCACGTAACCCAAGAATAACGGCTATGACTCTGTTGGTGGGCCTACTGATGCTGAAGTGGCTAAACCAGAGTTCCTATAGCTAAACATTGAGCTATTCAAGAGTGCAATGACATCGCAGACAGTTATGCTCAAGATATTATTCTACTGCACTAACACGGGATAGGACGTGAGGAGGATAAAGTTTTGGAGAAGGTGGCCGGGCGGCATGAGAGGATATCGATGTGCACCTGGGTTGTACATACCAGTGGACTAGCAGTCGCACTAAGTATATATAGCGAGCAACACTTATCCCGGCCTCTGTCCAGTCAGAAGGTGACTGGGCAGAGGGCATTCTGCACAAACCCCCTATTGTTTTTTTTTTTTTTTAATACCATTACTCGCGTGCTGCCCTATGGGCTATGGCGAGGTAAACACAAAAATAGAAAAGAAAAACCCCTCTAATCGCCATTCAACCGAAATCCTTATGGCCTGGAAACAGGCGCCTCTGCAACCATCAACATATTCCCTATGTGACAACGATAAAATTAAACCTGCTTCTTAAAGCAACGATACACAATTTCTCCACGTTTGGGGCAAGAACGGAACAACAACCGCCGCCGAACAGGCCTAGCTCTTCCATACATTTCTCCTCCAACAATTCCTGTCTACCTGTTCCCCTCCTCCTCCTCCTCCTCCTCCCACACCCACGCTCCACTCCAGGTGTGCAGGGTGCTGAGGGCGCAAACTACTTTTTTCTCTGATGAAGATTGCCGGAACAACATGCGGTAGCTCGTTTTCGCCAAACAACCTGCCTTCTACCGTAAAGTCACAGGCAATAGGCTTGTAGCCTGTATGCGGGGTTATGTGATCAAATAAAAAAAAAAAAAAAAAAAAAAAAAAAAAAAAAAGCCAATAGCAGCCTTGTGATTGTAGGTACCTCTATGAGGATCTCCAACCCTTTATCTGGCCCTGCCATGGCGAACAGCTGAACGCGGGGTCATGTGAAAAAATAAATTAAAAAAAAAACCTTTATCTGTCAAACCATCGCCTATTTTCAGTCTTCCCATACGTTCCGGAGTGAGCCGTGATCCCTTCCGTATTTGATGGGAACTTTTTTAATAGTCACATAACCCGCATACCGGGTACCTGCCCATAGCAGGAACCCATATTCCGAGGTCAGATTGCGCTTCTACCTAACTACATACTCTACGTACATACCCTGGGCACCCAACGTACCCTTCGGCCCCTCGGCTAGCCCAGATTAACACTGGTACACGAATCCTCGGCCGGGTCGCCCTCCGGGCCGTTCTGCCTCCACCATTTCTCCTCCAAGTCCTCCCCAGTATTTTCCTTTCTGCGGCGTGGGAACAGAATTGTGTTCGCCGTCCCGTCACACACATAGATAACGTCCTCGATGTCATCCTCTCTAATAAAGCTCACCTCATTGTCCGGAATGTCTCCATCCAGTCACTTTTCTGACTGGATGGAAGTAGGGATAAAAGGCGCTAGCCAGATATATATCTAAAGCATCCGCTAATCTACTAGTATATAACGCCACAATACAAGGATACATGGATATTTCGATGATACTTCATTAGCCGAGAACCGCAGTCGCCTTAAGCGTCATTGGCCACTTCATCTAGACAGTACTGGTATCGGAGCATTTTCACAGTTACAGGCATGTTACTATGTATTGCATCGATATATTAAAATATGAATGGCAAGCAGCATCATCTCCTACTTACCAGAACTCTGATTCTGCTAAAGATATGAGAAATACTCCTTGTACTACATGCTCGATTATTATCTAATATGCTATCCCATGTCAACACTTTCTGCGCACATTTTTCTTCTTGAGGGGTCTATCCCACTTTCACTTATTCATCCTCGTTGGCATCTCAACAAATCGGCATGGGATCCATATCAACACTGGACTATGACTCTTGACAATACTCAGACCTCATTATCCACTCCACTTCTAACACCTAATCTCTTACCTGACCCTCAAGGTCGATACAACTTTGTTCAGACAACATACAATCTCGAGAGTCATTTTGCAGCACAACCTGCTCATATAGCAGCACATCAAGTTCGAGAGTTTCATCAAACTGTTCAAGCATTGCAAACTCGTTGGAAAACTCCCACTTTCCCAACTACAATTTTACCTTCTCCAGAACCAAGCTTCCGGACCCAGTTTCGAACAGCATCTGGTACCCCAACCTCACGTAACCCAAAGACAAAAGGCACTGCTCGTGGGCCTACTGGTGCCGAAGTGGCTGACGTTGAGTTAGCTAAACGGCGAGCTATCCAAGAACATGATAATATTGCTGAAAATCATACTCAGGATGTGATTGTTCTGCAGTCATGTAGGATAGTTCAGGAGGATACTGAAGTAGATACCCAAGTACTGGATTAGGTGGTCTGGTGGCGTGGTGGATAACGATGTGAACATGGGTGTGAACATGGGTTGTATGTACTAGTAGATTAGCGGATGCTTTAAATATATATCTGGCTAGCGCCTTTTATCCCTACTTCCATCCAGTCAGAAAGGTGACAGGATGGAGACATTCCGCTCATTGTCCTTGCTGAATTCCCCCTCCTGTATTACATTCCCATCTATAACGTTGCATGGCCACTGGGCCACCACCGCCTCATTGCAGTGTGCACTTCGAACTCTTGGCCAGCCTCCGCATGGCTCCACAAGTCGTGCAACGCTACTGCCCCCTTCGCTCTCAAAAGGTTCACCTGTATTCTGTGCGACCTGCAGGAGGGGCTTGTCCTACCCCTGTGGTCTTGTATCTCATAAATTCCTTCCATTCTGTGACGCCCTCCACTGTGAACTGCCTTCAACCCGTAATCACCACGAACTTCTTCCCCCCCTCCTCGATTGAACGTAACAGCTCAAATACTATGTCGAGTTGGGGTACACAAAGTAAATCGGGGGAGGGATCGGGTTCACAATACTATAACCAGCAAGATGAAGGTGCTCCATTAGACTCTAGAGTTGCAATGGTGCCTACATCACCGGTGGCTTTGAAGGAGGTGCTAATAAGGTAAGAAGATATCAAGAATATGCTGCACGTTCTAATCGTGCGGGTGGGGATGCTACTGATTTACGCAAGAAATGGAGTACTCCTACTATTTCATCGAAACCTACTCGTGATCTTACTTGTCCTCCGGGTGTACGACGTGCGAAGCCGCTGTAAAGGGAGCAACAAGCTATGGTAGAAAGGGTCGGGTCAGCTGACCGTGCATTGTTAGTAGTGAGCGGCACGAGCTAGCTCGAGCCGAGCTGGAGGGTGAGCTCGAGCCAGCTCGAGCCTGGATTGATTATATACATAATATTGACAAACTAAACTAAACTAAGTTAAATTTTCATCTTTCTCACTACTATCAGCTAAATTGTGCATTTCGAAGTTGTTGGTAGGTCAGAATGAGCTCCAAGTCTCTAATTATTACTATATTAGGTATTTACAGTTTATGAAACCTTGCACTGGCTAAGCATTTTAGCGAGCTGTCAAGAAAAACACAAGCATGATCTTGGCTCGAGCTGGCTCGGCTCGTGCCGCTCACTAATTGTTAGCAGAAATTGAAGGTACTGGCATGCAGGACACGACTACACCTTGCACCGGCAATAATAAATGGTGATCACTGGCAATCCGATCAAAACGGATTTTTTTTTTTTTTTTTTTTTTTATTTCATTAATCGTATGCCGCCCTATGGGCTATGACGATGTTTAAATACAAAAGGAAAATTCGCACTAAGTACATGTGTGTGGACCGGAGAGCGAGCCTCCCTATCCCCTCCTTCTGTTCGGCTCGTACTCCTCCGATCTCAGCCACTTCCCCCCAAGTCTGACCTTCCCAACTTCCACCCTTGTCTTTGTGTATACTACTACCGAACTTGCCTTCTTTCCTTCCTCCTCTAAGGTAGTCTTCCTTCGCAGCCATCTGATGCAGATCAAAACGGAGAAAGAGCGACTCAATATTCAGATATTTGGGGGTTTTCTTGTTCAATAACACCAGGATCTTCAGCAAGTTCTCCAGCTCCAAGCTGGCTTTCGCAAAGTACTACAGCTTCATGGCGTCAACGTACTCGCAAGCTATTCCAAATTTCTTTGATGTGGAAGTACATGCACAGCGGAATATTCTGGAGCGGGAACTCGCAGCGAAGGAAGCGCAGATTCGAGAACGTGAGAGAGAAAACAGATAGTTAGTGAAGGAGAATGCAAAGCTGGAAAGTGAAATTGCGATTCTAGAACTACAGAAAATATATAGAGGGACGGGAATCAAGAGGCGTCGAGAGGAAAGAGATAGAACTAATGGAAGGCTAGTACAGTAGACTCTCGACACCACCATGTCCGACATAAGAATATATTTGATATAAGGAATATTCTTAGTTTTCACCATATATATTCTTATATTGAGCATGGAGTTGGTAACTTGCCTGCTTTTCTTTTCCCTTTTTTTTTTTCCCCTTTCACGTCACCCTGTTCGCTATGGTAGGGCTAGAACTTACCTGTGCACTAGGCCTATAAGAGTAAGCTTATCGATAAGACCCATACAAAGAGCAGCGTTGCACTGAAAGTGCTATTTTTTTTTTTTTTTTTTATATCATTAATCGCTTGCCGCCCTATGTGCTATGGCGATGACTGAAAGTGCTAATAACAGCTGAGAAGAGTACAAAAAATAAAGAAAAGTTACGGATTTCTCTTGCCCAGGTCATCTTCTTAGCATTTTTGCAGACCTTATTCTCTTTAGTTGTAGACATCTTCTCTGTTTCCTGTACCTATTTTTTTTTTTTTTTCATCACGTGACCCCGCATGCAGCTTTTCGCCATGGCAGGGCCTCCTGTACCTCCTTGAACCTATTTTACATCCTTTCTATATTCTGCACCTTTCCTGTATCTCTCAGAGCCTTTCCTGTACTTAGTTCAATCTAAGAATTTAAGAATATACGCCCGCCCGCCTAATGACATTCTTATATCAAGAGTGTACTATAGTTATATTACATGGTGATAATAGAAACACTGTTGGTTCACGTAACCCCGCATACACGATTTAAGGTACATAAGAAATAAAAGGAAGCAACCTCAAAAAAAATTCCGTCTCCTGTGCTGCCCATGGCTGTCTCTGCGTTACAGGCGAAGGAAGAACGAAAAGGCTTAAGCCGGTCAAGTCCGTCTTCTGTCCCATTCATACTCGCATGACTTTAGCCATTTTCCTCCCAGTCTCACTCTACCCGGTGTAGGCTCGATTCGCCCCTCCAAGGATACTTTTTTTTTTTTTTTTTATTTCATTACTCGCATACCGCCTATCAGGCTACGGCGAGGTGTTAAGTACAGAATGTGTGAATCGCAGATGATAGATAAGAAAAGAGCGTAAAGGAAAAATAAAAGTCGAATAAAAATCAGCTAACTCGCTGCCCAGTCCAGCACCTCGGCCAGTGTCATCCCCTTCTTCTCCCCCTCTTCCTTCCCCTTCCCCTTCCCTTTCTCCACTCCTATTGGCATCTTCAGCCCCGTCTCTCCTCCCGGTAGTCTCTTCTTCCACGCCTCGCACTCTCTCGATATATGTCTGTAATTCTCGAGGGCCTTTCCACACCACCTGCACTCCGGTGAATCCACCTTCCCTATCTGGTATCTCCATTGTCTCAATCCTTTGCCCCCCATGATGCCTGCGAGTGTGGCTACCCTCCTTCTGGTCCCCAGGTACTCGAGTGGCCTGTACGTCAGCTGTAGTCTCTTTCTCTCCACCCCTCTACTAGCCTTCGCCTCTTGTCGGATGCCCACTTCTGTCACCGTCTCGTCCTGGTATTGTAGCGCCGTGGCTATTTTGGCCGCCGTGTCCGCCTCGGTGTTACCGGATATATCTCTCAAAGTATACTACAGCCCAGCTGGTGAGCTTCCCCTCCTCGACGAGAATCTCCTTTTTTCTCAGCCATCGGATCCCAACAACTTGTCCCAAGCCTTTAGGGGCCGCCAGCTTATGGCAGGGACAATAGAAAGACGAATCTATCATTTCGTTGAATATCTTGAAAAATCACACTTGCGAGATAGATATATCCTTCATCACTCCACTCCTCCCATATCCGCTGTTAGACTAACCAAATTTGATTGACACCGATACATCGAACTCGTATTTGATGTAATCGACAGCAGGTCTCTATAATTCGTCTCCGATGTAAACAATCTGTTGCTGGTAGTGGCATTTTAAGACGTCCAATGACTGAAAGATGCGACCCATGGTTTGCGGGGCGCTATCGGTTAGTGAGGTGCTGTTGGTTTGAGGTGCTGTCGGTAACTGGCTTGCGTGGATTGTTGTTGTAGTAGGCCTTACGTCCAATAAGTACAAGAAGAATACTGTTAGCTTGCGTGTGGCTAACACCAGCCTCCTTTAGGCGACAAGCTTTTGTGAGCATCTTTTCATAGTCTTGGTCGAATACAAAATTTTCTGGATAATCAAGTGGATTTTCGGCGATCTCGTGGATATGGTCCAGATGCTTCAATCCCATGAGCCTCTCCTTTTGGACTTTCCTGCCTTCTTTAGAGATACATATACCTCCCATTTGCAGCCAAGACGTCGATTCTATCACATTAATCTCTATACCGTATATGTATAATTCATCTGGCCATACATGCCGTTGACGAAGCTTTTTTCTAGGCTCAGTATTGCTCATACCATAACTAGCTTTATATTCTTTTTCCATCAGGGCAGTGGCTGTTGGTCCATAGCGATCAGGAGCAACCCTATGGAGGACAATTTGTAACGGATCCTTCCTTCGGGCGCCATGCGAGTAAAGATATTAAAACAAAAATAAAAACATCGGACGGATCCTACCAGCGTGCTCGGAGTCACTTGCTACCGAAATCAAGAAGCATTGAGAAAATACATAACTTTGTAGTCAGGTTTTCGCAGCGCTCGGGTTTAGTCCATAACTTTTCTCGGGGCGGGGAGGCCAGTATCTAGAATCGGAATGGCGGCATGCGAGTAATGATATAAAAAAAAAAAAAAAAAAAAAAAAATAGAATCGGAAGGGGGTTGAAAATGTTTTCTGGTTAATCGAGCGCTGATAAGGTCTGGGTCTGGTCGTCTGGACCGACGGGGAGTCATCCACTTGGCGTCAAAAAGGTGTAGAAAAGTGGATTTCGATCAATTCCAATCCTCTACCAAATACTGGGGCTCAATTCCGTAGGAAAGGTCGAAATACTTGCTGAGGCGTTCCTGAGTTTCTCACTCATGTGATTTTTGCTGCTGGGCGCCCCTTGGCTGCGACCTCGCGACAAGGTGGTGAAGTCGACTTAGAAAGTTGGTGTTGATATTTTTTATTTATGTATCATTACTCGCGTGCCGCCTTTGAGGCTCTGGCGGGGCTAAGTAAGTACATAGGGATAAATAGGGAGATAAAGGGAAATGAAAATAAAAATCAGATCGAGTTATGTAAAAGTAAAGTAATGGTCCATGAATTAACGTCCCGCCCAATCCAGAAGTTCCTTCAAGGTGTCTTTATCCTTGTCCTTCCCCTCTCCTTTCGGGGGCTGTAGCAAGTCGTTTTCCCCTCCGGGGCATTTCGTCCTCCAAACCTTGCACCGGCCGAGCACGTGTGTTATAGTCTCCCCTTCCTCCCTGCACCACCGCCATTCTGCGTCGTCCGTCTTGCCCAGTTCAAGTCTTAGTCCTTTGCCACCCAGTATGCCGGCTAGGGTCGATACCCTGTGTCCCAGTCGCTGTAGAGATCTGTAGTTGATTTCCAGCCTGTTCCTTTCCGCGGCCTTCAGGCTCTTGCTTGCTGGCGCATGCCCGCTTCGATGACTATCTCGTCTTGGTACTGTAGGAAGGCGCCGATTTTAGCTGCTTTGTATGCTTCCGTGTTTCCCTTGACTCCTTTGTGCCCTTTCACCCACATCACGGCTACGTCTCGATCGCCCTCTCAGTTCTCGCCTCCCAGTGTTCTCTTACTAGTTGTGCTGCCCCTCCGTGTGTGGGTTTGCCCTCCGCGATTCTTCTGAATTTGGATATTGCGGTTTTGGAGTCAGTGACTATTAGGATCTCTCCGTCCTGAGAGTCCAGTGCCTCGCCGACCGCTATCAGTTCCGCGTCGTTGACTGTGGCTCGTGTGCCCAGGTACAGCGATTTCGAGGCCCGCGGTGAAACGTGCCAGCTCCGGCCCTTCCTTCGATCTGGCTGCCGTCCGTGTAGATGCCCACCCAGCCCTCGTCCTCGGCGGCGGCTGTGGCTCTCTCCCATTCTTTCTTCTCGGAGTCCCTACGGAGGGCGGGGAGTGTGACCAAGGGTAGCGGTGTCCGGTTGTTTAGGGTGCCTCTCTCAGGTATGTATGCTCTTGTTCTGCCTCGTTTAGTCGTTCGGTTCTGAACCTCAGCGTCCTGGCTTCTACCCTCGTGCACTCCCTTCCATGAAAGCCTGTACTGATTCCAGGTTGGCTAATCCCTTGTCCCTACATGTGCCCCATGGTGCGCCGGTAATCTCCCGTGCTACTGTGTACTGCCATTTTTCTAGATCCCTGCTCTTGGTCACTTCGGGGGCCCCGTGCGTAGTCCTTCCATGCCCAGCAACCCCAAGTGGTGTAAGAGGACAGATAGTATAGATCACTACCGCCTGTGAGAGACCGGGAGAGTGAGAGCTGGCGGAACGAACGTACAACTGATAGTGCGAGCGGGTGCGAGAGAAGATTGCTTGATTGATTGATGATTTCTAGCTAACGCTCCGTAACCATACAAATATATAACCCATACATCCCATCACGTGCCACCGCATGCCAAGCTTCCCTCTCTTATGCGCACATCCTCATTATGTCAGCGTCCCCACAGTGGCTATGTTCCGGGCGATGCTGGTCTACGCTAGTCGGGTCAGTCTCGATGCCACTCTCCAGGCGGCCTTGCCGAGTTGTAGCCTTTTTTGGTGATGATGATGGTGAAATTTCATCTCCCAGTATGTAGAGCCCCGTGAGCCGATACGTTGGGCGTTGGATCCCTACGATCAGGGTTTCCGATTTGTTGGGGTCGATCTCGTATCCCTCCTTAGCCGCTTCCGCCGTCAGGGCTTCACGGTGTGCTTTGATGGCCTGGCGCTATTTCGGTAGGGACTTGTTCGATAGTACGCAGTGGAAGTCGTCTACGTATGACCTTGCGTATGCGTATGCCCTCTGGTCCGCTTTCTTTGCCACTGGCGCTACGCCTATCAGGAACAGTATCGGGGATAGCGGGGAGCCTTGTGGTGTGCCGTCCGTCATCCTGCCTGTCGCTCGCTTTTGTCCATCCCATATTAGGTTGAAATCGTTAGGCATCAGGAATGATTCCATGAAGGCTGCCAGGTTGGCGTTGGTGTCTATGAGAACTTGGGCGTGACCCATTGCAAGTATCCCTTCTGGTAGCGGGCGACTTAGCTTCTTGCTAACCAACTCCTTCTAGTCCTCTACCCCTCCTGGCATCAACCTACCTATAAAAGGTAAGTGCCTTGCGTTTATCCTACTTTGTGCCCTACCCCCGTCGATGCCCGTGCCTAACCCTTCCAGCTCTTCCGGCCTTTGCGCACGCAACGCCCCTATCTCGCCCTCTTCCTGCAGCTACCAATTCATATATTTCCCCCAAGTCGTCATAACGCTTTCCGATGCCAGATCCCCGTGCGATTGATGAGGCAAAGTCACCCATCACTGACGCGACTCTTTTTTTTTCTTATAATATCACGTAATCCCGCTTGCAGCTGTTCACCTAGCAGGGCCACTGACGCGAATCTTTTGCCGAACCCGAACCCGGCGATCACGCCCTACTGCGGTTCCTTTCGTGGTTGGCTGGCATTGAACAGAATGTTACCGTCGGAGTTCATAGATGTCTTTTGGAAGTGTCCCGTGCGGCAGGTTATTACCACGAAGGATAGTTTCGGGTAGCGAGGGTTCAGGGTAATGGTCAGGAAGTTCTGGGACTGCGGTGCATTGGATGACTGTGGTATAATAGATGATGGTGGTGCGACAGATGGTTGGGATGCGGTAGAGGGTATCGGAGTGCAGAATAAGTGCGAATCATTAGAATTGACCGTAGGCCAGTTCCCCGCCCTCCTACTTATCATGCAGCAGCTTGGTTTGGGCGTGATCGATGCGATTGTGCTACCGTCGAATGTTGTAGTGAAATACGTAGCAGCGAATTTAAAGTGAAGTGAAATAGAATATACCTATATAGAGTTAGCATTGTAAGGTTACGAATAATTGCGTTAGGTACCCAACTCGATTGCAATTTGGATCAACCGCTACGTCGGGCGTCTTTTTTTTTTTTTTTTTTTTTTTTTTTCACGTGACCCCGCGTGCAGCTGTCCGCCATGGCAGGGCCCCTGGGTCTAAACCCTCAGAGCCGTCGAGCATCAGTTCTGGAGCGTCCATGTCAAGGGGAGTATCCGTGACAATTAAGTTACGAATTGTTCTCGTAAACTGATTTTTGGACATAGGACCTGGAGGTTCCATTGCAAATAGAGAGTTGAGGAGCATAGAAACGTAGGAGGATGGATCGTAGAGAGGTGAAGGTTGCCGAATTGTAGGATCGGGTGATGTCATTGCGATGTCACAGTAACGATGTCAAAGTAAGCTGGAGTGAAATGAAGTGAGCGATTGCAACGTTAACGAAAAATACGATGTATAAAACTAGTAAGGTCGTAAAATTCTTAGAGATCAAGAGATCTTGGATCCCCTCTTCTTATACACCCTGTAGCTGTTCTGACGTTTATTTTCTACCTATCCCGTTATACAACATACTCAATCCTATATGACGTTTTATTGCGCAAAGATCTACGCAGATCCTGTTTGACCATGTGACGATTCCTGTGACATAAGACAAGAATACAAAGCCCTCCGAGCCATCGAAAGGAACCAAGCGGACCTTAACTACAAACCAACGAAACTGGTAGATAGGAGACGATACCTTTCAACATTGGCAGGGATTCTCAGCAACAAGGGGCTGAAGGAATGGAGACACAAAATTGGGAAGACCGAGTCGCCGGAATGCCGATGGTGCGGAAGAGTCCTGGAAAATTGGGAACACTTACGGAAAGATTGCACCGTTTGGGGGAAAAAATGGGGAGAAGCGGAAGGTATAAGACAGTTAGACAAGGAAAAGAACTTGGCGGAGATTCTCGAGTGGGCAGGGAAGGAGTAAGGGTTTCTACATACATTTTCTACTTTCCTATTCTATGTACTTAAACATCGCCATAGCCCATAGGGCGGCATGCGATTAATGAAATAAAAAAAAAAAAAAAAGATTCCTGTGACATCCACGGTGTCAGTGTATGCTTCCAGTCACGTGATTGCGCTACCGCGTTGCTGGCTAGCGATTGATCAAGCCACATTGTTCCCTGTCAGTCTATGTACTGTTTGGGTAAACTCTACCATATGTGATGGCACAACTCCTCCGAAGTGCATCCATGTTACAGCTTTCTCGGATGGAGTAGTAAATTTGGTAGCAACAGTTAACAATGCCAGAGTCTTGAGGACTCCGTCCTCCTAGGAACACCTATAGTCCTCGTAAGCTCTTCGTATATTCTCTATCTCCAGGACCTGCCTGACATTGACCCTCAACCCCCCTGCTGTAACATGACGTTGATGCTCGGACGCTCTCTTACATGTCTGCTAACTGTACTCTACACCTCGCCATAGCCCATAGGGCAGCATGCGAGTAAAAAAAAAAAGCTGTACTCTACTAGTAATGTCATTCCGTCTCAACCCTCATTGGCATATGCATATACGTGCCACCCTACTCGTATATCATTTCTGTATCGTGGGGACCTACTGCAGCGCGTGGTTGACTAACCCCTTCGTCACAGCCATGCTCACGCGTCTTTCCAAGAGGATCTTGATCTTCGGTAGGTCTCTCGGATATTTCGGCCCTCCCACCCCACCCAGCATTAAGAAGGGAGACCCACTTACCTGTCCCAAAGGAAAGACCACTAACATCCAGGGCCACTTCCACTGTGAAGAGCAAGCCCCTTTTACCAACTAGACCTAACTACGACCTGCCACTTCAGCAATAGTCGTTCACGGAATAGCAGTAACCAAGAGACTGGCGAATGTTCGGAAGTGTTAGAGGAAGCGCGCTGCCAATATGACTATACAGTTGCCTTATCTCGTCATAGCCCCCAGGGCGGTACATGAGTTATGATTTTGGGAAAAAAAAAAAAAAAAAGACTGTAAATTTACATCTGATCACTTGAAGCTTGATATATGGTCACTGTTGGCGCCAAAAAAAGTGGCAAAAAGAATCTACAGCACCAAGGATTCCCACATGGTCACCCACCGTAGTACTAGCTTGGCGATCTGAAGCTTAGATATGGCAGAGCAGACGGGATGCCTCGTTTTCTTCAGTCTATGGCTAGCTCATTTCATTTAAATGATATTTCCTGAAACATGGTGGCATTTACTCGCCATTTCTATTATGTAGTGAGCTTAGCGCGAAGAAAAAGCCCATCACTGTCAATCACGTGTCTCCCCCTCTCACACTAACTATCCGCCTGACACGCGAATTAACTGAAGTAAATTTCTAGAATTATGTACTCCGTAGTAGATTTCATATATCGTATGAAGAGTCGCCAGAAGCTCTGACTTATATACATGAATAATGATAGGCAATAAGAGGCAAAATATAGAATAAAGCTAACAATAGTGAAAGAATGACATAGTGTATGTTCGTCTTCAAGCCACAATATTTATGTTACAGGTGTGAGGGGCTCGGCTACGCTGGGTCCAGAGGCTAGGTGTTACGGCTAAGGGGCGTAGATACGGCGGGCCGGACCGGCTACGGAGGTGTATATACGGCGGGCCGAAATGGCTACGGAGGTGTGTAGGCTGCGGGCCGGAATGGCTACGGAGGCGTATATACGGCGGGCCGGAAGGGCAGCTACTCGGCGTGGGGCGCGCAGCGGAGCGGAGCGGTTCACGGGCGTAATAAGGAAACGATAGGTTTCAGAGTTATAGAGAACTTAGAACACCGCTAGTGTCTTGATTCTTCTACCTATGCTATCACCAGCGCTTTTATAGACTTGAGCGCATCATACAAATGGCTAGTCGACCAAGTAAGGCAAATGACAATTCCTTATCAATGCCAATACATGTGGTAACAGGTAAACGTAACAGAAACATGCAACAATAGTACAGACGCAAGATAATGATATGTACTAGTGCATGTGCGCATATATTAGCTTTAATACCATAAGCCGAGTGCATGCAGGGTGCATGGGTGATCCCGAGATCATACCATTAATCGACGACACACACTTCCTTAGCACTTCCCTATTCGGGTGAAAATGAATTCCAAGCCTAACGGGTGATCAGTCCGCTCAAGCAGCATTGGTATTCAGGGTAAGTGTTCCGCGGGTCGCGTAAGTCTCACCTGAGCCGTAACAATTTACGTCAAGATATGAGCAGTAATGAAATCAATACGAATCGTAGAAATGATACAATAGGCTTTTTCGTACCTAGCGCTTCGCCACCCAGTAGCGGATAGCAACTCGGGTGTACGCATAATTTCAACATTAACAATATAGCATTATGAGTATGTATTCACATGCATGTTATGAATTATAGCAAGCGTGGTAGCAACTATGTATTCGCGTGCATCTCATGAAGAATAGCAAGCATGGTGGCAGCATAGTAGCATGATAAGTATGTGCTGCATAGTGAGTACAGTACTTGAGAACATTAAGCTGGAGAGGGGTGGAAGCGGGGAGGCGGAGGGGAGCAGTGAAGGGAGAGCCGGGGGGGTAAGGAGGCAGCGCTGGAGAGCGAGCGGGAGGTGGGGGGGTGTTTATTTTATTTTATTTTTTTTTTTATATCAGTAGTCGCGTGCCGCGCTATATGGAGACTGCTTGTCTATTATGTACTGAGCCTTCGCCACCAAAAAGTCACAGCACCATTACAAAAAAAAAGATCATTGACTCACTGCAACATCCACGCGGAAGCCATATCTTAGCAGCAGCAACGCCAGAGTCCCTATCGACTCCCGAGCGAAGCGAGTGGCGACCTCTCTCAAGTATCTCTATGATTGCATGCTGCTTTACCACAGTAGACAGCAGGGATCTGATGGTGGTGCGGGAGAGGTAAAAAATTTTCCAAGAATATTGCCCTGGGGCAAAACTTGAAGAATAAAGTATCTTGGAATAAAAATTAGATCAAAAGATTCAGCGCACTGAGAGCCCTGGATCTATGTAGGTTTCGCTAGGGGAAATATTTGTGGGTGCGGAGTTCTTTCCAAACGCTCGTCCTGTCGAAGTGGTTGTCGCTGTGTTGTTTTGAATTACGAAACTTGCACCTGCGGTTTGTAGAGCTTTGCCCATAGCATCACATAGCACAAAGAGGAGCCATGACAATAACTGCAGTCAAATATATACATCATTTATGAAAGAATAAATAATAGTGATTTTTTTTTTAAATTTGGACTGCATAATAGTTTTGCTCTCCATGAGGAAAACCTTTTTGTCGCTGATATGCTTAGTGTTTGCATCAGTTACAAGTACTTGTCAGTTTAACTTGTCGGTTTCTCGGTACAAGTCGGGCTTTCTTCCAAAAAAAAAAAACCGACTTGTTCAACTAGTCAGTTTTTTGGATATTGAAAAACTTGGACCGAGAAGTTAAAACAGATACAAGTTGAAAATTTTATGTTTCACCATACAAATAATCCCTGTCCAAAGTCAGTTTTTGGCTCTATTTTCAACTTGTCGGACAAGTTTTCTCAACAAAAAAAAAAAAACCGACTTGAGCAAGTTGGTGTTGGTCCAAAGTGAAAACTTGTACCAAAAAAACCGACTTGGACCGACTTGGACCGATGCAAATACTAGATCATCATATGCTCTGGTATAAAAATACATCCTTTTTGTATGTAGTCTTCAGTAACCAAGCAGTTTCTTGCCATGCAACACCATTGACCATCGTGCTATAGTTCCTTTCTTCAATTTTTATTCATATGGACCCTGTCACCGCATGCGCTCAGATCGCTTTCACCAAGACTTTTGCTCAGTGACTCAGTGACTGTACCACTTTTCAACAGGAAGCGGTTGGAGGTATATCGTATGGCATCTTACACTCCGAGTGATTTTTCGTTTTTTTTTTTTTGTTGATCACACAACCCCGCATATAGGCTACGAGCCGATGGCAGGAATATACTCGAGTATGCTATACACCACTATCTATGATATGAGTATTTTTATCTGCTGGTAACTGGTTATCACCTGTTTCTCATTGGTAGTATTACCAACGTACAGCAGACGGAATCTGGTATGGCGAGAGGCGGTCGTCTTCACACACCAGCTCATAAATGTTGAGGATAAAATACCCGAGCTAGACCGCACGTCATACACCCCTTGTCGGAACTTTACATCCGATGCCACCTGTTGCTATCATTTTCATTTTATCGTTCGTTCCACTCATATGCATTTAGTCTCGTTGCTAGACAGTATATGAATCAATCCATTGCGCCCTGTTTACGCCACGGCGTTTTACACCTTCCTGATATGATATACTTCCCTATTCAGTTATGGTTCCCAAGTCACGTTATGCTCTGCTTTCTCATGTATATAAACCTGCTGTTCTTGTGACTCTTAGAGCAATAGACTCAACGGTATCTCTATATCTTCCCTTCGTGATTTAACCTTCACCGTGACAAAGCAGCCCTCGCATACCCTCCCGCTCTCGCCCTGCCATGGCGAACAGCTGCAAGCGGAGTAACGTGACAAAAAAAAAAAAAAAAAAAAAAAAAAAAAAAAACCCTCCCGCTCTTATAGGTTATGAGCCCGGGATAGTGCAACTAACCTGCCAACTGATATCTTTCTTTCTCATATTCCACTGCGAATTTCCCAAGTCTCTCCGCCTCCCGTGGAGCTTAACTTAGCTCACCACTGTCGCCGTCGTATCAACGTCGCTTGTTGCATCAACATCTCCTTACCCCTTACGTCACAATGACAGAAGTCGCATGGTCAATTCCCAACTACCGCATCAACCGGTTCACAAGACTTGATGCTAAAGGAAGTTACCCCTCAAGGGCCAAAGTGCATCTTGAAACTGTTCAGGTTTGGGATATTGTCTCAGGCGCAGAGGAGAAACCGGATGCCGACAAACACAACAACTGGAAGCGGATGAACAACTATGTCAAAGCGCTTCTTACCGAAATGATTGATGATGCGTATCTCTACCTCATTTCCGACAATGATCTTGCTAAGAAAGCGATCGAAGACAAGTTTGACCGCAAGAATGGAACGTCAGTTTGATCCAGCAAACGCAGCTATGGGGTCAATTGCTATTGCTATTAATGTGATTGGGGCAATCGAAACAAGTTTCAGACCAGCAGATGAAGGCGATGACCCTCAAGAAGGCATACGATTGAGCGATGGAAGAAGAGTAGTGGAAGTGGAGCGAGAACACAAGTATGGCTTTTTGGCTGATAGAGATACAATTGGTCAACAATGGAGGAACAGGCATGACCGCAAGCGTGTTCGGTTTTTCCCAACGTGCTGGCAACAAAGATTTGGAAGCATTCAGAGTCCGAAACCACCTGATAAATTTCTACAAAGCTATGAGATGATTGACAGACTTCGGCAGGAGAATGGAATGGAGGATGTTATTTTTCCATGCTTCCAGAGTCCGAAACCACCTGATAAACTTCTACAAAGATATGAGATGATTGACAGACTTCGGCAGGAGAATGGAATGGAGGATGCTATTTTTCCAGGAAAATATCAGTCATACAGTTGCACAAAGCATCCAAGTTGTGGAGGTCGGTAGGAATTTTGGAAGGATTGATGACTCGTGGGTTTCCATACATTAATCCTAATCTATGGAATCCGTTGAATGGAGAAGTCAACCCGAATTGGCCAGTTAGGTCTGCTGCAACAGGAGGGATGCCATATTTAGCTCAAAGCGCAGCACTCGGATTTCATTATGGAAAAGGCGCAGCTCGTACGATCGACCACGTTCAGCAGTTCGAAGCCCTCTGGAGTCGCTTTGCACATCGCGTGAATTCAGCTTTTTTTTTTTTTTTTTTTATCATTGATCGCGTGCCGCCCTGGGGACTAGTGAATTCAGTTACTACCAGGGACAAACAGTACCTCCAAGGTCTGAAGAAGTCCTGGTCCGACGATTTCGGAAGTGCCTCATACTCATCAACTCTCTCCCTCCATCCCAATTAAAGAGATTCTTCTCTCTCGTGCTGAAACCGAATCCTACAATAGCATTCGCTCTTCTCTCATCGACTCCACGACCAACGTTCCCATCTCAGGTAGCGCCTTGATTGTGGCTGCGCCTCAGAAAAAGCAGACGAAGTCAAAGGATAATTAGAGGAACTCTTCAGCTAAGCGAAAAGGAAAAGGGAAAGGAGATGCTGGGCCGAATGAGTGCTCATGATGTAAAAGCATGACCTCAACTACATTGGGCATGTACATGTTAACTGCTCATTTGTTAAGGATTGTCAGTCAAGGATGGCTGCCTATAAGGCTAGTCAATCTGGTACTGCTCAGCTCGCCTTTGTTCCCGCCTCCTCTGGTACCGCTCATCTCGCCGTTGGTCCTACCTCCTCTCATCTCGCCCTTCCCACTTCCTCTGCTGATCTAATTTTTATTCCCAAATACCTGACACCGCAAATTTCCCCCGAGGGTGAAATTTCGAGGAATCTTCAGCTCACCAACCTCATTGCCACCACATCGACACACTCAGCCCCGCGCCAAGAAGCAATAGGAAACCGCCAGACCGGCGCCAAGATCCAATAAAGACATGCCGGGAGGCAGAAGGTTTCGGAGGGCCGACTCCCCCCGCCTCTCCCGCCCAAGTGGTACCAACTGACGACAATAATCTGGGAGGCAACAGGCTTCGGTATGGACGCCATTCTGGACTCATTACGCCTCCAGGTCGAGAAGGGACCGGTGGGCTCTCTCGTGAGATGGACCACCGAACACGATGCCCCCCCCCTCTGCCAGAAACCTTGGGCTTCAGTACCGTCACCGCTACCCACACACCCCCGGCAGAACCCACACCCGAAAACCCCCTCACACCCGCAAAGCCAAATCCCCACCTCTGACCACTCACAATGCCAACACCACAAAGACCGGCATTGTAGTACATGGGATAGCCCTGAGAAAAGACCTCGGGAATGTCCGACGATGGATGGAGGCAGCCAACCAGGACCTAGGAAGGATCACGGGGATCCGGTGGCTAAGGAAAAAGCAGACTCTACTTGAGGAGGGAAAGAAGACAAGCTCGGTGGTGGCGTACCTGGATGAGGCGTCGGGGAGTGACAGGGTGAGACTGGGAGGAAGATGGCTCCGAGCAGAGCAGTACGACTGAGAAAGAGGCAGGAAGTGAAGGGCCCATTCCGTACTGAGCTCCACCCGCATCATTTACTAGCACCGCGGGCACTACATGTATTTAGCCATTTATTCCTTTTCTTCTTTTAATAAAAACCTCGCCATAGCCCATAGGGCGGCGTGCGAGTACTGATAGTTAAAAAAAAAAAAAAAAAAAAAAAAAAAAAGAACTTATGCACGCGATTAATGAAAGATCAAACAGGAGAAAAAAGGAGACTCGGCTGGGATGCAGGCTCGCAGCTTAGCATCCCGAATCACCACTCTCGACGAATCCGAGTCGGAAAACTAGAGAGGCAGATCTTAGCCAATGAAGTATCTGCCCCTCTTCCTCCCCCTCCAGTTGGCCTCACTCCTCCTCCAATCCTCGAAGGACCTCCGGCAAAGAAATCAATTATCCGCAAAGCCGAGCTAAAATGGAAAGAAAATGGCGTCCCGAAATCCATGATGATTAGGGTATGTATCGACGCTGGAGCAGAAACCTCAATGCTTTCCAACAAAATACCAGTCCCACGCATCAAAAGGAAAATCCCCATCAAGTTCAGAGGAGCCGGTGGAGTACCTCTACCCAATACCGGAACAGAATATGCTCCGAAACTCCAGATGACCCTCATCGATGATACCGGAAAAGTTCATAAGGAGCTCATCGACTTCGATATGGGCGATGGAGGATATGACTGATGCACTTCTGTCCATGACCTGGTTGGCTAGTCACCAGCCATACATTGATTGGGACTTAGGCTACGTCGAACTAAACCACGCCAAATGCTCAGAACATATCAAGGCTAGACGCTTTGAACTTTGCGAAGCGGAGGAACTATACACGACTGAAGAATGGCAAGCAGGGCAAGTATTTTTTGGTGGATACCTGCACATTGTGGGAAGGAAGATACCCCAAGTGTGCATTTACCAAACGGAAACCGGCAAGGAAGTAACCTTTGACCTAGCAGCATGGAAGAAGAAATTCCCAAAGGTTTTTGACCCCGAGACAGCAGCAAAACTACCTCCGCATCGATCATATGACCACCGCATACCTCTACAAGAAGGCCAACAGCCACCCTGGAGACCCATCTACCGACTAAGTGAGAAAGAGTTGGAAATCCTTAAAGAATATATCGAACAGATGTTAAAGGAAGGAAAGATCCGACCCTCACAATCCCCAGCAGGCGCACCTATCCTGTTCGTTCCAAAAAAGAATGGCAAACTCCGCATGTGTGTCGACTATAGAGGCCTAAATCGAATCACTATCAAAAACCGCTACCCCCTCCCACTAATGGCAGAACTCCGAGATCGACTTCGCAAGGGCAAATACGTCACCGCCCTTGACTTAAAGAATGGATACAACTTAGTACGGATCGCCAAAGGGGATGAGTGGAAGACAGCATTTAGGACTAGGTACGGCCACTACGAATACACAGTTATGCCATTCGGACTCTGCAATGCACCAGCAACCTTCCAGGAATTTATGAACGAAATCTTTAAAGATATGATCGACCAGGGTTTACTAGCATACATCGATGATCTACTCATATATGCCGAGACTCTAGAAGAATATAATACAATTCTGGAGGAGATGTTTCAAGAACTTATTCTCCCACATGTTTTGTATTTACCTGACTGGAATGAAGGATGATTGGTTTCGTGGAATCAGCAGGCTGATCAGAAGAGATTTCGGATAATTGGTGAGGATGACTGGGTCAGGATTGTTAGGAAGTCAGATATCTTACAAGTGTGCGGTTCTGGCATGGAGCACAGGTATTCGCACGGAGGCGGAATTTGTCGAGACTGCAGCCCAGCCCCTTCTCACCGACGATGGCAAGGACGTTGCAATGTCCGGGGATGACCAACCGCGACGAGTTACATATACAGCCCCACGCCAAATCGAAGGATGGGACGCCCCACCAAGCCAATACATGGTACAGGAACAATTCCTACCCGCAGTGCTACCGCAAATCACTCGCCTCCCTACGTTCGCGCAGCCAACCCCGCTCAAGACACTAGCGATGTTCTAAGTTGACCTCTCACTTAACGCTCTCGCGTAACCTTCCGCTTCGCTGCCTTCGTGAACTCAGAACCACTTCCGCAAACGCAGCGACGCCCACGCTAACCACCGGTGACCGCCGGTAGTACGGTCGGGATATATAGAGGTGTCCGGCGCTGTCCAGCCGCTCGAAACTGCGCATGTAAAAATACCTGTGCTCCATGCCAGAGCTGCACATTTGTCAGATATCCGACTTCCTAACAATCCTGACCCAGTCATCCTCACCAATTATCCGAAATCTCTTTTGATCAGCCAGCTGATTCCATGAGACCAATCATCCTTCATTCCAGTCAGGTAAATACAAAACATGTGGGAGAATAAGTTCTTGAACACGACCATCCTTCTTAACACTCAATCTAACACTTCCCTTATGCGTACTCCAGAGTACGGTACCCCTTACCCGATATCCGCCTCGCCCCATGTGGTAGCCGCAGCCGCGGGGTCTACACTTTTCTGGCGCGATACGACCCCTTTTATCTTCTCGCCCCTTCAGCCTCCGTTCCTTTTTTGGCAACTTGAATTTTAGCCCTGTGAGGAAAGTTGAATTTTAGCCCTACGAGGAAAGTTGAATTTTGACCCTATGAACCTTTGACTTAGCAGAATGGGAAAGAAGATTCCCGAAGGTCTTTGACCCTGAAGGTTGATATCAACAGGACGAACGCTCGGAAGCCACTTCGCAACCACAACGACCCCCACTGCGAAACCTACACAGATCGAAAGCTCTCGGTGCACTGAGACTTTTGATCAAATTTTTATTCCAAGATACCCAACTACTGAAGTTTCCCCTTAGTGTAAAGTTTTGAGGAAATCTTCAGCTCCCCACTCCGTCTCCGTTGCCAGCACACCACCATCCCTGACTTCTTGGCACTCCCACCAATGGATCGGACCAAATAGATTTATGGCATTGGGCAGTCCCAGCACCGAAAAACACGCCAAAACAACTCTGGCCAAGAGTACCCGTCTCCAGGCCCCACTGTACAAATCTATCGCAGATCGGCTCGGCTGTGTCAATATGTCCGATATGCTTGATGCCGTGGGAGATGTCATCGAACACATAGACGCTTGCATAAGATTCTTTCCGCTCGAAAGCGGGATTACTAGAGGTTATAAGCCCGGCGCTCCACTAGCCACCCCCGATATTCAACACGTTACCTTATTCATCACTTATCGCTCATCGGAGCTCATC
The DNA here is from genome assembly GCA_015179045.1 of Kalaharituber pfeilii. Classification (NCBI taxonomy): domain Eukaryota; kingdom Fungi; phylum Ascomycota; class Pezizomycetes; order Pezizales; family Pezizaceae; genus Kalaharituber; species Kalaharituber pfeilii. The sequence goes on from WHUZ01000004.1 coordinate 1,050,197, forward strand.
ACTTGCCGCTCATCGGAGCTTATTCTTTTAAAGATGTGGAAGAAAGAAGTATATTCGCTCTCTCCGTTACTTGGGAGCACACTGATCTATCTACATTCTATGGACGAAATCTCCATCCTTTTATACCTTGACGAACAGCTTTCTACTCGCTTTTCCTGCCCTCTGCCTTCCGGTCTATCATCCACAACTGTCCATTTATGGACTGTCACCACAGGAGCATTTTTGTCCTAGTTCGTTCTTGGCTATTTCGGAGTTAATTATTTTCAACGATTCTCTACACTCAACCCCTACTACGAACTTACCGCTGCAATCATGCAATCAGAAAGCGCATCTTCCTCTTCCTCCACAGCGAAGTCTACATCAATTCTCGATATTTCAGAGGTGCTGAAAATTACCCCTCGAATTTCAATAAAGTTACTAATGACAAGACCAGAAGACAAGACCAAACTTTGAGCCAACAGACACGTTCCTGGCGAAATCAGGCGTGTGCATCGCTTCATTGCTGCTCTTGCACTAGTGATGAGGACGGAAACATGCACAGAAATACACAATATACACCTGAGGAAACTCTCAAAGGAAGGGGAACCACAGACTGACTCGGAGAAACCACCAAAGCTGTCATATGCAGCAGTTGTCTCCCAGAACATTCCGCCAAGCACACCCCCGGAAGGGGACAATTCTGACCGACCTCCGGTGGCACCACCCAAAAGCCGAACAAAGTCCACTGCTTTCCAGTCCAAGGAAGTGAAAGGGGACAGAGTACCAGCCCCCCCAAGCAGAAAATGTCCAAGAAACCATCTCCAACACCATTTCCGAAGTAGGGGGAAGAGAAGAGTGGGAGACCTCAATCTCAGGAGCCGGAAGAGAAGAGGGCTGTTCTTTTCTCGGACGGCAGCAAGATCGAGGACAGTAAGGTAGGAGCGGGGTGTGGGGGAGGTCGGCGGCAGTGGCGGAGGTGGTGGGGAGAACTGCGACGGTCTTCGATGGGGAGGTGAGGGGGGTGAGAAGAGCTTTGGAGAGTGTAGGAGAGGAAGTCCCAGTACTAATCTGCCTGGATTCCAAAGCCGCTGTCATGGAGATTCAGAAGGCGGGCAGGGAAGGAAAGGGAAAAACGGAAGACGTGAGGAGGCGGTGGATGCGGTAGCGAGAAGGAAAAGGAAGGGGGGGGATGCGAAACTGTTGTGGGTAAAAGCGCACATCGGAATCGCAGGCAACGAGAAGGCAGATGAGATGGCAAAGAAGGGACGGTGCAAAAGGGGAGGGAGGTGGCCACCGGGAGCGGGGTGCGCCAGAGAGTCAAGGCATGAAGAAAGGAGAAGAGGGAAGTGAGGGGGTATGGGGGAGGGAAGGCCATGTTATGGAACAGAGTGGCGGTGTCCAACTTCACAGCCATGCGCCTGGAAAGAGGGAGGTGCAGGCATGGTTGAAGAGGATAGGAGTGGCGGAATCGGAGAAGTGCAGCTGCGGGGAGGTCCAGACGGGGGAGCACCTAGCCTTCCAGTGCAGTCAGCAGAGGTTTCGTCCAGAAGGCTTTAGAGAATGGGGGGACATGGAGAAGAACTGGAAAAGGACGGCGGAGAATGGGAGGAGTGGGATGAGTTGGAAAGGTTCTTTTCCGGGACCAGGTTTTAGAAGCGCGCGATTTACCGACCCGGGTCGGGAATAAGGAGGGGGATGACGTCATGTAACGAGAAATTTTCGTTTCGGGCTGCGAAGGAGAGGAGAGAGGAAGGAGAGAGGAGAGGTGGAGAGATATAGGGGAGCCTCCCCGATGCAGAGACCAGAAGAACCGTCCGGAAGTTTCTGGAATCAGGTTTTAGAAGGGGGTGGAACGGGGATGTGTATATAGAACTTTCTTTGACTCCGGGGCTTGCCCAGGGACCCTGCCATGGCTTGGCGCTGCAAGCGGGTTACGTGAGTGAAAAAAAAAAAAAAAAAAAAAAAAAAAAAACCATTTCCGAAGCTAATCCCAAAGGAAAGGACACTCCCGCAATCCGGTCGTGCGATGGGTAGTGCATGAAAATTGAGGTGACAAAGAAACTCGGGAAAGTAAGAGATTGAATGGAATACGAACCCATGGATGGGAAAGATTGTTGCGGCAAGATGGTTGGTGAAGAAAGAGAGGAGGGTGGGAAAGAAGGCTAGCTCGGTTGTTATCTACCTGGAGGGGGAGGTGGAATTGGATAGCCAAACACCAGCGAAGGTAAGGTTGTCAGGCAAGTGGTACGATTCGTGCCTGGATGACTGGAACAGAACAAAGGTGGACAGAAAGGGGAAGGAGAAGGCACATGAGGACATGATGGGAGTGGATGATATTCACAAGGACCAGTGACCTCGGAGGCCTTAGGAGGGTAAAGAGACGTTACTTTTGTTTGTGTTTTTTTGTTTTAGGGACGCTTTTGTATGTAGTTGTTTTAGTGCCTGTCTCCGGGCCATCTTTAGTCCAAGGACCCTGCCATGGCTGACAGCTGCAAGCGGGGTTACGTGATATATATTTAAAGAAAAAAAAGGTACTAAATGGACACACTGGTGCACAGGACTGTCAGATAGTTCCATGCTTTACTTATTGTTTTTCGGATCACAGTTACTAGTAGGTTATTGAAACGTCGTCTGCGAACCAAAACCTCTCGGTACAGGCACTTTCTGCCTTTACGTGCATTGACCGCCTACCCCACTTTGATTCCACGACTACAATACCAGGTGCCGCATAATGCATGCAATCAATCTATCAGTCGTAACCCATATGTGCACACGCATGACTGTGCTTGTACTCCAACTGGGGCATGTAACATAAAGGTACGATTTAAGTAGAGAAAAGTTGTTGCGGAATGTCTCCATCCAGCACTTTTCTGACTGGATGGAAGTAGGGATAAAAGGCGCTAGCCATATATATATTTAAAGCATCCGCTAATCTACTAGTACATACAACCCATGTTCACACCCATGTTCACATCATTATCCACCACGCCACCAGACCATCTAATCCAGTACTTGAGTATCTACTTCAGTATCCTTCTGAACTATCCTACGTGACTGCAGAACAATCACATCCTGAGTATGATTATGTGCACTATCATCACACTCCTGAATTTAAAACTCCTGAATTTCTTGATCTTCCGGCATTTCAGTCACTTTCCTCTGTAAATGTTCTGATGCTGCAGTCACTTTTCGCCGTGAGTGCAGAATGATAACATCCTGAGTATGATTTTCAGCAATATTATCACGTTTTTGGATAGCTTGACGTTTAGCTAACCCAGCTTCAGCCACTTCAGCACCAGTAGGCCAACGAGCAGTACCTTTTGTCTTTGCGTTACGTGAGGTTGGGGTACCAGATGCTGTTCGAAACTGGGTCCGAAAGCTTGGTTCTGGAGAAGATAAAAGGGTGGTTGGGAAAGTGGGAGTTTTCCAACGAGTTTGCAATGCTTCAACAGTTTGTTGAAACTCTTGAACTTAATGTTCTGCTATATGAGCTGGTTGTGCTGCAAAATGGCTCTCAAGATTGTATGTTGTCTGAACAAAGTTGTATCGACTTTGAAGGTCAGGTAAGAGATTAGGTGTTAGAAGTGGAGTAGATAATGAGGTCTGAGTATTGTGAAGAGTTATAGTTCAGTGTTGATATGGATCCTATACCGATTTGTCGAGATGCTAACAAGGATGAATAAGTGAAAGTGAGATAGACTCCTTAAGAAGAAAAAAATGTGCTCAGAAAGTATTGACATGGGATAGTATATTGGATAATAACCAAGCATGTAGTACAAGAAGTATTTCCTATAGCTTTAACAGAATCAGAGTCCTAGTAAGTAGGAGATGATGCTGCTTGCCATTTATATTTTAACATGTCGATGCAATACATAGTAACATGCTCCTGTAACTGTGAAAATGCTCTGATACTAGTACTGTCTAGATGAAGTAGCCAATGACGCTTAAGGTGACTGTGGTTCTCGGCCAATGAAGTATCATCACTGACTTTATCGAAGTACCATGCCTTTATATATTTTTTTTTTTTTTTTTTTTTTTATAGATATAGATTAGAAGAAATACTTACTAGATGACGAATGGCTTCATTAAGATTATGCCTTGGATCTAAAAATGCTTTAATTGCAGGATAAAGACTTTCAGCTCGCTATGTACTATAGCAACAAGATTTCTATAGTTGCGTGTATGAATTTGAAGTACTTGATGTGTTTTAGAAAGCCAAAACTCATCAATATACTAACGTTTAATAGGTAGTAACACCTCTTGCATATCATTGAAGACTTTTTCAAAAGCTTCCCAAGATATACACTGTATCCAAGCTCAAATACGCAGATGAACAATCTTTAGTGCATCCTCACTTGCAACCTCAGATGTCATTCTCTTACGTACTATACAGACCTGGTTCCAGATATTCTGAAACATATGCCAAGTACAGAACTGATGTTTCATTTCAGGATGAATACTCGCAATTGCACTTTGTAAAGCTAGTCCTTGATCAATTATGCAAACACTTGGTGGCTTGCAGTCATTCCATATCAGTTGCTGCATAGCTTTTAAAGCATGCTCAATGTTAGCTGTATTCTCACTACGAATAAAGCACAAGCGAATAAGAAACATAGCACCAGAATTGGTAACTCCAACAACTGATAGAAGGGGCATCTTATGTTTATTAATATGAAATATAGCATCCAACTCTATCATGAAACCAGATACAAAGCGTTTTGCTCGATGAATTTAACTGTTAGAACATGGATTGTATGTACTAGTAGATTAGCGGATGCTTTGAATATATATATAGCTAGCGTCTTTTATCCCTACTTCCATCCAGTCAGAAAAGTGACTGGATGGAGACATTCCGGAAAAGTTGTTTAAGTCAGTTAAACGACTTTACTTGAAGCTGATAAAAGATTTGTGGAATAGATTGTTTACTGTATACAAGTACGTACTCTTAAACATACAGTGTAGGCTACATCTGGCATAACATCTAGGAGCTGTGTAGAGTTACAGAGTTTACTTCCATTCATACTCGATTTTTCATTACTTCATCTATAAGATTTTTATGCAGCAGTTGCCCTTGTACCTGTCTATACAGCTTCTTTGTTTTTTTGTTTTTTTTTGTGTGTGTCACGTAACCCCGCATACAAGCTCTCAGTCTATCATAGGGCAGGACCCCTTTATTACTCGGAGACAGCTTTGTGACACCGGATTGCGGGCCAGATCACACATGCTACCTAATATCTGTGATCTAACTACACAACCTTGCCGTGGCTGTAGGTAAACAAATGCAGACAGTAGACCAAGCTCAGCCATACACACAATGGGTTCTTAACCAGTCTCTACCGTGTCCCTCCCAGCCCTACCTACCGGCCTTCCTTTGTCTTTCCTTCCCTATCCCACTCATATGCATCCCATCTATACTTCTTAACTCCAATGCGTAGAGTCTCTGGTATTTGACTAGTCCTACCTGTCCCTGCCTCCTCTCTTACTTCAACAACCATCGAGCCTCAGCGATCTTTGTGCCCAATTCATTATCCACCTCCAACCATTCCCAAGTCTCTTGGTCACTGCTATCCTTACCAATAGTAGTTCATGGGATAGTAGTGACCAAATATTGCAGGTCGGTATTTTTTTTTTTTTTTTTTTGATTTCATTACTCGCATGCCGCCCTATGGGCTATGGCGAGGGTTTTATTAAAAGAAATAGAAAAAATAACGATTAGATACATGATGCCCGCGGTTCACATGGTATTGCGGGGGAGCGGTCAGCAGTCTGAATCATCTCCGTCCTCTTTCAGTCTCGTACTGGCTCGCCTTGAGCGATCTCCCTCCGAGTCGCACCTTGTCCATGTCTTGTTTTTCCTCCAAGTAAACCACTATGGAGCTTGTCTTTTTTCCCTCTCCGACGAGTATGTCTTTTCTCCTCAACCATCGGATCCCGATGATCTTCTTCATGTCTTTGTTGTCCTCGGACAGCCATCTTCTAACATCTCCTAATTCCCTTCTCAAGGCGATGCCGTGGACGACTATGCCGGCTTTGTTGTAAGGAGCTGGTTTCGTCGAGGGTTTTCTGGTGGCGTTTTTTGGGGTGCTTCGGGGTGGTTGTGGCGGTGTGGGTGTGGGTGTGGGTGTGGGGGCTGGGGCGGCTGGTGTCGGAGCCGTGGCGCCAGCTTGATTTGGGACCGGGAGGGAGGGGTTTGTCTTCTTCGTATTCCTTGTCTTTTTCCTCCTCTTTGTCTTCTCGCTGGTCGGTGTCGCTGCCGACGGCGTGTCTGTGCAGAATATGGGGCTGAGTCCCAACTGTTGTGGTGGCGCAGGCGATGGCAGTGGCGTCGTGTCTATACATGTGATGTTGCTGAACTCCAGGACCTGTTGTGGCTGTGGCGGAGGTGGTGGCGGTGGCGGGGTGGTGGTGGTGGTGGTGGTGGTGGTGGTGGTGGTGGTGGTGGTGGTGCGAAATCCTTGTCTTTTGGCCATATCAAACTGTCTTTATTTTTCCCCCACCTAGGTCGGTTGTCGCTGCAATCTCCGAAGGCAGCCATGGGGTCGTCTGGGTCGTCCAGGAATTCGAAGTACATCCATGACCCTTTCTCTGCCTTTACGTCTTATGTCTTTAGATACGCTGCGACAGCCCTCGCAACTATCGTGAACGGGTCTCGGGGCTGTGTTTTTGGAGTCGCTGTCGCTGTCGCCTTCTTCAAGTTTGCCTGTGTTAGCGGAGTCTTTTGGGACTCGAGCTGTTTCCCTTTGTCGTCTTTCCTCAATAGATCCTTCACGAATTCGTCCCAGCTGTCTTCTCCGTCCTCCGTCTTCTTGTTTTTTGGCATTTTCGATGTGTTGGCAGCGGGGTTGGTGAGCTGAGGAATCCTCGAAAAACCTCCCCCTTGGGGGAAAGAAGAAGTGTCGGTTTTTTGGGGATAAGATTTAGATCAAACTACTCAGCACGCTGAGAGCTTTCGATCTATGTAGTTTTCAGCGTGGGGGACGTTGTGGTTGTGGAGTCGCTTCCGATTGCAGGTCGGTAGCTCTGGCTTTTTTGGTATAGGGGTTTTGCTCTTTTTGACAGAAGTGGCCCTGGAGGTGGTGGTCTTTCCCTTGGGACAGGCAGGTGGGTCTCGCTTCTTAACGCTGGGTGAGGTCGGAGGGGCTGGCCTTATCTTTGAGGGAGCTGCGGAGGTTTGGGCAGCCGTTTCTGCATGTAAGGATCACTCTGTTTGCATATCTGCATTATGCACTATGAATGGTTTGGGCAGCTGTGTTACGGCGTCTACGATGATGTAGCTAAAGTGAGGATGTAACTTAGGACAACGCTTGAAGCTTGACCATCTCTCGAGGGCAGAAGGCCCTCCTAATATAGCCAGCTCCCCGCGAATGCCTACTGTATATTCTATTGCTTATGCTATCTATGCTTAGCAATCAATATCAACGTCTTGGTAGCTGAGGCTGTGCACAACAAGCCTATGCGTACTCTGTGTTGAAAATGGTATAGTGCAACCCTCAGTCTTTCCACCACGTTCTATTCTTCTATATCATACGTCATGTATGCTGGATGTTTCTGTCTCTACGTTCTTTACTCTTGATACTTCTAGATTTCTAACGTCATGTGAACATCACGTCACATACACGTGACTTGCTTTTTCATTCCTTATTTGGAAATAGCTACATTCTCTCTGTCTCGAGATCTCAATTATAAATAGGTCTCGAACTTCCTCCCGTACGTAGGTTGAAGACTCCGTCCTTCTTCCAACACTCTTTGCCACTCAGTGGCGCAACTCACTTCAACCATGCGCTCTGCTTGTGATACGCTTCCATGACCCGACCTGTCAATTGTATTGCCCTGCAGTAGCTATCGATTGATCAGGCCGAATGGTCGCTAGCAGCCTTACGGGTCAACTCAGGTCATCTCTGGGTAGGTCCGTGACAAGCTGCTTCTGCATATGATGGTCGCTCTGTTTGCGTATCCACATTATGGGTGGGTGGAGTAGGCTTTTTTACTGCGATAGAGTTCAGTTTGTCATCTCCACAGCGCTTTTTGCAAATGAAACTTGTCAAGAGTTGGGGATTCTTAAGGTGCTGATGTGCCAGAGCATATTCATCCTCAAGATCTAGTCTACTCTTTTTGCTATCACAATCTCATACAAAAGATTGTGCATCACCTCAGAAACAAAAGCTGGTGATGTTTTTTTGAAGTTGCACTGCCCATTCCTTGGCTGAGAAGTTGAAGTTCAGTGGTAGGAGAGGATGTGGTGGTATTGATTGGTCTGGTGGTAGCGATGGTGGGGTTGTAGGTGCTGGTGGCTGTGGAGTAATTGGTACGAACCGATTTCCTCGGTGGCCACCCCTTGAGCCTCTGAAAGCTCATGTCATCTGTTTGACCGATCAGTGAGTGGTTGTGGGTAAGTCACGTCGTGTGTGAAGACGCGTCGTATGTGGCTGATGTGGCGAAAAGCTGATTCTGCAGAATAAAAATTAGACCAATCGAATCAGCACACAGAAAACATTTATCCAGGCAGGCATCGCAAGTAATCCCCTCGTGGTTGCGAAGTCGCTCCAAAAGCTCGCTCCGTGGGGGTTGTTGTCGTTATACCCTTGCGCTGGTCTATGCAGGATTCTGAAGAACTTATATGATGTCCACAAACCCCCCGCCATAGCCCCTAGGGCGGCATGCTTTTTTTTTTTTTTTTTTTATATCATTACTCACATGCCACCTGATAGGCTATGGCGAGGTTCTTTTAAATACATGTGTAACGGAAATGAAAGGAAATTGAGTGAAAGAAAATAATATAGCGAAAACTCGTTTTTTTTTTTTTTTTTTTTTATATCATTAATCGCTTGCCGGAAAACTCGATGATGTCCCGTCCCTATCCCTACTCTTTGCTTGCCCATAACAGGATCTCTGTCAGTGTGTCTCTGTCTCCGTCTGTTTTCGGGGGTCGTTTCAGGTCCTCCCCCCCCCTGGAAGTTTCCGTTTCCAAACTCCACATTCTGTCAGGACATGGGCAGAGGTCTCCAAGGCTTTGCCGCACCACCTGCACTCCGGACTGTCCGATTTCCCGATTTGGTATCTCCAATGGCGTAGGCCTTTGTTGCCTAGGATTCCTGCTAGGGTTGATACGCTGGTTCCCAGGCGCTGTAATGGGCGGTAACTTAATTGCAACCTGAGGGCGGCATGCGAGTACTGATATAAAAAAAAAAAAAAAAAGTCCACGAACAAAGGCAAGAAGATGATTTTATTGATCAAGCCACTACAGCATTGGTGCATACTTGCTATCAGTATAAACTTTTCACACAAGTGTGGCGGCCTGTGTAATAGAGACTTTTCGCACCCGGACAGGTCTCAGCATTTCCCCTACAGTAAACAAATAAATAAAAAAAAAAAAAAAAAAAAAAAAAATAGTGATCAATGTTTTCTGTGTCCTCTATTTGCAACAATTACAGCACCCATAGAGGCATAGAATCTCAACCCCCACCTAGCGTTGTGAAGAAGCAAGATCCACCTGTCTGTCCGGCCCCAAAGAAAAAACCACCACCAGGGCCACTTCTACTCCAAAGAGCAAGCCCCTTTCACAATATAAGCCAGAACCACGACCTGCCACTCCAGCAACAGTGGTTCATGGGATAGCTGTGACCAAGAGACTGGGGAATGTTCAGAAGTGGTTGGAGATGGATAATGAATTAGGTGTGAAGATCGCTGGGGCTCGATGGCTATGGAAGCAAGAGCAGGGAGGGAAAGGCGACTAGTTCAAGTGTGGTTTACCTGGGGGGGCGCATCGGTGGAAAGAAGTACAGATGGGATGCGTATGAGTGGGATAGGGCTAGGAGAGATAAGGCAAAGGACCTGGTGAAGGCCGGGCAGGTGGATATGGTTGGGGAGGACACAATGAAGACCGACTGAAAACCCATTGTGTGAACAAATGCTTAGTCCACTTACTGTGTGCATTTTGTTCACCTGCAGCCACCGTGAAGCTATGTAGATAAGTAGATAGCTAGGTAGCATGGGTGATTACAGACCTGTCTCCGGGTAATAAAAGTGTCCTGCCGTATGCTGAGAGGCTGTGCGAGGTTACGTGATCAAAAAAAAAAAAAAAAAAAAAAAAAAGAATCTCAACTCATAGATCTCATCACCAGTACTTTTATCCCACTCGTCCAGGATCGCAGCCTATATTCCTTTTTTTTTTTTTTTTTTTATATATCATTACTCGCGTGCCGCCTGTGAGGCTATGGCGATGCCTATATTCCTTCTCTATCCAAGAGATCTAGGTTTGGGAGCACTAGATCTTCTCTGGCATGGCTGTACAGCTAGTAACTCGCATTTGATCTATTAACAGCACGTAACAGCAGCGGTACAGATCATACTATCACTACACCTGTACACAGCCCTCTTGCACAGCCTCGTCAACCACCCATCTATGCGAAAGTTTATGCTGGTAGTGAGGACACTCAGATCAAGCGGAATGTCTCACTCTCAGATCAAACGGAAGCACGATTAGCCTAGCGGAGGCAACAGGTATCTTTGGGCGATTCCATGGCCCGTTCGGACTCGGATTGGGACTGGGCTGAGAAGCAGGCGATCATAAGTGAGCCAAGCGGTCAGTGTGCGTACGGGAAGAAAGTGCCTGGACCGAGAGGTTTTGCCTCAGGACATTTTCTCGCCGCTGGCAATGACGACTTGGGGCGTGCTGCCTAACAACCTATTAACTAATGCTGATCCAGTTGTCGTTAAAGGCTTCGTTTTGACTAGTGTCGCTATTTCCATTGCACTGCTGCGTCAATTCACGCTAGACAGAATCCGTCTAATCTATCAGGCTACCTTTGACCAACCAGACTAACTGTTGATGTCCAATCCTATTTTCCTTTCCTATCTTCTTCAATTAGTATTTGCGCAATACTAGAGCCGATTAGTCGTCATCAAAAGCAACGAGGGACTCTGGATTGGGAAGCACGCCATGGCAGACAGCCTGCAAAAAGCATGCAAGTCAAAAGGGCAATAATATTCAAGGGTGTCTGAACTGTTCCTACTGCGCCGCATAATGAGGCTCTTGCAGCAATGTGTGCCGCTCTTTCAGCTACAAGATGCTCCAAAATGTCTCTGGTTAGTAGTTCTTTTTGCGTGCTGTTGTTATGCTTGCGATACGCTTCAAATTTCCACACGTAAAGTAAACAAAATCTAGATTCAATAAGCTTCATTTTATAAGTTGATGCACACCGTAGTACAGTTCCCGTTTTTATTTTATTTTATCGAGTTGTCACCATACCGCGGTGTAGTGAACTTTTTGTTATTAGTAAATAAAAAAAGAAATATGCCGATCATCAAAATGCGGGCGTGAGTAATTGGGAGGCGGAGCATGTTCTATGAAGCTGACCGACATCTCGATACCCGACATCAATGAATCGATTGGCCCATGCCCAACAGAAACGAGGCTGACTGCAAGCGTAAATGGACACAAAGGCAGGCAGACGTGTATTGATATAAGCCATATAATATGACCTCTGAAATTCGGTCAGCTGCATATTTCATCCCTCAACCCCTCGGTTTGGTTTGGTTATTTTACATCACTCAAGGCTCTTTCTCACAAGGGTTTTGATTACTCATGACATGAAGAACGCCTGCATTATTCCTTGAAGTATCGACTCGGCGATGAATAATTCTAACCACCGCGAAAACAAAAGATTTAGAATTCTCCGCAACGGATAAAAGAGAGTGGTTTGGGAAAAAAAAAATAGGAGCGGAATATTGCTGAGGAGAGTTTTTTTTTTTTTTTTTTACGTTATCGAATAATCCACATTCCTGAAGGCTTTGGTAGCCTTGGACATCGCTTTGGCTAGAGCTTGACGAAATTGTAGGTACTTGCTATTTTATTCATGTCCCCCCAACCTTTGGAGTTCTGTCCATCCGCTGATTTTTCATGCTAGAATATTTTCCTTGACGCAATCAATACCTCGGACCACTGCCCATAACGCCCCGTTGAGCTTATATATATTCAGAGATCTGGAGCTCGAACTTACGCGACGTCCGGCAGAAAACAATAGCAAGTATAGTGCGACTCAAGTTGAATCTTACCATAAAAACCAATTGAACGGAATTTGCAGTGAAGCCATAAGCTCGAAATGACCTTTTTCGGCTTCCACCGTAAAGGTAGCAACCACTGGCGTAAACCAAACTCCCGCGATCGCAAGCTGACCGGTCGACATCGCTCACAACCTGCCCAAAGCTCATCTTCATACCGACGCTACCGGAGCCAGAACCCCGGTGTCTACGACACTTCCAATTGGCTTACCAACGCCTCCACCACCTCCAGCATAACGGTTTCGAGCTTGATCAATCCCAGCTATATCCCGAGCACTACTGCTAGCGAGCGAGGCACATCCGTGCGGAGCGTTAGCCCTTGTCGAAAATCCCAGCGCATTGCGGTGCCAAATTCCGACTCCCGTGATGGCTGGGAGTGGGTTAGCAACCCTTCCAGACGCAGCACTCGCTCCGACTTCGGCTCCGACTTCCAACACGCCGATGCCGATCCCACGAGCGGACGCCCAGAGCTGAAAGCCGAGTTCCCCGACATCGCTGCAGCTGACGAGGTCATGGACATTAACACCGACGATCGCTATCAGGGCTCTGACTCCAACCGCACCCCCCGTCCTTCCTCCCCTTCTAAACGCGAAGTTGACAACCCCCCCAAACCCTTATCCTCTTTCCGCATAACCGACATGGACTGCGAACCCGACGGCGCCCTCAACACTGAGCTCCGCTTCATGCTGGCCAGTGTTAGCGACCAGCTAGAGACCGCTCGAAACCAAAACAAGATAATGAAGACGTACCACGAATCTGAGCTTGCGCGATTGAAGACTCAGTTCACCGCCAAGCGCGCTGCGCTTGAGAAACGGCTTTCCAACGAACGGAAGTCGTTAGCGAAGGAGAAGGAGGAGCTGAAGAGAGTGATGCAGGAAATTATGGATGGGCTAGATATTCAAGAAGGCTTTGAAAGGAAACAGGAGACCGAGATAGAAGTTAAAGAGGCTGAGGAGATGTTAAGGAAGCCAAAAGGGGAGTACGTGCATGTTGCGGTGGTGGGGCTGGCCGGGGGAGGGAAATCCTCGTTTGTGAATTCAATCAGGGGGCTGAGTCCGGGTTCCCGGGACGGCGAAGTGCAGATCGCGCCAGTAGGCGCCTTAGCTGACGGTGAGAAGGCAGAACTAGGGTTGTACCCCCACCGCCACCATAGTTGGTACCAACATATCATCTGGTACGATGTTCCAGCGCCAGTCAAGCACTCTGTCAGCATGCCGCCCTGGGATTACTTCAACTCCGAAGGACTCTTTGCGTTCGATGCACTTGTATTGATAGTCGGGGACTCTGGAAGGCTTTGTGAAATAGAAGCCGCGGTCCTACAGCAGGCGAGAGGGAGGAAGAAGCCCATTCCAGTATTTCTGGTGAAGATGAAGGCCGATGAGGGGATCAGGGGAGTTATGAGTGATGTTTTGCAGCGCCAGACGGACAACAATGACAAGAACGAGCTGCAAAAAAGACAAGGGGGCTTGGATGAGGCATGGAGGTTGGCAGCGGTAATGTACGCTGAGGCGACAAAGGAGCGGGTGCAGGCAGGCTTACAGCGATACAGGGGCTTGGATCCCGAAAAGAGAGTGTATATCGTGTCGAAGGAGGCGTTGGCAGAGGTTTCACGGCTCAGGTCTGAAGCGGGTCTCATGGCGCCAGTGGACGAGATCCCTAGAACAGTCGATGAAGAAGATTTATGGCGTGATATCATGAGGACATTGAGCAGGGTATGGAGGAAGAGGTGTGAGGAGACTGGAAAGCCTGTCCCAGGATCTGCGTTGGATCAATTGATGTCTACTCGTGCGTTGGCAGACTGGCGGGTGGGGTCCAGACCGGATGCGGACGGCGGCGAGGTTTCTGAAGACGCGTTCAGTACCAGAAGCAGGAACAACTCTTTCAGCGAGGAGACGGAGAGCTTTGTTCTGGTATCTGCGGAGGAAGCTGCTGGTGAGGCTCCTTCCCCGGGGCGACGGAGCACGGCTTTGTTCTCGTATCTGTGGGAGCGGATGCATATGCGGATATTTGACAACACGCAGATATAGACTGCTGGTGATCTACGCAAGTTGGAGGATCGCGGGAACGAGTTTAGTTGCTACTTCAAGAGCATTATTGTTTTTGTTCTGTTTACGCTTTCCTATATTCAGCATATTGTGCAGTGACGTTAACTTCATGGATCATGTGTGTTAGGAGGCGGTGACATGGACATATTCTAGTAAATATCAACTAGTTCTTTCTGTGAGTCTGTGCGCACTGCGAAGGATTTTTTGTTAGCACAATCATTGTTAATATTCTCAGTTTATATACGTGCGGTCGACTAACCATCCTGTTCCATTCATTCTCCTTGAAGTGCTGCTGTAACTACACCACGATATCACGTAGGGCTGTGGACTGTATATAAAAGTACTGTATCTGACATAGCCAGAGAATAGAGGCTTCAAAATAACTATGATAGCATTCAATCAGCTCAATTAGCAACCTGCAGAAACAATGGGTCTAGCCCGGCGCTTTGCGAAACTGATAGTAATGTTGATACCGATGCCCACATGCATGCATGCCTTAAGAATGGTACAGTTCTCGGGTGGCAATAGTGACACATCAACACATCTAGGCAAACATCTGCTTTTTTTTTTTTTTTTTAAATATCATTACTCGCATGCCGCGCATACATCTGCAAGGTGCGTCGCCTCAGTGGTGTGGAAATCTAGATTGGGAGATGATTCACTTGCGATGAACCGGTCGCCTCAGCCATGAATGTGTCGTGTTGTGGGTCCTCTGAAGCCTAGTACACTGCATCCTTGATAGAGCTACGTCTGAGCCACTCTGACATCAGAGCCGAGATGTATCCTCCGAAAATGTGATTGATCTCTCTAAACTTGTATGCTCCAGTAGCAGGAGAGCAACAAGCAAATAAGAAGGTGATCGAACCGCTCCATGGAAGCGACAATTGGATAGAGAGGTAATAACGATTTGCAGTATCTGTCCCTGCAACCCCTGTCAGTTCTCACATTCGCTCAGTCCCACGGCTAAGAAGAGAGAGACGCACTTTGTTGAAGTCTTTGTGGGGCGTGGAGTAACCTTGAAAGAAGTCAGGAAATGTCAGGCTGGCAGCTATGAACAGAGAGATGGGAAACATTGCTGGGATTTTTTTTTTTTTTTTTTTTTTTTTTTTTTTAAATCACATAACCCCGCTTGTAGCACGTGGCCATGGCAGGGTATTGCTGGGATTTGAGGGTTGACGAGAAGGCATTAATTAAGGAGAAGAAACAGGCAAGTAGCTTCGTTGTAGTATATACTAGAACTGAAACAGTAAAGTTAATACTGGCGAGAGTGAGGCTAGGAGGAATATGGCTGCCTTTCCATATACGAGATGGACAGAATGGCTTGGTATTAATTGTATAGAGTTTGTTTCGAGCCTTGAGCACCTTTGACAAAAGCAACGTGAGATTGTAGATTGTACTTAATATTTCTTGAGGGCTATGGAGTAAAGCTCTCTTTGGATAGTGCCAGCGGATAATATAACGGGCTCCCATCAATGTCTACTACTACCTACAAAGGCGCACAGGACTGCTCGAGATTAAGTACAAGAAATCTCTCCAACACTAGCTAACATCTAAACTTGGTGACCACCTCGAAACAAGGCGTCGTTGTCCACGGAATTGCCCTCAGAAAAGACCTGGGGAAGGTTCGACGATGGCTGGAAGATGGGAATCCGGATCTGGGGAAAACGGTTGGAATAAGGTGGTTGAGAAAGAAGACGCTGCTGGTGGAGGGGAAGAAGACAAGCTCAATCGTGGTGTACCTTGAGGGAGAAACCAGCGTGGAGAAGGTGAGACTGGGCGGGAAATGGCTGAGGGTCAGCACATACGAATCGGACAGAGGGCGGAAGTGAAGGGAGACCCTTTTGTATGGACACCCGCAACATGTATAAGTACCGCGGGCACTACTTTTAGTTAGGCATAGTTACTCTTTTTTCCTTTCTTCTAATATATACCTCGCCATAGCCCATAGGGCGGCACGCGAGTAATGAAATTAAAAAAAAAAAAAAAAAAAAAACTTGGTGACCTGTCCGCAAGGCACATCAAGGAGGCTTTCTTAAAACTTGACTAGAACCCATTCCAACGTCCGGTAGAGGCGTCATAGAGAGTCCTCATGCTTGACTTGCCCGGTGGTGAGAGTGCTCGATGGACACTTGGCACTATATCCGTGGTCGCATCCACATAGGTGTTAGAGGTCGTACATGGTCAAGGAACCTTTGGGAGCATCTCTGCAGACAGGTTCATGAGCTGTTTGGAAGTAGCAGCATCAGTTATCCGAACGCAACTTTTCAAAGCTTTGTCATGCATGCACTTCTGCAACCAAATTCTCCCAGATTCTTGGAGACAAGAGTTAACTTCAAATTTTGCAATATTTTCTTGAATATGTTTGCCAGTGAAGTGTTGCAATGATTCTACGCTATCATTTTCAGGAAATTCCAAATTCCCAATGTTGAATTCTTCTAAAAGAGTTGAGACATACATCCCAAGCCGGTAGTATGGACCTCGGCTGTTCTTTTCATGGCCAAGCAGCACATATCCATGTACAGTTGCACAGCACTTTTCATACACATGCTGGAGTATACGAACAACTGGCTTGCCCCTATACGAACGAAGCTTCAAGATATCCCCTGATCAGCACAGACTGCTGATTAGCATAGATTCCTTCCATTGCGGGACAGTACTAACAGACCTATAATCAGAGGCATAGCAAATAACTCCTTGTCTGAGTGTGAACAGAGTTGGGAGTAATTGTGGTAACTCAGGACCCTGAAGATAGCGTCTTTAAATGCAAGTTTGTCGCCAATGGCTATTGCCAACTGGAGAACTTCGAAACTTGTACAGGCTTCATTGCAAGCCTCACGGCCTTGCATGTGCTCAGCTGGTAGAAGCATCAGTATTTCATCTAAGCATACTCCACGGAGCTCTCATTATCGGCGCTCACAAGGTATTTGACTCGCCCCAAAGCTTAAAGCTCCAGCCCAGCACACAGCACAAACTCGGAGCACCCTACCCCCACTCGCACTCCAGCGCCCACCCTGCCGTCCAAGAAGCGCAAGAGTAAGACGCCGGCACCACAAGCCAAGTACGCCTTTAAACGTCGGTTAGACAACAAAGAGGCGGAAAAGATCGCGGTGACCGACGCCGACACAGCCCACCCTCCCCCAAGAACATCACCACCCCCCGCCCGGCAAAGAAGCCCTCCCCAACCAGCACCCCAGAGGTCACCACCAGGACAAAAAGCGGCCTCGTCGTACACGGAATTGCACTCCGGAAGGACCTGAACAACGTCCGGAGATGGTTGGAGGCAGCAAACAGTGACCTAGGAAAAGTGGAAGAAATTCGGTGCTTAAGGAAGAAGGCAATTCTGACGGAGGAAGGCAAAACCACCAGCTCAGTTGTGGTATACCTCGGGAGACAGGTTGAGCTGGAGAAGGTGAGACTGGGAGGAAGGTGGCTGAACTCCAGCCAGTACGAGTGGGACAGGGGACGGAAGTAAACTAGTACTGGCTTTTCTCCTGGCACATGTACATTCCCAAGACATCGGAGGATACGGGGACCACACTGACAATCCACCCGCATCATTAATGAGCGCTGCGGGCACCACATGTAACTATCCATTCTTTTTCCTTTATTTCCTATGTACTTAAATCCTCGCCATAGCCCTTAGGGCGGCATGCGAGTACTGATATTAAAAAAAAAAAAAAAAAAAAAAAGGTATTTGACTTGGAAAGAGACATCATATATTGCTAGGTACGATGGCACGTATTGGCTCTGCGGGTACCACGTTATGGTGGGGCTCGCAGCAGAAGAGACAAGATGATTTATAACTGCGGCCTGAGAGTGCCATGGGATCCTTCATGAGGCTCTGCATTGCATCCTTGGCACAAGCTTACGTTGGCAGCGTGCCATTTAAAACGGGCTCCATTTTCAGGGCGTTGATTCAAAGTCAGGCTGCAATAGCGATACACAGATTGCGGAATGGTGGTCCCAGAACAGTCCCATGCCGAGTTTGACTTTCAATTCCCTTAATTAATACGATTGAGCGCCAAATATTGAACTCTCAGATTTACCGATTGATCGATTGCGGATGAGTAGGCTGGCATAATCTCACGGCCAAGTGGGTGCACTACGTTCACAGCGAAGAAAACTGAAGACATAAGGAAGAAAAGTTTATGTACTCTACATAGTGATTCAAGAGTCTCAAGCCGGAACTTATCGCTCGGCGTAATGTGGGGTAATTTACACAACGCATTAATTCTAGAGAAACAAAATAGGGAAGACAAACAGCCCCGACTGCCGCTGGTGTGGCGAGTCCGAAGAGACGACAAAACACCTCCTAGTAGACTGCCGGGTATGGCGCAAGAGATGGCGGGGGGGCATGGAGGATATACGAAAACCCCCAAAAGACAAAAACGACGACCCGTTACGCACACTGATGGAAATACTCGGGGAGGAGGAGGAAGACTAAATCACATTTCATCTATCACAACCTTCATGTAGCAGACTTTCCCTTTCCGTTTACTTAGCGATTATCATGTAGCAGACTTTTCTTTTCTTTTCTCATCTAATTCCATACTCCGTCATGCCTTTATCCCAGTTGTAGTTAATCTCGCCATAGCCCCTAGGGCGGCACGCGAGTAATGATATAAAAAAAAAAAAACGCATTAATTATAAGCGATCGAGGCTGGTAAATCAAGACCGTTCGCCCACGCGACGACAACCACTTTGAGAGAACGAGCAGTTGGAAACGACTCCCCCAACCACAACTCCCCCGCTTGCGAAATCAATGGATTGAAAGACTCTCGGAACGCCGAGTCATTGATCCTTATTTTCATTCCAAAAGACAAAACCCCGTAAGTTCTCTTTATGGGGCAACGTTGTGGTTTTTCGGTGTTCACCGCCATTGGCACGCGTCAACCCAGCGCATAGACTGTAGGAGCGCTCAAACACTATCATAGTGCACCAGTCAGCCAGAATGCTGTGGTATATCTGGATGGGGGTAGTACATTAGAATTAATACCGGCGAGAGTAAGATTAGGAGGGAGCTAGATGGCTGCCTTTATACGAGTCGCGTAGAATACTCCGGTGTAATTTATTCATTTGATATTATTTTCTACCTACAATACCTGGGAGACTCTCGGGAGCTGAGTTGACTTTCTACTTGTTCTGGGTCTTGTTCTTCGGGTTTGCGTGTTGGACTCTCTTTTCCGCCTTCAACACTGACAAGGATCGTGGGTCAAGAGATTTACGGCTTATTTGCATTCCTTTGTAGCGTGCCCGATGTGGTAACGATCTGCCCCCCTGTAACGATCCACTCTCTGGGCACTCCTCGTCATGCATTCCTCGCTCTACTACTTTTATTTGAATATATTGCAACTATAGAAATTGCTTAACATTATACCAATTTGACATCGCTGAATCAGAATTTGCTATTATAATGAGGAAAAAATCAAAATTCCAATATTTACAACTAAATTTATCATTATTTACCTAAGTTGAGTCCTCCCTGTATATAGTATAGCTCAACATTCTCGAAATCAGAAAAATTATATAGAAAACTAGTAATTCTCATCTATCTAGGGCCGGCCTTTTTATTAAAAGTCAATATTGCATATACAGATCATGTGGGATGCAATGCACCTTCAATTGTATAGAAGTAGTTTATATTCGTGAGCTAATCTCTATACCTTGATCTGACCTTCAGTGTTCCTAGACTCCTCAAGTGATTCAGGAATACCGGGACTTGAAGTTGTAGTAGTTGAAGCACTAGGGGTGGTAACAGTAACTCCTTCTGAGGTGCCAGGTATGACAGAAGAGACCTATGGCTCAAATCTGCTATTGGAACCTTCTTCTACCCACCCCCCCTTCTAGTATTCAGACCCTCCTATCTCATGAACTAAAGATCTTTCCCAGCCCCAGCCTTGCATGTGAGTTCCTCTATGGTATCTTTTTGTAGCTTGTTCAGCTGCAGCCATCTCTCTCTATTTTCGTTCCTCTTTTGCCTTACTTTCTCGATCCATCGCTGCTAACTACTTTGCATATCAGCGGCTTCTTTCTTATCCTAAACTATTTTCGCACCTTCTGAAGTTTCTCTTCCTCCTATCTGACCTTCGCTGGTAGTCTCTGTTTCCTTTTCGACATCTCCTACTATTTTTTTCCTTCTATTTCCAGTATTGCTTTAACTTCAGCTCGAGGCGGCTTAGGAGGAAGTGAGTGAATATAACGTCTTGGGCGTCTTGGGTAGAGAACCGCATCCCACCAGATCAGTGAAAAAACACTTGACTAGTGACGTTTACTAGTCCTCTGCATAGCTCATTTAGCAATACGCACCTGCATCCCATATATTTGCTGTCGCATTTCGCATACGTCGCATATACGCTCTATCGGCCACCCGAGGTGACCCATGACAGCAAGGCAAAAGAAGAACGAAAATAGAGAGAGATGGCTGCAGCTGAACAAGCTACAAAAAGATACCATAGAGGAACTCACATGCAAGGCTGGGGCTGGGAAAGATCTTTAGTTCATGAGATAGGAGGGTCTGAATACTAGAAGGGGGGGTGGGTAGAAGAAGGTTCCAATAGCAGATTTGAGCCATAGGTCTCTTCTGTCATACCTGGCACCTCAGAAGGAGTTACTGTTACCACCCCTAGTGCTTCAACTACTACAACTTCAAGTCCCGGTATTCCTGAATCACTTGAGGAGTCTAGGAACACTGAAGGTCAGATCAAGGTATGGAGATTAGCTCAGGAACATAAACTACTTCTATACAATTGAAGGTGCATTGCATCCCACATGATCTGTATATGCAATATTGACTTTTAATAAAAAGTCCAGCCCTAGATGGATGAGAATTACTAGTTTTCTATATAATTTTCCTGATTTCGAGGGTGTTGAGCTATACTCTATACAGGGAGAGCTCAAATTAGGTGAATAATAATGAATTTGGTTGTAAATAATGGAATTTTGATTTTTTCCTCATTATAATAGCAAATTCTGATTCAGCGATGTCAAATTGGTATAATGTTAAGCAATTTCTATAGTTGCAATATATCCAAAATAAGTAGTAGAGCGAGGAATGTATGACGAGGAGTGCCCAGAGAATGGATCGTTACAGGGGGGCAGATCGTTACCACTTCGGGCACGTTAGGCTGCAACTCTTTTTTTCTTTTTTTTAAAAAAAATGTGATAACCCCGCATATAGGCTAATAGTCTGTGGGAGGGCGCATTGCCACTTACATAGTTCTCGTCATAACGTGCCCGATGTGGTAACGATCTGCCCCCCTGTAACGATCCTACATTTTCACCCCCGCTTCGGCAACCTGCTCCTCATCTTTCAACCGTGATTATCCTGCATATCTCAGCGAATTCTACATATTTTGAACTCGTTTTACCCGCAGTTAATAGCTATGCGACAGGAAAGTAAGCCTGAAAACATTAACCGAGCAATCGCTTATGCATACAAACATCGGGAAGAGTCAATACCAAAAATTGCTTCCTACTTTGATGTAAAAGCTATTACATTACGTAGACGACTCGATGGGGTACAGAAAGGAAGGAAGGAGGCTCGTGAAAGGCAGCAATTGCTTACTAGAGGCCTGGGCACTTACAATGAGTGATATGGGCTTTCCAGTTCATTTGCGAATGCTGAGATCTATAGCTGTTTTAATTCTGCAGCGAAGGTTTAGCAATGCAGTTCCAGGAGATCGGTGGCATGAGAGGTTTTTACTTTGACATCCCATAGTTAACAGCAAATATGTACAATATCTTGAGCGCATTCGGCATTCGCAAGGGACAAATATTCCAGCGCAGAAGGCATTTTATCAGTCACTCCGGACTACAATGCGCCAACTTAAGATCACCCCTGACAACCTCTAGAACTATGATGAAAAGGGTATTATTATGGGCATTGCAACTGGCAGGCAGAAATGTATTGTTCGAGCAGGTCCAAGGCGAAAAATTGCAGTTACTGATGGCAATCGAGAATTTGTTACTGTCATAGAGACAGTAAATGCTGCTGGTCACATCATTCCTCCATACCTTGTCTGGCAGGCGAAAACCCATAGAGAAGGCTACTACGGTGCTGAGGGTGTCCATAAACTTCCTGCAACTTTTGGACGCTCGCCTAGTGGATACATGGATGATGAACTAGGTGTTGAGTTTATAAAATATCACTTTGAGCTATATACTCGCCCCGTGAACCCTACCACTACCTCCACTACCTCCACTGCCTCCACCGCCCCTGCCTCCACCACCTCCACCGCCTCCACCGCCTCGACTGCCTCCACCGCCGGCACCCCCATAGCAACTGGCCTTCCTACAAGCACTATACATGACAAACGCAGTATAATTATTTCGAGCGATTCACTGACCTTACCTCCCTCTAATATATCCGAATATCCTTGGCGCCTTTTAATTGTTGATGGTCACTCTTCCCACGTCGCTTGCCAAGTCGTTGAATATGCACTCAATCACCGGATTCAAATGCTTTGTCTTCCTCTACATTCAACTCATTTAATGCAACCTCTTGATGTTGGATGTTTCTCTCCTCTCCAAAAACACTACCGCAATGGCTTACAAGATTGGATATATCAAAAGCCTCGTGATATTTTGCGCAAACCTGACTTCTGGGAAATTCTTTGTGGTGCCAGACAATCTACTTTTACTACCAATACTATTTTGGGTGCATGGCGGGGGTCTGGATGCTGGCCTATTGATCCCGACAAAGTTATTCCTCCTCAAGTTCAAGTGACAATGACGGTCAATTCAGATCTCTCTATATTAGATACTCCATCAAAGCAAATAGTACTGCGAACTGCTCTGGACAAGGCAATTTTGACTCCACATACACGCAAGACTGTGATGGATCATGTATTGTTTCTGGAGGAAAAGCTAACAAAATATACGGTGATTGAGCCTAATGCTACAACCTTCAAAGCTCTACGGAATGGTAAGATGGTCAAAAAAGCTCCAGCTGGTAGTTTGAAGCATATTAAAGGCCCTCGGACTCTTAATCGAGCATATATTGAATCCTCTTGACAAGCCAAAGTCAAAGTAGCACTGGAAGCAGAGGAAAAGAAAGAGCGGAAGAGGTTGGAAAAGGAACAAAAAGCAGTAGAGAAGATAAGAAAAGAGGAAGAGAAAATTCAGAAGGCAGAGGAGCGACGAAAAATAGCTGAGGATAAGAAAGAAGCTGCTGAAGTGAAAAAGCAGCTAGCAGCGGAGGAGCGAGAAAGAAAGGCAAAAGAGAAACAAGAACAGAGAGAAATAGCTGCAGCTGAGCGGGCCGCAAAGAGAGGTCGTGGGGAGCTCGCGGGCGAGGCCGGGACCGAGGAAGGCCTTTGGTTCAGGAGGTGGGAGGGTCCAAACACCAGCTAGGGGAGGGGGGGTGAAGGAGGTTCCAGTAGTAAATCTCGAGCCACAGACCTCTTCTATCATACCTGATGCCTCAGACGAAGTTACTGCTACTATCTCTAGTGCTTCATCTACCACTACTTCAAGTCCTAGTATTCCTGAATCACCTGAGGACTCTGAGGACACTGATGATGATATTGAGGTACAGAGATTAGCTCGAGAATGTGAATTTCTTCTATATATTTGAAGGTGCGTGTATCCTATATAATTCCTATATACATTATTAACTTTAACTGAAAAGACTAGTGCTAGG
Source organism: Kalaharituber pfeilii (assembly GCA_015179045.1). Classification (NCBI taxonomy): domain Eukaryota; kingdom Fungi; phylum Ascomycota; class Pezizomycetes; order Pezizales; family Pezizaceae; genus Kalaharituber; species Kalaharituber pfeilii. The sequence goes on from WHUZ01000004.1 coordinate 1,073,921, forward strand.
CGAATGATTATTACTCATTTTCTATATTATTTTCCTGATTCTGAGAATATTGAGCTATATTATATGCAGGGAGGGGTTAATTCATATAAATAATGATGAATTTGGTTATAGTTATTGGAATTTTAGCCTTTTCCTTATTATGATAGTATATTCAGATTCAGCGGTATCAAATTGATATAATACTATGCAATTTCCGTAGTCGCAATATATCCGGTAATAGGTAATAGGGCAAGGAATGCATGACGAGGAGTGCCAAGAGAGTGGATCGTTACAGGGGGGCAGCTCGTTACCAGTTCGGGCACGCTAGTCCACCAGGGCTGCATACGAGTAAGTTGGAAAATCAAAATAGGAAAAAAAAAAAAAAAAAAAAAAAAAAAAAAAAAAAAAAAAAAAAAATCAAATCCTACTAGGGTAAGAGAGCAACCACAAGACTAACAATAAGAAACATCTCCAACGCAGTACAAGCTAGAATTTGGTCTGGCGTTCTGTCCTCAATGCACAACAAGGAAGGCTTCTTGTGACTAATTTTTTATCCTGATATCCAAAACTCCATCTGCACACTGCAAAACCTGCTCATACCTGAGCCCTCCAGTTACTAAGGTGTTCAACAGACCGTTGTGAGCTGCCGTCAGGTTGTGGCATAACTATTGTCTCCTCCTCAATTGCTCTAGGCGTCTTACATGCCTGAGAAGGCTGTGGGAAGTTTTCAGTAGACAAATTAATGAGCTGTGTAGAGCTAACCTCTTGGGTAATCCGCAAGCACGACTCTAAACGCCTGTCGCTGAATGTTTCGAAGACAAAACGAGCTAGACCACCCAGCGGCTGATTGTCATCGACACCAGCCATCCGCCATGACCACTTGTCTCCTAGCAAATCAATGAGTTCTTCAAACTTCTTAGAGATGCGGTCAAAGCTGAACTGTCTGAGTTTTTGTATACTGTCATCCTCTGGAAATTCCAAATTCCGCATGTTAAATTCTGTTGACAGAGTTAAGACATACGTCCCAAGGAGCTGGTATTGGGTGTCCCTCATGAGCGAGGAGTTCGGCAATTGCAACACATGCGGTAGGGGCGAACAAAGCTGTTGATGCAGATCCTGGAGTAGGTGAACCATCCACTTATCCAGAATTAAGCGAAGTTCCAAGATATTCCCTGCTCATGACAATGCACTTGTTAGCAAAGAATCCTCCATCATAGGTCACCAACTAACAAACCTATAATCAGAGGTATGGCAAATAACTCCTGGTCCGAGCGCGATACCAGTTGGGAATAACTGTGGTATTCCAGGACCGCCACTACAGCATGCTTACACGCAAGCTTATCACCAGCAGCTATTGCCAGCCGGAGAAGCTGGAAGCTTGTACATGCCTTGTCACAAGCTTCATGAACCTGAATGTACTCCTCGAACTTAACCATAGGAGCATTTCGTTGACAGTGAGCCAACCAGCTCTGTACCCATGGGCAAACAACATGTGCACACCCCAAACTCCATGCTACTTCAGCAGTGACTGTAACCAAATTGATCGCACTGGGCTCTCGAAACGGGCTGGTAGCCAAGAAGAATTCCTGTGTTTGTGAATGAATCAACTTCATAAGAATCCGAAATGCGCTGATATGTTCATCCTGCAAAACCGGCATAAGCAGGCTGACATTGGCAAAATCATCTCGACACCCCCATAGCCGGTCAGGAAGTTGCGGAAGCAAATCAACTGCCTCTGAAGCATCCAATGACACAAGCTTGTAGAGAGCCCCATGTATCACTCTGAAGGTAGAGGAAGACACCTTAAATCGAACCATTGGGGCTGCACTTTCGTGAGAGGTCACCGATGATGGATTATGGCAGCACCGAAGGTTCAGGATAAGGTCACCTTCAGGATAGACATCTTCAACTGGGACCTGTGCATCGACCGGTCCATTCTGCGAAGATGTGGACATCGATGGCGGAATAACGTTTTCTGGTGTTGGTACTCTCGTCGTGTTCACATCAGATATTCCTGATGGAAAGCAGCTCGAGCTCGGAGTTAACAAGGCTGGAGATTCCGATCGAGACATAATGGTGGTGCACTGTGCAGCATCCACTCTAGGGGCCCTAAATGTATCGCTGAGATTGAGAATGCCTTGCGGCCTTCCGTGCGTTACCGAGGTTTCTTCCGACTCCTACCCATCGAGATGCATGTTAGTATAGCACCTGATATGTAAATAGAAACTAGGAATACTCACTCCTAGAAACTTTTTAGCAACACCCAACCTCCCCAGATGAGATGCAACGTAACCCCCAAACATCCCTACAGATTCGAAAGACATTCTTGTTCAGAGGCTGCGACTGGTTTCCGTTCACAATTTTCTTTATCGGTTTAAGTATGTGATTGCTGGCTTATAGTTAGCTTTTTGGTAGGCTATATGGCTCGTTTGTGGACTTGTTTTCGTGGTCAAGGTACTAATCATTGCGTCTATTGAACCAGTGTGATTATTAATGTACCCATGCAGATAATTTCAACTACCGGTACATTACGAAACCCTGCCATGGCCAAGTGCTACAAGCGGGGTTATGTGATTAAAAAAAAAAAAAAAAAAAAAAAAAAGGTACATTACGAAGCTAAGCTAGGAACTGTCAGGCCTGATGTGCATGGTCAAAGTAGTGATCTGCAGTTTGGGTTGTGTATCACAGATCTGCCTCCCTGACCAGCTCTGCACCCGGTAATTTTCAGATTGGATGCGCCAACATTAAATCCCAAATTCCGCAATTCGATGTTATTCTTCGATAACTGGAGCCGCAGGTATCTCTGCTCCGAACTTTAGCGCGCTGTGCAGCACAACGAAAAATGAGCGAAAGTCTTATGATACAGGATGTACTTTATTTTGACGTATATTGACAGAAATCGCACTTTCAGTTTTAGCGACCGTCGATGTATGGGTGGAACTGAGCTGGCATCGTGTCGTCGGAAAGCGGAATAAGAAATAGGAAAAATGGAGGAAGAAAAATTTACTGTAAATATGCTGCGCATTGCACGGGATGATGGTAGTAGCGGTAACCACTAAAGTATCGATCTTCCAATTAGAATACTGTACTTAATATGGTCAAGTTGATTAAAACCCCAGTTCAGGTTGGTGCATTTTCACTTCCAACCTATTTAATGGTACTTGCGACAGCTAGCGCCGTATTTGGAGAGTAAGAGAAAGCGCAACACAGTTCAACCTCTTAGGTTGACATGTAGCAGGATCCCTCAGTGCATGATCCATGCTCTGTATTGGCGTGCCTCACTTTACTTACCAGACAGCGAAATCTCCATATGAAAAAGTATGCTACATACTATTGATCCACGGAAAGTGTACAGTATGTATTTTCAACATACTGCAGCGCTGGCCTGTCGCACTCACCTTAGAAAACCTTTCCTCCATTCTTACCTCGCTTTTGTGGGACGAATTTTGTCTTATGCTAATCGATCATAAGCAGTTTGCATGGCTCACGACGAGATCCTGTGTCCGAATCACAGTGTGAACAATAGATTTCAGTCTTTTATATTTGTTGCAATCTCATCGCGCCATTTCCGCCATCAGTGCAAACAAAATTGTGTAGCAATGTTAGTTTCGGATTGCTATGGTGCCGTGGGGACGAGGCCCAATCGTTGCCGAGACTAGGGTAGCTGCGTTAGAAAAGCAGCTATTTTTCCATATATTCTGATAGGCGCCTTGGCGATGGTCGGACTTTATTTTCTTAATCTCTGATACTATATGCTAATACTGTGTCAATTTTATTGCCCGTGCCAGCTGCGATGCATATGGTGCCAGTCATCAATAAGGGGCCCCTGACAACAAAAATTACAAACTTGAACTTGAAGTATTATTTCATTACCCACCCACATCTAATTGGGAAGTAGACAACGTAATTATGTACTATTCTGTCTGCTCTACAATCCTTCATTGTTCTGAATTAAAAAATATTCAAAGGGTGCAGAGAAATTCCAGATTGAATTCGGTGTGCATTGGATGGGGAGCCTCTAGAACTTTACGCGCCAAAATAACGATATTACTAGCGGAATGAAAAGATTACTTAATATGGAATTGGTCAGCATAGTCATTACACAAATGTGCGGAGCTGGTCGGAGTAGGTCAGACTAACGGAGTAGGCTCTCCAAACATACCCAATATGGTATTAGCGTCTTTTGAGACAGGTTAAGTGCCAAGATCTGTCCGCCAAGATTACCTGCTAGGGAAGATCATCCACTTAGTGATCAAGCCAGTAAAGTTTACAACAGATCCCTTAATGATAGTCTGATGCCAAGACGCTCTGGGCTGCATGCTAATGACCGTTCAGCCGTAAGTAACGCAATAGCCGTACTAGTACAAAATCCTTGCACATATCATATGACCTCAAAAAAGGATGCCAGCAACCCCACTAGCGTTACCGGGGGTATTGCAACCAGACTGCCCAGAATTCCAGTTGTTTTCCATGTAGCACATGCATCCAATTTCCTTCATCAGGAAAACAATTTTCGCCTTAAATTACCGAACCCTATCTCAGACTCCGGTTGTGAGGGTTGTCTTGCGTCTTGGCACGCGAATGCACGCCAAATCCAACCTATCTGCTGAAGTTGCTGATTTTTAAAAATAATCAAAATTTTTGTCATCAACTAGACTACTTAATTTTTAGTTCATTCATCTCCTAGGCCCTTCGAAGCAAACAATCATTTCATCAGTCCCTGTTCTCGTGGCATGAGACTACTTGTTCGCTGCCGCTCTGGTGAAAGTAGAACCTACAGTACTCATTCAATACTGCCATAGAGTGGGACTTCTTTTTTTATCTTTCAGTTTTTTTTTTTTTTTTTTTTTTTTTTGGTTCACGTAACCCCGCATACAGACTACCAGCCTATGGTCGGGATTCTCAGCCTCCTACATTGAGACACGCGGCAACGCCGAGCATAGGTCTGTGAAATCCGCCGCATTCCCGCATAGCGACTGACTGGTTTGGCACGAGAGCAGCTGCCTGCACGGGCATGAACTGCACTGCCACGGTTGACTTTTACTGCCGAGGCGATCTAACAAGGCTAACACTCCTCAAACATGGTTGGAAACTTCGAAATCCCGGTTTATATGCCTGGCACAGAGCATGATTGGAGTCTGGACGCATGCTCCGTATGCTGCATGCAGTTAACAGGAGACATAATTAGAATGTGGGGATGGGGCTATATTTAGATGTCAACAAACCCAAAATCGAGTTCCCATTCCCATTCAGCGGAAGCGGAGACTAAGTGGCCGTTGAAGTGTAGATTAATTAGGGCTTTTGGAACCAAGTATTGCAATTGCAATTGTGTCAGTTCGTTATAGATATGTGGACCAAGACGAAGACGTGCGTACGTAGTGTCTCCCAGCCGACCTTCTTCATTTAACCTATTCTGTATAATAGTGCAAGGTAAAAGTCACGTCGCTGGAAATCGAATATGCTGTTTTTGGTAACTGGTCATGTGCAGTCCAAGAGAGGTGTGTCTTGTCTCCGTCATCTGGCACAAGTTTCAACGAAGGATTTCGTCAAAAATTATTGTTGGCAGTTACAGGGCAATGCGCCGTGACGTGGTACTAGTAGCGACTAACACAAGGTATTTACTAGGTATGCTAATTGTTCATATGTGGAAAAGTTTGGATTGCTTTGGTTGGTAGATATATTTTGCGCCCGACTTATGGTCAGAGTTCGGTGCATGGATATGTAGGCAAATATGCTGCGCAACAACATACGATTGGTTGAAACTGCAGCACTTTGAGAAAAACCAATTCCAACGCCCGTTCGTATGTCTCCGCTTGCGGTGCCGGGATTGCTGTATAAAAGTATATAGTTTATGTGATAACTGAGTAGTCGACCGCTTGGTAATTCAGTTCTTTCTCCCAGGCCCCTTCAGGAAGTACACACCTGGTAACATTCACACAACATAATCAGATCTACGTTATTGAGTACAGCGATGTCACCTGCACCAAGGACAAGGAACGTCGATGTGGATATCGATGAAAACGAGACGAGAAGTACGTCCTCCCGACAGCTCACTTACCGTAGCTCCGCCGCGACAGCAGGTACCGAAACTGATATGCAAATCTATGACTATCCTCCTGTTCCGTCTTTGCCTACTCAACATAATTTTGTCTCCCAGGCCGAGGAGCGCACATACAGTCGAGATATGTCATGGAGGGCTAATGCAGGAGCACGGTCGCATTCTGGACACGCATTCGAGCGAGAAGTGTTTGCGGGGTTTCTAGATGTAGATTTACAAAGAGGAGATGGAAGGCGCGAAGACCAAGGGGAGGCACAACCAAATGGAGACGATCGACCAACGTCCTCATGCACTGGGTCAAGTGTGAACAGTGAGACACTGAACAAGGCTCAAAAGCCGGAGTTCTACAGGAAGGGTATCTGGGGTAAACTACACTTTCCGTATTGGATAAATAGACACTTCATGCATCGAGGCCACCCTAACGCTGCTCCTACTACTGGGAATCATCAAGAAAGCCAAGTCCCATATTCAAGTCCTCGCCAATGGCGTTTCGCCGTCTACACCTCTAAACCAACATGGTACCGCAGCATCCAGCTTTTGTTGACGACAACCGTGCTTGCCCTGGATGTTGCTGCCGTCCAGCGCACAATATGGTCCCCCACAGCAAATACATTCTTACTTGCAGTTTCTATCCTCACAATCATGAACCTATCCTACCGCATCCTCTGGGTGCGATTATTGGCGGAGAGCCTGGATTGGGCTGTGGCAAGAAGGTGGTCAAGTGTGTGGGTGCCACCGGTTGGGGAAGCCCTGTGCTGTGTGTTGTTTCTGGTGGGGTGGGTGCTAGTTGCAGTAGAGGTGAGTTCAAGGACAGGACCTTGCAAAGTGGGGCCTGGGCAGGAGGGGGACACAGAGGGAAGCGCGCAGCCACAGCCAGACGGTGAGGACTTGGGTGAGGGAGATGGGAAAGGAAAGTCTGGTGAGAACAATTCATCCCAAACGAGCACAGGGACACCACAGAATGACCTGAGTGAGACAGAAATAATCGTGAGCTCGCTAGAAAAAAATACAATAACCTCTCACTTATCGGCGACAGCGTTAAGCGTGTCATCCTCAACGTCGAGCACGTCAACCTTTCCGTCGAGCACCTCAACCTCAACGTCATCTTCCAGCGCATCAACAGTGGAACCCGGGGATGATGACACTGATGACGAGGGTAGCCGTCTAGAGCGACGTGGGTGGGCTCGTCGTCGCGCGCAAGCAAGAATCTCGTTCATAACTCGGGATGCTGCTGCTGCTGTGCAGGCAACATGGGTGATAGAAAGTCCCATTGCCTCGACGTCTACTCCAAAACCCCAGCAGGCGAACTATAACTTTGAGCTTGTCCGCCGAGACGCTCCAGGCTATCAAAGCGACATACGTAGGGTCACCTGCGGTCTTGACGCCACTATTTTGTTTCTTAGCATCCTGCTATGGGTTAGTTTTGTTATTGGTTGCGTTACTGTTTGGAGGGAATGCAGGGAGAACATAGCCGCTAGGCGGGAGCGTCGGAGAGTGGCTGGAATTAGAGCGGCAATGTTTGGGGCTGGGATGGAGGTAGGCGATGGCAGTACTATGGTCAGGTGATATCAATCTTGACAAGGAGCTGCGTTATGCAGTTGAGGATTGTCTCTTTTGGCAGAAGGAGGAATTGCGCTAACAATAGAATAACTACATGAATTTGACGGTCTGTACATGACGGATACTTCAGAGTTTGTCCCTGCCATTGCCCGGTAGCCTGTATGCGGGGTTACACGACCAAAAAAAAAAACCAAAAAAAAAACCAAAAAAAAAACCCCCCCCAAAAAAATTCAGAGGTTGCCTCACTTGGCGGCTACATGATAAACTGTACCAGATGTAACATGTCTTACCACTTATGGAGGTAATCTTAATGAATTCGAATATTGCAGAAGTATCAGGCGTCGTGATCTCCCTCTACCGACACCCTGCCTTCCATGAACCTCGATCGCTCCATATGCATCCACAGGTGCGCCCTGTATTTACTCCTTCAGGTGTGAGAACACTTCTTTCTGATCACCTAACCCCGCATACAGGCTGTCAGCTTATGACCCATGACTACTTTGCCATCTACCTACTTATACGACTTCACTGTGGCTGCAGATGAACAATGCAGACAGCGAATGGACAAACTCTTTGTACTAACGATTGATTCTTAATCAGTCTCTATCGCGTCCTCCCCAGCCCTATCCACCTGCATTCCTTTCTCCTTCCTTCCTCTGTCACACCTAAATCTGTCCTTCTTACCTCTGATGCGTAGAGCCTCTGGTATTTGACTAGTCCTACCTACCCCCTTCAGGTACACAACAACCGAGCTAGTTGCCTTTCCCTCCCTCCTCTCTTGCTTCAGCAGCCATCAAGTCCCACCGATCTTTGTGCCAATTCATTATCCACCTCCAACCATTCTCAAGTCTCTTGGCCACTGCTATCCCATGAACTACTATTGCTGAACTTGCAGGTCGGTAGCTCTGGCTTTTTTGGTAAAAGGGCTTTGCTCTTTGTGATAGAAGTGGCCCTGGAGGTGGTGGTCTTTCCTTTGGGACAGGCAGGTGAGTCTCGTTTTTTTTTTTTTTTTTTATATCAATACTCGCATGCCGCCCTATGGGCTATGGCGAGGGTTTATTAAAAGAAAAGGAAAAATTAAAGATAGATACATGTGGTGCCCGCAGTGCTCATATATGATGCAGGTGGAATGTCAGAGCCAAGAGTCGTGTGCCGGGACCTGCCTATTTCCTTCCTCTGTCCGGCTCGTACACGCTCGTCCGCAACCACTTTCCTCTGAGTTTCACGTTCCCGATTTCCTTCTGTGTCTCCAGGTATAACACCGCAGAACTAGTCTTCTTGCCTTCCTCCACTAAGATTGCTTTCCTCCACAGCCATCTGATCCCTAGGATCTTTCCTACGTCTTTGTTGGAGGCATCGTCTGACATTCCCAAGTCTTTCCTCAGGATTATGCCGTGGACGACAATGCCGTGTTTCGTGGTGGTGCTGTCGGGGCCGGTCGGGGCGTGTGGGCTGGCTTTGGGGCGTGGAGGTGAGTTCTGGGAGGTGGGTCTCGCTTCTTAACGCTGGGTGAGGTGAGAGGGAGATTTGCTGTAGAGCTGTGGCCTGTGACTGACTGCTTCTCTTGCGGTATTAGCGTTGTCTCGGCGGTTACCGTATAGCATTTTCATGATTTCGGCGATATTCGTCAATCACGTTATTTTGTCACCAAGCACTGTTGTGGTATTGTTTTCCCGTTACTGTACATAGTGCGTATACTGTAGGGCATCATTCAATGACAGTGGTAGCTCAGTATCAGTGACTGTGAGTGCTTGAAGTCTCTAATATTTTTTTTTTTTTTTTTTAATTTCATTACTCGCGTGCCGCCTTTCAGGCTATGGCGAGATTAGATAAATACATGAGAAAGACAGGAAAAATAACAAAGTAAATAGACGGCGGCAAAACCCTGAAGTCTCTAATGATCTCAAGGGGCACGACGAAAATTCTTTATGCATACAGTCGGGGCAGTCTCTCTACAGTGTCGCAACGATGCCTACATTAAGTACAGTAATTACAAGTATAAAATAAGACAACACGCAGGTTGCGAGACTCTTTCCATATATACGGAAATTATAAGACAATGAAATTTAGCACCAAATCTTAGACAGGTTCGTAAATGCCAATGTCATATGCATCTCATCGCAGGAAGTTGTGGGAATGCGGTTGGTAACTAGGGCAGGCAGTCAGGTCGTGATCGATAGGGGCGCACAGTTGCCTGCGTTATCATGAGAGTGATGAGGGTAATACTGGTATTTGGTAACAGCACTGACACTTGGGAAATTGTACTGGTCTTCTTTATACGAAAAAGTGGTGTAACAATGCACATTCGAGATTTTTTTTTTTTTTTTTTTTTATATGATTGCTCGCGTGCCGCCTGATAGGCTATGACGAGGTTCTTTTAGATACATGGAAAGGAAATTTGAAACAAAGAGTCTACAAAAGTATAGGTAGAAAGCTGGTGCCCCCAATTCCCCTCCGGGCGCTTGGTGAAAGAGAAAGTCTATGTGAGTAATGAAATGTGGACTAATCTTCCTCCTCCTCCTCCAGTATTTCCATCAGTATGCGCAGTGAGTCGTCATCTTTTTCTTTCAGGGGTTCCCGTATATCCTCCATGCCTCCAGGCCATCTCTTGCGCCATACCCGGCAGTCTTTTTTTTTTTTTTTTCACGTAACCCCGCTTGCAGCTGTTCGCCATGGCAGGGTCCCTGGACTGAAGTCCTTATACCCGGCAGTCGTCCAAGGGGTGTTTTGTCGTCTCTTCTGACTCGCCTCACCAGCGGCAGTCCGGGCTGTTTGTCTTCCCTATTTTGTGTCTCCAGGCACGTAGACCTTTTCCTCCTAGTAATCCCGCGAGCTTCGCCACGTGCTTTCCGAGTCTTTGTAGAGGTCGATGGCTTAGGCCAAGTCTGTTTCTTTCTTGGGCTCTTGATTGCCTAGCGTTTTGTCTCATTCCGGCTTCGGTGATGATCTCAGGTTTTTTTTTTTTTTTTTTTAAATATCACATGACCCCGCTTGTAGCTGTTCGCCAAGGCAGGGCATGATCTCGGGTTGGTATTGCAGGAATGTGCCTATTTTGGCCGCTTCGTCTGCTTCTTCGTTTCCTTTTATGCCTTTGTGCCCTTTGATCCACATTATTGCTAGGTCCCGATCTCCCTTGTTGATCCGTCTCTCCCAGGCAGTTCTGGCTCTCTGTGCTGCTCCTTCTTTTTTTTTTTTTTTTTTTTTTTATATCATTAATCGCTTGCCGCCCTATGGGCTATAGCGATGTCCTAGATACATAATGAAAAGAGTAAGGTAGCCCTCCCCTTGTCGTCCCCTCTACTACATGACAGGAATAATTCTCCGCGTTCTGGACTCACTCCCCCAACATGTCTATCATCGCCCTCAGCGGGTCCCCCTCCCCCTCCTTCCCCCGTGGTGGTCTGTGCTGCTCCTTCATGGGTCGGGTTGCCGTTGGCGATGCTCCTCATCTTGGCTATCGCTACCTTGGAGTCGGTGAGTATGAGTAACTCCCCTCCGTCCTGTCTAGGGCTTCGCTTATGGCTATTAGTTCTGCGTCATTCACTGTGGCGTAGTGCCTAGATATATCGACCTGGGAGTTCCCTGTGAGGATAAGCCAGCTCCTGCTTTGTCTTCTATTCGGCTCCCGCCCGTGTGTGTGCACATTCGAGAGCTTACTGTACAGTAACGACATTTCCTCCTGTCAGAATTGCCATTCTATGTCTCATAGGGACTAACATAAAATTACCGATGAATATAACCATGAAGTCCAGCACGTGCCACTCGTTCTCGTGTGCTGCCTGTTGGAGATAGACAGTCTTGTTTAATTATATCCATCTGAGACGACGATCGAAAGCAGCGTCTTTAATATATGAAAAATAGCAGTACATGACAAGTGGTCAGATTTCAAAAACATGATACTTCACATACAGATCATGATCCTTTGGATACAAAGATGCATATCAGCCTTCGATGGTAAGACAAGCATGAAGCTAACTACGAAACTCTCAAGGCCGCCCATACCAACTTTTGTCCTTGCGTGTACTTGACCTTCCGCAAGTTTCCACACACCAGCTCCACCTACCATATGCATGGCCGATTTCGCTCATTGATAGCACCCACTGCCTAGTTATAAAAAAGACGGAAATGCGCAACTCAAACAGGCGCCGAGCAACACAGCAAGCATCAGGACCCTCATTTATCTCCATTCCTTCATTATGCCTACATATATCAAAATGAAACAAATGCAAAATACACCATACGATATCGGTATACTGAAAATCGAAAGCACTATAGTTATGCAGGTCAGCACTATACTTATGAAGATCTCGCGGTGACCTCTGAAGATTACTATCCATGGTTTGACGCTGACCATCCATGGCTTTACTGATTCGTAAAATGAAGGAACTTCTGTCTCTTGGGTACGTCTCCTGGCAGGTGGTAGTGGTGAGCTCTGCCCTATGCCCCAGGTCTGCCGCCAATAGGCACTTAAATGATGTAACTCCAGTTTTTTTTGACCCGTCAGGCAATTCCAGGACCTGCTCCTCAAGCAAGGACACGCACTGCTCGATCTTCGTTCTCCGTGAATCTCCATTCCAGTGTGGCCCTAGAATACTATGGAGCCCTCTCTCCACGATCTGAAGTTTGAACCCCTGAATTTCGCTCTCAATCTTATAGAGAGACTTCTGCAGTGCTGGAAGGAACAAGGTGCATGCGGATCCACCGAACCTTTCGTGAACCTGGTTCACTTTCTCAACGACATCATCAAACGCACTGAATGTGGCAGACAGTGAACCACCGGGTACTAGGGGCCAGGGCCTCCCATCGCAAGATTCACATGGTTTCGTCCACCATCGCTCGCTGGTAGGGTTGTTGGGACTGGCAAAGCAGATACCAGCAAGCCCGAATTTGTCATTAAGACCCTGGAGAAGGCCGCCAAGCACAACTGGGTGACAGCGGCACTTGCTCCAGTCTGGTGTGAAGTCCGGTACCTCGAACCCGGAATCCTCCATTCCCTGAATTAAGTTGGCATCCATTCCTTCATTATTGCGTTTTGTCAGATTCCATATTGCCACCCTGATCAACTTTCTCAGGTTGTGCACCACCATTTGGATAGTATCGCTAATGTAACCTGCGGAAAGATTAGCGACCACTCACGCTGAGTCATACATGCAACGCGGGTTTCTAGCAATGGTGTTCACCTTCAAGTCTCATGTCTGGAATCAAAAAATCATCCACGTCATTATTAAATACAAGAAGAGAAGACTGCACTGTGGTGGCCGACTGGTATCGCGGTACCATTGTCAGCACGTATCTGCGAGAAAAATATTGAAATGCTGGTGCATCCCCAAGGATGAAGGATATGTTTAGAAGTGATTTCACACGCTTGACATCGGTTAGCTGCTGGTCGTTCAGATCATCAGTAATCTTTGCCTGTAGCTTCGATAACCAATGTATCAAAGGGAACAACATGAATTCATTAACATAGTGGAACCAATATGCCCACATGGCACGGTACTCGATTCCTCGTAATGAGTGCGTTTGAGAAATCTCGTCGGACCTCCCGTGAAGGATCATCAAGATATCCTCGACAGCATCAACTTGTCGCTTGAAGTCCTGTGAATTGTTCTGCAAATGGTCCTGCAAACTGCTATCTTGTGGGTGATCGGGAGGTGAAAATGGGATGGGGCAGGTGAGCGAGAGGACTTTTTCTGGCTTGTTTCCGCCCTGGCGATCGTCCGGGGTCTTGTAATATCGCACAGCGCGTAGAGTCTCCACTTTCTCCTCGCACCCATCCGCTGTCACTCCCGTCAGGGCGGATTCCAATACTGGACTTCGCCGGATTTTGTCCTCCGAGACACGGAAATACCATTGATGGACCACCGCCTCAGAATCCTTTGGGACAAACTTGAGCTCCAGCAGCATACTCTTCGTATCTCGGTTCCTGTACAAAACGGTACACCTTCCCTCTTCTATTGTGACATCGCGAAAATTTAGGTGTACAACTTCAGCCAATGACGGATGACTATTGCCAGTTGGGGTTGACGCGCCACTGAAGTGTTCCGTAGGAGTGCGGATTCCTGGGCTGGAGACGGAGAGGGTATCCCACTCGTGCGTTGACTGGACCCCTTCCGAGGGAGATGTGGAGAGATTGGGGATCGGTGAGGGTCCAAAATTTCGTACCTCAGTTGGTGGACGGGCCACTGGATCGGAATCCATTATCGTAGTTAATTGACAATGTTGGGAATTAGTGGACCCGAATTTATAAATTATAAGTACACAAGAGTCAATAAATAAGTTACTTGCGCGACTTTTAGAATTGTGACACGAGGAGGTTTACTGTCGAATGCAGATTGGATTAAAATATCGTGTGCAGGCAGCAGCAGGTTTTTTTTTTTTTATTTCATTAATCGCGTGCCGCCCGGAGGGCTATGGCAATGTTTAAGTACATAATTGAGGCAGCAGCAGAGAAAGTAGCTCAGGAGTGGGGTAAAGTAATTATGTCACGGTTCAACCTATGCGTTGTTTATGTGCATTGTAAGTATGTTCAGGTCTGACACTAGTGATGTTGGTAAGGCAACAACGGCTCTAGGCACCAGCAGCTGACGCTCTCCAAAGGGCGGAGGAACTAGACTGAATGGGAAGGCGCAGCGCAGGTCAATATGCAGGGTGTATGCGGATGCCAACCTATGTGATGTGCACACATACCTGTAAGGAATTCAGCAATGCTGATAAAGATGCAGAATTGCACGTTGAGGTCTGTCTACGGTGCGATGTGTAAATTTCCGCTCGAGCGATGCGACGTCTTCTAGACTGAGACTTCTTCTCTTGCAACATCTGCATGCAAGCTTGTGACATACTTTATATGTAATCATAATTCCTTCATCCCGAACTATTGGTCAAAATCACGTTGGTTGAGCACAAATTGATATTAATACAAGTCTCTTGATAATACTTAGCATTGTGTCGTGTCGTACAGCACTTTTGAGGTATTTTTTTTTTTTTTTTTTTTTTTTTTTTAAATCACATAACCCCGCTTGTAGCACGTGGCCATGGCAGGGTGCACTTTTGAGGTAGGAACTGTATTGTTGAGGCACCAAGGGAAATCAGTATTTGCAACTGTATGTAAACGCATTTTTAACTACGGGAGGTATGCCTTACCTATTCCAGGTAACCACCCATGATTAATTGGCAAGGTCGTCGAGCGCAGACACGCACGTTTGATAAGGTCACATTTCAAAGAAGGTAGGGCTAGGTTGCTGCACATTTTGCATGATCGACATTGGAGGCCTTAAGTAGCATCACCTTCGACCAGTAGTAGTCTGATACGTAGAGTGCAGGACTTGGCATGAGACGAGGAGAATTGGTGTACTTCTGAGACTAAAACTACATTAATATTCAACATGTTGTAACATTGCCGGTCAGCATTAGTAAGCAGCACCATATGTGTCATTTTGCTGCTTGAGCAATCGCACACCCTTCAGGCGCTTTACATAGTCACTTTATGCGGTCGCTTTACACGGTCGCTTTACATGGTCCCATTACATAGTGTTTTATTTTATCCTCGATTTCATTGTGAAATGAATTTCATAGAACTATATTGGAGTGCAGCAAAGAGAGATGCTCATGAGAACTGCTTCGTATTATGCAGCTGGCACTCAAGGATGGTCATCAATATATTATATGATGTATGGCCGTCAGAAATCATCTACATAAAAGTCACCGGCAGGTGCGAGAAGGCTGTTACGGCTAAGGTGAGACTTACCCGACAAGGGGAACACTTACCCTGAATCGTTACATAAGACCAATGCTGATAGACCGGACTGATCACCCGTTAGGCTGGGCAGTAGATTCATTTGTTCATCGAATAGGGTAGTGCTAAGGAAGTGTGTACCAAACGTTTATGGTAAGATCTTCGGATCTGCAATGCACTCGGCTATAAAGCTAATATGCGCACATGTACTCGTACATATCATTATCTCGCGTCTGTACTATTGTTGCATGTTTCTGTTACGTTTACCTGTTACTACAGGTATTGGCATTGATAAGGAATTGTCGTTTCTTTATTTGCTTGACTAGTCATATATGATGCGCTCAGTCTATTTAAGCGCAGGCGATAGCACAGTTGAAAGAATCAAGACACAAGCGGTGTTCTAAGTTCTCTATAACTCTGAAACCTATCGTTTCCTTATTACGCCCGTGAACCACTCCGCTCCGCTGCGTGCTCCACGCCGAACTGCTGCCCTTCCGGGCCGCCGTATATACACCTCCGTAGCCATTTCGGCCCGCCGCTATACACCTCCGTAGCCGTAACACCTAGCCTCCGGCCCAGCGTAGCCGAGCCCCTCACGCCCGTAACAAAGGCAAACCCCTTTGATAACTAATTCATATATATGAAGCTTAGCATGTAACACTTTCTACATTTTTTAAGAAAGTAAAAAGACTTTAAATCTTATCAGCTTTATAGTAAATAAAGATTTTACTATAAAAATAATAGAGCATCTTAAATAATATAAATTTTTAATATTTTTATCTTAGTTTATATTTAAATAATCATTATTAATAGATTTTATATTATATTAATTATTAACTTCTAGTACCCTCTTTTTCTATTATTTATATATAAAATTATATAAATATAGAATTAAAATAAAAAACTTAATAAAAATATAAAAACTATATAATTATATAATATAATAAATATATATTTACTTTAATAAGTAAAAAATTTATTAAACTAATATAATTATTTAGTAAAAGTTTTTAATAAATTTTTTTTTTTTAGTATTTTTAAATATATATATTTTTAAAACTTATAAAACTTATATTTCTAAATTATAAAGTTTTATTAATAGTATTAAATATAAAAACTTTATATAATAATAATTAAGTTTTTCTTATAATATTATATTATTACTTTTTATATTATAGTTTTTTTATATATAGATTTTCTTTTATACTTTATATACTATTACTTGTTTAAGTTATATATTAAGTAAATTATTAATAATTAAGATATTTCAATTTTTATTTATATAAACCTTGTTACTACATGTGCTTGAATTACTTCTACTAAAACTTTTCCTTAGTAACTCTACTTACTATAAAAAGCAATTAGTAGAGCTAACAATAAGTACGTAATCCTTCTTTGAATTATTGTACGCCCCTTCATACGGAAGCAGAGATGCTCAAGGGGAGAGGATGGATTGTACACACTCTTGGATGACCAAGATGAAGGGGAGGGCCTTCGGGGAGTGATAGGAATCTTGGAATGGGCGAGGGGTTAGCCCCGGGGATTTACTTCTATTTTTCCGTACTTGTACTTTGTTTTGATGTAACTAGACCTCGCCATAGCCCATAGGGCGGCACGCGAGTAATGATATATAAAAAAAAAAAAAAAAAAAAAAAAATACGGCTATCGTACCTGGGAAGTAGATGCACTAGCTTATAATTGAAGACAAACGGAGAAAGAATGCTATGGAAAATCAACAATAACTAAACAACAATTAAAGTAACCACACGAATTTAGAAACGCAATAGAAATGAAAAGCATTGTGAAGCAAACTAAACGGAACAGGAAAACGGAAGCATGTAGACCGCCATTCCAAGGGCATTCTGTAAATAAAAGCACTTGAGTTGTGCGAAAGATCAAAGGCCCCAGGTTTGGGTAGCCTGTAGGTTTCCGTGATGTAGATGCGGGGTCACGTGACACAAATAGATATGGTGTATGTGTGTTGATAATTTCTTGGAGTGCCCCATATAGTTGGCTTGCAGTAGGACTCACTCCTGCCTTAGGTCGTCCAAGCTGCTCCAGCAGAGGTTTCACTGTTCCTAGGCTTCAGCGCCCAGCTTCTTGCTGATAATCAACCTCTACGCAGATTTTGCCCCATTTGCCCAGCCAATCCCGCACTGTAAGCCCTTTGGGTATTACATAACCATGCACCCTTCGGATATGCTCTCGTAAATTGTCCGAACGCTTCTGTTTATCGGAAGAGCAATGTGGATATGGACAGCTGTAGTATTTATACTGCCGTGGGCATGGATTGGGTGGCGTGCCGCCAGTACCAGGAGGTGAGTCCCGTAAGTGGCCTATGACATTGCGGTCAACGTCAAGCAGACGAAGCTTGAAAGTATCAGAGAATTTTGGTTCTCCCTCCGTTTGGTAGCAGAAAATACTGTCCAAGGAGCTCAGACTGGTATCATGCAAATTTATCACGTCTTCTGCTGGGGAGCATGGAAATAAAGCTGCAGGCGCTTCGCTGTTCTCTACCTGCTGAGATACTCCAATCCAACCGCTGCCCCAAGTGAATTGGTCCTGGGAGCACAGGGAGCAATCCTAAAGGGTCAGCTGCAGTCAGTAGTGAAATATGAAATGAATTAACCTGTGCTTCCGGAGGTCTCACGATAGGTCCTTTAACGTTTACTGCGGCTACTTGGCATTCGCAATTGAAGCTTGACTTGAACGATGTATCAATCAGGGGATACCATTCATAACTGGGATACTCTTGTGACATTTGGATTGCATCGTCTTCAGCGACGGCTCGATAGCAGCTTTGTGACTTGTTCCTTCCTGAGACTTCGGCCTTCATTGGAATCGTCATAGGATAGTCTGAAATCTGGTTATGGTAAAGCCGGCGAGGTGTGATCGTTTACTATTAGTCCGTTTGTGATTGATATACACACCGTTGTAGTCTCCTCCGGTACGAGCCCTCTAGTAAGTAATGAAACTGGAAGTCCTACCTCACACTACTGGAGGCGAGTTTTGAGGTGTTGGCTGGTGCAATAACCTACACGGGCACAGGACCTTAACCAGCTTATATATATTATTAATGTCAAGCTGAACGATATATAAGATGGGACATACGGTGCGTGAGCACCATGTCTAATTCGGCACCATATACCAATGATTTGGCATCTAAGCAAAGAGCTCGTGACAATAGTTCGAGGGCTGAGTTCACAACTCTGCCTCTGTTACATGCACCCCTCTACAGCCTCAAGCTTCCTGTGCCTTCAATACGATGTCGCGCTGGATTCGGATTGCGCGGGACGGGGCTGTAGAGTTTATGAATAAACACCGACAAATGCAGCAAAGCTAAGCTCACCCGGTGAGCTTATCCATGCTATGTGTGTAAGTAACATGCATTTAATACACCTCCCTGTCGCAATTAAGCGATTTCAGAAACAAGGCAAGGCAACACGAGAGATTCAGGCAGGTATCAAGCGTATTTCCTCTTAACCTCCATGACCTGATGAACAGCGAAAGGACGAGGCAATGTGATGACTAAGGCTCGAACATTTGGAGAAGGGGGCACAGAATCGCATACTGCGATGGGAGTCGGTTAGACACCCAGCAACAAGCAGCTGGCAGGGAAGTCCATTCATCTGGGAGAGACCGCGCAGCAAGGCAAGGCAGAAAGAGTCAGTACGCACCTAGCGGTGGGTTTCAAGGCAGCAGAGAGACTAGCCACTACGGGACAACAAGCTTGCTTAGGTGTGGACAGGAAAGGGAAGTGGTTGTAAGATTGGAAAGACAGAGGGCTACAGGTGTAGGCGTTGCGAGGAGGCAGAGGAAACAGCAGCCCATTGGGTGGAGGGCGTTGAAGATGATGGGCAATGAGGGTCCCGACATGGCAAGAGCTCAAGAGCTGGCCGACATGGAAGTAGGGAGGACAGAACGAATATAAGAGTTGGTGCTGAAGGCAGTAGCAGGAGAAGATGGCAGGAGCGAAGAGTTTCTATTTTCCAGTATCTTTGGACGGAGCTTCCCTGGGCGGCGTAGGAGTAATGATAACTTTTTTTTAAAAAATGCAATAGGTCTAACTTTCTGCTCTTATTTGCGAGATGCCTTGTAAAATTACTTAATATTTTGTCTCATTAGCTCATTCCCGACGAACTTATGGTACGACAACCCTTAAGCTTGGCATTTGTGCGTCACTGGTGTACGTGACAGTTAAGCTAGGCTACCTTGCAAGGATCTAAGAGAGCTCACGCCTATACTCCAATTAATCGCTCCAATTGAAATTAAGAGCCGCAGGGCAAATTTAGACTATCATAGTGGTTTGCGCTCTAGCTTAAATAGGCACCTTTGGCTTGGCATTTGCCGCCTGGCAGTTTTGCCCGCTCGTTTAAAAACAGCTGACTAGCGCATAATTAGTCAGCCGTTCCAATACTTTTTGAATGAGCGAGTAAAACATTAAGAATGGATATCATTGAAATCAGATTTGGTGGAGCTAATCGGGTTGGAAATTTTTGATGGGTGGATATGTCCGCTTTTAACTTCCGGCACCATACTCCACGAAAATTGCTTTTTTTTTTTTTTTTTTTTTTTTTTTTTAATATCATTACTCGCTTGCCGCCCTAGGGGCTATGGCGAGATTAGTTACATGAAGTAAGGTGATACGAAAATTGCTTAATTCACAGCCTTACAGTAACATGCATAAGCGTCGTGAGGAGCACGTGGTGTTCAGGTGTGCTGACGTGGAACGGCCCCAGAGGAGGGATGAGATGGAGTGTAAGTAACCTGGCGATGCTGGGAGGGCGTAGAGGAGAAAGGGTGGAGGCAGGAGGCAGTAGAGGGCAACCCGGCCGAGGTATGGTTCGCTGACCTCGATCTGGGCTAGCAGAAGGCCGGAGGGTATTTTCGGTACCGAATTGTGTACTTAGGACAGACAGGTAGTTTCTTTAATCTGGCCCGGGTATATGGGTCCCTGCCATAGGTTGGTAGCCTATATGCAGGGTTACGTGACGAGAAAAAAAAAAAGAAAAACTCATACTCGTCTCCGTATACGTGGACCAAGAAGTTAATTTAATTGGTTGCCATGCCATGGCGTCATTATATTGCAAGTAGTGAGCGGCACGAGCCGAGCCAGCTCGAGCCAGCTCGAGCTCAAACGAGCCAAGATCATGCTAGTGTTTTTCCAAGGTTTCATAAACTGTAAATACCTAATATAGTCATAATTAGAGACTTCGAGCTCATTCTGACCTACCAACAACTTCGAAATGCTCAATTTAGCTGATAGTAGTGAGAAAGATGAAAATTTAGCTTAGTTTAGTTTAGTTTGTCAATATTATATATATAATCAATCTAGGCTCGAGCTCATGCCAGGCCAGCTCGAGCCGAGCTCACTTACCCCGAGCTGGCTCGAGCTCACCCTCCAGCTCGGCTCGAGTTAGCTCGTGCCGCTCACTAAGATTCAGCAAGTCCATTCACGGGGTCCCCCTCCCGCCCTGCCATGGCGAACAGCTACAAGCGGGGTCACGTGAAAGAAAAAAAAAAAAAAAAAAAGGGTCCCCCTCCCCTTCGTCCGCGGCCGGGGGCCTGTATAACGCCTCCCGTCCCCCTATGGCGGTACCATTGCTACTATCCTTTTACACTACAATGCGACGTGAGTCACGTCTCGACGCACGTTTACACCGAAAGTGCCCACGCATAAGAGAATATATCTCAACAGCCACAGCAGATTGTTTTATGCTGTGTTGAAGTAACCTAAATCAAGTGTTACTATTCACGCTCCGCAGCTTTGATTCTCCAGAACCATTATTTTTGTAGAATTATGGCTCTAGTGTTGAAAATGGTATAGTGCAACGTTCAGTCTTTCCACCACGTTCTGTTCCTCTATGTCATTCTGTAATATTCTACTTTCTAGTTCTCTCATACGTCATGTATTCATTTGCCAAACATGATGTATTCTGGATGTTACTGTCTCTACGTTTTTTACTCTTGATACTTCTAGATATTTCTAAAGTCATCCTACCAGGAATCCTCGGCAATAGAGGACTACATCACTGGAGACACCAGATCGGGAAAGCAGACAGCCCAGAGTGCAGATGGTGCGGTAAATCACTGGAAATCACCGCACAGGTCTTGGCAGAATGTGAAGTTTGGAAACGAAAATGGCCGGGGGGAGAGGAGGGCCTAAGAAACCCCCCCAAAACAGACGGAGACAGAGATCCACTGGCGGAGATACTTGAATGGGCGGGTCGAGAGTAGAGACAGGATTTCCTTTTGAGCGCGGGACGCCGGGTTTCTTAAGTTTAGGACGCTTATGTTACACTCAATTTCATGTACCTAACCTCGCCATAGCCCATAGGGCGGCATGCGAGTAATGGAAAAAAAAAAAAAAAAAAAAAAAAAAAAAAAAAAAAAAAAAAAATTCTAAAGTCATGTGAGCGTCACGCTACATACACATGACTTGCTTTTTCATTCCTTATTTGAAAATATCTACATTCTCTTTGTACTCGAGATCTCAATCATAAATAGGTCTCGAACTTCCTCCTGTACGTAGGTTGAGCTTTAATCATTGACTTCGTCCTTCCTCCAACATCTAGAAGTTTCTTTTTTTAATTTTTAATATCATTGCTCGCGTGCCGCCCGTGGGGCTATGGCGATTCAAGTACAAGATGCAGACAGGAATTATAAGGAAATAAACATGAGAGTTACTAGTAAACGGTCCTTGAGAGTGAAGAGATAAAGAATAGCGTCCCTAACGAATAGCGTCCCCTAAAGCGTCACTGACCCATCCATCCCATTAGTGTCATCAGAGGGTCTCCATCCTCCTCTGCTTCCCCCCGGAGGGGGGGTGAGGAGCGCTTCTCTGCCTCCGGGGTCCGGCACGTGGTCACTATGTGTGTTGTAGTCTCCTCTTCTTCCCCGCACCATCTGCATTCTGGTCCATCCGCCTTGCCCCGCTTGTATTGCCAGGAGCGTAAGCCCTTGCCTCCCAGTAGGCCCGCAAGTGTGCCTACTCGTCGTCCCAGCCTTTGCAGTGGTCTGTAGTTCGTTCCCAGCAGGTTCCTCTTCTCCGCTCTAGAAGTTTCGTATCCTTTTTTTTTTTTTTTTTTTTTTAAATCACGTAACCCCGCTTGCAGCGCCAAGCCATGGCTGGGTCCCTGGGCAAGCCCTCAAAGCCCGGAGACAGGCTTAACAAAAAAAGTTCTATATACACATCCCCGTTCCACCCCCTTCTAAAAACCTGATTCCAGAAACTTCCGGACGGTGATTCTGGTTTCTGCATCAGGGAGGCTCCCCTATATCTCTCCACCTCTCCCCCCTCCCCTCTCCTCTCCTTCCTCCACACCTTCGCATAGTCTCATGCCAAGACCCTCTGGATGAGACTACCTTCGCAGCCCGGAACGAAAATTTCTCTGAATTCCCGACCCGGGTCGGGGAATCTCCCGGCGCGCTTCTAAAACCTGATCCCGGAAAAGAACCTTTCCAACTCATCCCACTCCTCACCATTCTCCGCTGTCCTTTTCCAGTTCTTCTCTATGCCCCCACATTCTCTAAAGCCTTCTGGACGAAACCTCTGCTGACTGCACTGGAAGGCTAGGTGCTCCCCCATCTGGACCTCCCCGCAGCTGCACTTCTCCGATTCCGCCACTCCTATCCTCTTCAACCATGCCCTGCACCTCCCTCTTTCCAGGCGCATGGCTGTGAAGTTGGACACCGCCGCTCTGTTCCATAACATGGGCTTCCCTCCCCCATACCCCCTTACCTCCCTCTTCTCCTTTCTCCTTCTGCGCCGTCCCCTTCTTTGCCATCTCATCTGCCTTCTCGTTGCCTGCGATTCTGATATGAGCTTTTACCCACAACAGTTTCGCATCCCCCCCTTCCTTTTTCCTTCTCGCTACCGCATCCACCGCCCTTCTCACGTCTTCCATTTTTCCCTTTCCTTCCCTGCCTGCCTTCTGAATCGCCATGACAGCGGCCTTGGAATCCAGGCAGATTAGTACTGGGACTTCCTCTCCCACACTCTCCAAAGCTCTTCTCACCCCCCTCACCTCTCCATCGAAGACCGTCGCAGTTCTCCCCACCACCTCCGCCACTGCCGCCGACCTCCCCCACACCCCCGCTCCTACCTTACTGTTCTCAGTCTTGCTGCCATCCGAGAAAAGAATAGCCCTCTCTCTTCCGGCTTCTGAGATTGAGGTCTCCTACTCTTCTCTTCCTCCTATCTTTCTTCCCAACCTTTCCGCTATCTCCACCTTTACCTTCTCGCAGTCCCCTCCCCATGAGATCCCCTCCTCCTCCTCTGAGAACCTCGCCCACTGTCCCTGCCAGCGGTCCAGGACTGCCTCATACCCATCCTTCTCCCCTAGTGCCCACTGCACCCCCCAGTCTCTCCAATTCTCGCCCCCTCCTCCCCCTCCTCATTCCCCTCTCTAAAATCCCCCGTGCACAGCTGCGCTAGCTCTGACGGTGACTCTACTTCTCGGATGATCGCCCTTGCTTTCGCACCATCCAGGACTGTCTCCACATCTTCTACTCCATATACCGCATTTACCCCTTCCACCCCCGCTCCTCTCCCCCTCCAGCTGCCCTCTTCAAGACCTGCAACTGTACCCACTCCATCTCCTTCTTCCACTCCTTCTGACCCCTCCAAGTTTTGTATCATGTCAACACACATTTTCGCTGCAATATAGGTAGTCTAACCAATATTGAAATTTTACTAACAATGCCGAATAAATTAAAAAGTACTGGGGCACTTGAATATGACAAGTGCCATGTTTAAATATTCGAGAAAAACACCAAGGCAAGATCAGAAGTATCCGTGGATATATTAACAAAATTCGTATCCACTGTAGTTTGTAGCTACATAGATATATGGGTATAGTAACTATATAGGAAAGCTACTGAAAATGGTAAATAGCTGTATGAACCAAGTATTTAAGCCGAATTAAAGTATTATATATCAAGAGACCTATTGGGAAAGCCCGCCAACCGAAATTCTATGGCCATTGTATAAAATTCTGAAGGGAAGTAGTGCACTCTACTTTCTGAAGTACTTTGTATGGGAATCCCTATAAATGCATGCCAAGACAACACCCAAAAAGATAAGCGCAAGATGTTGAAGACTAACCCTTTATTTATCTTCCTGCAAAAGTGCATACTAAAACTTTCCTCGGGACGCGGCGTACGTCGCATTGTGAAATCAACATTACATGTCTGTTTGTATTTTCTTACTGTGATCTAAGTTTATTCTTGTTTACTGTTTCTTGTATAATTAATCTCGTCATAGCCCTTAGGGCAGCATATTAGTATGAATGATATACAGAAGAAAAAAAAAAGAGAGTGCAGGTGGAGTGTTGCTGAGAGTGGGTATTTGCTTGCGGGGTACCTGGAGGGGATTATTTCGCACGGTATAGCAGAGGTGCTACAACCGTGGACGCTGAAGATGTAGCTTTTCCCTTCAGATTCGGAATCAGTACAGTCAATTTCACCTAGAGTTAGTTCGTCACATATACCAAAGATATATTCTGTGACTTATTGGTAGCTAAACTGGAGACTTAGTGCTGGGAAAGATGCCGAGGCTTGAGGTTTTGGCTCCTTATCCATACGCTGCTCGTTACCACAAGGGACTGGTATTACCGATGATAAGTTTGAGCAGGTCTCGTCGCTCTCAAAACAGCCGCATGTAATGGGATAAGTGGCACTGGAGAAATCAGCTGTGGTACAGTAGTAGTCCTTATTACTGCTTTCTATCTGCAGGAGTCTGCGTTTAGGTAGCAAGTTGGCAATTGGTTTACGTAGCCGACTTTGAGTTACTTGAGGTTACAGTTCGAAAGACTTGTTGCTATTCTGGGTGGGCAGAGAGACATAGTAGCCAAGGAGCCACATCCCACCTTGCGCATGCAGCACCTGTAGATGCAGTGAAGGGCTGCTCGCGGTCAGATGCATGCAATCTCGCGGGATCTCCCCGAGACTCTCCAGAGAAACCTTGCAGTCTCGTGGCCACACGCGATAATTGTGGGTTGCCTTACCATAGTATTCATAGTATTTCGAATATACCGCCACTCGGCCCGCGAACAGAACACTAGCGCCCTTGTTCCTATATTTAGAGCAGACAAATGTACAACGTGAGATTTGGGTATCAAATGTGTGAACAATAAATAACGGGAGAAAAACGTGCTCGACTTTGTCGCGAAAACATTGGGGAACTGAGCTGTGGATTGATGTTGACAGGGATTCAGCATAGTCCCGAAGTTCGCATTATCAGAATGGAGGGTGGATTTGATTGCAGTGGTGTCGAAAGAAGTGACAATGGCCGGGGGACCAGATCCTGGCATCGTTCTTGCCTGCATATTGTCTAGCTGTCTTTTTATTGGGGCCTGGTCCTGCATTGTCCGAGCCTTGAGCTTACGCTTCCAGAAATTGTCTGCCTCTGATGCCTTTCGCCGAACTGGTCTCAAAGTGGGCTCAGGGGTAGGTTTCCGCAAAGGTAGCACTGTCATGGGTCCCTGCATAAGGTAAAAGCTTTTGTGCGGGGTTACATGACCACCCCCTCGAAAGGAAAAAAAAAAATAATAAAAAATAAAATAAAATAAAATAAAATAAAATAAAATAAATAACTAAATAACTAAATAACTAAATAAAGCACTGTAATGGTGTTTGTCAGTGTTGGTGGTGTAGACTTGCAAACTGCAAAGACGTTGGTCAAAGCTGCCGCTGTCCTAGCTGCATAGAATGTGAAACGCGTTCTCAGTTGAATGCCGTATTATTTTGAATTTTAGAACCTGGCGCTAGACGGATGAGGTGTAGGTGAGGACTCTACGTATGTATATCTCACTCTGCTTTGACCTCGTATCATGCTTCATTCAGGTGTAGCATCGTAGCCCCTGCTGTATGCCAAACCCAGTTCAGTGGATTTCGGCCGTCTAGCGGGAGGTTCTAAAGTTCGGAATAATACGGTATTTCTTTCCACTTTAATCCGGCTATCTGAGTGGCTCCTTCCGGTTGCCACCTACCTCCAAAATCTTTCACCAACTCGTACTTCCTGCAGCTTGCCCAAAACAATGTTCCAGTTTATATCTCATCTTTCAGGATAGAGGGTAGCAACTCCGGAGGAGTGAGGGAGGGGCCGCGGAGACGTCCATAGTAAGGTTCGAGTCCGAATTCGAATTCCTTTTTTGGTATATATTTTTTTTTTCCTACATAACACCGCTTGTAGCCCGGAGACAGGCTGACAGAAAAGAAAATTTCTAAATACACTACTCACCCCCGTTCCCCTCCCCCTGCTCCCCTGTCTTCTAGAAACTAATCCCGGAAAAGAACCTCTCCAACTCATCCCACTCCTCCCCATTCTCCGCCGTCCTCTTCCCAGTTCTTTTTCATATCCTTCCATTCTCTAAAGCCTTCTGGACGATTCTTTTGGTGACTGCACCGGAAAGCGAGGTGCACCCCTGTCTGCACCTCCCCGCACCTGTACTTGTCCGATTCAGCCATCTGGGGCTTGCCATGAGGTTGATGCGTTGGCAGGATCAGCTGAAAAACTTTCACGACTTTACTTAAAGGGAAGAGGTTTGGTGTCTACACTTGAACGTTTCTCTAAAAATGCTGCTGCTCAAACCTTCTAGTATGACAGGCAAAGGTATGAAAAGACCAGCATAGATATCAGTTCAGCACAAACGGACTTAGCACATGTGTATATAGTAGCAATACGCGAGTGCGTTACAAGCCACGCTAACTCTCATCTAAATATACCAGAGGACCTGCAATAATATATCTTCAAATGCCATGGCCTTCTGGATTGCTAAAGGCCTTTGTAACCAGCCGCCATTACTACAAACTCATGAAACATATCTAAATATTATGAGAAGGTAGCTGCACTCATCCAATCCCTTTTCACTTGATGCTGGCTGAAAGACCTTTGAGCGGTTACAAATGTTCAAATACTATTCAGTACGTACATTTCGCGTCCCTTCAGAGTAGAAGCCTCTGCAACATCTCGGAAAATATAGCAGAACGCCACAAATAAAATGAAATAAATAAATTAAAAACTGGTTATGAGAAAGAGGTGGGATAAGTTAAAGTTATTCTCGTCGCCTACCGGAGATATGTAAATATGTTGCTACCAATAGAAAGTAGATAGGGAGAAAAGGACAAAGGAACGCAAGAATAAAAGTAGAGACAAAATGGACTAGACGGCTTCAGCCTAGGCTAGTTGTGCCAGTGGCACTAGCTTGAACAAAAAAATGAACAGATAGGGTAGGGTATCGAACGACATAACATAAACTACCATCGGAAAGGTGATTCGGAGTTATCACAAACGTGCACAACTAGCTGAAAAAACAGAAAGATTTGGAATCCAAGCATACGTTCAACGTATTAACACTCAATAATATTTGGGGTACGAAATTAATAGAGTCCTTCCTCGGCTTGGTATGAGACCCATCGACGCATTTGAACGCCCTTTGGCACGGTCTCAGCGTGAACTCTCCGGACATGATCCCGCAGGTTGTCAGTTCGCTTTGGCGCTGTATTACACCGTGGACAAGGGTATTTGAGTCGACTCTGTGCCGGCTTAGATGCAGACGACTCTTTTATCTGGCCCTGAGGTGGAAGTGAGTGGCCTCTTCGGCGCGGCACTGGCCTTGCCGAGAGGGGGTTGCCCTGATGAAGACTTTGCGGTGTTATCAGGTACCGCGGAGAGCACTGGGTAAACATTTCTGCTTCGGCTGAAACCTCAACTTGACTCTCGATGCCATCTTTTGGGGCGCTGCTTGTCGTTAGCTCGATGTTTTATTAGAAAAGAAAGAACAAACACGCTATCAATTAGGCTTGAATATTAACAACGCACCTGGGCGAGGGAATGGTGAGCAGCTGCTGCTCTCCGTCGATTACGGTGTCCGGATCCATATTGAGATAATCTGGAAATGACCATTCTGAATCTCCACTCGGATCACTGGTTTCAAGCAGCGTTTGCACCGCAGTAGTTTCGTAATTCGCAGACCCGGGTGATGAGGGATCGGATGCCGAGGTGGCTTGCACCATAAACTCGTCCATGCTGTGACCAGGAATTTGCATCGAATGCTGGCAGTTCCTTTGAAAGTGTACAGCAACATTAGGGAAGTGTTCCAGAAGCAGTTGCAACAGGGATTGCAGCTGTGGTAACCCTGAGTCATCCTTGTCTACTTCGGCATGCCGGCAAATCAACCGAGCGAGGATACCGACAATCACTTCGAGGAGTATATATACCTCCGTCGGAGTCTTCATTCCAGTAACAGGGACGTTGTTCGATGGCATTCAAGTTTTGTAGAGTCGCCTAAGTTGAATCGATGGAATGGAAGGAGAGATCAAGAAGCTTGAATCTGATGTAATTCTGTAGATGTTGATGACCTCGCGACAGTTGAAGGCGCTCGACTCCGTGCGGAATTGTGTTCTTCTTATGCAATAGCTGTTCACCAGTCATGCTGGCATGGCCACCCAGTGGTACGATGCAGCATCAACGGTCTTGCTGTTGATGTAGGTAACACCATGGGCCGCAATCTAACCTTGGACTACGGAGACCAGGGACTTTCGCAAGCCTGAGTCAGCCAGCGCTCATTCCTACGCGTACACAATTCCGATGGACGATCAGGGATGACAAGAATAATGTTGGTATGAGCCAGACAGGGATGAAAAGCACAACGATAATACGCAATGTGGGCCCAACATGTTAAAAGGGAATAGGCCATCCAGTTGTGGGATCAGCTGCTCAAGGTGAACCATGCGAGGGCAGCGGCGGACCAGACGTACTAGGTAGCGATGCTCTAACCGAAACATAAAACCGGGGGAATAGCAAGGGAAAAACTGTTGGGGCTGTGTACCACACCTCGGACTGTTGAGTTGCTGTCAAGCGGGAAATACTCCGAAATCGAGTACAGAGAGACACGGCCTCGGGAGCAGTTCTTACTAAACTCGGTCACATCTTCCCTGCGCAGGACCCTGTATCCTGCTTATACCGTAACACTGGACCCCGAGCCTTTGGTCTTTCCCGTGAGCACATGTCATCGTCGGTTGATATGCGGACCTCATGCGGCTGCACCATTTCTGGAAGCAGTCTAACGGCGGTCAGCGCACCAGAAGAGTGTCATAACTTGAGAATATGGCACCCTCATTGCATATTGGGTTTAGCAGGCTGCCACCATCACATAGTTCCAGCTGGTTTTCCATTCACATCGGCGAGTGATTTGCCACCGCAGATCTATTAGACTTTCCACACTTACTCCACTCTATGAACAAGATGAACGAGCTAAGCTTTTAGGATCTATTGCACTGAACACAGTGGATGATTTTCTTGCGAAGCACACGACATATCTACATGGCAACGATTATCCTCTAGTTGAATTGAGCATCAGCCTCATTATCTCTTGGGCAGATGACGATCGCTACTCAGTACTTGTGCCGATCGGGGATTGGTCCAAATTTACCGTATAGTCTTATGCAGCTCTTTGCGTGGCCAGTCATGTCAGTAGAACCATAGTGGTTGCAACAGGTGGGATTCAAATTTTACTGGCATCCAGAATCGACTCGAGCCAGGTGTATCTTCTTCCCCCTCAGTGAGGCTCTAGATAACGGTACCATGGCCTTTACTGGTTCAACAATATTCGTTCTATGGACCACTTTGCAGCCTTGCTTCAATTATGTTCGCGCCCCATTCCTAACCTTAGGCCGAATTGCAGCTAGTTGCAGCACATGTACTTGCTCTAGCCTAGGCCTGTTTGGGATGATGTCGCCCTAGCTCTAGCAAATGCGAAAGGTCCCGCCAAGCTGTCACTTGCTAATTCTGCGCTTTGTACCAAAAGCACCAGAGTGTATAGGTATGCACTTAGTTTCGTGCGTGCACTTCGAAGCTGAGTTTGATAACGTTGTAGAAGTATGGTCTGGTCAGATCGCCCGGCACAGCACTCGTTGTATACAAATAGACTAGCAGCTTCCAGGCTCAAATGCTCAAAATTGCTGATCACGCTAATTTCAGGCTATTTTCCCCATGTGTTACAACACCAGAAATCAAACTAGGGCCCGCTAGAGTGTCAAAGTGCCACAATAAATCTGCTACATGGATTTTATGAATCCGTCAGCCCTATTTGTTTACAGTGACACACATTACAGAGCATGCATACTTAAATGTATCCACAATGAGTCTATTGCGAAATGATTGTTTCATCTCGGTGTTAACGTGAAATGGAGGTTTTTCCGAATTATTCCGGGTCTCATGAGCATAAAGCCGGCAACGCTTGCGTATGCAGTAATGCAATTGTTTCAGTTTGCGCTAAAAGCTGGATGGTAACTGGATGATATCCAACCATGACTGACATCAGCGGTAGGTAATACCCATTCACACTCTGCCCGGAACAAATGCAGAAAGGCTTAGCATGCTTAGAGATCTGTACGCCCACGGGGCAGCCTTTCCGCACCCCACAGACAGAGCCCACTTCCAGCTGAGTTTGCTGAGTAATGCTGAAATTTTGCACATTGGAAAAATTTTCTAGAATGCTTTCCACAAGGCGTACCGCGCTGTCTTACGTCTCTCGAGCTGGGTACACCACTTCATACCTGCCAGTGTGACCAGTCACCTCATGTTTCACCGAGGCTCTTATAATCGACCCCTGGGTGACTTATCGTTTGCAGCCTATCCGAGTTTCAGCCAACTTGGTCTGCCATAAAATTAAAACTGACGATACCTGATCGGAAACAAAGGTGTCAGTCGAACGCAGGTGCAGAAAAAGCACATTAGTCTCTATCCACGACGCCTCGTAGCCAGCCGGGACGTACCTCCCGGGAGGCAATTTCCATGTTGTTTCCTCCTACATGCCTGCAGGATTCACTTTGAACCTCACGGACATGTCCCGCAGCAACAGATACTTTTTGTTTTTTTTGTTTGTTCATATAACCCCAGCTACAAGCAGCAAGCCTATGGCAGGGAAACACACACTTTTTATAGGCATATATGAATCGTGCAGAGGCCATACACTAGAACCATTTGGCGCATTACGATATTCTCGCCACATGCCTACTCTCTAGATTCGCGCCATACCCGAGCAGGGGCCAAGTGGTGGAGGAACTTAGGAATAGCGCTACGGAATGTGGGTGACTGAAAAAAGCACTTCAGCACGTATGTTTACTAAAGACGCCCATAGAAAAGTCTGCACCAGGCGCCTCGCCACACGAGGCTGCAATTTCTATGGTGCAGAAAGTTCAGGGTATTCACCTCCCTACCAGCCAAGAGCTTCAAGGTATTCAATTATGCACAGTATTCCATGGTGGACACGTTTTATGGTAGTATGACTGTCCCAACCCATACCGCAATGAATACCATTGGCTAATGAATCAACCAATCTACCAATATTGCCAAATGGTTCGAATTGCTGCATGCTTCAACTCATCTTTGCACTAGTATGGCCCAGGCTCGAACCATTCACCAATCTGAAAAATCTCAACCTCCTCTCCTAATGTGGCTCATCGCCTATTAACTCACAACCATGATAGATCGATAAAACAAAGTAATATATATAAAGCTATATCCTCACAAAAATCATCTCCATAACTCGTTCTCAGTAGTAGCATCAGCACAGCACTAGAAGAGAATTGCCACGTAGCCCAGCTGTTACTATAACTATTTAAAAATGAAGCAACTGCCGAAACACATGGACTCGGCTCCATGTGATTAATCCTGCTAGAATATGGGCAACGTAGATCTAATTATTACTTTTCTAATTTCTTATTTTTTTTTTTATTAAAAAAAAAAAATTATCATTACAGCGAATGAGCGGCATCTGAAGCATACGGGACGGGTTTGGAATTTTCTTTTTTTGCTGATGAAGTTGCCATATTGGTGAACCCATTCATCCATCACATTGCTGTATCGTTCAGCTCATTCAGCCAATCCTGGTTGTTGGTGCATTAGTCGACAACATGCATTGATAGTTCGTGCCTGCACCATATTGGCGCATGAATGTGGTAAACATCAAGCAATTCGAACCATTCAGCAATCTTGGTAGATTCGCTGATCCCATCGGCCAATGATATTCATTGCTGTATGAGTTGTAAGCATTGTGCTACCTAACCCTACTTTAGTGCTAAGGGTTGCGTGCATGTCAATCAGCCCGGTCGATAGGGCACTGGTCCACTCAAGCGTTGGTCTAAATTATCATATGATACATGTTAGAATCCTCTATTTGTTTATTTAATCTATTCAAGTTCTGATCATTACTCGTACTGCACATCTGTGGGGTGACAAAGAGATTCCAATGGTCACCCATCGTCCAATCGTAGCTATATGTATATGGATCAGAACAGAACTCTTAAACCATAAGAACGAAAATGTTATAACAATTAAATATGCATCGACGTGGCTGAAATTGCATCAACAGCGATATTATTGTCAAACATATAGACAAAACCTAATACATGGCGGGTCAATATGTGCTTAGCAGTGATTCAAAACGTTGTAAATTACTGGGGACAACGGGGTAGAACTAGTTTGCGGCTTGTTCCGATTCATCCATGGTTTGCCTAGGAGCGGGGTAGGACACTCGCATAGTTTCCGACCCTTGTAACCAACTGCAAGCTTAAGCACGTGATTCAATTAGTAATCAACCTCATGTTAAGTCAAGTATCCAGACAGGTATCAGGTGATAGGGGACCTTTTTTTTTTTTTTTTTTTTGTCACATGACCCCACAGGCAGCTGTTCGCCATGGCGGGGCTGATAGGGGACCTGAAGACTCACAATAGGTCGCAAAAACATTTATTTTGCAAAAAAATAAGTATACGCATGTAGGAAGGACACGTTCCAACAGGCGAGGCAAAATTTATTCGGTAGTTTTATGCCTCCTCATTTGAGTGTGTCAACGTTTGGTATGTGTTGTGATATTATACTGCTAAGTACGAGTACAGTAAAAAGGATATGCGCATTCTACTCCATCCCAACAGGCCTCCTCCACTCCCTTATTATAGAGCCTGCACCGCCGGCTCCATGACCTCCCTAAATCCAGCAGCCTCCCCTCGTTTGGTGCGGGCGAAATTCTCTACACCTCTCACAATGGGCCCCCTGGCCTACGCGATCCAATGTGCCGCCCTCTCTTGGGATTCTTGGCGCAGCCTGCAGCCGCTCTCCTCCACTTTCCGAAATCTTTGTGAGTCAGTCGCTCCATGCTTTCTTCGCTAATTGCAGCAGGTAGATGAGGCCCCTTGGACCCTTGCTCCCCGGCCGCTTGACTGCCTTAAGTCCTACCAACCAGTGTCTATTTTTCCTCCTCGCTACGGCCTACTGTCTTGTGCCTTGCTCCGTTGTATACTCCTAATCTAGATGTGGCTGGCAGGCAGCAATCTTCGCTGCTTTGTCCGATCTCTCATTTCCCTCGATGCCCCTGTGCCCTTTCACTGACACTATATGAAGCCCTACGCTTGTATTCATCGCTGCATGCTCTCCTAAAATCAGCTGGTCCACTACTACCCTGGATGCTCCCCAGATTTTCCTCCTACCACACGGTGAAGCATGTTCATAGAGTGTTGACGTATGCATTGAGTGTTTATCTTTATCAATGATTTGTTCTTGAAATTGGAAGTTCTATGAACATTTTCCATATATAAACACATAATGGGTCCGCAGACTGAAAGAATAAAAACATCTCGCCATAGCCCATAGGGCGGCATGCGAGCACTAATATTTAGAAAAAGAAAAAAAAAAAAAAGAATAAAAACATTATATGCAATACAGAGTTTTTATTTTTCCTTTTTTTTTCTTTTTTTTTTTTTTTAAATCAATACTCGCGTGTTATTTTTCCTTGCTGTATGTTTTTAGTGTTCTATACATTGAAGCGGTATTGCAGAGGGTACTTTTATTTAAGTACAGTCACTGGTCAAAAGTCTTGGTGACGCCACTTTTCTTGGCACCTCAAAATGCTTGCTTGCACAACTTCAAACGCTCATATCTCCATGATCCATAGCTCAATTTCAGAAGTTGTACCTGCAATTGATAGCACCGTGTCTATAGTCTTGCATATCACATGCAGCAATCATGAGAATAGTAGTAGTCAATTATATGGACCAATAAATCAGGAGCAAATTCTAGCACTTTTTACCTAAATTCTCTCTGCATAATAGTGTAGTTCCATACAAGGAGAATATTTTTGGGGCTAGTAAATTTTGCTATGAAAATACATATTGAGTCCATCTTATTTCATATTTTTGATATTTTTTATGTTGTGTTGCGGGTTCTGTGTGGAGCTATTTATTTCCAGACACCGATATTTGATCCTAAAATGACAATTTTGTATGGGAATTTGGCAATCTTGGCGTTCTTTGAAGTTTGCGATTTTATCTCGGCAGCCACATGACCCCAACATCTGTTCTACAACCGGAACCATGAAGGTTCAGGTAGTACCTATCATAGAAAAAATCCTGTTTGTCTATCTAGTTGTGGTGCTAAAGATACATCACATTTCAAAAAGTCACAGTTTTTGTATGGAATACCTAGTCATCAATAACTTTTTGTAGATATTACACTGCAATCAGTGTGCTATAAGTATATCCTGTGCTGTAGCATAAACCATACTGCTTACACTATCACCAGTTCAAGTTGTAGGTTAATTGGGTCACTTCTCGTGGAGATATCTCAATTTTTGTTCATATGGACATATAGCACAACATCGCCATAGCCCTTAGGGCGGCATGCGATTAATGATATAAAAAAAAAAAAAAAAAAAAAAATGTTCATATGGACATTGTCGCCGCTTGGTGCTCAGATCGCTTTCACCAAGACTTTTGACCAGTGACTGTATACTAAAATACAATTATAATTACATTAAAATGGCCTTATATAGGCGAGAAGCCGGTGGTTTTCTGAAGGATTTCTTTATCGCATGGAACAACTTCACCTACAATATCAATTTGGAGTACAAATTGAAGTAGGAGCAGGTGTTTTTTTTTTTTTACGAATACCTGGCTTGCTGCTTACTGCTTGCTGATGCTATCACAAGAGCGGCCATGTCATTACCCAGGCCATCGGTTGCTGTGGTAGCTAGTGAGCGGCACGAGCTTGCTCGAGCCGAGCTGGAGGGTGAGCTCGAGCCAGCTCGTGAGTAAGTGAGCTCGGCTCGAGCCTGGATCATAATATTGACAAACTAAACTAAACTAAGCTAAATTTTCATCTTGCTCACTACTATCAGCTAAATTGTGCATTTCGAAGTTGTTGGTAGGTCAGAATGAGCTCCAAGTCTCTAATTATTACTATAGTAGGTATTTACAGTTTATGAAACCTTGCACTGGCTAAGCATTTTAGCGAGCTGTCAAGAAAAAACACAAGCATGATCTTGGCTCGTTTGAGCTCGAGCCAGCTCGGCTCGTGCCGCTCACTAGTGGTAGCTCCCAGGACCACTGCTTCGTTTACTGCTCTCCTAAGAATACGGACTCTTCTGGCGAGTAGCGTGTGTCTGTATGCCTTAACTTGTAATATATCCCGCTCCGTTTCCATATCTGTGGGCGCTTCTCTCCAGCCAGCACTCGGTCACTTTATAAACTGTGTTCTACTGGGAAATTGCGCAACCCCGGATAAGTGAAAATAAGACTATTACAAATTATTGAGTGGCTCAATTACGTCAAGGTGTACGGTACTAAGATATACTTAATTAGGCAATAGGGAACTTCTGCCTGTAAACTTAAACACACATTAGCTAGAGTGCTTATGTGCTTTATGATATATTGATATATACTTATATTTATATATACTAAGTTTAGTACTAATATAGGCATTGTAGCAGAAGTACTAACTAAAAATTTTTAGAAATAGAATAAATTTGAATATAAGTAAAGAGAGTTCTTACAGCTAAAGTATATAATAGAAATTTAGTTTTTAGTACTTTTAAGCTTATATATAATAATAAACAGTATTTAATTTAATATACTTAATATATAAGTATAAATAATAAATTAAATTATTTATATTTTAAGAATTTTTTAAAGTTAATATTTTTTATTTATTTTTAAATTTTTTTAAACAATCTTTATATATTATAAATAAAATATAATATATTATAAATTCTTTTATATTTTTTAGTAAATTATATATAAAGTAATATACTATTTTTTATAATTATTAAAAATAAATTTACTTATATATATGAATTAAAAATCTTATCAATTATATTTAAACGTACTATACTTTTATTAACTTTTTTTTTTTTTTTTTTTTTTCTGCCCTGCCATGGCGAACAGCCGCATGCGGGGTCACGTGACAAAACAAACTTTTTTTTTCTATTACTTTTATTATAGTAATAGTAAATATAAAGAGTTACTATTTACTAAATTAAAAAAATACTTAAATAATAATACTTGCTAGTCCTTTATATAGCTTATATAATACTTATTTATATAATTTGTCATCCCCGAGGAGAAGAGAGACGGAAGAGGTCCAGAATCTGAATGGAGGGTTCAATCAAGTATGCCAATGTTGTAGAAGAAGGGGAGAGCACCACCCGGATTGCGATAGACTAGGGCAGAGAAAAGAGAGGATTCCCTCACCAAGGCTTCCCCCCGTCGTCCCCGTAGGGCACCAGAGAAGATGAAAGCCCATCAATGATTAAAATATTATACCAGAACGTAGGGAGGTCCATCGAAGGGACGGACCTGACGCTGCAGGAGGGGGCAGACAGAAGAGCAGACATAGTATTTGTGGGAGAGAGCTGGAGAGCACCAAGGGGGGGCACAACCTTTCACCCATCATATACAACGATCCATTCACCATGGGAGAAAGGGAGAATAGCAGCATATATTAGGAGAGACATGATTGAGGATATCAAGGTACAGGGAAGAGATCGACATGTAAGCATTCACATAAGAGGGAGAAAGATTACAGGGGTATATTGGAATGCAGATACAGATGTGATGGAGGAGCTGGAGGAGATAGCGGATTCAGACTTAGTGATTGGAGACTGTAACAGTCATCATGATGATTGGAGCGACAAGAGAAACCAGAGGGGAGTGACTTTGAGAGACACCCTGAGGGCTTATGGGTTGAAGCAGCAGATCGAGAAAGGAACGGTGACATGGACTCGGAGGGTAGAAGGCATTGAGAGGACAGCTTTGCTAGACTTAGTGTTTGCACGAAGGGATGAATGGGAGATGAGAAGCATTTCATGGATAGCAGGTGGAGATCATGCGATGATATATGGAAGTCTCAAGATACCTACGGTGGCACACAGGATTCTGAAAGTTACTGACTGGGAGAAGTGGGAGGAGTTCGTGGAGAAGTGGAGGGGCAGGCCTCTGAAAGAAGAAACGAATGCATACGAACTGTTAGTTAGACTAGGCAGGACATTCACCAAGGAGGCACACATTATGGACCGATCGAAGCGGTGGTTCGATAAGGAGGTGAAGGAGGCAAGAAAGATGGTGAGGTATATATTACGGAAAGGGGGTAGAGAAGAGAAGACGAGAGCAAGGAGGCTGTTAAGAGACATTATCAGAGAAAAGAAGAAGGCATTGTGGGAGAGGTATATGGAAGAGGACCGAGTAACATCGCCGTGGGACATCTTTCAGCTTGCAAAGGACCCATTTAGACAGAGGGATCTCATGGACATCCCAGGTACAGACCAGGAGGTTATGGCGGCACTCATCAAGCGTAACTTCATTACGACCGAGACAATTGAGATGAGACAATGTTTGAAGCCTACTGGAGTACTTATGGATAGAGAAGAAGCGAGACAAGCCATAGACAAGGCTTTGGCAGAGACGAGATCCAGATCTGTACCAGGCCCAGATGGAATACAGTATGGGATCCTGAAGTTATTGAAGGGGACAACACTGGGGATGGCAGTCAGGGAGGAGATTGTGAACTATATAAATGGGAACTACGACTTCGCTCGAGGCTTCAGTGTCACGATGATACACAAGAAAGGAAAGCCGAGGGATGATCCAGCAGGATGGAGGCCAATTACATTATTGAACACCGTGGCCAAGTTAGGGCAAAAGGTGGTGGCGGACCTTAGTCAGCGAAGAGACCGTCTGTGTTACGGTGTCTGCGATTGCAGCGAAGTGTAGGTGTAACTTAGGACAACGCTTGGAACTTGACCTTTGTATAGAGGCCGTGGAGGCCGCTATATATAGGCGTCCAGCGTGTCGGTTATTTGCATTATTCTATTTAACATTGAGTGCTAACTAACAAGCTTCTCTCTCTTCACCATCATAACTATGAATGGTGTGATTATCATGCGTCATCTCTCATCGCTTATCATTGATACTTTGTTGGGTCACCCTGACATTTGTTACGGATTGCAACCGACCGTTTGCAAACCGTTGCACCAAAAGGTAGAACTACCGGTACCACCCGGTAGTACGGTCGGTATATATAGGAGTATCCGTACGGGCCGGTCAGCGACTCGCTTACGTTTGCGCACGTGGTCAAGGATCTTGGCTCCCTTAGACGTCCACACGTACTAGTAATCAGCTTCCCTCTGCCGCCATGGCACGCCAAGCCGTGACATTACTCCCCCGCAGGCAGAGTACGTCCCGGACTCTCTATATATTAACCCCCAGCCACCCGTTACCGCCTTAGGGCTTCAATTTCATGTGCCACCACCACACTACTTTATAACCAGCGACCGGCATGTGACTGTAAGCCGCTTATCAAATTCAAAGGTCACCTGCAGTATCTGACGTTCGCTACAGGCAAGGTCAAATCAAGCTATTGCAGGAGTATTCTCTCAATTACACCCAGCAACAGACGAAAATGAGGCTGAAGCCCGGCAGTGGAAATTGGTGGACTGCCACTCACGGTTACTAAAGCAACATCAACGCAACTGGCCTATACATGATAAAGAGTTATGGGCAATCGTCAGCTCTTTACTACACTGGCGTACATGGCTTCTTAGTTTGACAATGCAGTTTGAAGTACATACAGATCATCAAAGACTACAGTACTTTCAGACCAAGCCAAGATTAAACATGCGACAGGCTGAATGGGCCGAAAAGCTCGCTGAATTCGACTACATTATCAAGTATCGACCGGGATCAGCTATGGGACGCCCAGATGCTATCACACGACGAGAAGGTAACGAACCTTCAGGAACCAATGCACCAATGTTCAAAGAAGGCCAACTTATAGTTGCACAAGCCAACGAAGATGCTCCAGCCAACGAAGATGCTCCAGCCAATAAAGATACTCCAGCCAATGAAGAAGATACTTCAGACCCTGAAGAAGAAGCGTTCCAGACCCAAATCTAGAAGGAATTGATGTCACAACATGGCCCAAAGATATTGAGAGCGGACTGCTTATTGTACCTACTGATTGTCAGCATGCTGTGCTACAACAGTGTCATGATTCCAGAGTTGCGGGCCATTGGGGACGACGACGTACTGAAGAGCTTGTATCACGCAACTTTATATGGAAAGGATGGCAAGAGGATATCTCACGCTATGTTGCTGGTTGCCATCATTGCCAAAAGGCTAAA
The DNA here is from genome assembly GCA_015179045.1 of Kalaharituber pfeilii. Taxonomy (NCBI): domain Eukaryota; kingdom Fungi; phylum Ascomycota; class Pezizomycetes; order Pezizales; family Pezizaceae; genus Kalaharituber; species Kalaharituber pfeilii. The sequence continues at coordinate 1,113,703 of WHUZ01000004.1, forward strand.
GCAGACAGACATGCCCGCCAAACGAAATTAGTACCAATGCCTACAGGAACCCTACCCTGGGAAGAAATAGCTATGGACTTTGTAGGAGAACTTCCTGAAAGTGAAGGATTCAATGCTGTCTTAGTTATCACAGACCGTTTTACTAAGATGCAGCACTATATACCTGCTAAAACGACATGGACAGCAGAGGACGTAGCAAATGCCTACATTTGTGAAATATGGCGACTTCATGGCTTACCCAGGCATGTTACCTCAGACCGTGGCCCACAATTCACAACTGCATTTATGCGAGATCTAAATGCGAAGCTTCATATTGGTCTGAGGCTGTCAACAGCACATCACCCACAGACAGATGGCTTGAGTGAGAGAGCGATACAAACACTCAAACAATACTTGAGAATCTACTGCCATGATCGTCAGAAACGTTGGGTACAATGGCTACCACTAGCCGAATTCGCATACAACTCTACAAATACCGCCACACATGGATACAGCCCATTCCGCAGCCTGTATGGGTTTGACCCACGTACTATTCATGTCAATGATGATTACATATATGCCAGCCCAGCTGCTGAAGAATGGATTGAACGTATGACCGCAGTACACAGCCAGATTCACCAAACCCTCAAGCAGATCAACGATAAGCGCTCTGCACTCCACATTGACAAATCTCGCCAATTTCAAGTTGGAGACCAAGTATGGGTGGATCGCCGCAATTTGACAGTACAAACTGGAAACAAGTCCTTATCCAGCAAGTATATTGGCCCATACACCATTACTCGACGAATCAGCCGGCATGCGTATGAGCTAAACATTCCTAAAAGGCTACGCCTGCACAAGGTGATACACACTTCACTACTGAAGCCTTTTAAAGATAGAGTGCAACCACAGGTTGATCCATCATCGAGAAGTGACAATGAAGATAATGATGAGGAAGAGGAACCACTATATGAGGTGGATTGTATTGTTGATAGCAGACGCACCAAAGGGGGCGTAAAGTACCGAGTCCATTGGAAAGATTATGGTGCAGAATCTGACACATGGGAATCATTCGATGATTTACAGGCTCCTTTAGTACTGCAGGAAATTATTAAATTTCATAATGAGCACCCAAGAAAGCCAATGGATCGAAGAGTTGACAATTGAACTAAGCACATACCGATGTATCGAAGAGTTGAATTGTGCATATACCGATGTATCGAAGAATTGAATTGAGCTTATACCGATAAATCGAAGACCTGACAATTGATAATTGAACCTATGCCGATGAGTCGAAGAGCTTAAGTAAGCACATACCGACAAATCGAAGAGTGAACCTATGCCAATGAGTCGAAGAGCTGAAGTAAGCACATACCGACGAATTGAAGAGTGACAATTGATAATTGAACCTATGCCGATGAGTCGAAGAGCTGAAGTAAGCACATACCGACAAATCGAAGAGTGAACCTATGCCAATGAGTCGAAGAGCTGAAGTAAGCACATACCGACGAATTGAAGAGTGACAATTGATAATTGAACCTATGCCGATGAGTCGAAGAGCTGAAGTAAGCACATACCGACAAATCGAAGAGTGAACCTATGCCAATGAGTCGAAGAGCTGAAGTAAGCACATACCGACGAATTGAAGACTGACAATTGATAATTGAACCTATGCCGATGAGTCGAAGAGCTGAACTGAGTACATGCCGACGAATCGAAGACTGATGAATTGAGCCTATACCGATGAAAATCGAAGAGTTGACAATTGAATTGAGCATATACCGACGAGTCGAAGAGCTGAACGGAGCACATGCCGACGAATCGAAGAAGTGATAGACACTGAGCCTATACCTTCCTCGCCCATGGAGTACTTTTTCCCACAGGGTTTTTTTTTTTACCCATGGAGAGGTTTAACGGTAGCGCAAGGTGATGATACAGGCCCCTGACATACAGAAGGATGAAGTGAAGATCTCAAGTGAAGGTCTGACGAGGACGTCAGCCGTAAGAACGGGGGTAATGTCAGGGTGACCCAACAAAGTATCAATGATAAGCGATGAGAGATGACGCATGATAATCACGCCATCCATAGTTATGATGGTGAAGAGAGAGAAGCTTGTTAGTTAGCACTCAATGTTAAATAGAATAATGCAAATAACCGACACGCTGGACGCCTATATATAGCGGCCTCCACGGCCTCTATACAAAGGTCAAGTTCCAAGCGTTGTCCTAAGTTACACCTACACTTCGCTGCAATCGCAGACACCGTAACAGTCTGTTTAGCAAGAGTCAGTTGGGGGGCAGACCCAAACGGGGGATGGAGGACTTACAGAGACAAGTCCTAAAAGAGGTGGACAAACGCCTGGACAACGGAGAGTGGACAGCAATAGTAGGGGATGATATCAAGTCGGCTTTCAATCACCTGCGAAGGGAGAAGGTTGTACGGAGAATTAAGGCTGAAGACAAGAATTTAGCGGCATTTGTTGAGGGGTTCCTGCAACCGATGAACTTTCAGATCGCATGGGATGGGAAAACCAGAGGAGAGAGCACAATGACAGATGGAACGCCTCAGGGGTCACCATTATCCCCAGTCATCTTCCTGGTAGGTATAGCACCGGTAGTAGTGAGCGGCACGAGCCGAGCCAGCTCGAGCTCGACTGATCTTGAGCTCGAGCCGGCTCGAGCTCAAACGAGCCAAGATCATGCTTGTGTTTTTCTTGACAGCTCGCTAAAATGCTTAGCCAGTGCAAGGTTTCATAAACTGTAAATACCTAATATAGTAAAAATTAGAGACTTGGAGCTCATTCTGACCTACCAACAACTTCGAAATGCACAATTTAGCTGATAGTAGTGAGAAAGATGAAAATTTAGCTTAGTTTAGTTTAGTTTGTCAATATTATGTATATAATCAATCCAGGCTCGAGCTCATGCCACGCCAGCTCGAGCCAGCTCGAGCCGAGCTCACTTACTCACGAGCTGGCTCGAGCTAGCTCGTGCCGCTCACTAACCGGTAGCGGAGAAGGCCGAACGCAGAGGCTTCAACAGGTCCTATGTGGACGACTTTCACAGTGTACTCTCAAGCAAGTCAATGCGAGACTTGAGGAGGAGTATAAGAGTACACCGTGAAAAGCTAACCCAGGAGGCGCTAGAGGAAGGCTTTGAACTGGACCCACGGAAATCCGAAACTATCATCATAGGGTCCAAGGGAAAGAGTTACAGACTGGGAGGACTGCATATCGACTGGGAGATGAAGTTTAATGACCATTTCAACCGGAGGCTACACCTAGGAAAAGCGGCGTGGAGGATAGCAGCCAGACTGAAAGGGCTACCGCCAGCCAGACGGAGACAGTTATATACAGGAATTGCAAGGAATATCGCGACTTGGGGGTGCTGGGCGTGGGTGGAGTACGCGAAAGGAGCATCTCCAGAATGTAAAATCAGATCGTTGGAGAGGTGGCAATACGTCGTGGCGAGAGAAATAACGGGTGCCCCGTGGGGGACGAGACGGGACGTGGTAGAAGGACTGACAAACCTGGAGTCCGTCGAGACGTTTGTTTATGGGGAGGCAGAGAGGGTAGAGGCCCGGACACTGAGGTTCGGTGATGAACCAGTCAGAAGACCACAGCCGGGCACGATATACCTAAGAGGGGCCCTTGGACACAGAGACTCCCTGCCTCTACATGTGCACCCAATACACCCGTCCGATCTTTGTAAGGAGGAGTGGGAGAGACTGATAGCCGGGGAGGAAGAAGAAGGATGGATGAGTGTGTACACTGATGGGAGCAGAATGGAGGACAAGACAGGCGCCGGAGTGCATCAAGCCGGAAAAGACACATCCATATACCTAGGGGAAAGATGCACGGTCAATGACGCCGAACTGTTAGCGGTGGGAGAGGCCATGCGCAGAGAGGGGGAGCTGCTAATCGTAACGGACTCCAGGACCACGGTGACAAGGATGAAGGGGATAGCTAGGGGGGACCTAACCCCAGGAGGAGCAGAGGAGTGGGTACGGAGAAGGTGGGATGAAAGGATGTCGAGGGGGGATCGAGACCTGGCGATTCTGTGGGTAAAAGCACACAGAGATGTAGCCGGTAACACCGAGGCAGACACGGCGGCCAAAATAGCCACGGCGCTACAATACCAGGACGAGACGGTGACAGATTTTTTTTTTTTTTTTTTAATTTCATTACTCGCATGCCGCCCTGTGGGCTATGGCGAGGAGAGACGGTGACAGAAGCAGGCATCCGACAAGAGGCGAAGGCTAGTAGAGGGGTGGAGAGAAAGAGACTACAGCTGACGTACAGGCCACTCGAATACCTGGGGACCAGAAGGAGGGTAGCCACACTCGCAGGCATCATGGGGGACAAAGGATTGAGACAATGGAGACACCAGATAGGGAAGGAGGATTCACCGGAGTGCAGGTGGTGTGGAAAGGCCCTCGAGAATTACAGACATATATCGAGAGAGTGCGAGGCATGGAAGAAGAGACTACCGGGAGGAGAGACGGGGCTGAAGATGCCAATAGGAGTGGAGAAAGGGAAGGGGAAGGGGAAGGAAGAGGGGGAGAAGAAGGGGATGAAAGAGGGGGAGAAGAAGGGGATGACACTGGCCGAGGTGCTGGACTGGGCAGCGAGTTAGCTGTTTTTTATTCGACCATTATTTTTCCTTTACGCTCTTTTCTTATCTATCATCTGCGATTCACACATTCTGTACTTAACACCTCGCCGTAGCCTGATAGGCGGTATGCGAGTAATGAAAAAAAAAAAAAAAAAAAAAATATATATATAATTTGTCACAGCCCACACTCTACAGTCACCGGACACTAAGCCACAACCGCTGGCAAGCCATGACCGTCTCCCGCCAACAGCCGGCAAGCTCATAGAACCGGCTAGCTACATGTAGCTAGCAAGCTGCCAGTATAGCCCGCTTGCCAGTATAGCCTGCCTCGTTGTATGGTCCGCCTGCCAGTAAAGCCCGCCTGCTAGTATAGTCCGCCTGCTAGTATAGCCCGCCTGCCAGTACAGCCCGCCTGCTAGTATAGCCCGCTTGCCAGTATGACCCGCCTGCTAGTATAGCCGCCTGCCAGCATAGCCTGCCTGCCATGAAAACTCTGCCTTCACCACTCTGTTCTTACTACTGCCCTCGTCGTTGCTTCTACCTTTGTATTATGTTTGTTAGATAATGAACCTATCATGTATATATAGGCTCTATCTTGCCCTCATGTAAATAGTTTCTTCTCTCCTTGTCTGTTGTCTTGTCTTCTTAATAGACCCATATGGTTCCTCGCAGTCCATATGTTCTTGTCATTCTTGTCAAATCTCTAGATCTAATTCAGTACCTGATCTTCTCTGCCTTTTCGCTGAACTGGAACCGTTGAACTGCTACCTGCAAGCCTCTCCTATCAAGCCTCTGCCATTCAGCGCTTGCGAAGCTACTGTTACCCTGAATCGGCCGTATCCCTTAGCAGCACCAGCTCACCGCCGCGTGACATAATTATAGTATCTCTTAGCTATGATATATTATCTATATTATCTATATATATATATTTTATATATACTCCTATTTTTTACTTTTTATACACTTTATCAGCCATCTATACTACAGTTATAGTAAACTTCTAATGATGTTAAACTATTATTTTTTTTGGAAACAAAAATTTAATTACTATTTGTCTTATTTCAATAAATATTAAATTTATTATAATATATAATTTTAAATATATAGTAAATAAATTACTCTATTATAAAATTCGATATATTTAAAATATTTAATTATATACAATTAGTAAATAAAAGTTATAATAAAAGAAATTTAATTTATAATTTAAATTAATAATAATATAAATAATAAAAAATATATTATAATATAATAATAAAATAGTTAAGATATTTTAGTTTTTAATAATTAGAGTATCTTATTGTCACGCGGCGGCAAGCTGGTGCTGCTAAGGGATACGACCGGTTCAGGGTAACAGTAGTTTTGCAAGCGCTGAATGGCAGAGGCCTGACAAACTTGACAGGAGAGGCTTGACAGGAGCAGTTCAGAAGTTCCAGTTCAACGGCGATGGCAGGCTATGGTGAAAAGGCAGAGAAGACCAAGTACTGAATTGGATCTAGGGATTGACGAGAATAACAAGAACATATAGACTGCGAGGAACCATATGGGTCTATTAAGAAGACAAGACAACAGACAAGGAGAGAAGGAACTATTTACATGAGGGCAAGATAGAGCCTATATATACATGATAGGTTCATTACCTGAGAAGCATAATACAAAGGTAGAAGCAGCGACGAGGGCAGAAGTAAGAACAGAGTGGTGAAGGCAGAGTTTTCATGGCAGGCGGGCGATACTGGCAGGCGGCGATACTAGCAGGCGGGCTGTACTGGCAGGCGGGCTATACTAGCAGGCGGGCTGTACTGGCAGGCGGGCTATACTAGCAGGCGGGCTGTACTGGCAGGCGGGCTATACTAGCAGACTGGTCGTACTGGCAGGCAGGCTATACTAGCAGGCGGACTATACTAGTAGGCGGGCTGTACTGGCAGGCGGGCTATACTGGCAGGCGGGCTGTATTGGCAGGCGGGCTATACTAGCAGGCGGGCTGTACTAGCAGGTGGACTATACTGGCAGGCGGGCTGTATTGGCAGGCGGGCTATACTAGCAGGCGGGCTGTACTAGCAGGCGGGCTATACTAGCAGGTGGACTATACTGGCAGGCGGGCTATACTGGCAGGCGGGCTGTACTGGCAGGCGGGCTATACTGGCAGGTTGCTAGCCGGTTCTATGAGCTTGCCGGCTGTTGGCAGGAGGCGGTCACGGCTTGCCGGCGGTCGTGGCTTGCCGGCGGTCGTGGCTTGCCGGCGGTCGTGGCTTGCCGGCGGTCGTGGCTTGCCGGCGGTCGTGGCTTGCCGGCGGTCGTGGCTTGCCGGCGGTCGTGGCTTGCCGGCGGTCGTGGCTTGCCGGCGGTCGTGGCTTGCCGGCGGTCGTGGCTTGCCGGCGGTCGTGGCTTGCCGGCGGTCGTGGCTTGCCGGCGGTCGTGGCTTGATGTGCGGAGACTGTAGGGCGTGGGCTGTGACACTTATTAATATTTATAGATTTAATACTAAAAAAGTATATAATTTTAATATATAATAATTGTAACGTCGGTGGCTGGGCTTGGGCGGAGGTCTTGCCAAGGGGTACGGTCAGCTTGGGTAATGAACTCCAGGCTTCACTTTCTATTTATCCAGTCGGAAAAGTTCCAGTGTCACGCCAAGAAGAGGAAAAATTTTATACTTATTAGATAATTGTAACGTCGGTGGCTGGGCTTGGGCGGAGGTCTTGCCAAGGGGTACGGTCAGCTTGGGTATCGGCGGCGGTTCAACGGCTATGGGTCGAGGACTACGGCGGCGGCGGCTCGGCGGCTAGGGATCACGGACTATAGCAAGGGCAGCGGCGGAGGAGTAGGAGAAACCAGACGGGTCTATTGATTAACAAGACAACGGACAAGGAGAAGAAGAGCTATCTACAGAGGCGGGCTTGGGGCCCTTATATGCTGGGGAATTGACATAGAAAGGGAATACAGGACTATAACGATATGAGAAAGAGAATTCGAAATGCAAGAACGGCAATAGTGATGCTAATATCGGAAGGCATATCAATGAGCTGTCAGAGGGCTAATCAACCGGACCGGGACGGCTTGTCAAGCCTTTCCGAGTCGGCTATTAGTAAGGTCTCACCTTCCGGCTTGGCACGTCGGCTCGGTTTGACTTGTCGGCTGCGGAAAAGGATGATATCGATGCATGCGTAGGTGGGCTGTGACAATAATAAGTACTTTTTTATAATAAAGTTAATTATAAAAAAGCTATTAAGATCTTCTAAATTTCTATAGAAAAGAATAAACTTAGAAAAATACTAAAACTACTATCTTCTTATATAAAATATCTTTTTTAATACTTAAAAATAGTATTTAAAATTATTAAATCTTTTAAATAATATATAATATTAAATAAAAATAATAAAAATATATATTAAAATCTATTAATTAACTATTTTTATAAGAAAAACTATTAATATCTAAAAAATTTTTATAAGAAAAATACTTCTTATAAAGTATAATTTTTAAAATATATTTTATACTTTATTAGTACTACTATTACTATAACTAATATTTTTACTATTTAAAATAAAAGTAAATATACTTTTATAACTTTTAAATATAAGTATTAAAATTAATTTAATAGTTATAGAAATATTAGTAGTAGATTTTTTTTTAATATAAATTTAAAGTACTAGAAAAATACCGGTATATTTTATTAAGGTTTTTATTTTTTAACTATAGTTTATTATATTTTATTAAATTTTAATAATAATATACTATTTTATAGAATTTTAATTATTATATAAAGTTCTAAAACTACTAAAATAAATTTTTATTAGCTATAAAAACTTACTTTACTTATATATAAGCTTATAATATTTTCTACTAGTTTACTTATTTCTATTACTATTGAATTGTTACTATTTCTTAATATTTTTAGATAGTACTTCTACTGTTACAGGCATAATCGTTCTCATGCTATAACACCGTCTTGTTTAAGTGTCGTCAAAAGGTACTACCAACTATAAAGCCTACTAGTCGGAAGTTTAGCTAACCCGACACTGGTCAGGTCCGTGGTAGTGGAACTTCTTCGGTTGAGAAGTAAGTAACTACTAAGATTAGCAATCTTAGTTACTAACTCTTCCGGCAGCTCCTGTTGTACTATTCGTTGTACGATAACCTTTTCTTATTTTCTTATATCATCGATCTTTGCATAGGGATCGGAGTTATGATAGTATTTTTAGATAGAGGCTTGCATTAGAGGTTTCAAGTTCTCGTATTTGTTGTTCTAGAATTTATTGTAAGGGTTGGTCAAAAAGAAAGGCTGTCACTTGGCTTTTTTCAGGGTCTGGCTTGATCCCCAGAATCCGTTCAAGCTGAATTTATTAACAGCTTTGAAGAACTACATTTTGTATAAATAGAAGCCTGACCCACCGGAGTTAGAAGGGCAAGGACCCGGAACTCAATCCTAACAAATATAAAGCTTTCTTACTACTTTAACTACTTTATTTTCCGTGACTTATATTTAATTATATTTCGCGACGCAATTAGTTATTTAGTAAACGGCTTACTCCAACGTACCCCGTAACATCTACTATAATAATTATATTAGTACCCATCTAGTATATAATTATAATATATTAAATTATATTAGAACTCTAGATAGTACGTGTCTAATTTTAAAAGCAGAGGTTTCCTATTCTCTAATTAGATATATATTAGTATAATATACTATGCTGTCCTCTGATAGATGCAATCTGGGGCACAGCATATATTTCAGAGTATGTTAAAAACATTATCCTAAAGTTTCATAATGCTTACACATAAACTGCAGTCACCACTACAAAAGTTCTCATGTTCCAAAAGTGCGCATGTCCCGGTTGTGCCCAATATCCCGGTAGAACACAGTAGGCTGTGCTGTGACTCTCGGCTTCTGGTCGATCCACAATCAAACGCCATATTGCCTCTGGTGTGACACTATCTCCCATGTTGTACCGTGGAGTTGAAAGACTTCTGCTTTGTGATAGTGTACTTAGTGGCCTCGCCGGTCTAGGCTTCAGTCATTGTCGGCAGCGCATGGATACGTACGGTTATCCCAGCCGAGGTCGCGGTCTTGACTTGGCGGGCCGCTTACAGACCACAGCTGCAACCAGGAAGGGGCGCAGGCGGCGACGTTTGTTTTCCTTTAATATCATTACTTGCTTGCCGCCCCGTGGGCTATGGCGAGGTAGGCGGCGACTTGTGCCGCCAGTAGGTGGCTTTTTTTTTTTTTTAACAGTACTCGTATACCGCCTCTCAGGCAATGACGAGATTGAATACAAACGAAATAATAGCATGGAAGAGAATCAACAGAGGCAATTTTGACCAAAGTGAAACAGAAACCACGGTCTGCTGCAAAGTCACTTCCTACCCATCTCAGCAGCTCTGCTAGGGGGCTGGCTCATCGCTATTTGCTGTGGGACTCCTCGAACTCCAGGCCCCGTGGCCACTTCCCTCCCCAAACCCTCGCACCTGTACCAGATGTGTGCAGATGTCTCCTCCATGCCACCCCATATATATTCTGGCTCATCTGCGTTCCTTCTCATATGCCTCCATGCGCTCAATCCGTTTCCCCCCAGTAGTCCTCCTAACGTGCTTGTTAGTTAGCTAAACCGCTCGAGGGCCTGTAGATCAGCTGTAGCCTATTCCTCGCTTCTGCTGGTCGCCTCTTGGCCTGCATTCTCATGCTGGCTTCAGTTACCACCTCCCCCTGGTAGGATCCAGACGTTGTGCCTTGTCCCCCTCTTCATTGCCTTTTATACGCCTATGACCCTTAACCCACATTACTCCTACGTTGATTAGTCTTTCTTCTGATGCTCCCTTCTGTAGCGCTATACTGCACCTGGCACCATCTGGTGTTGGTCTCCCTTGCGCCACTTCGGTTAGCTTATCAAACTCCTCTTGGGTATCTGTGAGAACAAGCAGTTCCTCCTCCCCCTTATTGTCCTCTCGTTCCATATTTATGGCCATTATTTCTACATCATTGACTGTGGCCCTTGTCCCTAGGAAAGTTACACTGATTTCCCCCTGCCTGGCGCTAGTAGCGTGCCCAGCCCTCCTCTCCTTCCCACTCCCATCAGTGTAGGCGACTTTCCAGCCCACATCATCCTCATCTACTCCCCTCCATTCCTGTTTCTCTTCTCACGCTGCAGGTCAGAGTTGGGAGTACTACCAAGTGGAGGCCTTCCCTCTACTCCAACTATCCATTCACTTATTTCGTTTCCTCCTCCTCAGGTACCTCCTGCTCTTCAATTTCAAGGCCCTCTCCTCTACTTGGGCACTTTTAACTTCTATGAAGCTTTGAATTGCTCCAAATTGGCCAAGCCCTCTACTGCATCTCACCCTATGCCCATGGGTGTACCTGTCAGGGAACTGGCAACTGTATAATGCCACCCCTCAGCTCTAAGGCCTCATTTGGTTTCCGATAGTGATGTATATTCCATCCATGGCGCATCCACCCCAGCAGGCGATTGGTCTAGCAATGCTGGTAACAATCTACCTTCTAACAATCTACCTTCTAACAATCTACCTTCTGCTGGAGGGCCTTAGGCTACCGACTCTGTTAGCCACTGCCAAGCTGCCTTCCCATTTTGCCTATTGCGGAAATGTGGATCGAACTTCAGTTCCCAGTCCACCTAAAGGCCTGCCAGTCAGTATGCCGGGCCCCTGGCCCCGAATATAAGGACCTCCCTCTTTCCATAGCTAGGGTGAAGCCGTCCTTCCTTGCATCCTCCTCTAGTCGGTTCTGGTGGACTTTGATTGCCATCCTCAGCCTTGAGAGTTTTTTCCTTTTTTTTTTTGAATCACGTAACCCCGCATACAGTAGTGAGCGGCACGAGCCGAGCCAGCTCGAGCTCAAACGAGCCAAGATCATGCTTGTGTTTTTCTTGACAGCTCGCTAAAATGCTTAGCCAGTGCAAGGTTTCATAAACTGTAAATACCTAATATAGTAATAATTAGAGACTTGGAGCTCATTCTGACCTACCAACAACTTCGAAATGCACAATTTAGCTGATAGTAGTGAGAAAGATGAAAAATTAGCTTAGTTTAGTTTAGATTGTCAATATTATGTATATAATCAATCCAGGCTCGAGCTAGCTCGTGCCGCTCACTAGCGCCATACAGGCTACCAGCCTATGGCAGGGACCCATATACCCGTTTCAGGTTATCAGCCTTGGGAGTGAGCTATGCGAGATTACCTGCCCTTCCATGGCGAATAGCTGCAAGCGGGGATATGTGATATGAAAAAAAAAAAAAAAAAGGCCAGATTACCTCATGAATGTCATCTATAATGGCGCGGGAGAAGACTCTTTTGTGTGCTGCTGCTATGACTGGTTTAATACCTATCATGAAGACAACTAGTAACAGTGGGGAGCATTGTGGTGTTCCATCTGCCATCCTAGCTGTGGCTCCCCTTTTCCCATCTCAACCCAGGTCACTGTGGTACAAAAAATGCGGGTAACTTCTTACGCCCCGAAGTCGGAGAAGTCAAGTGTACTCGCAAAGGGAGTGTACCGCTGAGAGGTAACGCTAGCGGATTCACTAGTATGGTGGTACCCCCAGCATGAGCTTAGGTCCTCTCCGCAAGTGAGTAATTAAGCACTGGCGGTTAGTACTGTAAGCACTGAATGAGAGTACTTTGTGCCTATGCCAAGGCTATAATTGGTAGGACAGCCATCGAATGCTATCAATGCAATTGGACTACCCACTTCATAGACTAGCGTCAGCCCAAACCTGCTTTCGAGCAGGGTCAGCTCAGGCAGATCTCTTTGTCCTTTGTTCTTTGTCCACGAGCCTTCTTCTTCTGCCTTCTTCTTCTAAAGTTACAGGAACAGAATAGTGTCATGGGTAATGATGAACATATATGGAAATATGAGAATGGGTGGAATGTAGTATATACGCTACGCGAGTATAATTCAGATCGAAGATTTGCTTCAAAAGTGGGGAATCTGTATCGCAACTTTGACTGACTCATGACTCAGAACCCACTGTATCTAGAAGAAACTAATAATCACGCGGTCACCTCCCAATCGGGTTTCTGCTGAACATGCCAAGACCTGGTGATAGGTTCACAGTGTGGTGTTGAAGAAAAAGGAGATTTCAGATGATACAGGGTACATTTGTACTCCACGTAGGGGCAGCTATTGCTATGCACATTTGACGTGTAAATTTTTACTCACCTCACAAACTGGCGGGGAGTATGTTTATATGCACAAGTGCACCTTTGATTATGGAATTCACGCATTGGCGGAACAACTTACTCCCCACTACTACCCACAGGAGGGTACGTTTTACTCCCCGCCATGGTAATTTTGTACCATAGTGGATTAAATGTCATTGGCGGGAGAAATCCAGCAGCAGGTGGCCGCAGGACAGGCAGAAGGAAGCTGCTGTGTCAGCATGAAGGCCACGGTGCGGGATTGAGAGGTTACTGGCATGAAACGGCGCCCTGGCGGCTTTATATGGCAAGGCAAAGGTGCCGCTGCTCAGACTCCCCGGCAGCAATCAGCGCGGCCAGGAAGGTAGGAAGAATCGGCAAGATAAGGACGGTACACGTGGCATTCATGGCGGAGCTGATCGCGGAAAGGAGGCAAAGGCTGAGGGATCCCGGAGCCAGGAGCACACTTGGGTGAAAGCGCCTGTCGCGATAGAGGGCATTGAGAACGTGGGCTCGCTGCATGCGGTATGATGAACAGGCCACAGAGGGCCGTGTGCCAAGAATTAGTGTCAAAGGGAAAGGACAGAGAGAACAAGCAGGCTTCGAGAAGGGGAACTTCGTGAAGTGCGGTAGGAAGGCACTGACCAACATCCTCAGGCTACATCCTGGGAAAGGTGGAAACATGTGGAGCAGGAAGATCAGCGCCGAGGAGGTACGCTGCACATGCTGGGAGGATGGAGTGCTTGAACGTGTGGTGTTCGAATGCGGCGAGCTAAGCAGCCCCAGGGAGGAAAATGGGGAGGCCATCACCTGGTAGTGCTAGGAGGATTTCTAGGACGAAGGGTGGAAACAAGATGCCGTCTAGGGCGATCCGGGAGAGGAATGGTTTGCCAGTTTCGGTGTGGGCTGGCTGCGAGGCCGGAGGACACGTGGGGAGATGAATACGTAGAGTAGACAGTTGTCGCTTAACCTGACCCGGGTATCTGGGCCCCTGCTAGAGGCTAGTATTCTGTACGCCGCAGCATGACGTCACGTGCCCAGTATATTGCAATGCACAGCCCTGCTGGCCTCACCGCCATGTAATCTACCTTAACCTCCTACCTCTCAGCTTTCCTACCCTTGCCGCTGCTTCCCACAATGCTCTTGCCTTTACCAACCTTCTTTCCGCGGCGTCATGGATCTGGAAATCGGGGGCGCACCTAGCCTTCCAGTGCAGTCAGCAGAGGTTTCGCCCAGAAGGCTTTAGAGAATGGGGGGATATGGAGAAGAACTGGAAAAGGACAGCAGAGAATGGGGAGGAGTGGGATGAGTTGGAAAGGTTCTTCTCCGGGATCAGGTTCTAGGGCGCCGTGCGATCTGCCGTCGGGGAAGTTTGCTGGCCGGGGAAGTTTGCTTAGTTTGCTTGCCGGGGAAGTTTGCTTGCCGGGATGCGAAAGTGTGGGGAAGAGGGGAGGAGGGAGAGGGGGGGATATATAGTGGGGCCTCCCTGAGGCAGAAACCGGAAGGACCGTCCGGAGGTTTCTGGAATCAGGTTTTTGGACCGTCCGGAGGTTTCCGGATTCAGGGTGTAGAAGTAGATAGAAAGTTCTTTGTTTGTTAAGCCTGTCTCCGGGCTTCGAGGGCTTGCCCAGGGACCCTGCCATGGCTTGGCGCTGTAAGCGGGGTTATGTGTTTTTTTTTTTAAAAAAAAAAAAAAAAAAAAAAAAAATGGATCCGGAAATTCAGCATGCTGTCGTGCATGACTCCCTCTATCATGGCACCTTCCCCCCTCTCTGGCCCATGATAAGGCGTTGTGTCTTACTCCTTTCCACCTGGAAGCCTGCTATTCCCAGGTGCAAAATGTCACGGAGGCCTGGTAACACCACCTAGTGTGCAGATCTGGGCAGCAGCAAACCTCCTGAGCTTTCAGTGTTGGTCTCGCTGCTTGTTCAAAGGGTTCGAGTCTCAAGACCAGAGCCTGGGAGTACACGTCACCCTTCTGAGTAAGGAACTGTATACATCTGGCCAGTGCGGGGTGTGGAGGAGAAAGTGGCCAGGAGGGTTGGAAGCAATATACACGCCCCTCGACCACAGAGGAAGAGGACCCGCTGGTGGAATTGCTGAGGTGGATAGAGAGATAATCTTCCCGTGACTCAGGTTTACATATCTTCCTTCACCAATCCGCGTTTGTTTTATTTCCGATATGTCACTTTTTGTTATCGTCTGCTGTTTCCATTTTCTCCTGTGTAATTTTCTCGTCATTGCCAAGAAGGCGGCATATGAGTAATGATATCTAAAAAAAAAAAAAAAAAGGGGACTGTCTGCTGTGTTTCTACCGGGATATTGCGCACTTTCGGGTAACTAATAAATGACTTCGCAAAATTCAATGACGTTAGTCCAAGTTTTTTAATATAGAAAAAACTAATTTATTGGCTAAGTTAGTTTTTTTTTTTGAAAAAAAAACCCAACTTGTACTGAAAAAACTGATAAGTTAAACTAACAAGTACTTTTTTTTTTTTTTTTTTTTTTTTAATTCACGTAACCCCGCATACAGGCTATCAGCCTATGGCAGGGACCCATATACCCGGGCCAGGTTTGGAACACCTAACTACGGAATCTACATGCACATCTTGAGCACTCAGTGCTCTCCGTCCCCGGCTACCCCAGATCGAGGCAGGCAAACCAGTACTCGACCGGGTCGCCTCCACACCTTCTTGCTTCCACCCTTTCTCCTCTAGGTCCTCCCAGGACTGCCAGGTGACATGCGCCCCATCTTTGTCCTTCCTCTGGGGTCGCTCCAGTTCGGTGCACCTGAACACCACATGCTCAGCACTCCATGCCTCACCACATGTACATTGTACCTCCTCGCCACTGACCATCCTCCTCCACATAGCTCCGCCTTTTCCAGTCCGCAGCCATGTGTAATTTGTGAGTGCTCTCCTGCCCCACTTCACAAATTTGCCCCTCCCAAACCCTGCACGCTCCCTCTCCGCTTTTCTTTTTCGAACTAACTCTTGACGCAGCCCACCCTCAGTGGCCTGCCCATCATACCTCATGCACTTGGCCCCCTCTTTGGCCAACTCATCTGCCTTCTCATTGCCTTCTATCCCTACGTGGGCCTTGACCCATGCCAGCTTCACTGCATCCGCCTCCCTTAACCTTTGCCGCCTCTCTGCAATCAGCTCTATCACCCGTGCTAGATCTGCAGTCCTTGCCTTGCCAGTTTTTCCTGCTTTCTGGACTGCACTGATAGCTGCCTGAGAGTCTGCGAGTAGTAGCACTTTTTCACTGCCATCAACTGCTTCAAGGGCACTCTTCATTCCTGAGACCTCGCCGTCCCACACAGTTGCTTTTGTCCCTACCCACCGGGACCCTTCTGACTCACCTGCTACCACCTGCCTCCAGCACCATCCGCCACCAACACCGCCTTCCTCACTGCGGCTGCCATCTGTGAAAATAGCTACCGAGTCACTCTTAGCCTCATTGATGGCCTTTTCCCATTTGGCTGGGGTGTCTTCCTTGCACAGCTTGAGGTCAATGACCTCAATGTCTGCCTGCAGTAGGTGTACATCTCGTCCCCAGGACACTCTCTCCTCCTCATCGACCTCGAGATTGCTGGCAATCTTTCCAGTTACTGACTCAAATCCATCATTTTTGTCTGTAGCATAACCGAAGCTGAAGTCTCTCCAGTCCCTCCCCCTCTCCCCCTCTTAAGTTATTTTGACAAGTACTTGTAACTAATACAAATACTATTACTACTAGTATATTAAGCTATAATAGCTATTATATGTACTTAGTAGTCATAAAGTATTGAGCTATAGGAAAACTTATTATATTTAATATTTATATTTATTATAAGTACTTGTTAGTTTAGCTTATTAGTTTTTTAATATAAGTTAGATTTTTCTATATTTAAAAACTTAGACTAATAAGTTAAAACAAATACAAGTTGAAAATTTAATATTTTACTATATAAATAATTCTTGTTCGAGTAGGTTTTTAGCTCTATTTTCAACTTGTTAAACAAGTTATAAAAAAAAAAACTAACTTGCTAATGCAAGTTAGTATTAGTCTAAGTAGAAAACTTGTACTAAAAATCTGACTTGGACCTGTCTTGGACCGATACGAATACTAGTTATCTTATATAAACTCTTTTGACTCAAATTTGGGTCTATGGAATTATTGAATATTTTTATTTATTGGACAGATAAGGATTTCAATAGCCGGTTTCTTGGATTTACGAGTAACTAGACCTGTGTCACATAGACAACCTGTCATATTGGATAAGACTCGGGCTAGGAAATCTTATGCAATATGACAGGTTATCCAGTATGACAGGTTGGAGTGCAGAGACCAATTTTCGAGGTCAATATATGCAATAACAGATACCTACATGATTAAGACCCTAAAGGAGCAAAATAAGAGGTAATAGAGGCTTGTTTCAAGAGATGCTTCAAGGTCAACAAAGTCATGTTCTTTTCAAGCCATAGAAGGAAAGTCAATAAGTGCTGCTTGATCGTCCTTCTGTGCTGTACTTCTTGTTACTTCGCCATAGCCCATAGGGCGGCATGCGAGTACTGATATAAAAAAAAAAAAAAAAAAGTACTTCCTGTTGCTGATCAAAGCACTTAATTTTTTTTTTTTTTTTTTTTTTATATCATTAATCGCATGCCGCCCTAAGGGCTATGGCGATGTTGTGCTATATAGAAAAAAAGTTAAAACACGACGACAGAAACATTCCCGCCAAAAAGCCCCAATCCCGACCTATTCTATCTACATGTATTTCCCGCTGTGTACATCTGTAAAGCACTTAATTGTGAACAACGAATTAATTGCTTCATGGAGTGAGACTGACTCTAGTTCCTCCAATTCAGCTTCTCTCAGAGCCTACCCGAGAAGCGGATATCCACCCATATTGACTCCTAATGAGTGATGAAATAAAAAAAATAAAAAAATTGACTCCTAATGCTGCTTGTGACAATTTGGCTTGATCAATCGACAGCTGCAGTTGGGCAATGAAATATGGGTCCGGCACAGATGTGTATTGCAAGGATCTGATGGCATGGTCATAGCCAGTGTCAGCCACTGGACGGGCCTCTAGGAGCAAAGCTACTGAGTGGACCTCCAAGAGCAGAGTCACCAGATGGACCTCTAGATGAGGCTAGGCAGTGGCTGAGGGCTATCGATAGATAGAACATGCTGATATTAGAGCAAGTTAGACAATAGATGGAAGGCATGCAGGATTGACTATAAGAAGGGCAGAAAGAGCTGCCCTCTCGAAGATCGAGCACTAAGCATTGTCCTAAGTTGCACCCTCAAATTTACTACATCATTGTAGAGACCATAATACCTTCTTCAAGCTGTCTGATCCATTAGGTCTATGGCCATCTGGGTCTGCTAGTTCTGCGCGTGTTAAAATGATAGGCATACCATAGTGGTCCTCTCAACTACAAATCTACCAAAGGGAACAGAAGCACGACTAGGATAAATAACCCTATCTGTTTACCGAATTAGTATACCGAAATGAAAATTCTATCACTAAGCATACGTCATATGTTATCTCCCCTTTCTCAACATGTATTTAAACATCGCCATAGCCCTTAGGGCGGCAAGCGATTAATGATATTAAAAAAAAAAAAAAAAAAAAAAGCTAACCATAATGATCCTTGCTAGTACTGGCACTATCCAATATGACAGGTTCAGTTACCAATACATCCGGGAAACCGGCCGGCGAAATCGTTATCCATCCAATAAATGAAAATATCCAATATCTTCAAAGTTCTACATTCGGGGCCGACAAAGGTCATGCAATATAACAGGTTATCCAGTATGACAGGTATCTAATATGACAAGTTTGTCTGTATTGGATATTGCTAATACGAGTAAGATCATGATGCTTGGTGATAGAATTTATATTTTGGTATACTGATTCAGCAAAGAAATAGTGTTATGTATCCTAGTCCTAGTCGTGCTTCTGTAGTGTTTATCCTAGCCATGATTCTCTTTGGTATATTTGTAGTTGAGAGTGCTACTACAGCATGCCTATCATTCGACGAGACTGGCAGGCCTTCTGGGGGGAAGGGGCTGAGAGCGTGGAGACACCGGATAGGAGAGGCGCCTGACCCGAATTGGCGCTGGCGCGGAGAGGCGGAAGAAACGACGAAACACTGAAACACTTACTCGAGGAGTGCAGAGTATGGCGCCGGAGATGGTCCGGAGGCATGGAGGACATCAGACGCCCTCCGAGGGAGGAAGAGGATCCACTACAGAGATGGATGAGGATGCTAGGAGAGGACGGAACGAGGACCTGATTTCACCTTTTCTTTCTACCCGTTTTTCTTTACTGCCTTTTCATGTAACTAAAACCTCGCCATAGCCCTTAGGGCGGCATGCGAGAACTGATATATAAAAAAAAAAACAAATCATACCTCGTACTCATCGTCGATTACCATTTGCGATCGAAATTTCCCCGCCTTTTGAGGGACGTCAAAGGATGACGACGATGATTACCGGAAGAGGAAGGGTGGAAAGCTTGACGTCTTTTTTTTTTTTTTTTTTTTTTTCACGTGACCCCGCGTGCAGCTGTTCGCCATGGCAGGGCAAAGCTTGAATCGGCAAGTGTCATGTGGCACCATACAAGCGACTAGCTTCCTGTGCGCAGCCGACTACCAACGCTTAACCTAGCCATCATATCAATAAACGACCTTCGATATTCGACGCTGTTTTGATACATCCAATACACCACATCTCCAGATTTGCACACCAATTTCCATTCATACCTTGACTGCCCCGCACAAAAACCTAAAACGCCTAACCTGAAATAATATTAATATATACAACCTTCCTTACATGACCCCCTTCCAAGGCAACGACCAGGAGCAGGAACAGGGCCGGGATCGTACCATCTCACACCTGCCTTGTCAACCCAGTGCAGTCCGGGGCTTTGGAATGAGAAAAAAAAAAAGAATCACTTACACTTCAGCAGCTTGGAAAGTACATGACTTTGTTAAGCTTGAAGTGTCTTAAAATTGATCTCTCTACTCCAACCTGTCATACTGGATAACCTGTCATATTGCATAAGATTTGCCGGCCCGAGCCTTATCCAATATAACAGGTTAGCCCTGCCATGGCGAACAGCTGCAAGCGGGGCTACGTGAAATAAAAAAAAATATATATATATATATAACAAGTTTGTCTGTAGTGCACAATAGCCCGCTTTTCGGCTTTTAATTAATTGCCTCACTTTATAGGAAGTACACGCAGAAATATAATGCAAAAGTCTGAGTAGTGAAGAAGTAAAAGATTTGTTACACTGTCACAAATTCCTATGCTCTATTGCTAATGCTTCACAAAATCATTGAATGTACAATGGCCGAAAATACCTGAAACTCCTCCCCACCGCCTGCTCAGCTAACTTCTACCCCTCGTTCCAGGCATGCAACTTTCACTAGAGTTTCCACGGCATGCTCTAATTATGTCATATCATTGCCCTTACGGAGTTAAATTTCTACTGGGTTCAAAATTGTATAACAACACTTTCTAGATATATTTATAGTCAGAATTCCTGCTTTCTCGGTAACCTACCCATTGGCTCCCATCCACCCCAGCACACAGAATACTAATACCCCACATGTCTCACCAACCCCAACACCCAACTCTCGTACCATTGAACTACCTTAAGCAAGTGGAGAAAGTAGCAATATGGAGGCTTCTGAGAGCATAGGGGGAATAAATTCAATACTCAATTCTGTAAAAATTGGTGACCCGCTTCTACGTTGCGACCCGCTTCGCCGTAAAATACAGTATTGCTTAAATGACATTAAAATCGTTCAACATGGTTAATTTCTGGCTGAACTCGCGCATAATCACAATTCTACCCATAAATTTGATACGAACATAAAAGCACATAAATCTACTGAGTCTGCAAAGTCGAAGTATGAGAGGCAGGCGTATGTCCATGATTTTGGCTGCGATAGATTCCTTCTTCACTTTTCCCATACAAATCTTTTTATGGTAACAACGGTGCCGATAACTAGTAACCTACCGACCTACTCTATATCCGTTGATCTAAAAGGTGGTCAGCAGCAGAGCACGCTAACGGCCGTAGGAATAACGGAAGGGGTTCGGCCCCTTGGTGGTACAGGCGCTAAGTGCTTATTCCAAGTGACCGCCGCCCTGACAACAACCCGCAAAAACAAATTCCCAAAAAAAACAAAAGGTCCTTTTGTTTCCTTAACTGTTACAATTTTACCCTTGCAGGGTCAATAAGCATATGCAATCGTTCCACTTATGAAATTCCCTTAACGTCATCCTGCATGGTCTGGAACTGCTGCAGTAAGGTTTATGTCGTACAAAGGCGTTAGGGGCACTATGATACAACATACAACCAGTCTACTTATTTTCGGAAGCTAACTGTTTGAAATCGAATACGCAAGTATGTTCAGTATCAATCACAAACGTCTCAAGGGGATCACTATTGGACCAAGTTTGTCTCCCTGACTATGTGAAGAGTGTGGCCCCAAATTAGGGCGTATCCTTGAATTCAATTTCATCATGCTTGCACCAAGTACAGGACTCTCACGCCACCCATGATCCTACGTAGCAACATAATTTACAGGGAACGTTGGATTTCACTGCCGCGATATGACGAACAGGATTAGAAGATTACAACCGGGGATAAGAAAAACAAATATATGGAGCCGAGTATCCGGAGTGATTTTTTTATTTTTTATTTATTATATCATATCCGGAGTGAAGTCGAGGTTATCAATGATGAAGTGCTCCGCAACAGCGCGCAAGACTTGTGAAAGTGTGGACCCTCAGGTATACTATGTTCCGAGAATACAAACTTACTTCTCTGGAGTCAGTAATTCTGTCAACGGCATCCAGGCGTAGCAGCCTAGAAATTTCACTCCCTTGAGCCCCCAATGCAATACTTGCCAGTTCGTTTCAAATAGCCTACATCATTACCTAACTCCCATCCCATGCGAATGATAATAGAACCACAAAAGTCAGCATGAAGGTACCTGATATCAATATAGGTTAGTAAGAAACTAAGGTTATTATACAAGAAATGTAAAAATAGTCTGAGAGTGTCGATATGCGTTGGAACTTTCTCAACGTCGATCCGAATCAAATAATGCCCTCTCGTATCCCCAGCAGTATCAATATCTTTCGACCGTCCTGTGTGCCACAATGCCGAAGAGGACGTAAGCCTGACATTCCTTCATGCTTCGTATTTCGGTGCACATGGGGCTCCTTCACCAATCATACCAATTTCAGTAATGAGTCGCGCAGCACTCCTAAGTTGGTTTCCTCCCCAACTGTGTGTCGCCCTGCCCACACGACCCTAGCAAATCATACACTCCGTACGACGCTGCGATAAGCTGTAAAGTTAATGGTGCACCCACGCTAAAAGCTTGATACATCACACCGCATCCCAGCACAAGAGATTTCTCCCTTGAGTGAATACTGAACGGGGTCCTTTTCTAAGCTCACAAGTCCACCTAATTCCCTCACCTCGAATCACATGCACCCTTGCCCTATTGTGAGTGACGATCAATCAAGAATCTATCACAAATTTCTGAGAATGTGTCTAGTGAATCGTAGGCTGTGTATCTAGGGAGTGTTGTACATTGGCGTTGTCAAATAATGATTTGGGAAGGAAATGGTGGTGTTCTCCGATTGATTTCTCGCTAGTACTCCTCTGACAGGCTGTAACGGTTCGATATCCATTGAGTGCATAGTGCTAACCGAAGCTCAGTCGAAGCGCGGCCACCAGAAACTAATATCCTCTTCATTGCTTCGAACCGCGCGAAGTGCGTACCAATCGGAGCTATGCTCATTGTTCTTGAAGGTGGGGTTACACGCATTGAGAGTCACCAGCCTGGTTTTGAACCAGACAGGCAAATAGACAGGGGTTCCCTGTACCATCTCGGATATAGCAACTGAAATGGACCAATTTATCATGTTGCCTCAAAATAGTTTGACACAAGGGTTCTTCAATCTTTCATGGTCTCCTCGAGACACCATAATGGACTCCATAATGGACTCACCATTCTATCACACACCACAATCTAGTCCGCTCGAAACAGCATAGGCACCCCTGAACTGCATCCCTAACTAAATACCCGCCTGATGATGATGGACATTCTTTGATGGTTGACGTCGCAATTGCCACCATCACATGGTTGGTAATGGAACAGAGTGAATCCCTGTGAGAATTTAAATTTGAAATCACACTGAAGGCCTGATCGATCGTTCTTTTTTTAAAAAAAATTTTCATTACTCGTGTGCTGCCCTATAGGCTGTGACGAGATCGATCGTTTAGTGGCCATCTTGATTTCAGTTGATGACATACTGTAATGAACTAGTGAACGCTACGGACAGGGGATCTGGAATGTTTGCTCTTTGTTTTGGATTTGGATTTTCTGTATCCTTGAAGTGGCGTCAAGATGATATTTTTCACTATGAGTCCCGCTAACACTATAATCAACACAACATATAGATAGCTGCAAAGTAAAACTATTGTCGTACAGGCACTACAGCTACCAGGTATCAGCCCTAGGGTAGTGGCATGCCTCACCAGGCGCTTTATTTTTTTTTTTTTTTTTTTTTTTTATGTCATTACTCGCATGCCGCCTTGTAGGCTATGGCGAGGATTTAAATACACAACAACGAATAAACAGAGTATAACATCACAGAAAAAGTAAAAAACAACGTCGCAACATCGAGCGTCTCCTGTACCACTCCGTCTACTCTGCCGCCCAGTCCATCACCTCCGCCAGCGTCATTTCTCCCCCCTAACCCCCTCATCCCTTATCGGCCCCCTTAGTCCCTCCTCTCCTCTCGGTAGTCTCTTCCTCCACACCTCGCACCCCCCATGATGTGCGCAAAATTTTAGGCGCTTTATTGCAAAGTTTGATTCAAGCACATTGTTGACCACACATGTTTCATGAGGAGACACTTGGCACTCGAAGGCCTCTCAATGATGTTGAGGCGCCACGACAGGTGCTCATATCTCGCCATAGCCCTTAGGGCGGCATGCAAGTACTGATATTAAAAAAAAAAAAAAAAAAAAGAGAGAGCTGCTCATTGGTTTTTGATATGCTACTTCATCACCGCAAGTGTACGGTGTTGAGACATTCTAGGAGCTACTGTATTTCACCATCTTGTGACGCACATCAGCATCCGATGCACGTTTTCACACCAAAACTGCCCATCCGGGAGAGCATCTATGCCAACAACGAAATCAGACTTTCTATATCCCACTGAGAGAAGCTAAATTACCGCAACTTTATTTTTGGGGAATTATGACGCTGCAAATTTACACATCGCGTCTCGCATATAAATAATATCACCGGTTTTAAATTCTACTTCCTACACCTGAAATAAACTTATAAAAACATTGAGACAATTGAACATAAGTTTACCTTGTTCCAAGATGCGAGAATTACGCCAAGCAAATATCTCCCCTAGTGGTGGAGTTATTCACATAGAAATATGTATGTAGTAATTATATTATATCATTACTCGCATGCCGCCCTGAGGGCTATGGCTTCCGTCCTTAGCGCTCTATCCACCTCACCAGTTCCGCTAGCGGGTCCCCTTCTTCTCCCCCCTCCGGTGGACGGAGTTGTGCCTCTAGACCCCCTGGCCATCTTCTTCTCCATTCCCGGCACCTGTTCCAATGTGTGTTGCCGTCTCCTCCTCGTCCCCGCACCATCTGCCCTCCGGCCCATCCGCTTTATCTCTTCTGTGTCTCCATCCTCGCAGGCCTTTGCCGCCCAGCAAGCCAGCCAGTGTCCCTGCTCCATGGCCCGGCCTTTGTAGGGGCCTGTAACTCAGTCCTAGTCTGTTCCTTTCCTCCGCTCGCTGCGCTTTAGCATGTCGGCGCATGCCGGCTTCTGTGACTATCTCGTCCTGGTACTGTAGGAAAGTGCCGACCCTGGCTGCCTTGTCTGCTTCTTCATTGCCCCTTATGCCCTTGTGCCCTTTCCTGGAGTCAGAGCTATAGCAGGTACATACATGAATAATAAACTATACAGCTGCGAAATAAGAGGTAACAGATGCCTGTTTTAAGGGGCACTTGAAGCTTGGGATGCTGTTGAGGATAACAATGGTTGGTACCATTTCGCCTCAGTCGGATCGTCGTATTCGTGCTTTGCCATAGTGTCTACCATGTTATGTACTGACAACAATCTAAGGTGCGAGATCTGTACTTGCCAGTAACATAACTATATACAAGTTATTAGTAGATTTAAAAGTTTCAATACGGATCACTTGAAACAATCCCACAAAATGGTCTAACAGCCGCTTAAAGTTTATGATCCTTGTTACTGTAGTATTCGCGCTATCCAATATTTTTTTTTTTTTTTTTTTTTTTTTTTTTTTTTTTTTCATGTAACCCCGCATACAGGCTACAAGCCTATTGCAGGGACCCATATATCCGGGTCAGTTAGAGCAGCTACCTATCTACACTACATACACGCTTGGTACACAATGTACCCTCCGGCCCTTCAGCTAGCCCAGATCGAGGCTGGCGAACCATACTTCGACTGGGTTGCCCTCTACCCCCTCCTGCTTCCACCCTTTCTCCTCTAAGTCATCCCAGCACTGCCAGGTGACCAACTCACCGCTCTCCTTTTTCTTGGGCCGCTCCAGCTCGACACACTCGAACACCACACGTTCTGCACTCCAAGCTGCTCCACAAGAGCACCGCGCCTCCTGTCCACTGATTTTCCTTCTCCACATGGCTCCACCTTTCCCAGTCCGCAGCCGGGTGTAGTTGGTAAGGGCCCTTCTGCACCACTTCACGAACTTGCCCTTCCAATATGACAGGTCCAATTACTATGTAAGAGGAAGGAAATAGGCAGGCTCGGTAGTCTTCCTTTCACCCGCAGCGGGCAATACTTGTATTTAGTCCTTAGTCAGTTTTTTTTTTTTCCTTAGTGCTAGTTTTTATATATACCTCGCCATAGCCCATAGGGCGGCATGCGAGTAATGAAATAAAAAAAAAAAAAAAAATTACTATGTAAATTCAGGAAACGGGCCAGCACACACTCTATCCATCCAATAATGAAAATATCCAATAATCTACACCGGTCCAAGCTCAGGCCGGCGAAGATCACCCAATATGACAGGTTTGACTACATGTTCCGGAGTACTTTTTTATGGGAATTCTATACAAATGCATGCCAGGACATCGACTTAAAAGTCATTGTGCCTTTAATCAACCGCATCATCTTTTCGGAAGAAGTGCAAGCGTTGGATATGAAAAATGAGTCTTTATTCATCCCATCTGACATGCACATACAAAACTCTGTTGTGTTAAAATATATGCCCTCCCAAGTTCTGGTGAAAAACGTGCGTCGGATGCTGGTGCGCCATAGCCCATAGGGCGGCACGCGAGTACTGATATTAAAAAAAAAAAAAAAAAAAAAAAAGGTGGAGAAAGACAGTAGGGATATAGTCGATATAGTGCCCGCGGGCCACGAGGCCGAAGTAGATGTATTCAAAGGTTGTCATGTGTTAAAGTTATGTTTGGCTTTGGAGTACCACTAGCGAAATACCTTCAACAACTTCTCTCGCTCACAACTTGACGGAGGGACATGTGTAGATATTTGTCAAACGCGGACGATGAGTTCAGAAGAGCAGTCAAGGACGCGAGCGCCAGGTTTTTTTTTTTTTTTTTTTAATTTCACATGACCCCGCGTGCAGCTGTTCGCCATGGCAGGGCAGAACGCCAGGCTTGAAAACTTGAGGGAACAAGAGGGCAGAAGCATCCAAGATAGGAGCCCACCTGCCACACCAGGCGAGACGCATAACGGAAGACGTATCATACAGTATCATACAGTGGGATGGAAGAGGAGGGCTGGGGTGAGGTATACACGGATGGAAGCAGGATAAAGGAGAGATCGGGGGCAGGGGTTGTTGAGGGGGGGCGAGTGACGTCTATATACCTTGGAGAGAGAGCAACGGTGAATGATGCGGAACTATTGGCGATTGGCGAGGCAATGAGGTCGAGTGGAGAGACATTGGAACTGACAGACTCTATGGTGGCGGTAAGAAACATTCAGAAAATCGCAGAAGGTCACCCAACTCACCAGGGAGCAAGTCAGAAGGTAAGGGAGAGGTGGGAAGAGAGGGGGGACGAAGATGTAGCCATCATGTGGGTGAAGGGACATAAGGGGATAAAGGGGAATGAATCAGCAGACAGGGCAGCGAGGATAGGAACAGCCCTACAGTATGAGGAAGAGGTGATAACGGAGTCAGAAATGATCCAACAGGCGAAGAGGGGAAGAGCGGCGGAGAGAGACAGGCTGGGGATGAGTTACTGCCCGCTGCGGAGGCTGGGACACAGAGTGTCAAAGATAGCAGGTCTGATAGGGGGCAAGGGACTGAAGGCATGGAGACACAAGCTAGGGGAGGCAGGGGACGCGAGCTGCAGATGGTGTGGAGAAGGGGACGAAACGTATGCACATCTGATGGGGGAGTGCAGGACGTGGAGGAGGAGATGGCCAGGAGGGGACGAGGAGTTGAGGAGACCGAAGGAGTCGAGGGACGGGGACCCATTGCAGGGGGTACTGGACCTCCTGGAGGAGCCGACATGGGGGAGTGGGGACGGAAGGAGTGAGTGTACACAGCTGTCATGTAATTAGACATCGCCATAGCCCGAGGGGCGGCAAGCGATTAATGAAATAAAAAAAAAAATAAAAAAAAGTGGGATGAAACGACCCCAGACGGGTAGTTTTTAGCTTCCGCACAGCGATAGGTATTTCAAATAAGGTCAACGTTCGCATGTGGCAAACTAGTCGTGCAGAATTTACAAGGGTGATCAACTCACATGCGCTAAGTTCATCCTATGACACCCCTCTCCATAGTTGCCAGAGAGGCGGCGAGATAAAGTGAACACCCATACTGGTCATATGGAATGAGTGCTCAGTTCCTACACACCTGTTACGCAGTTGTCCGCCAATTTGTACCACCACCTCTTGATCAGTTTCATCCAAAAAGACCAAGTCAGGAAAGGCCAAATCTGGTGCATTGACCGCTGATGAATTGGCTGCAGGTGCAGTTCAACTTGTCAGAGAATACGCTAGCTGCGTATGAGGATATTGTCGTTGCATCAAGGTCCGATTTGCCCTGCCATGGCCAACAGTTACAATCGGGGTTACGTGATATTTGATTTAAAAAAAAAAAAAGGGGCCCCATTTATTCCTCCTGCAACCTTGTAGATAGCCGGGTATTACAGGATGTGGTTGTTGATCGGTAGTTTGTGTACGTAGAAATTCTTTAGTCCAGCAGGGCTGCATAAGCGAATAAGTAAAAGAAAGGGAGAACAAGGTACACGAGTGACTTAGGTCAACATCATTGTTTGCCAATTGAAGTAACGGAGATGATATAACTCACAAACTGTAGAAAAATAGACAAAATGCAGGATTTCAACTATAGAGTACATGCTTGAGGGATCAAATAAATGCTTGCATAGGTCAAGGCCCCTGTGGAGATAGAGAGCAACGAAGGCAGATGAGAAGGCGAAACAGGGGGCCAGCTACACGAGGTACGGTGGACAGGCGACTGAGGGTGGGCTGCATCAGGAGTTGGTTCGTAAAAGGCAGGAGGAGAGGGAGGGAGGTGGCTTTGGGAAGGGGAAGTTTGTGAAGTCGAATAGAAGAGCACTCATAAAGTATACATGGCTGCGGACTGGAAAAGGCGGCACCAAGTGGAGGAGGGGAATCAGTGGTGAGGAGGTGCGCTGCAACTGCGAGAAGGCTTGGAGTGCTGAACATGTGGTGTTCGAGAGTGGCGAGCTGGAGCGGCCCCAGAGGAAGAAAGGATAGGGTACAAATCTCCCGGCATTTCTGGGAGGACTTTGAGGAGAAATGGAGGAAGCAGGACGGAGCAGAGGGCAACCCGGTCGTAAAGAAAAAAGAAAGAAAAAAAAAGCGGGATCCAAAAGCTTCGTCTGGCAAAACTTCCGATTGTAACGGCGCTAGGGTGTAAGGGCAAAGCTCCATGCTTGATATAAAAAAAAAAGAAATGCTTTGTATTGGATACTTGGTATCCCTCTGTGATTCACATTGCGGTCCGCCACTTATGAAGGCTCTAGGTGTGCGTCATTAAAGAGCTCCCTTCAGGACAGCTAGTGACATGATGAGCTAACTCAGTTTGAGTCTCTTCCCGTTAACAGGGACTGAAACGGCCGGAAGAAGCCGTCCTTTCGGCGGCTCTGTACTATGTTGAGTCCAACGTTTCTAGGAACAGGGTTTCTCTCAAATGGATGCACCTAGTCTCTTGGCCGTGCAACCAATTGCAATTGCGTGTGTACTACAAGGCTGTGATCACTAACGGCTTGAAGTTGGGAACATGAACCCTGCAGTTCCCATGAGCAACAGACCGGGGATTCTGACTACGATTTTGTCCCGATTTCCTTGAGCGCAGACGGATAGTGGGGGGTTCAATCCTTGGCAACATCCCTGCTGGCATCTCTATTGGGAAAATCCATGTGCTTGGACCCCATTTGCCAAGAGCGGTGGCACTGATACTGAAATGATAGTGGTGGTGGGGTCGGTGGCCCAGGAAGTACCAGCGCCCCAGTTTAGTTCAATACAAGCACCAAGCTGTGGGAACCCGGTTACCTATTAGATCAAAAGATATCGATGCTTCTAATGATCTCTACATTGACCAAAGGTTCTGATGTACTGAAAAGTAGGAAACAAGTTCTTTCGTGTCTTGCGCGCACGTGTATTGAACATAGGAAAGAGCGCTACATATATTTCAATATAAAAACACATAATCCTTCCAATTGCAAGTGTGTTGAGATCAATTGCCTATGAGTATCGAGTACAGAGGCCGTGCCACAAAAACCTAACATATCCAACTACTCACCTCCATCGCTCTTCAATTGATTGAACGCTTTGTGTAATTCTTTCAGCTTTCAACCTCTACCAGTTGGCATTTGGCCATCAGGTGGAAACGTTGCAGTCTTTGGCTAAGACCAACTACTTCTGGGTGAGAATGCGGACATTTGTTGTTCCTCCGTCACAATATTAATAAACTTGCTACTTTTCTGTTGCTTGAGCTAATCAGGCATCACTGGTGCGGTAAGCTGTTTCATTCCTTCGTTTTTCATCAGCAAGCACAGCTTTTCCAATTGTGCTTCGCATGTCACACAAATTCGCGCGGACAACTGAAACGAATACGACTCTCAACCTGATACCCAACGCGCACCAACCCACTCAGAAAGACTGCCATGACGTCCGAATTCGACCATGCGTTCACTAGAAACGTCAATAGGAGCAATCCTGGCACCATGCCTGTGGCGGCCTTCAATTTCTCCCCGGTTTCACCGCTTGCAGTGGTTGATTTTCCTCGCTCACCCTTCCAGGATTGTAATGTATTCGGCGGTCAAGGCTTTTGTAGCCAGCCGATAAACTCGCAGACTGCAACGACGGAACTCTTTCAACTTTCGGAGTTCATTTGGCATGAGCCGCCCGTTTCGCATTCCGATGGTTCATGGCAGCAGGGAATTCAAGAGGCATTGCCTTCTCCGCAGTCCCCCAGACATAGCTCATTAGAAGGCCTACAAACTCCCTTCGAAAGGTATGCCCAAAAGTCCATTCTCCAATGGTCCGGCACAAGCTCGTAACCTTTAGTAGCAGAAAGCTAACTTCATATCGCTATAGAGAGGACCATCATAATCTTAATACACATCACCTCCGCCCTAACCAGACCGCTGCCCCTAAGTCAGTCCGGAACAACAAGATATACAGATGTCCAGTCGCAGGCTGTAGCAGGCGAAGGATACTTAAACGCTCAGACAATCTCAGGGATCACATGAAGCGTATTCACCCAGCAGCTTACAGCTTGGTCAAGCAATACGGGACATCTCTGCCTGCTCTTCTAAACGATCCAGCTATTCAATGGCCTGCAGAAGATAGGCTATCGTTGGGAGATGGGATGTGCACAGGAATTCGAAATTAGTGCATATGCTCAAACCATGCATGCCATGACAAGGTTTCACATGTCGACGTCAACCCCATTATTTGATACAAAACTAATTTTATTTATTTATTCTGGTTGTGATTTGAGTGTTGAAGTTGATGCGAGTTCACTCCGCGTACTGATGACCCCAACCATATCGTGCCAGAAGTAGCCATAGGTAGATATTGCATGCAAAAATTTATCAAACGGGTCCACCAAACCGAATGCTTGGACAAATGTAAACCTCATAAAAGGCAAAGAGGAAGAGGAAAGAACCAGCAGTACAGGTGCGCAGAACATGTATGCAGCGCATGCCAAGTCCCCAATAGTAGCCCTTAGTCCCGACTAACCCAATACGTACAACTGAGGAGGAAATGCGCTAATCTACGTACAGGCGCGCCCGTACATATGCACCAACCTCGCACGAGATAGAACGGAAAAGTGCTTTTGTCCCTGCACCATGGGTCCATGACTAGCAGCAGTAGAGAGACTCAAACGTAATTAGTGAATGAGAAATAATATTTTGAAGTGCTACCTATTATTTGATTTTTTTGTAATAGTGATGTGAAAATCAAAGAAGTTTTATATGGGGTTTTTTTTTTTTTTTTTATTTCATTACTCGCGTGCCGCCTGTAAGGCTACTGTATGGCGAGGTTTACTTAACTAACAAAAGTGAAAAGAAAAATTAAGCTAAACTAAAATAAGCTCCCCCGTCGTAGTCACTCCCCCCCGCCCATCTCAGTATCCTTGCTTATATGGGGATAGGTTAAATTGTCCGCCTCTAGCAATTATTAAATATGGCATAGTACATGCTTCTTTAAGCGAAAAGGGAAAATAGCTAGCCTAAAACAGAAAAGAATATGTAGATTCCCTTTGCATACTCCGTTTACCACTTAGTTTTATCTGGTACTTGTCTATGACCTTTATATATATGTGTGAATTAAACTCCTTCATAACATAATTTGATTCTTCACTATTTGCCCAAACAATGATAATAAAATTGATTAACAGATGCAGAAGAAACAGAACATACTGCTCAAGGAACAGTATCTCGTGCGACCGATGCAACAGGTATATGCAAGTATATGAAGAGCAGCATGCAGTGGAGGTTCAACTGGCATAGGGGGAGCAGCACCAGCAGCAGGAGTGAGAGGATGGTCCGATGGTGGGGGCAATTAAAAGAAAATCAAATCGCTGCGACAGTTTAAAAGAAGGGGAACAGTGCATGCAACTGCTACATAACTAGTGCTTAGTCATCAAACCAAATGTCCGCCCACTCCACATACAGATGTCCCTAACCATAGCACTTGGGATGTTGCCATGGTAACAGGGCCTGTAAAGGAACTACAAGACTAGGGACTAGGGTCGTTTCGTGCGAATCTAACCGTGGGGCTCTTGCTACATCAAAAATTGAAATACATGGCCTCACGACATTGCATCTCACCGCTGCATCGCCCTCCTGCCTGGCATCCTCACTCCGACATATTACTCCATTTCGGAAAGGAAGTACAAGAGCATATATGTCTTCTCACTTACAATAAAGACATTCGCGTTGCAAGGACATGCATGCGCTACAGGAAGTCTATTTGGAAAACTTACGCCGGACCTTCGAAGTACTTCACACGCCTCTGCTGATTGAGCAGCGATAGCAGTGCTTGAGTGGATCAAGAAGAATTTGTGCGGAACGGGGTATGTAGTCAAACTATAACAAACAACACTTGTCCCATTCCAGTATCATCTACCTGGTTTGATGTCTTGGCTATCCATATCCATGCTAGTGTACCAGCTACTGCAACCAAGAGGCCACAGAATTGCAAGTACATATGTAGTTCTGCCATTCCACTAAGCCTATTCGTTGTCAGACTACATACATATCCCAACTTCGCAATCATGTAAATCATCTGCTGCCTATTCAGGCAGGGGTTCAGAAACGATTCAGGCTATCATGTTTTTCTTTTTCTTAGCGCTTACTGGGTGCATGCACAGGTGCAGGTAATCGGGGCATGGGGGCGATGTCAATTTCGAAATAGGTATAGATACCATACTAATTGGAAATTAGGCAGAGCAAATACCGCCCTCTGGATTAAGTCTAGTTACAAAATCATGCTGAGGTCACAAGTGAAGAATTATGTGCAAAGGTACTGTATGAGATGCCGGTCATGGACTCACCCTCCGAGTTTAAACCAGAGTTGTACTTGGTGTGTGGCCGGTTGTGAGCGATCAGTACTGTGCACGGAGAGTGGGCTGTATTCTCGGATGGGGCGCTACTGGTCCAATTACTACGGCGTCAGTGCGGGCCGCTGGCTGATGTACAAATGTGCCACCCAGGTGCTTCCGCGCTTCACAAATATATTGTATTCTGCCGCCGAATCAAACACATTACTCGAATCATTAGGATGTCGCAGTAAGGTTATATAGCGAATACAGCCCCTTAGAAAGCAATCTAGATTGCGGATGAAGCCTATTCTAATTGTAAGAACTTCACTACGTGCATGTCCCCAGGCTGCTTCCTTCCCAAAGCTTGGACAATCCAGGTATCCATGCCTGAACATGTCCCCCCCGTACATATCGTTAGCACACAAATATTTCCGAAGGTGTTCCTTTGTCCTAGGGAGCTGCAAGTCAAATTAGGTACAAAATAGCTTGCATTGCAGGCATCCCTTCAGGACAAGGCAGGAGCGGGGTGGGTCCTAGGATGTCGAGCATCCTCAAAGTATCTGGGCGAACAGGCCACGGTGAACGACGCGGAGCTGATAGCGATAGGGGAGGCAATGGAGAGGGTGGAAGGGGAGCTACTGATCATAACCGACTCGAGGCACGCGATAAGCAGGATGAAGGCCACGGCTTCCGGAGACCCGACACACGACGGGGCGACAAAGCGGATGCGGGACGCCTGGGAAAGGAGGATAGCCCGAGGCGACTGGGACCTATCCGTGTTATGGGCGAAAGCACACAAGGGGATTCTAGGAAACGAGGCAGCGGACGAGGCGGCCACGATCGGAACAGCACTACAATACGAAGCAGAGATAATAACGGAGGCGGGTATGAGACAAGGAGGAAGGAGGGAGAGAGCCAGAGAGAGGGGGCGGCTGGGGCTGTCGTACAGACCGTTGGAGAGACTGGGGCACCTGACGGGGAGACTGGCGGGACTGCTAGGGGGTAAGGGTTTAAGAGCGTAGAGATGGCGCGTGGGGGAAGGAGACGGTCCCAATTGCAGATGGTGCGGTGAGAAAGAGGAGACGATGACACACGTATTGGAAGAATGCAGAGTATGGAAACGGAGATGGCCCGAGGGGGAAGAACACGTGAGGAGGCCACCCCGGGGTGGAGAAGACAAGGAGACCCACTGAAGAGGCTGGTAGAGATGTTGGGGGAGTAATCGAGTTCACAGACACATTATTTCTTATTTTTCCTATCCGTATCTTATTTGTTATGTACTTACACCTCGCCATAGCCCTTAGGGTGGCATGCGAGTAATGATATTAAAAAAAAAAAAAAAAAAAAAAAATGTAGGCATCCCTTATTATGCCAAATTTTTGTTCTGCTCCAACGGAGCCATGGGAGATGCCGCTCCCTGTTCCCCTCACGACATATATTGTAGTAGCACCCTTGCTACATGTGCAGTACATTGTTGCAGGGAAGGAAACTTGGGTACGTCACACAAACACCGGCCCATAATCAAAGTTACGACAGGGTAGAGTTCAGAAACTACTTTAATGAGCCAGTGCAATTCAAGCTAACTGCGGGTAGCGAATTGTCATCGAGCGTCCAAAACTGCGAAATATCCAAACAGGGTTGGGCTGCGGAGTTTAATTGATGACAGAAGCGTCTGGAATAACTTTATTGGGGAAAACCATGCCCATGCCGCTTATGCCGCGCTTCCGAGGGAATGGAATAACTTTAAACGATACTGAAGTTACACACTCAATCCGTGCTTGCCCCTATATCCTTGAACCCCCCCCCCCCCAACCCACTATCTTGAGTGCTCCCAAAAAGGTAACTATGCCGCTTGATTTGGATTGCTATGCAAGCTCAAGCAAGGAACCCAACCCCTGTTTCTCCGAACTTTTGCCGGACGCAAGTATTTATCCATGTGGTAAACTCTTCGGAGGTTTGCAGCAAAAGAGGTCACAATACTTGAATTTGGCATCTAACATCCGGCGATAGTCTTCAGCTCTAACGCTTTGGTTTATCAGTACCCGCAAAACATTTGACCATACTACTATCTCCCATGCGCAACCCTAACATATCCCTGCAGATTCCACGCCATGCAACCGACTTGCCCCAACATGACAGACCTATAGACACAATACACCCAGTCGACAATTTCTATCCTCACAATGTGAGCTTGTTCACCTTAGCTTGAGTGTTACCAGAACCTATGATAACGCCTTAGGTTTTGTGGGAAGAACTCGGTTATGGAATCTGCAAGGCTTGATTGTATCAGTCCTTGCCCTGAGCTCAGTAGCTCTGCGGTCGAAGTTCCCTACAGTATCCCAGGGAAAGGGAAACTTTAAATGACCTATGTTAAGGTCACGCGAATTGAGCCTCGCACCTTTATTTTGCGCGAAATCCAAGTGTCTTTAACAACAGCGTTTTACTAGATACCAAGTTACGAATACGTCGAGCCCCGCATAAGTAGAGTTTAATGGGCCCGAAACAGGTCGGGAAAGTTCTCCTCAATGCGGTACCATAATATTGGAATCTCGAGGCACTCTCACCAAGGCGTAACGCAAATGATGCCCATTCAGTAGGTCTCTTTCCGGGAAATGTTAACCTGCGGTATAATGTAAGTTTGGGCTGTCAGGTTCTGCAAGCAGAGGAGCTGTGCTCGATGTTCTTCATTCTCACTGATATACACTTTCTAATTACAAGGGCAAGTCCTCCCACTTGCCACAAATCCTTCTCTCCATTAGAGTGCTTCACCTAGAATCCGCCCATCACCGGGAAACGGCCCAAATTTATTAAACTACGTACAAAGCTACTTTCTGCCCACACGCGGGCGTAGAACCATACCTGATGTTTGTCCCTTTATTCCCTGCGCTAAAGCACTATTCTGAGTCATTCTGGAGGGGCCTGGGGTTGGGGAGGGTGGTGGACGAGGCATTTGACCTCCGCTACAGCGAGGAGTAAAGAGGGTGATAGTCGAGTGAACTGAGATACTATCACTGGAGTTCGAAGAGCTTTCTGAGTCTGAGGAGGTTGTACTGGTACTAGAGGAGTTGCTGAAGCGTGCTTTACGTTGACGAGGCTTCTGCTGTCGCTGAGAAGGTCTTGCCTTCTTGCCGGTTTGACGCTTGGGTGCACTTTTTCGCTCTTGCTCGAGTTGATCCTTCAGGGCCCGAGCTGTGACCAGCTCCTCTAGAGTAGCACCGTCTAGCACTCTCCCCAGCTTGCTTCCTAACTCTTTCTTACTCTTTCTGACGTTCAGCTTGTTTTCCTCTTTCCATTTCTCAAAGGTGTGCTTGACTAGCTCATAGTCCCGTTCTCGTGCAATACCGAAGTGCTGTAGCTTTTCTATCAGGTTATCAATGATGCTGGCCTTTTCTTGCTCTCTAAGGTGCTGCTGAAGCAGTAGCTTGCGCTGTCGAATAAGTCTAGCTGCCGCAGAACTGTCCTTCGGAGTGGCGGGTGGTCCGGAAGATGGAGATATTGACAGACTAGAGATATTGGCGTGAATCTGAGCAGCTTTTCGGGATGGCGAATGGTCAAGTAGCCGAGAAAGTACAACACGAGGGTTAAAAGGAATCAAGCCACATGCTTTAAAGGCACTTAGGATATTGGGTTCTGTATATGCAGCTTGACGCGCCTCCATATACAGAGGTAGAAAGTTACCTTTGAAGATGCCAGTAATTCCGAAACGTATGGCATCATCAACAGCAATACTATAGGCATGCTGTAGTGGCCCAAAGAGGCCAACATCCAAAGGTTGAAGTAGATGGGTAGTATGTGATGGGAGACAATATAATGAAATATCATGAGCGACACAAATTTTGATGAACTCAATTGTGACATGAGAGTCATGTCCATCCACAATAAGAAGCCGTTGTCGCCCCCCAGCTTGGGATGTAGTATGAGGAATAAAGACTTTCTGAAGCCATTCAATGCTCAGAACCCGCTCCGTATAACCTCTTTTTTTTTTTTTTTTTTTTTATATCATTAATCGCTTGCCGCCCTATGGGCTATGGCGATGTCCTAGATACATAATGAAACGAGTAAGATAGCTCTCCCCTTGTCGTCCCCTCTACTACATGAAAGGAAAAATTCTCCGCGTTCTGGACTCACTCCCCCAACATGTCTATCATCGCCCTCAGCGGGTCCCCCTCCCCCTCCTTTCCCCGTGGTGGTCTCCTTATATGCTCCTCCCCTCCTGGCCACCGCCGCCTCCATACCCTACACCCCCCTAGCAAATGTCTCGTCGTCTCTTCCTCTTCTCCGCACCACCTGCACTCTGGGCCGTCCCCTTCGCCTAAATGCCACCTCCAGGCCCTCAGCCCCTTGCCCCCCAGGAGGCCCGCCAACCGTCCTATCCCATTGCCGCACCTCTCTAGCGGCTTGTATGTCAATCCCAACCGGTTCCTCTCCTCCGCTCTCTCTCTCCTCCCCCTCTGTCTCAATCCGGCCTCTGTCACCATCTCCGACTTGTACTGCAAAGCGGTACCCGTTCTCGCTGCCTTGTCAGCCCTCTCGTTGCCGGAAATCCCCCTATGCGCCTTAACCCATAATGCCGCTATGTCCCAGTCTCCTCTCAGGATCCTCTTTTCCCAGGCTTCCCTGAGCCGCCTCGTCGCCCCGTCGTGAGCGAGCTCCCCCTTGAAACCGCAGTCATCCTCTGGATTGCGTATCTGGAGTCCGTTATGATCAATAGCTCCCCTTCCACTCTCTCCATCGCCTCACTGATCGCCATCAGTTCCGCATCGTTCACTGTCGCATCCTCCCCTAGATATATTGATGTCGAAATCCCCCCCCAAAACATCCCCGCTCCCGCCTTCTCCTCCCTCATGCTCCCGTCTGTGTATGCTGGAACCCACCCCTCATCCGTAACATCATCTATATGTCTCTCCCACTCCCCCCCTCCGCATCCCGGTGTAACGTCTGTAAGACTGCCAGAGGCAATTCCCTGTTATGTGTCAACGACCCTCTCAGATACAACCGTATAACCTCGCTTCGAATAGGTAAATTGAAATTCCCTGGTGCCGGTTTTACTTCCAGTAAACTGATGCCATCCCATATAATGGTCTGTTCCTTTATAGATAATCATAGAAGGAAGTACACGACCACTAGCAGATATAGTCTCAACACAAGTTAAAAGCTGACGGTTGCCATCATCGGAAACTGGAAAGTTTCCTTGTCGCCAAGAACAAATAGGAACGTGCTGCCAAGCCCATTAAGAACCCTTTTTCATCCATATTATATGTATTTTCTGGATGAACAGTAGCTAATAGCTTCTGTATCTTATTAAAATGATCCTTAATAACCTTGGGTTGCGCTGCTTCCATACGTTCTTGCTCAATAGGTATTGTAAATCGTGTAACAAGGTGAGGATGCCGATTGAGAAACCGAGTAACCCAATTCTTTCCTGGTGCTTGCTTTTTAGGATTTAGAAGCTGTGCTGCTTGTCTGACATGTTCTATACGTGGAGGAAACCCAGCTCGTTCAAGCTCATCAATAGATCGTATAATCGCCTTCTCGTCGAGTGGAGTGATGAGTTGTTGATTAGCATGTGCAGTTCGCTTCGGTTTCGCACCACGGAGTCGGTCACGTAGAGTCTCATATGCAAGACCATGAGCCTCTGCAGCTGCACGTATGGATAAGGGATTCTTTTCTCTCTTCGTAGCACGTATAGCTAATGCGATAGCTTGCTCTCGTTCCTCTTGCTTTTTCAGGTCTCGTTGCTTAAGTCGCCCCATATTACTAGGTAGTTTTTAGTTAGCAATCATTAATTTTACTTCTTAGTAGGTTTCATACTACCTCTACGATCGAAATCTAGTCTCTCGTACTGGTGTAGAATAGGTATATTGATACAGATGACAATTCTACGCCCCTGATGTATGAGCCGCATTCGCAAAAAGCAATGTGAGACATCTGGGCGGTTTCTGCGTGATGGGCGGATTCTAGGTGAAACACTCTACCTTCTAAACCCCGTGGCGAGCAAGAGCACCACCCCACCCCTAAAGACACCCGCACTCACCCCAACCAACACCCCCGAGGGCACCATCAAGACAAGAAACGGCATCGCCATACACGCTATACCCCTCAGAAAGAACCTGGGGAACGTCCGAAAATGGTTGGAAGCCGCAAACAAAGATCTGGGACGGACCGGGATGTCTCCGGACAGTCCAAAAGGACTGTCCTGACTGTCCTGACTGTCCCGAAGGTTGCATAACTGACTGTCCCATCTTGCATATGGTGCGGCTGAGCTGCCTGTCTCAAACTTGGCCACTAGCGAGAATTCATTAAAAAAGCGAAGTACCTAAATACATGATTGTACGAAATACAGAATGATACATCATACTGATGCAGTAGAAGATACAGTGATACAATCTTGAGTCTTATTACGCTCCACACACTCTGTCCGAGGCTACTTTCGCTGCCTTTCTGCTATTTCAGCTCCTGTCAAGGTACGACCAGCTGCCTTTTCTTTAATTTTACGTTGGGGCAATATGCTGGAAGATACGACTAGTGCAAAGTGATGAGGTACTGTTGGTACTGTGAAATGATCAGTGATATGCCAACCAGCTGTTGTTAGTTCTCTTAACATCCGATTGATTCTTTCCTCAACAGTAATAGGAATTTTACTGCTATGACGGCTGTTATAGTATGCTTTAGGATTCAACTGCATTCCTTCTTCTGTACGAAGGTGTAAGGACATATTGTAACTCAATCCTGCTCACCTATACTGTATAGCATCTCCTACTGCTTGCTGATAATCAGTATTGCGACGTTTATGCTGGATATATATTAATGGATTTGGTGCCAAAGGATGAGTATGGATTTTATCTGATATAGCAAGCACCCAAGTATCTGTTCCACTATCTATATCTACTCGCAAATTGGTAGATATTGCCCATAGACATTCTTTGGCTTGTGTGTTGGTCTGGTGTCTGCGCTGTACTATATATATATTAGTACATAAGTCTTAATTAAAATATATTGACTACCTTCAGAATTCTCTGCATCTAGTTTTCTAGTATCTCGGGGCTTGCCATGATGTACACATCCATAGCGTATACGACCTTTCTTTTCAGACCCACTCAAAGTCACCACAGCGAAGCCTTTGGTAAATGCATAGTCCTGGAGTCTATCTAAAGCCATATTTGGCCATGCATATTGCTCGCCATCCATAGGGATGTAATTCAGGCATCTCTTCTACAACCTTTATTACTACCGAAACAAGCTCCTTTGGAAGGCTCGGGTGTGGAGTCCAGGTCTGCTTCGCACTCAAGGTACTGGTTGCAGTGGAGAGTGACATTTTAGTGAGCGCAAAGCAAGTATAGGGCAGAAAAATTAAATAAGGACTCGCGAGTACTATATGAATATATGTATCGGCTGGAAAATATCTGGGATGTAAAGTGCGTGAAGCCTTTGTAATTGTGTTGGAGTCTTGCAAAAATGAAAATCTCAAAACCAGTAGCTACAGTGCGAATTATCAAAGAAAAATTTCCCAGTTCGGAGAGTTAGGCGCACTGATTACCCTGCACCGAAAATATCTGCCGCACCAAGACAGTGTGCCACACCAAGACAGTGAGCTCAGCCGCACCATATGCAAGACGGGACAGTCAGTTATGCAACCTTCGGGACAGTCAGGACAGTCAGGACAGTCCTTTTGGACTGTCCGGAGACATCCCGGGGACGGACAGTCGGAATTCGGTGGTTGAGAAGAAAGGAAATTCTAACGGAGGAGGGAAAATTAACCAGCTCAGTCGTGGTATACCTGGAGAAGCACGTTGAGCTGGAGAGAGTGAGATTGGGAGGGAAATTGTTGAGGTCTTGCAAGTATGAGTGGGACAGGGGACGGAAATAGACCGATACTGTTTTTCTTCTGTTTACGCCTGTAACACCGGGACACTCACAGGCAATAACCTGATTTGGAACCCTGTTACTTCCCCTTCACACTGGAGGATCCGGGGATCACTACTTGAACGCTCGTGTTATCTGTTATTTTTTCTTTTATTCCATATGTAACTAAATCGCCATAGGCGTTAGGGCGGCATGCGATTACTGATATAAAAAAAAAAAATTTGACCTGATGGCAACTTCCACTTTCTCAAAGCAACCGTCATCCAACAGGCTTGGCAAACTCTTCCTGACAGTGCTTAACCTCAGCTGACCTCCAGTGTTCCCAACGGGCCGGCCAGGCCAGGCCAAGGGTATGGCCTGGCCGGCCTGGGCCATAGAAATCTAGGCCTGGGCCGGCCTGAAACATTCAGGCCGGCCGTGAGGTCCGCCCGCGCCGGTCCAGGCGGCCTGAATGTTTCAGGCCGGCCCAGGCCGCCCAGGCCGGTCCAGGCCATTCAGGCCATTCAGGCCGGTCCAGGCCATTGAGGCCATTCAGGCTACAGTGTGAGTTAAGTTATACAGTAGCTATATACAGAACGTACTCTAAATTCTACTCTAATGTTTAGGATTTTGCTTGCTGATTTTACACCGCCAGTATCGCTTTCCATTAGCCATGCACAGCTTCACCATACTGTCAAATCCAACTTTGTCGCACCAGATTTTTGTAACCCAAATTCCAGAAGACTCGATATCGGCATCAGATGGGACTGCAGGGAATCGTCGATGCAAGATCAAAACTTGAACTGCACTATGGAGAGTGAAGAATAGTAGAATACTAAAGGAATCATCATCGCCAGAACCGGTGGTTGGAATGTCTGTCTCCCTGCAGTACTAATAAGAAATTAGTATATAGTCAAGCGATACAAAAAAAAATTACTTACCTGAATACCTGCGAAAAGCGCTGCTCAATGAAAAAAAAAGTCTAGATATTTATCCGAAAATATTGAAAGGTTCATATTAAATCCGTGTCCAAGTAACCTGAAGGTGGCCCCTGAAATAGCCTCATAACCAGCCCTCCTGCCCCTGAAATTGCTTAAACGGCCTGAATGGCCTGGACCGGCCTGGACCAGCCTGGGCGGCCTGGTCGGCGGCCTGGCCGGTTGGGAACACTGCATGATATACCCGGGTCGGGTTAGAAACAACTAACTACAAATTCTACATACACACCTCGAGCACCTAGTGCCCTCTGTCCCAGGTGACCCCAGATCGAGGCAGGCAAACCAGTACTACCAGGGTGGCCGAACAAAGTATCAATGATGCCATGACGCATGATAATCACACCATTCATAGTTATCAATACCATGACGATGATGAGAGAGAAGCTTGTTAGTCAGCACTCAATGTTAAATAGAATAATGCAAATAACCGACACGCTGGACGCCTATATATAGAGGCCTTCACGGCCTCTATACAAAGGTCAAGTTTCAAGCGTTGTTCTGAGTTACACCTACGTTTCGCTGCAATCG
This sequence comes from Kalaharituber pfeilii, assembly GCA_015179045.1. NCBI lineage: Eukaryota > Fungi > Ascomycota > Pezizomycetes > Pezizales > Pezizaceae > Kalaharituber > Kalaharituber pfeilii. The sequence goes on from WHUZ01000004.1 coordinate 1,155,940, forward strand.
CAGACACCGTAACAAGTACTCGACCGGGTGGCCCTCCACCTCTTTCTGCTTCCACCCTTTCTCCTCTAGGTCCTCCCAGGATTGCCACATGACTTGCGCCCTATCTTTTTCTTTCCTCTTACCTGAACACCACATACTCAGCACTCCATGCCTCTCCACACGTGCATTGGCACCTCCTCACCACTGATCATCCTCCTCCACATAGCTCCGCCTTTTCCAGTCCCCAGCCAGGTGTAATTTGTGAGTGCTTTCCTGCCCCACTTACCTGCTCTCTCCATCTCCTTCTTCCTTTTTCAAACTAACTCCTGTCACAGCCCGCCTTCAGTGGCCTGCCCATCATACCTCATATGGTTGACCCCTCTTTGGCCTTCTCATCTGCCTTCTCATTGCCCTCTATCCCACATGGGCCCGGAATGTCTCCATCCAGTCACTTTTCTGACTGGATGGAAGTAGGGATAAAAGGCGCTAGCCAGATATATATTTAAAGCATCCGCTAATCTACTAGTACATACAACCCATGTTCACACCCATGTTCACACCCATGTTCACATCGTTATCCACCACGCCACCATACCACCTAATCCAGTACTTGGGTATCTACTTCAGTATCCTCCTGAACTATCCTACATGACTGCAGAACAATCACATCCTGAGTATGATTTTCAGCAATATTATCATGTTCTTGGATAGCTCGCCGTTTAGCTAACTCAACTTCAGCCACTTCGGCACCAGTAGGCCCACGAGCAGTGCCTTTTGTCTTTGGGTTACGTGAGGTTGGGGTACCAGATGCTGTTCGAAACTGGGTCCGGAAGCTTGGTTCTGGAGAAGGTAAAATTGTAGTTGGGAAAGTGGGAGTTTTCCAGCGAGTTTGCAATGCTTGAACAGTTTGTTGAAACTCTCGAACTTGATGTGCTGCTATATGAGCAGGTTGTGCTGCAAAATGACTCTCGAGATTGTATGTTGTCTGAACAAAGTTGTATCGACCTTGAGGGTCAGGTAAGAGATTAGGTGTTAGAAGTGGAGTGGATAATGAGGTCTGAGTATTGTCAAGAGTCATAGTCCAGTGTTGATATGGATCCCATGCCGATTTGTTGAGATGCCAACGAGGATGAATAAGTGAAAGTGGGATAGACTCCTCAAGAAGAAAAAATGTGCGCAGAAAGTGTTGACATGGGATAGCATATTAGATAATAATCGAGCATGTAGTACAAGGAGTATTTCCCATATCTTTAGCAGAATCAGAGTTCTGGTAAGTAGGAGATGATGCTGCTTGCCATTCATATTTTAATATATCGATGCAATACATAGTAACATGCCCCTGTAACTGTGAAAATGCTCCGATACCAGTACTGTCTAGATGAAGTGGCCAATGACGCTTAAGGCGACTGCGGTTCTCGGCTAATGAAGTATCATCGAAATATCCATGTATCCTTGTATTGTGGCGTTATGTACTAGTAGATTAGCGGATGCTTTAGATATATATCTGGCTAGCGCCTTTTATCCCTACTTCCATCCAGTCAGAAAAGTGACTGGATGGAGACATTCCGCATGGGCCTCGACTCATGCAAGCTTCACCATGCCAGCATCCCTTAGCCTCCGCCGCCTTTCTGCAATCAGCTCTATCACCCGCGCTAGGTCTGTAGTCCTTGCCTTGCCAGTTTTTCCTGCTGTCTTGACTGCGCCGATTGCTGCCTGAGAGTCTACAAGCAGTAACACTTTCTCCCTGCCATCCACCGCTTCGAGGGCAGCTCTCATACCTGCAACCTCACCATCCCACACAGTAGCTTTAGTGCCAACCCACCGGGACCCTTCTGGCTCTCCTGCCACCACCTGTTTCCAGCGCCATCCATCTCCAACTCCTCCTTCCTCATTTCGACTGCCATCTGTGAATATGGCTACAGATCGCCCTTGGCTTTTCTAAGCTTGTAACCTTCCCTCTTTCTTCGAAGGGAGATGAAGATGGGTTGCGGGATGAGGAATGAAAGAAGGAAGCGGGGAGCAAAAGGGTAATGTGAAGACTATTAGAGGAAGGACGAAGTCTTGAATGAAGCTCAATCTACGTACAGGAGGAAGTTCGAGACCTGAGATCTCGAGTACAAAGAGAATGTAGATATCTCCAAATAACGAATGGAAAATGCATGTCACGTGTATGCAACGTGATGGTCACGTGTTTCTAGAAATACCTAGAAGTATCAAGGAAAAATATCCAGAATACATAACGTATGACAGAATTAGAAAGTGGTAGAACATTACAGAATGATATAGAAGAAATAGAAGAAACAAAACGTGGTGGACAGACTAGATGTTGCACTATACCATTTTTTACAAACACCAGAGCAATTGCGTTGGACAGTCGCCTTGACCTGGGTATTGCAGTCATCTCCGCAGGAAATTCTTTCCTTTTTTTTCAAAAAAAAAACCTATCATTACTCGCATATCGCCTTATGGCCTATAGCGAGTTTTTTTTTTTTTTTTTTTTATATCAATACTCGCGTGCCGCCCTTCGGGCTATGGCGAGGGTTTATTAAAGAAAAGAAGAACTAACTAACGTTTAAGTACATGATGCCCGCGGTTTCAATTGTGTTGCGGGGGGAGCGGCCAGCGGTCTGTCTCATCTCCGTCCTCTTTCCGCCTCGTACTGGCTCGCCTTGAGCCATCTTCCTCCGAGTCGTACCTTGTCAATATCCTGTTGGTCCTCCAAGTATACCACTACGGAGCTTGTCTTTTTTCCTTCTCCGATAAGTGTGTCTTTCTTCCTCAACCATCTGATCCCGACAATCTTCTTCAGGTCTTTGTTGTCCGCGGTCAGCCATCGTCGCACGTTGTCCAAATTCTTCCTCAGGGCTATGCCGTGCACAACGATGCCAGATTTGGTGGAGACGTCAGGTGTTGTCGGGGAAGGTTTAGTGGCGGCTTGGGGTGTACGTCGGGAGGTCGACGGTTCTGGTGCTTTGTCCCTGAGATGGCGCTTGAAAGCTGCGTCTTGGCTTGGCAGCTTTCCTTGGTGCCTCCCGGAGGTGGGGGGACTCGGTGTCGCGGTCGCGGAGGGGGCTGGGTGGGTTGCCGAGGCAATCTTCCTTGCCTCCTCGCCGCTCAACTGGCGCTTTATGGCATACGCGTCTTGGGTCTTGCCCTTGCGCTTTCTGCTTGGGGTGGGGGCGGCGGTCGGGGGTGTTGCCGCTGGGGGCCTATAGCGAGAGTAGTACAAAGGAAATTATCAAATAAACACAAGGAGACACCAAAACACCGTGGAGACCCATGATCTTCCCTAGTAAGGTCGGCGGAAAAAACGAAGTGCAAATCAAGCCAAAACCGAAGTCAACCTCTTTGATGTCTCTGGAGAAAATACTTGAATGCTCCATTCGTAATACGCACCTGGATGGCATAGGTAATAATTTAATGAACTCCATCCTAGTCTTTTTGACTGGAACGCTCTGAAGCAACCATACTCTCCAGGTCGCAGAACTATCAATCTACTGAATTCGAGGCTGACAAACGAACCCCTAAGGGACCCCCAACACGACACAAAGTACCTAAGAGGGTCACTAACACACAGGGAACCCCTACCCCTTCACACGCTACCAAGCTACCCAAGGGACACGCCCAGAGAAGAGTGGGAAAGAATCATCGCAGGGGAAGAAGAGGAAGGCTGGACCTGCGTCTACACGGATGGAAGCAGAATAGACGAGGTCACCGGAGCCGGAACACATCACATCGGAGCCAGCACGTCACTGTACCTAGGAACTCGGTCTACAGTAAACGACGCGGAGCTGATAGCGATGGGTGAAGCAATGAAACAGGACGGAGAAGTCCTGATCGTCACGGACTCCAAAACAGCTATATCCAAACTGAGGCGGATCGCGGATGGCAACCAAACCCACGAAGGACCCGCACAGGTTGTGAGAGACCGATGGGAAGAAAGGGCGACACGAGGCGACTTAGACATAGCCGTACTATGGGTGAAAGCACATGTAGGCGTCCAAGGAAACACCCAGGCAGACAAGGCAGCCAAAGTGGGCACTGCACTACAATATCAAGACGAAACAGTCACGGAGGCCGGAATGCGACAATTCGCGAGGGCACAGAGAGCCAGCGAAAGGAACAGGTTACAGCTAACATACCGACCCCGACCGAGACTAGCAACCAGACGCACCGTCGCAACACTCGCAGCTATCCTAGGCAACAAGGGGCTGAGACATTGGAGGCACCGGATCGGAAAGGCAGATTCACTGGAATGCAGATGGTGTGGCAAGGCCCTGGAGAACGCTACTCACGTACTTAACGAATGCGAGGTATGGAAAAGGAGATGGCCGGGAGGGGAGACAGACTTGAAGGCGCCGCCAAAGACGGGAAAGGAAGGGGAAGGAGATAAGTTAAGGGAAATACTGGAATGGGCGGGACGAGACTAGACCGTTTCATAAGACCTTTTCATGTTGTTTACCTCTATTTATTTACTCTCTTATGTGTAACTAAAAATCGCCATAGCCCATAGGGCGGCACGCGATTAATGATATAAAAAAAAAAAAAAAAAATTTCGAGGCTGAAGCTGACTGGCTGTTTTATTCTAATTCTTAAACAAAAAGAGCATCGCAGTCCTCACGGGCACACAAGTAAGGACCGAATGCACCCCCTCGAGACGACTCATCACTCCTGGTTTGACACCGACAACAACTTTTCCAGGACGAGTGCTTGGTCGTAACTCCACGACCAGACGCTCCCCCGAGACCCAAATCACATCAAAGCGAAGCCCAGGACCGCCTGGCAAAGATTATCGACTTTGTTTGCAGAATATCGAACTTCTAAATCCCTTCCCCCACGAAACACGTTTTTACGACTTCGTGAGAGGAATTCTCATCCAAAACTATCGCGACCCGGGGGCCTTGCACCATTGGTGCCAACGCACCCGGATTCTAGGACAACACTCTCAAGAGGTGTGGGTACACGGCAGAAGATCGTTACCGCTTTCGGAAACCGGCAGGAGAGATCGGAGCGATCAACACAGCCACACGGGAGACACGTCTCGTGAGAATCGGACCTATCAGGGACGACAGGGCCTCAGCCACGGACTGAGGCGCAGCAAGGGAATAGCGGAGGACGGGTAGAGAAAGTGTCGGGCTCAACGGGAGAAATGTTGGCAGGTTTCGGGAAGAGGAAGGGGGGTCTTAAGGGGTACAAGGGAAAGGGCATCGGGATCTTTGGTCCGTGCCCGCCGGGACAATGGGGAAAGAGAAGCACGGCGATTCATGGGGAGAGGCAATACACCTTGGAGGAGGTGACGAGCTGGGAGGGAGAGGACTTTTTTAAGAGAAAGGGGGAGGCGGGAGAACCAGGAGAAGGGAGAACGGTGGGGGAATTGCTGGTCGAAGCATCCCAGAGGACAAACGCGTGGGAAGGAAAGAGGGTAGAAGAGGGGGAAGTTCTATCGTTGATGAATTTGATGGTAGAAGTGGAAAAGAAGATGATAGAAAAGGGGGAGGAGGTGATCACCTTCGGGAGCCAGGACTTGAGAGATCCGGAGAAGAGGAGGTTCATTAGGCACCTATTGACAGAGTGCTTGTTGGGAAAGGAACAAGACGAAGAAGAGTTGGACAGGGAACTCAAAGAGAGGGAGGTGGAAATGATACAGATGTGGGAGGAAAACGGTGAGGAATGCAGGGGAACGATCACGGTGAAGAATCTCAGCACGGGGGTGACGGCCCGAAGGGTCATCGACACACCGAGGAAGAAGAAAGGAAGGGGAGGGATGGTAAGGGAAGAGGGGTCGCCGTCAAGGAAGGGGAACATCAGTAAATGGGCCCCGAGCCTGGAAGAAGTGGGGGAAGGAAGGGAGGGAGTGAGCCCATATTGGGACGAAGAGTATGAGCCGAAAAGAAACTTGTTTGGGACACCGGCGCCGGAGAAGAGGGGGTTTCTGAGCTTGGGGACGATCGAGGATTCACAGCCAGAAGGAGTAACCCCGGAGCCGAGATTCGAGGTAGCGGCAACACAACAAGTGGCACCGGCAGTGCCAATAATCCCGGTCGTGGACCTGACGGAGGTCACACAGACCCAGGAGGAGGGAGTAGAAGATACGCAGGCGGGGGAAACGGAGATGGGGGAAGGGGGGGAAGAGATGCAAGAAGGGGAGGAGGGGGAGGAGGATGAAGAGATGGGAGATGAAGAGGAGATGAGCGTGGAGGAAGGATTGGTAGACGCGGCGATCATTTTCTTGAGAAGGGCCCAGATGTGGGAGGTCAACGAAAAGGAGAAGGGGAAGAGGGCGAGGGGGAAAGTCACGAAGAAGGTACGAAAGGCAGAGAATGGAGTAGCGAAATTAATGGACGGCTGCCTAGGGTACACGTGGCAAGAGTTTATAAAGGAGGCGGGAGAACAGGATAGGAAGGGCAAGGGTCTGTGGGTGGCGGAGGAGCAGTTGACAGAGAATAAGGCAAAGGGGATGAGAATGTGGGCAGACGACGTACAGAAGAACGTCGACTCCGGAGAAGATAAGGGGATGGCGGAGAGAGTGAAAAGGTTGGAGGATATGGTCGTTAGCATCCACGCGCATATGGGACTGGCAACGACGGAGGAGAAGGACAGGGCGGAGAAAAAGAGACGGCAGGTAGAGAGAGAAAATAGGGAGAAGGAAATGGAGAGGGAAAGGCAAGCGGAGGCGAGGAAGATTAAGAAGAGGGCGGAGGAACAGAAGAAGGCGGAAGAGGAGGAGGAACGCAAGCAGAAGGCAGCGGTCGAGGCGCACAACACCTTAGACGCACAGCAGAAGATCAGGAAGAGAGAGCTTCTGATGGCCAGAGAGCTAGCGAGCAGGTTGGAGAGGGAAGCCATGGAAACGAGCAGGGAGGAGGACGAAAAGAAGGCAAGGGAGGCGAAAGAGGAAGCGGAGAGGATCGAGAGGGAGAATCGAGGTTTCCTCACGGCAGAGGTGAAGCAGGAGGGGGAAGGATGGCAGGTGATCGGGGGGAAAAAGATGAAGAAAATGCAGATCACGTCCGAACACAAGGAGAGGGTCGTGGCAAAGGGGGAGGCGTGGGAGAAAGAAAAGGAGAGGGGATTGAAAGTGTTTGAGCAGGCGAGGAGGGATTGGGAATCAACCGAAAAGAAGCCCATGTTCCGAGTCAGGAGGCTCAACGTAAAAGGGGAGGTGAGCGTGATGGAGAGAGTATGGGAAGTGGAGGAGGTCCCCGCGGGGATGAGGAATGAGGAGGTGCTTAAGAAGTGTAATAGCATAATCAGGGCGGTGTACGGGGATACGGTGAGAGTGTGGGTGGAAAATAAAAAGGCGGTGAAATTAGTGGTAAAAGGAGTACCAGTGCAGAAGGGGGCTGTGACGGACGCAGAGATCACGGAAATTGTGAAGAAGGAGAACCCGGAGCTGAGAGCAGGCAACCGGGGGCCGCACAGATTTGCGTGGGCACCGAACCCACAGACGGCGAGGTCGAGTTCGGTAACGTTCGAAGTGGCCGATGCAGAGGAAGCGGACAGATTGTGCAAGGAAAGGATAATGATTTTGGGGAAGCCGAGGTGGGTGCAGCTGTGGAATCCGAAGGGGAAACAGCAGCAAGGGAGAAGACCGGAGGTAATGCAGAACTGGAGAAGGGAGGAGACCTTACCAGAAGGAATAACGAGGTCACCACCCCCAGTGAATGCCCCGAAAGGACCGAAGGGGAAAGGGGGACAGGCATGGAGGGGAATCGGGGGGGGAATGGGACAAACACAGGGAGCACAGAGCCAGCAAGGGAGCGGAGGGATTATATGTCTGGTGTGTAAGAAGAAGGGGCATGTGGCGAAGGAATGCGGTGATGAGGAGGCGAAGAGAGCATTCCGGGCGGTCACAGAAAAGAGAAAAAGGAACGGGAGAAGCAGGGAATGAAGGGGGGAAAAGAAAGAAAGTGGAGGAGGAGGAGGGGGGGATAGTGTTCAATGCAAAAAGTCAGAAAGAAGCGGAGGAGATAAGCGCGATCTTGCGGAAGGCAGGAACGAAGGCTAAAGGAAAGGACAGGGAGAGGAGCTGGGATGAGGAGGCAGAGGAGATGCAAGGGGTGAAGAAGGACGTGGAGGGTATCGAAGATTCCGACTGGGCACCCACCCGGGACGAGAGGACTGAAGCCCCGAAATCCACATGGTAGAGTGGAAGATAGGGTGCCAAAACGTGCAGGGCGGGGTAGCCAACACGCACGTGGCGTTGGAGTGGGCGAGTAGGGAGGGGTTCCATATCTTTTTTGTGCTAGAAGCGTGGGTGGAACGGAGAGGGGGGAGTTGGGTGACAACGACCCATCCATCTTTCGACATAAAGTCGGAGGTGAGAGAGGGAACGAGGGTAGTGTTACATGTCAGCAAGGGGAGGGCAGCGAAGGTGAGGGTAAGAGAAGAAGGGAAAAATTGGGTCTGGGCGGCGGTGGGGGAAAAGAGAGTGGGAGGAGTGTACGTGCAGCCCAATTGGAAGAAGGAAGAAATGGAGGAGGTGCTGGGAAGGATAGAGAAAGAATGGGATGGGAAGAGGGGGGTTATCTTGGGAGACTGGAACGCTCATCACCGAGCGTGGGGAGGGGCGGGAGTGCAGAACAACGGAAGGGGAGTGGCGGTGAAGGAGTTTTTTGAGGGGGATGGATGGGAGCTGGCCAACACGGAAGGGGAAGCGACGTGGAGGAGACAGAGGCGGGGGGAGGTACAGGAGTCGGTTATCGATCTGTGTTGGCAAAAGGGGATGGGAGAGGAGACGAAGGGGGGGATGCAACAGGCGTTCCTGAGCTCGGATCATGCGGCCATAGGCATGGCGTGGGAGGATACCGAGGAAGGGGGAGGAGGGAAAAGAAAGAGAGTGAATTTCGAGGAAGTGGAGGACATGGTGGAGGACATGAAGGAATGGGATGAGAAGAAGAAAGGGGAGTGGATGGAGGGGCTGCCGGGGGAGACCCCGTACGAGAAGCTCCTGAGCCTCAAGGAGAGACATAGCAGGGAAGTGAGGGTGTGTAGGAGGAGCAAGAAGTGGTGGTCCAAGAAACTAACGGGCCTCCGGAAGAAGGTAGCGGCAGAAGGGAGAGGGGGAGTAGGTAAAGGGGCGAAGGGGATGGACCCGGAGAGGTTATGAGAGATGGAAGCAAGCGAAGAGGACCCTCAAGGCGAACATCAAAAAGGAGAAAGAGGAGTGTTGGAGGGCCTTCGCAGAAGAAATGGGAGAGAAGGATCCATGGGTGGTCGCCAGGGTAGCAAAAGACCCATGGAAGGTGAAGGCGACGATGGGGAAGCTGACGGGAGAGGAGGGGGAGGATCTGAAAACGGAGCAAGACAAGTGCAAAGCACTAGTCGAGAGAAACTTTCAGTGGGAGGAGAGAGGTGGTGAGGAGGGGGGGGGGAGACGGAGGAAGGGCCGGGATATAAGGTAGAAAGATAGTGGGCATGCTGGAGGACGCATTGAAGGGGACGAGCAACGTGTCTGCACCAGGACCGGACGGAATTTCATACAAGCTCTTGAAGCTGGTGATGAAGACGCCGTTAGGGCGGGAGCTAATGACACAGATGGCGGAGGAGATGGCGGCGGGGAGGACTCCGGAAGAGTGGCAGTTGAGCAAGGTGGTGATGATTCCGAAACCTGGGAAAGATAAGTCGCAGGTGAAGAGTTGGAGACCAATAAACTTGATCAACTGCGTAGCGAAGCTGGGAGAGAAGGTGGTGGCAAGCGAGCTACAGAAAGCAGAGCAACTTTTCCACCGTCATCAGTTTGGCGGAAGGAAGGGACGAAACGCGGCAGAGGCGATGATGAGGGCGGTCGCCAGAACACAAAGGTGTCTTGCGAGAAAGGGGGGGGCAGTGTGGAGCCTCGACGATGTGAGGGGAGGCTTCAATAATGTGAAGGGGGAAGAGGTGCTGAAGAGGGTGAGGAGAGACAAGGGAGCAGGGAGGTGGGCGGGGTGGCTGAAGGGATTTTTTTAGAGAGAGAAAGTTCACGGTGGAGTGGGACGGAAGTGGTCAGGGGGGAAGGCAGAGCGAACGTGGGGGTACCTCAGGGGTCGCCCCTGTCACCAGTCATTTTTTCTGATATGGCTGGCGCCGATGTTGGAAGATTTGGAGGAGACGCTAAGGAGAGAATGCCCGGAGGTGGAATGCGAAGTTCCGTCATACGTAGATGACATCAATGTAACGGCGTGGGACTGGGAAGGGGAGGTGGATCAGGAGAGACTGAGAGTGAAATTGGGAAGGATAACGGGGAGGGTGGCGGAAAAATGGGGGTACCGCTGGAGACAGCGAAGCATGAGGAATATTGTCTTCGGCAAAGGGAAGAGAAGGAGAAAGGAGGTGGAGAGAGTGAAGTGGCTGGGAGTGATCTTTGACTCGACTCTAGACTTCGACTTCCACTGGAAGGCGAGGATAGAGAAGGCAAGGAAACTAACAGGCGCGATGATGGGGCTGGGTGCAGGGCAGTGGGGATGAGCCCGCGCAGCTGGAGACAGATGTACACGGGGATGATAAGGGCGGTGATGATGTGGGGGTCGGAGATAGGGTGGCGGGGACAGAAGGAGTGGAGGAGAGAGATGGAGAAGATTCAGTATCAGGTACTGAAGAAGGCTACGGGCGCTGTCCACGGAGCAGCGATGCAGAAAGTCAACTGGATCGCCGGAGTGGAGAGTGCGGAGACGGCATTAGACGCGGCACAGGCGCGGTTCGTAGCGAGGAGTATGGGGGACCCGAAGGGATGCGGAGACATCTGGACCGCGGACTTCAGGGGAGAGGGGGACGTGGAGGAGCGGGGGCGGGACTGGAAGGACTGGAGTGTGGGGTGGGCGACGCAGAAGAAGGATGGGTTCGAGTCGGTGGCAGGGAGGGTACAGAGCACAGTTAGCTTCGTCATGCCGGAGGGGGTGGACGAGGTGTCATGGGGGGGGGGATGTGCGAGAACGGAGGTGGAAGAAGTGACGAGAGAAGGACGCAAAGGGGGAAGCGCGGAGGAGTGGGAGTCGTCAATCTTTTGGGCAACGCAAGGGGGGGGGGGCGGTGTACACAGATGGTAGCATGAACGAGAAGGGGAGAGTAGGAGGGGGATTCTGGAAGTGGGATGGCGGGGGGGGAGAGGAAATGGGGACGGGAGCGACGGTGTGGGATGGGGAGGTGAGAGGGATGAGGGTGGGGATAGAGAAGGCGGTCCCAGCACCGGCAAACCTGGTCATCCTGACAGACTCACAGGCAGCAATCGCGGCGGTGAGGAAGGCGGGGAGATTGGGGAAAGCACGAACCGGAGACCTGAGGAGAGTGGTGGATGCAGTCGCGGAGAGAAGGAAAAAAGGGGGGGAGGTTAAGCTGATGTGGGTGAAGGCGCACATCGGTATCGCCGGCAACGAGGCGGCGGACGTCGAAGCGAAGAGGGCGGCGGACAGGGTAGGGAGGTCGGTGGTAACAGAAGGGGGGCTGCGGCAGAAGTGGAAGCGACTGCGCGCGGCGGAGAGAAAGGAAAGGGGGTACGGGGGGGGCGCAGTGATGGAGTGGAGAAGGGGGGCCGCAACGGCTTTCACGAGACTGAGAACGGGAAAGGGGATGGGGAAGGAGTGGGAGGTAAGGATCGGGAAAGCGATGGAGGGGAGCGTATGTGAGTGCGGGGAAAGACAAACGGCGGACCACCTGGCGTTCAGGTGTGAGGAGGTGGAGTACTTGAAAGGATGGGGAAGGTGGGAGGATATCGATGACAAAAAGTGGATGGTGGAACAGGAGAATGGGGAGATGGTGAATACGCTGGGAGAGTTTTTCGGTTCGCTGAAGGTGTAGGGGGAGGGGGCGAATTTCCGTTTGTTAGTAGGTGGCGGGGGAAGAAAGATGTAGCTATTTTTAAAGTGCCTCGGGGAAGTGGGGCGGGGAGGGGTTGATGTTTTCGTTTGTAGAGATGGCGGTGGAAGATTCAGGTAGAAAAGCCTGTCTCCGGGCTTTGAGGGTCTAGACCCAGGGGCCCTGCCATGGCGAACAGCTACAAGCGGGGTCATGTGATAGAAAAAAAAAAAAAAAAAAAAAAACTCCTGGTTTGAGACTGCAAACGCATATTGAAAGCATGGAGCCTAAGGTGAGGAGTTCGTATAGAGATAGGCCTTCGCACAAAGATATGCAAGACAGATATCGTTGAGTATTTTGAACGGGGAGTCGAACAGAGATACCCTTATATGTATGTTTTTTTTTTTTTTTTTTTTTTTTTTTTTAGAATATCGCGTAGCCCCATTGATCGCTGTTCGCTATGGCAGGGCATATACATGAATGTAGATATACGAAAGAACAACAACACAAAAGTAATATAAGCGCCGGGCTACACAACAGGCACCCGATTTGAAACGTATAACTGCACCATGGAGGACACCGGAAGTAATTTTTTTTTTTTTTTTAATATCCTTACTCGCATGCGGCCCTAAGGGCTATGGCGAGGTTAAGTACAAAATACGAAATAAGGAAATGTAAAATAAGGAGATAGGTGCAGAATAATTCGATCTTCTCCCCGGCTGCACCCCTTCCTATACGAGCGGGAGGGTTTGCGAGGGCTGCTTTGTCACGGTGAGGGCTATAGAAGTATAGAGATACTGTTGAGTCTATTGAACGTAGAGTCGCAAGAACAGCAGGTTTATATACATGAGAAAGCATAGCATAACGTGACTTGTGAACCATGACTGAATAGGAAATTATCAGGGAAGATATCATATCAGGAAAGGTGAGAAAGGCACGGGATGCGTGGCTTGCAAAGAGAACGCCGTGGCGTAAGCCACATAAAAGCTGCGTTGTGGCGTATTCATACATAATCCAATAACGAGGTTAAATGCATGAGTGGAACGACAAAATAACAGAGAACAATAATAATAGCAACAGGTGGCAACGGATGTGATGTTCCGACACTTCCGAATATAAAATAGAAAATGAATGGCTGTTATTGTCCAGCCAATCTACAATGTCTGCCAGTGCGTCTTTGTCCGTGGTCTGAGGAAGTCTGCTTCTCCCGCCGGCCATTTCTTCTTCCAGGTTTTGCACCGGGTTAGTACATGGGAGGTGGTCTCCTCCTCTTCGCCGCACCACCGGCACTTCGGGCTTTCTACTTTGCCTATTGTATACCCCCACTGTCTTAGGCGCGCCCTTGCCCCGGAATGTCTCTGTCCAGTCACTTTCTGACTGGACAGAAGCCGGGATAAGTGACGCTAAACTATATATATATCTAAAGCAACCGCTAAGCTACTAGTACGTACAACCCAGCGGCAGGTATTGGTAAGTCAAGTTGATACCTAATGTAGAGGTTATCAGTTAATTTATTGAGCTCGAGTTAGCATCGCCGCCTAGGCTGCAAATGGGAGGTATATATATCACTAAAGAAGGCTAGAAAACTCGACGATGGCAGCACGCAAAAAGAGTGGCTACTTGGAGTAAACGAACTCAATCATACTCATGAGATGGCTGAAAATCCCTTCGAATATCCTGAGCATTTGGTATTCGACCAAGACTACGAAAAGATCCTTGCAGAAGCTCGCCGTCTTAAGGAAGCAGGTGTTAGCCACACACAAGCCAACAATATCCTACTTGCCCCAATTGGACGAAAGGCCTACTACAACAATAGCAACCAACGTAAGCCAGTGACTGATAGCTCATCACAAACCATAGTACGCATCTTTCAGTTACTAGAGAATGCGAATATGCATTGTATGCCACGCTATACAATAGTTCAGCAAGAACCTGAGATACACCGCCTTGATGCCCTATTCTTTACATCCAACAGCCAAATTCATCGAGCGAAACGCTTTGCATCTGGGTTTATAATGGAGTTAGATGCTACATTTCGTACTAATAAACATAAGATGCCTCTTCTGTCAGTTGTCGGAGTTACAAATTCCGGAGCTACATTTCTTATTGCATTATGCTTTATTCGTAGTGAGAATACTACTGATATTGAGCATGCATTAAAGGCTATGCAGCAACTAATTTGGAATGACTGCAAGCCACCAAGCGTATGCTTAACAGATCAAGGGCTAGCTCTACAAACTGCAGTTGCAAATATTCATCTCGAGATGAAGCATCAGCTCTGTACATGGCATGTGTTTCAAAATATCTGGACCCGAATCTGTACAGTACGTAAGGGAATATCTGAGGTCAACAATGAAGAGACTTTGAAGATTGTTCGTCAGCGTATTTGGGCTTGGATACAGTGCATATCTTCGGAGACTTTCGAAAAAGTATTCAATGATATGCAAGAAGTTTTACTACCTGTGGAGCGTCAATATATTGAGGAGTGTTGGCTTCCTAAAACGCATCAAGTGCTTCAAATTCATACCCGCAACTATAGAAACCTTGGATGCTATAGTACACAGCGTGCAGAAGGACTTCATCCTGCAATCAAGGCATTTTTAGATCCAAGGCATAATCTCGATGAAGCCATTCATCATCTAGTAAGTAGTTCTTCTATTTTATACTATGAGCATGACTAATATATATATTAAAAGGTACGTTACTTTGATAAGGTCAGCGATGATACCTTATTTGTTGAGAACCGTAGTCGGCTTAAACGTCACTTGCCACTTCATTTAGATGGTACTGGTATTGGAGCATTTTCACAGTTACAGGGACAGGTTACACTGTATTGCATCGACATACTAAAGCATGAATGGCAAGTTGCATCATCTCCTAGAAGCTTCAGATTCTGCCAGAGATATGGGAAATATTGCATGTACCACATGCTCAATTATTCTCCAATATGCTATTCCTTGTCACCATTTTCTACGTACATTTTATCTTCTTGAAGAGTCAATACCACTATCGCTAATCCATCCTCGTTGGCATCTTGACAAGTCAGCGTGGGACCCTCATCAACAATGGACTATGACGCTTGATACCACCAAGGCTTCATTACCTGCACCACTGGTGACACCTAACCTTCTTCCTGATATTCAAGGCCGGCATAGCTTCGTTCAGACAGCATACAATCTTGAGAGCCATTTTGCCGCCCAACCTGCTTATCTAGCAGCACATCAAGTCCGAGAGTTTCAACATACAGTCCAAGAGCTACAAAATCGTTGGAAAACTAGGAGTTTTCCAACTACTATTTTACCTTCTCCAGAACCAAGCTTTCGGACACAGTTTCGAACAGCATCTGGCACACCAACCTCACGTAATCCAAAACGCATTAATTCAGCTCGTGGGCCTACTGGTGCTGAGGTGGCTGAAGCAGAATTAGCTAAACGTCGAGCTATTCAAGAGCGCGATAATATTGCTGACAATCATACTCAGGATATTATCGTACTGCACTCACGTAAAAAGGTGGCTGAAGCGCTGGAGATACCAGAGTACGATGATGCAGACAATCACACTCAGGATGTTATTGTTCTACACTCACGCAGGACCTACGACAGTGGAGACACAAGATAGGGAAAGAGACTTCTCCCGAGTGCAGGTGGTGCGGAAGAGACTATGAAAATTTTGCGCACATCATGGGGGGGTGCGAGGTGTGGAGGAAGAGACTACCGAGAGGAGAGGAGGGACTAAGGGGGCCGATAAGGGATGAGGGGTTAGGGGGGAGAAATGACGCTGGCGGAGGTGATGGACTGGGCGGCAGAGTAGACGGAGTGGTGCAGGACACGCTCGATGTTGCGACGTTGTTTTTTACTTTTTCTGTGATGTTATACTCTGTTTATTCGTTGTTATGTATTTAAATCCTCGCCATAGCCTACAAGGCGGCATGCGAGTAATGACATAAAAAAAAAAAAAAAAAATCACGCAGGACCTTGGAATAAGTGGATCGATGTAGGCATGGGATGTGGACATGGGTTGTATGTACTAGTAGCTTAGCGGTCGCTTTAGATATATATATAGTTTAGCGTCACTTATCCCGGCTTCTGTCCAGTCAGAAAGTGACTGGACAGGGACATTCCGCCCTTGCCCCCCAATATGCCTGCGAGTATCGAGACCCTTCGTCCCAGGCGTTATAGTGGTCTGTAGTTGAGGTCCAGTCTATTCCTCTCCGCGGCCCTCCAAGCTCTGCTTAACTGTTTTGTGGCCGCTTCGGTGACTGTCTCGTCTTGGTATTGAAGGTGGATGCCGATTTTGGCGGCTTTATCTGCTTCCGTGTTTCCTTTGACTCCTTTGTGGCCTTTTACCCACAGTACTGCCACGTTCAGGTTGCCTCTTCTGGTTCTCGCCTCCCATCTTTCCCTGACCAGCTGAGATGCTCCTTCGTGTGTGGGTTCTCCATTGGCTATCTTCTGGAGTTTGGAGATGGCTACTTTCGAGCCAGTTATTATCAGAAGTTCTCCTTCCTGGTAGTCTAGCGCCTCACCCATGGCTATTAGTTCCGCATCGTTGACTGTGCCTTGTGTGCCCAAGTATGTGGAATTTCGGGACCCGTTGCCGAATGAGCCAGATCGGGTGATGTTGCCCATACGGCTGCCATCGGTATAGAAGCTGTTCCATCCTTCCTCTTTGGCGTCTGCGATGACCTTTTCCCATTCTTCCTTGTCGGCGTCTGCTGGAGGGGTGGGTAGTGTGGCTAGGGGAGGGCAGGTCTGTAGTTCAACGTCCCTCTCAAGTATCTGCAATCCTGGGTCTCCTCCCTCAGTTGTTCATTGTAGAAGCATAGGGCTCGCACCTCTACCCGCCTCCGTTCTCCTTCTGTGAATGTTTGTATTGACTCCAGGTTGGCGAGTCCTTCCGCCAGGTCTCGTCTCGTATCCCATGGTGCTCCCGTGATTTCTCGGCCTACCGTGTACTGCCACTTTTCGAGATCTCTGGTTTTGGAGGTTTCCGGGGCCCCTCTTGCATATTCTTTCCATGCCCAACAGCCCCATGTGGTGATGGTGCGGGCAGCGCTGGTGTACAGCTGGTGTTTCTTGTCCGAGGATAGTTGTGTTAATCTTGACGCCACATTCCATGCTGCCTTGCCGAGCTGTAGACGTCTCCTGTGGTGTTGGTGATATTTCAATCCCCAGTCTATTGTCAGTCCTGTTGGTCTATATGCTGGGCCCTTGACCCTATAATTAGTGTCTCTGATTTGTTGGGGTCTATCTCATAGCTCTCTGCTGCTGCTTTGGTTGTCAGGGTGGTTCAGTGCGTCTTTATGACTTGCCGTATTCTGGGTAGTGATGTGTCGGATAGTATGCTACGAAAGTCATCTACGTAGGAGCTCGTAAAGTTTCGGTGGTCTGCCTTTTTGGCCACTGGTGCTACTCCTATCAGAAACAGCACTGGTGACAGCGGGGATCCCTGTGGTGTGCCGTCTGTCATTCTGCCTATTGCTCATCTGTGACCATCCCAGGCTAAGTGGAAGTTACTCGGCACTAGGAGGGATTCCACAAATGCTGCTAGATTGACGTTGACTTTCTTGATGTATGTTATGACTCTGTCCCTCCAGAGAAAGTTAAAAGCTGACTTAATGTCGTCCCCCACTATTGCTGCCCATTCTTTCCGGTTCAGTCTGCGGTCTATTTCTTTTAGTGTCTGTCTCTGCAGGTCTTCTGCCCCTCGGTGTGGCCTGCCTCCTAGCTGTGTTATCGCCATAGCCCATAGGGCGGCACGCGATCACTAATATAAAAAAAAAAAAATAATCCTAGCTGTGTTTCTTGGAAGAGGGTGTCCTGTTTTTGTAGGAGGTCTGCGATAACCTTTTGGCCTAGTTTGGCGACCGTGTTGAGCAAGGTAATCGGTCTCCAACTTCTGGCTTGGTCCCTTGGTTTTCGTTTCTTTAGGATTATGACTACATCGAATCCTTTCACAAAGTCGAACCTGCCATTAATGTAGTCCGCTATCGCTTCCCGTACTGCTATCGATAATGTCGTGCCTCTTTTGAGTTTTGGTAGGCCATACTATATGCCGTCAGGTCCCAGCGCGGATCTTAACTTGGTTTTGAAGAGGGCTTTGTCTATCGCTTTTCTGGCCCGTTCTCGGTCAATTATTTGCCCTGTGAGTGTGATCATCGGGGTCACGTTTTCTGTTCCTGTGGTGATGAAATTGCGATTTATCAGGATGTTAGCGATCTCCTTGTCCGTGCCAGGGATTCCCATTAGTTCCCCTTGTCGGAACGGTCCCTAGCGAGTCGGAATATGCATCATGATGATTGTGGCCATTCTTCCTCGTGGAAGTCTTCCCAGTATGACTTTTTCTTCTCTCTAATTAGGTCCCTTAGAATTTGTCTTACTCTGGTCCTGGTGGCGTCTGATATGCCGCTGTTCTTCCTCAGCAAAGCCCTTGTCATTTTTCGTGCCTCTTTCACCTCCTTGTCGAACCATCTCTTGGACCTAGTGGTGATTCGGGCTGGTTTGGTGAATCTACTTCCCAATTCGCATAGCAGTTCGTAGCCGTCTACTCCTTCAGCTAAAGTTCTACTTCCCCACCTTTCTACAAACTAGAAAACTATTACATCTCGCCAAATCAGTCTGGGGAGTCGCGTCGAGACTCACCGATTAACTCCGCCAAGAAACGCCAATTATATACACCAGTATCGCACGCACATCGCCACCCGGGGGTGCTGGGCCTGGCGAGGCTACGCACTAGGAGCCCTGGAGAATACCAAACTAAACCAACTGGAGAGATGGCAATACACCGTAGCACGAACGATCTTCGGGGCACCGTGGGGAATGAGACGAGACCTGGTCGAAGGACTAGCAAACCTAGAATCAATCCACACATTCATAGATGGGGAATGCACCAGAGTGGAAGCAAGAGCCTTACGATTCCATGACGAACTCAGGGAGGAACAAGAACACCACAGATACCTGAGAGGAACGCTGAATCATCGATCCCCCCCTCCCTCTGGCAATACTACCCACCCTCCCGAAAGACACTTTTTTTTTTTTTTTTTTTTATTTCACGTAACCCCGCTTGCAGCTGTTCGCCATGGCAGGGTCCCTGGACCGAAGTCCTTCTGGCCCGGAGACAGGCACCTGTGCAACTACATACAAAATCGTCCCCTGTAAAAACACACAACGATACTATGACTTCGGTGATGTGGAGGAACACAAAGCGAAAGCCCAATCCCCCAAGAGAACAATTAAGCACGAATACTCAAATATCCCCCAGAGAATCAAGCAGTCATATCCATCTCCTCCACATCCCTCCCCTTCCCCTTTCTGTCCACCTTTGTTATTCTGTCCCAGTCATACAAGCACGAGTAGTACCATTTGCCTGATAACCGTACCTTCGCTGGTGTTTGACTATCTGATTCTACCTCCCCCTCCAGGTAGATAACAATCGAGCTAGTCTTCTTTCCCTCCCTCCTTTCTTTTCTCACCAACCATCTTGCCGCAACAATCTTCCCCATCCATGGGTTCGCCTTTTCCATCCACTCTCTTACTTTCCCAAGTTTCTTCGTCACCGCTATGCCATGCACCACAACTGCCCGGCCAGATTGCGGGAGCCTTTCTTTCTGGGATGTTCTTGCTTTCGGAGATGATGTTGGAGGCTTCTTGTTCTGCTTGGGGGGTTGGTACTGGACCCCTTGCTGCGTCTTTGGATTGAGAAGCGGTGGACCTTGTTCGGTTTTTCGGTGGTGCTGCTGGAGGTGGGTTGGTTTTTTGTGCTAGGGGTGTATTTGGTGGAATGCTTTGAGAGACGATTGCTGCATATGACAGCGGAGGTATTGTCTCTGGCTCGGTCTGTGTTTCCCCTTCCTTTTGCCTATAACTTCGCTGTGTGGGAGCATAGTTCTTGCAACGTTCCCCTTTCGCTGCTGCTGCGAGTAAATCTATGCGCTGGTGTACGTGTCCGAGATAGCCTAGGAACAAGTCTGTTGGCTCGAAGTTTGGTCTTTTCATAAGGTCTTCTATACATTTCTGGATATGAATAATGATATCTCCCACTGCCTCAAGCATACAAGTCATATTAACTCCACCAAGTTTTTCAATGATTGACTGGAGCAGTGGGGCCTCGAGGCGAGTACTTCTGGCAAGTGTTGTCTTGGCACCTGAAGATGTGTTTTTCGGTGCCGGGCTGCCCAATGCCGCGAATCGATTGGTTCGATCCATGGTGGAAGTGCCAAGAAGTCAGGGGTAGAAGTGTGCTTGTCAACGGAGCAGGGAGCTGAAATCTCCTCAAAACTTAACCCCCAAGGGAAACTTGAGGAGTTGGGTTTTTTTGGAATAAAAGTTAGATCTAAAGACTCAGCGCACTGAGAGCTTTCGATCTATGTATGTTTCGCTGGGGGGGACGCTGTGGTTGCGGAGTGGCTTCCGAGTGCTCGTCCTGCCGAAGTGGTTGTCGCTGTCCCGAAAGACACTGAAAAAGTAGAATGGGAGAGAGTCATCTCCAACGCCGAAGACGAGGGGTGGAACAGCTACTACACCGACGGGAGCCGAATCGACGAAACAATTGGGGCAGGATCTTTCCACGGCGGACACCGAACCTACACATACCTGGGCGCCCAGAGCACGGTCAATGACGCAGAGCGGTCCCGACCAACACCCTGCTCAACACCGTAGCGAAGCTAGGTCAGAAAGTGATAGCCGGCATGCTACAAAGACAGGACACCTTATTCCGAGACACACAGCTAGGCGGCAGACCCCTACGAGGGGCTGAAGACCTACAGAGACAAACCCTGAAAGAAGTTACAAGGAGACTCAAAAATAATGAATGGACAGCCATCGTGGGAGACGACATAAAGTCAGCCTTCAACTTCCTAAGACGAGAAAAGGTAGTGGAGAGAATTCGAACAACCAACCACAACCTGGCAGCCTTCGTAAAGGGCTTTCTCCACCCAACAGCTTCAGCCTAGCATGGGACGGAAAGCGACGAGCAGTTGGCAAGATGACGGATGGGACCCCCCAAGGTTCCCCACTCTCCCCCGTATTATTTCTCATAGGAGTAGCGCCAGTGGCAGAGAAAGCCGACAACAGAAACTTTACACGATCATACGTCGTCGACTTTCACAGCGTCCTGTCAAGCTCCTCACTACACCAACTACACCGAGGCCTGTATGCGGGGTTACGTGAATTAAAAAAAAAAAAAAAAAAAGAGCGATCCAATCCCACCGGAAAGAACTAACAAGGGAAGCAGCGGAAGAAGGATACCAACTGAATCCCAAGAAGTCCGAAACACTCATCATAGGCACCAAGGGACTTACATACAGACTGGTCAGTCTGCACATAGACTGGGAGCTGAAATTCAACGACCACCACACCAAGAGACTCAACCTAGGCAAAGAAGCATGGAGCGTGGCGTCCCGGCTAACAAGAATCCCTCCCGCCAAAAGAAGACAGCTATACACAAGCATCGCGCGAAATATAGCAACGTGGGGAAGTTGGGCCTGGGTAGATTATGCCCAAGGGGCACCCAAAAACCACAAGATCAGCCAACTAGAAAAGTGGCAGTACGCGGTAGCCAGGGAGATTACCGGAGCGACATGGGGAACAACAATGAATCCAACAGGCCGTGATCTGCATTGGACTGAAACCGCCTGGACCGGTCCAGGCCGGTTCAGGCCAATTAAACGAATCACTCCACAGCTATCCAGCTGAATTGAGGCCAGCATTTACCAGAGTGTTTGAGTATTTAAGAGGGTAGAATCTCCCGTATGTCTAGAATTTTAAACAGCAGCGGTCTACGACTTTTGTCAAGTATGTATCACACTTTGTATTCAAGTATATGTACTAAGAAATATTTTAGAGATGATGGACCTTCCAGATAATACAACAGACTGGACTCAATTCCTCGATGATGATACCTAATGCGCAACTGTCAATTACTGATAGTGGAAATATCCAGGACTATTAAAATCTAATTCACCTAGGTTAAATTCTAAAATCGCTTGAATTTACGTAAATGGCCTGAATGGCCTGGACTGGCCTGTAAGGGCGATGCTGGGATCAGTAGGCGAAGGCACGATCGCGGGTGCTACGAGACGGCAGGGACAGAGAGGGACAAGGTAGAAGAGAGAATGAGCGTACGTTGACCAGTGGAGACTACATACAGGCGGGTAGGAGAGGTATATATAGACGAGAGAGAGTGAACAGAAGTAGCAGGTACGAGTATTGCATGAACTTGGACATGACGACATAGAAGAGTGCTTGTAGAATGCTGTAGAATGATATAGAATGATGTAGAGCTATGGCGGCGGTTCGAGAGCATTCTGTGGTTCGGGTCGATCACTGCATGGTTGTTACCAAGAACTAGTCCCTGTTATTTCCTATTGCGGCATGACATGGCCTGGTTGGTCCTGATTGGTCTCAAGGTCTCTAGAAGATAATTTGCACATTTAGGAGTGTATTTATAGGCCTCTCTATTCTCTCTATTCTCTTGAAATTCTTTTCTCTTTACTAGTACCCAATATCAAGACTTTGAGGCTCATACTACACTTTAGCACTCATACTATGCTTCGACACTCTTTTGAGACCCTTAATCCTCATACTAGACTTCAAGCAATTTATCAATATGGCAACCAATTCTACCTCAATTCGTGATGCCTTTCTTGCCAGCCTAGCTGGCCGATATTCTTCAGTTAAAGATCAGCATACTGTTTTGAACTCTCATCATCATAGTTACCTGTATGAAAGATATATGATTTTGCGGCGAAAAGTATCAGATACTGAGCATGAAATTTTATGTATGCATTGTTCCAAGACTTGGCAGGTCAAAAGCCGTACAACAACCATGTAGTAAATATAAGGGTGATAAGTAAGTCATGCAATGAGACTGAATTACTTGATAGTCAAACAAATACAAATCGACGCTTCCAGACTCATATAAATATACAAAGAAATACATAACACGAAATTGCATAAAAAGACAATAAACCACGATAGCTAAGTGAATACAAGGGCCCACCTCTTGGCCCCCACTCTTGTCATTTCCATATTTTTTTTTTTTTTTTTTTTTTTTTATATATCAATACTCGCATGCCGCCCTATGGGCAATGGCGAGGGTTTAATTAACTAAAGAAAGAGACTAATAACAAATAGATACATGTGTTGCCCGCGGTGCTCCTACATGAAGCGGGTGGAGTGTCCATACAAACTCCTTCACTTCCGTCGTCTGTCCGGTTCGTATGGGCTGATCCTCAACCAGTTCCCGCCCAGTCTTACCCTGTCTATGTCGGCGTCTTCCTCCAAGTACACCACGGCTGAGCTAACTTTCTTGCCCTCTTCCAGCAGCACAGCCTTTTTCCTCTTTTTTTTTTTTTTTTTTTTTTTTTTTTTTTTTTTTTTTTTTTTAAAATCACATAACCCCGCTTGTAGCACTTGGCCATGGCAGGGTCCCTGGGCAAGCCCTCATAGCCCGGAGACAGGCTAAACTAACTCTCTACGTACATGGCCCCCACGCGCCGTCGCCCCCGCTCTCCTAGCTTCTAGAACTTGACCCCGCATTCTCCTACCTTCTAGAACTTGACCCCAGCGAAGAAATTCTCTAAAACGTCATACTCCTCTCCATCCTCCGCCTTTCTCTTCCAATTCTTTTCCGTGTCGCCCCACCTCTCAAAGCCTTCTGGACGGTTCTTCTGGTTTCCGCATCGGAAAGCGAGGTGCTCCCCGGTTTGCACCTCCCCGCACCTGCACTTATCCGACTCTGCCGCCCCTATCCTCTTCAACCACACTGCACACCTCCCTCTCTCCAGGCGCAAGGCAGTGAAATTGGATACTGCTATCCTATTCCACTCCATGACCTTTCCTCCTCCAAAGCCGTCCACTTCTCTCTTCTCCTTCCTCCACGCCTTCACCCTCTGGCGCACCCCACTTCCGGTAGCCACCTCCTTCCCCTGCATCACCGTCCCCTTCTTCGCCCACTCATCCGCCTTCTCATTGCCTGCGATTCCGATGTGAGCTTTTACCCACAACAGTTTCGCATCCCCCCCCTTCCTCTTTCTTCTCGCCACTGCATTCACCACCCTTCTCACATCCTCCGTCTTTCCCTTTCCCTCCCTGCCTGCCTTCTGAATCGCCATGACAGCGGCTTCCGAATCCAGACAGATCAGGACTGGGACCTCCTCCGGTACACCCTCCAGCGCCCTTCTCACCCCCCTCACCTCCCCGTCAAAAACCGTCGCCGTTCTCCCTACTACCTCCGCCACCACCGCTGATCTCCCCCATACACCCGCCCCCACCTTGCTATCCTCGATCTTGCTGCCATCCGAGAAAAGGACCGCCCTCCCTCTTCCGGCTTCCTCAACCGAGGTCTCCCACTCCTCCCTTCCCCCCTTCTTTCTTCCCAGCCTCACCGCGGTCTCCACCTCCACCTTCTCACACCCCCCTCCCCACGAGATCTCCTCCCCCTCCTCCGTGAACCTCGCCCACTGACCTTGCCAGCGGTCCAGCACTGCTTCATACCCATCATTCTCGGCCACCGCCCACTGCACCCCCCAGTCTCTCCAGTTTCTCGCCTCCTCCTCTCTCTCCTCACTCCCTCCGAAGTCGCCCGTGCAAAGGTCCGCCAGCTCTGACGGCGCCTCCACCTCCCGGACGATCGCTCTCGCTTGCGCGCCATCCAGGACCGTCTCCACGTCTTCCACTCCGCAAACCGCATTCACCCCTTCCACCCCGGCACCTCTCCCCCCTCCAGCTGCTCTCTTTAAAACTTGCAGCTGTAATCGCTCCATCTCCTTCTTCCACTCCTTCTGGCCTCTCCACCCGATCTCACTCCCCCACATCGCCACCGCCCTCACCATCCCTGTGTACGCCTGCCGCCAGCTCCGTGGTGACATCCCCCAGTCCCGGTTTCCCAGTCCTGAGAGTGCCCCCGCCAGCCTCCTCGCCCTACTCAGCCTATTTCGCCAATGCGCACTGAAGGTCAGCCTCTCATCGAAAATGACTCCCAGCCACTTCAGCATCTCCCCCTCCTTCTTCCACCTCTTCCCCACTCCGAAAGTTATCATCTCCCACTTCGACTCCTCCAGCAGGATCTGATCTTCTTCCGCCACCTCCGCCATTGCCACCTTCACTTTCTCCCTGAGCCGCCCCATATCCCAGTACCCGTGCCAGTCCAGGATCGTTGCTGCCAGGTCGTCGACATACGATGGCACTTCTACCTCCGCCCCCATCGCCACCCCCCTCAGCCTTCTCTCCATCTTCTCAATGGTGGGAGCCATGAAGATGAGGGAGATGACCGGTGACAGTGGTGACCCTTGCGGAACCCCCACGTTCGACCTGCCCCTCCCTTTCTCCTCGCCATCCCACCACACTCCGAACTCCCTGCCTCCCATAAACTCCTCCAGCCACCTCCGCTTCTTTCTCACCCCCTCGCTCCCCCTCTCCTCAATCCTTCCCAGGACCACCTCCTTCCTCACGATGTTAAAGCCTCCTTTAACATCCGCCGTCACCCACGCTGCTCTCCCCCCCCTGTAGCCTTTTTCCTCAACCACCTTATTCCAACTGTCTTTCCCAATTCCGCGTTCCCCGTCTCCAACCATCGCCTTACTTTTCCCAGGTCTTTTCTGAGGGCGATTCCGTGTACTACGACGCCGTGCTTTGAGGTGGTGGCGTCGGGCTTCGGTGGGGGGGCGTCGGGCTTGTTGGTCTTGGTGGGTTTGTCTGTCTTCTTGGTGGGTCTTGGGCTTGTGTTGGGGGGCTCGGGGGTCGGGGTCGGGGTCGGGGGTTTTGTCTTGGTGGTGGCGGCGGGGGTGCTTCCCGTAGGTGCCGTCAGGGTCCCTACCGGGGTAGAGGAGGCGATCTTTCGGGCTTCTTTCTCGTCCAGGCGTCGCTTTATCTCGTATGGTTCCTGTGGGGACGGCTGTCTGCCTTCCCTCTTCCTGGTCTGGGGAGTGGGGGGCCGGTGGGTGTTGGGGCTAGGGAGGCTCCCGGGGTTGGCTTCGTCATGTAGCACGCGGGGTTGTTCCACCGGGGCTGCCTGAATGCACGTGATGGGGCTAAGCCCCAGTAACTGGTGGCGGTGGAGGGGGTGATGTTGGTTCCACCGGAATCGTTTCAAGGCACGTGATGGGGTTAAGCCCGAGTGGTGGTGGTGGTGGTGGCGGCTGGAGTCGCCTCACGACTGACAGGCAGACAAGTGCCGTCCGTGATGTCTGATTTTCAGTGCGTTGTCTTCGGTCTCGTCTGCGTACGCGCGGCAGTCGGCTAAGATCCTCTCCAGTTTTTCTTCCGACATGGGGCCCTCATGCAGCCTGCCCTGAATCTCGAATAATGACAAGAGTCTTTGGTCCGGGGGGTGGGCGGCGGCGGCGGCGGGGAGGCTTTGCTTGTCTTCATGGTTTTCGGCATTCTGATTGGCCGCTCGGTGGGTCTTGGCAGATGCAGGGGTGGGGTTGATGGCAACGGAGGTGGTGAGCTGAAGATTCCCTCGAAAGTTTCCCCTCGGGGGAAAACTGTATTTTTGGGTGTTTGGGGATAAACGTTAGATCAACAGACTCAGCTCACTAAGAGCTATCGATCTATGTGATTTTCACTGGGGGGGACGTTGTGGTTGTGGAGTCGCTTCCAAATGCTCGTCCTGAGGTGGTTGTTGTCCCTCATTTCCATATTCATTTCCGCATTAATTACCGAAACTGGACATTACTGCAGTGCACCTTAGCCGTAGTTTCCAACACTCCCACTCAACTGAGTGTTTCAATCCTGTAGCCTCCTTAAAACTCTCGATGCCTTATGCATACCACACTGTAGCAAAAACCCTGTGGGAAAACAGCTAACGTGAGAGAAAGAGTACTACCCCAGAAATGCCTTGACACCTGTCCCTTCCATGAAGTGTTCATGTTTCACCCAAGCCAATGCCTTTGTACAGATATCAGCTAGATTCTCTTCACTTTTAACATTCTCAAGTGAGATTGCTCCAGATTCAATGGCATCGCGAATAAAGTGATGTCGAATCGCAATGTGCTTGGTTCTATCATGATGCTTTGGAGCTTTAGCTAGGTCAAGAGCTCCATTGTTGTCAATTCGGATAAGTTGTCCACATTGTTCATAATGCCCAGACTCCCACTTGCTCTTGATTTCATTGAATAGTCTTCGTAGCCATATACCTTCTTTACAGGCTTCTGTAGCAGCCATATATTCTGCCTCAGTTGTAGAAAGTGCTACGGTAGGTTGTCGTCTAGATTTCCAAGAGATTGCAGTGCCAGCAAGTGTGAAGATATAACCAGAAGTTGATTTACGAGTATCAATGTCCCCGGCCCAATCGGAGTCACTGTAGCCTATAGGAGGATAATATCCAATAATATATTATGTACCCGTTCTTTGGAATAGAAGGCCATGTTGGCGAGGTATCGAGGTACACATTTCACGGCTGCTAAGTGTTGAGCTAAAGGAGCAGCATTGTACTGTCCAAGTATAGATACTGTGTAGGCCAAGTCAGGTCGTGTTCCAAGCATTGCATACATGAGTTTTGCAACAAGTGACTGGTATTGGCGTACTTCGGCTGGTGTTAGAGCGGTGTTGATATCTCTGATGGCTTGTAACTTGGTATTCGGGTCGAGTGGAGTAGAGAGTCCCTTGCAGTGTTCTATGCCGAAGTGCCTTAAAATGCTACTGATGTATTTGCTTTGGTGTAGCCAGATTTTGCGATTTGGCGGGTCTCGAGTGATCTCTAGTCCAATGAACAGCTTGGCGGCTCCAAGGTCTTTCATATTGACTTTGCTAGTGAGCTGTTCCTTAATCTGGCCATTCAGCGCAGAATTGGATGAAAAGATCAGAATGTCATTAACCTAGAGCAGCAGTAGGATCCCAGACATAATATAAAGATTTGGATCTTCAGTTGAGCGGTGGAAGCCAATGGATATTAGGTATGCGTCGATGTTAGAATACCATGCTCGTGGTGCCTGCTTGAGACTGTACAGGGCTTTCTGGAGTCTGCAGACCTGGTTGCTATTGTTGCTGAAACCTTCTAGTAGCTCCATATAGACTTCCTCATCGAGTTTGGGGTGAAGGAAAGCTGTAACAACTACCGACCCGGGTCGGGGATTCGTTCCGGGCTGCGAAGGCGTGGAGGAAGGAGAGGGGAGGGGAGGGGGGGGGAGGTGGAGAGACATAGGGGAGCCTCCCTGATGCAGGAACCAGAAGAACCGTCCGGAAGTTTCTGGAATCAGGTTTTAGAAGGGGGTGGAACGGGGATGTGTATATAGAACTTTCTTTGTTAAGCCTGTCTCCGGGCTTTAAGGGCTTGCCCAGGGGCGCTGCCATGGCTTGGCGCTGCAAGCGGGGTTACGTGATTTAAAAAAAAAAAAAAAAAAAAATGCTGTAACAACGTCCATTTGATCAATATCGAGATCATGTTCTGCAGCGATAGCCATTAGCATTCGGACTGTCGCAAATTTGGCAACTGGGGGTTTCTTCATAGTCAATTCCTGCTTTCTGCTCATAGCCTTTGATCACAAGGCGAGCTTTATATCTTGTACTCCCATCAGCATTCTACTTCAGTTTGTATACCCATTTGCAGCCTATCACACTCTTACTCTCAGGCACTTGGGCTCGGTCAACAGGCTCCCAGGTCTAGTTCACTAATAGCGAATTGTACTCATCACCCATAGCTTCTTCCCACTGGACACAGTCAGGGCTTTGCATGGCTTGCCGGTAGCTAGTTGACTCACCAATTGCCTCCTTTACTGGTCTCATCTAAAATGCTAGTGTTGGGGTGGTTTGCTCAGATTTCCGTAGAGCATCTGCCAATGCATTAAGAGTTTCAAGCCTTCCTTCATCAGGCGTGGCTTGTAGAGGACCAGATTCTAGTGCATGGCAGCACCTAGATATGTCATCACTTGCATTATGCACAGTGGACGCGCGAATTGTATGGTCTGCAGGGATATTAAAATCTACTACACGCGAGGGGCGTGGGCTTTCCACAATTTCTTCTTCAAGGCGTAGGCGTGGTCGTAGTTACATGACAGGCTCTGGCCGCTCTGCACGTGGAGACGTAGTAGTAGGCATTGCTGGTTCAGTGGTCTCTGTAATTCTGTCCTCTGACTGAATGTCTGGCATATCAGTGTCTACTTGTTCTATACTAGTAGGCACGCTCAGTTGCTCAGTGCTACCGAAGGGTCACTTTTCATCGAAATGGCATCAGCTACATAGTATGCACGACGGCCTTGTGGGTCCCAGACTCACCGCTGCTTGGTTGTGTTAGGTGCATAGCCTAGGAATATACACTGCTGGGACTTCGCTTGTAAGGTGCGGCGCTTCTACTTGGGAATATGGGTATAGATATAGCATACAAAAATGTGAAGGTAATTCAGGGCTGGTTTCTTGCCATACCACGCCTGATAGGGCATGGCGTTCTCGAGGGCTCTTGTGGGCGATCTATTCAGAATGTACACAGCTGTCGCAGTAGCCTCAGCCCAAAATTCCTCATCAAGTTTCGCAGCACACATCATGGACACTGCTATCTCCTTGATGGTCCTTATCTTTCTTTCACTAACTCCATTCTGATACTGGGTATAGGGTGCACTGGGTTCATAGGAGATGCCACTGCTTGACAGGATACCTCGAAATCTGCGGTTATCATACTTTCCTTTGCCATTGTCACACCTGGAACGCCTGATAACTCTCCCACTTTCCTTCTCTACATGTGCCTTAAAGTCTTAGAAAGTAGTGCATACTTCTTCCACTGTTTTGGATTGAAGGATGTATAGCCATGTCATGCGTGTAAAGTCATCAATGTAGAGGAGGAAGTACCTGGAGTTCTTGGTGTGATCGGAAATGGGCCTGCAGAGTCAGAATGGATGAGTTGGAGCGGCTCAGTTGCCCTCTCAGATGGAGTTCGGTTGATAGTAACTTTTTGTTTGCCTTGAAGACATGGAAAGCATGGACCGTCCAGTTTTGTGAGTTCTGCCTTTCGAAGCTCTATGCCTGTTCTAAGGCCATTGGACTGACAACAACTTCTACAGAACGAGCACTTGGAAGAATTCCAACTTCCCGGCGCCTCCAGAAAGCAAAAGTTATATCAAAATGAAGCTCAGGACCACCTGAGGAAGAATATCTCTTTTGATTTACACAATTCAGAACTTTAGGATTCATTCTATCAAGGTTAAGTTTTATGAGTTCTCTCAGGGGTATCTCATACAAACTTTAAGAAACAGGGCCCTAGCACCTCATTGGGGCCAGTGCATACCCACTAGGGTTTGACTGACCTACCGATCTTGGCTGGGTACACTAGAACCAAAACAGCAACAGTTCGAAAGAGGATCAACCTTTGATTTAGGGCCTAGTAACAGGGGCTAGACTCAAAACAGAAAACGGCCAAAAATCTAGAGATGAGTAAGGGGAAGACACTAGAGAAGTAGTAGTTGAGCAAGACAGTGATAATCCCAAAACTCGGGAAAGATAAAACTCAGGTAAAAGGGTAGAGACCCATCACCTTATCAACTGCATGGCAAAATTGAGGGAGAAGGGAGAAGGTAGTAGTAACTGCGCTGCAGGAGGTGGATTCTTTGTTTTACCAATATCAATTCAGGGGAAGAAATGGAGGAACGCAACTGAGGTGATGATGAGAGCAGTCACGAAGACCTAGAGGTGCTGTTACGGGCGTGAGGGGCTCGGCTATGCTGGGCCCGGAGGCTAGGTGTTACGGCTTTTTTTTTTTTTTGTTTTTATTTTCACGTGACCCCGCTTGTAGCTGTTCGCCATGGCAGGGCAGGTGTTACGGCTAAGGGGTGTATATACGGCGGGCCGGAAGGGCAGCTATTCGGCGTGGGGCACGCAGCGGAGCGGAGCAGTTCTTTTTTTTTTTTTTTTTTTTTTTTTTTTATCATCTTTATCATTACTCGCGTGCCGCCTTATAAGGCTATGGCGAGACGGAACAGTTCACGGGCGTAGTGAGGGAACAATAGGTTCCAGAGTTTATAGAGAGACTTAGAACACTGCTAGTGTCTTGATTTCTTTAACTATGCCATCACCAGCCAGCGCTTATATAGACTTAAGCGCAGTCATACATGACTAGTCAACAAATAAATAAATGACTGACAACGTGGCAATTCCTTATTAATGCCATTAACAGGTACCCGTAGCAGAAACATGCAAAAATAGTACAGACGCAAGATAATGATATGTACTAATGCATGTGCACATATTAGCTTCATCAACTGAGTACCTTAGAGGTCCGAAGACCTTACTATAAATAATGACACACACTTCCTTAGCACTACCCTATTCAAGAGACAAAGAACCTTCTGCCAAGCCTAACAGGTGATCAGTCCGATCTATCAGCATTGGTCTTACTAATGGTTCAGGGTAAGGGTTCCTCTTACCGAGTAAGTCTCACCTCAGCCGGAACAGGTGCTTGGTAAGCAAAGGAGGGCAATTTGGAGTCTTGACAATGTGAGAGGAGGCTTTAATAATGTGAGGAGGAAGGAAGTCTTAGAAAAAATAAGCAAAGATAGGGAGGTAAGACAGTGGGTAGGGTGGTTTTCTTTTTGCTCTACCATCGTCGAACAGCTACATACAGGGTCACGTGTAGTGAGCGACACGAGCCGAGCCAGCTCGAGCTCAAACGAGCCAAGATCATGCTTGTGTTTTTGTTGACAGCTCGCTAAAATGCTTAGCCAGTGCAAGGTTTCATAAACTGTAAATACCTACTATAGTAATAATTAGAGACTTGGAGCTCATTCTGACCTACCAACAACTTCGAAATGCACAATTTAGCTGATAGTAGTGAGAAAGATGAAAATTGAGCTTAGTTTAGTTTAGTTTGTCAATATTCTGTATATAATCAATCCAGGCTCGAGCCGAGCTCACTTACTCACGAGCTGGCTCGAGCTCACCCTCCAGCTCGGCTCGAGCTAGCTCGTGCCGCTCACTAGTCACGTGAAAGAAAGAAAAAAAAGAAAAAGGGTAGTGTGGTTAAGAAACTTCTTTCGGGTAGAGGTTTACAGTAGAATGGGATGGAAGGGTGAGAGGAGAAGTTAAGGTAAATGTTGGGGTACCTTAAGGGTCTCCATTATCACCAATCATATTTGGGATATATCTAGCACCGATGCTGGAGAAACTGAAGAGAAATGTGAAGACCCAACTGCCAGAGTTAGTATGCAAAGTCCTGTCATACGTAGATGATATCAATGTAATGATATAGAACTGAGAGGGGGTAAAGGACCAAGACAGACTGAGAGTCAAGGTGAGGGAGATAGTCTGGAGAGTGGCGGAGGAGCAGGGTATACTGTTGGAATAGCAAAGCACGAGGATATAGTTTTTAGCAAGGTGAAGAGAAAGAGGTGGGAAGTAGAAAGAGTGAAGTGGTTGAGGGTAATATTCGTCTCGACTCTTGAGTTTGACTTTCATTAGAAAGCCAGAATTGAGAAGACAAGAAAGCCAATAGAGGCGATGATGGGGCTAGGTACAGGACAGTGAGGGATGAGTTCGAGAAGTTGGCATCAACTGTACACGGGGATGATTAGAGCAGTCGTGATGTGGGGAGTGGAGATCAGTTGGAGGGGACAGAAGGAATGGAGAAAGGAGATGGAGAAAATCCAGTACTAAGTACTGAGAAAAGCCATAGGGGCACTCCATAAAGCAGTGAAACAGAAAGTAAACTAGATCGCCGAAGTGGAGTCTGCAGAGACAACCTTAGACACTGTGCAAGTGAGGTTCGTGGTCAGAAGCATGGGGGATCCGAGTAGATGTGGAGACATGTAGACTACAGATTTTTGGGGAGAGGGGGATGAGGAGGAAAGAGAGAGAGACTGGAGGGATTGGGATATGAGCTGAGCAACGCAGAAAGGGGATAGGTTTGAGTCAGTTGCTCGCCGAATACAAAGTAAGGTCAGCTTCGTTATACCAGAGGGTGTGGGTGAGGTATCTGTTACGGTGTCTGCGATTGCAGCGAAGTGTAGGTGTAACTTAGGACAACGCTTGGAACTTGACCTTTGTATAGAGGCCGTGGAGGCCTCTATATATAGGCGTCCAGCGTGTCGGTTATTTGCATTATTCTATTTAACATTGAGTGCTAACTAACAAGCTTCTCTCTCTTCACCATCATAACTATGAATGGCGTGATTATCATGCGTCATCTCTCATCGCTTATCATTGATACTTTGTTGGGTCACCCTGACATTACCCCCGTTCTTACGGCTGACGTCCTCGTCAGACCTTCACTTGAGATCTTCACTTCATCCTTCTGTATGTCAGGGGCCTGTATCATCACCTTGCGCTACCGTTAAACCTCTCCATGGGTAAAAAAAAACCCTGTGGGAAAAAGTACTCCATGGGCGAGGAAGGTATAGGCTCAGTGTCCATCAATTCTTCGATTCGTCGGCATGTGCTCCGTTCAGCTCTTCGACTCGTCGGTATATGCTCAATTCAATTGTCAACTCTTCGATTTTCATCGGTATAGGCTCAATTCATCAGTCTTCGATTCGTCGGCATGTACTCAGTTCAGCTCTTCGACTCATCGGCATAGGTTCAATTATCAATTGTCAGTCTTCAATTCGTCGGTATGTGCTTACTTCAGCTCTTCGACTCATTGGCATAGGTTCAGTCTTCGATTTGTCGGTATGTGCTTACTTCAGCTCTTCGACTCATCGGCATAGCTCAATTATCAATTGTCAGTCTTCAATTCGTCGGTATGTGCTTACTTCAGCTCTTCGACTCATTGGCATAGGTTCACTCTTCGATTTGTCGGTATGTGCTTACTTCAGCTCTTCGACTCATCGGCATAGGTTCAATTTATCAATTGTCAGGTCTTCGATTTATCGGTATAAGCTCAATTCAATTCTTCGATACATCGGTATATGCACAATTCAACTCTTCGATACATCAGTATGCTTAGTTCAATTGTCAACTCTTCGATCCATTGGCTTTCTTGGGTGCTCATTATGAAATTTAATAATTTCCTGCAGTACTAAAGGAGCCTGTAAATCATCGAATGATTCCCATGTGTCAGATTCTGCACCATAATCTTTCCAATGGACTCGGTACTTTACGCCCCCTTTGGTGCGTCTGCTATCAACAATACAATCCACCTCATATAGTGGTTCCTCTTCCTCATCATTATCTTCATTGTCACTTCTCGATGATGGATCAACCTGTGGTTGCACTCTATCTTTAGAAGGCTTCAGTAGTGAAGTGTGTATCACCTTGTGCAGGCGTAGCCTTTTAGGAATGTTTAGCTCATACGCATGCCGGCTGATTCGTCGAGTAATGGTGTATGGGCCAATATACTTGCTGGATAAGGACTTGTTTCCAGTTTGTACTGTCAAATTGCGGCGATCCACCCATACTTGGTCTCCAACTTGAAATTGGCGAGATTTGTCAATGTGGAGTGCAGAGCGCTTATCGTTGATCTGCTTGAGGGTTTGGTGAATCTGGCTGTGTACTGCGGTCATACGTTCAATCCATTCTTCAGCAGCTGGGCTGGCATATATGTAATCATCATTGACATGAATAGTACGTGGGTCAAACCCATACAGGCTGCGGAATGGGCTGTATCCATGTGTGGCGGTATTTGTAGAGTTGTATGCGAATTCGGCTAGTGGTAGCCATTGTACCCAACGTTTATGACGATCATGGCAGTCGATTCTCAAGTATTGTTTGAGTGTTTGTATCGCTCTCTCACTCAAGCCATCTGTCTGTGGGTGATGTGCTGTTGACAGCCTCAGACCAATATGAAGCTTCGCATTTAGATCTCGCATAAATGCACTTGTGAATTGTGGTCCACGGTCTGAGGTAACATGCCTCGGTAAGCCATGAAGTCGCCATATTTCACAAATATAGGCATTTGCCACGTCCTCTGCTGTCCATGTCGTTTTAGCAGGTATATAGTGTTGCATCTTAGTAAAACGGTCTGTGATAACTAAGACAGCATTGAATCCTTCACTTTCAGGAAGTTCTCCTACAAAGTCCATAGCTATTTCTTCCCAGGGTAGAGTTCCTGCAGGCATTGGTACTAATTTCGTTTGGCGGGCATGTCTGTCTGCTTTAGCCTTTTGGCAATGATGGCAACCAGCAACATAGCGTGAGATATCCTCTTGCCATCCTTTCCATATAAAGTTGCGTGATACAAGCTCTTCAGTACGTCGTCGTCCCTAATGGCCTGCAACTCTGGAATCATGACATTGTTGTAGCACAGCATGCTGACAATCAGTAGGTACAATGAGCAGGCCGCTCTCAATATCTTTGGGCCATGTTGTGACATCAATTCCTTCTAGATTTGGGTCTGGAACGTCTTCTTCTTCAGGGTCTGAAGCATCTTCTTCATTGGCTGGAGCATCTTCGTTGGCTGGAGCATCTTCGTTGGCTTGTGCAACTATAAGTTGGCCTTCTTTGAACATTGGTGCATCGGTTCCTGAAGATTCGTTACCTTCTCGTCGTGTGATAGTATCTGGGCGTCCCATAGCTGATCCCGGTCGATACTTGATAATGTAGTCGAATTCAGCGAGCTTTTCGGCCCATTCTGCCTGTCGCATGTTTAATCTTGGCTTGGTTTGAAAGTACTGTAGTCCTTGATGATCTGTATGTACTTCAAACTGCATTGTCAAACTAAGAAGCCATGTACGCCAGTGTAGTAAAGAGCTGACGATTGCCCATAACTCTTTATCATGTATAGGCCAGTTGCGTTGATGTTGTTTTAGTAACCGTGAGTGGCAGTCCACCAATTTCCACTGCCGGGCTTCAGCCTCATTTTCGTCTGTTGCTGGGTGTAATTGAGAGAATACTCCTGCAATAGCTTGATTTGATGCATCCGTTTCAATGAGTGTGCGTAGTGTTCTATCATACTGTGCAAGTATAGGAGCAGATTCAAATAGCTTTTTCAATTCGTCAAATGCACTCTGTTGTTGTTCAGCCCAGGACTATGGTATATCCTTACAAGTCAACTCAACGAGTGGCTTGGTTCGTGCACTGTAATTCTTGATGAATCGTCTGTAGAAGTTGATGAATCCTAGAAAGGACTGTACTTCTTTCTTCCTTTGTGGTGCTTTCCAATCTTGAATCACTTTTACTTTCTTTGGATCAATTTTGACTTCGGTACCATTGCGTAGCTCTGCCCCTGACGTGGGTGCAGATGTGGATGCAGATGTCGATTGACTAGTATTAGTAGTTAGTAAAGCAGGGGTAATACCTTACATAGAACTATATCTACAAAATTGTGAGCTTCAAGCACCACAGTGACCTGGTAAGTTGCCATTTTTTAGTATCAGATAACTCTAGTAATTTTACAGTTGATACTGGCTTAGTACTTCAAAATCCGGTTCTGCAGTCTCTTCCTATATGCTCTCTGCGTCTACACTTGAAACAGAGGCCTGCTTTAATTCTTACATCCTTCTCATGCTGAGAAACATAATTTCTAGTCTTAGTATTGTTTCTGGGAAGTGTTGTTTGTTACGATTTCGAGGCTCGTGTATCTGACCGAGTGCGTGTTGAGGTCGTGTAGTACTGTTACGGATTGCAACCGACCGTTTGCAAACCGTTGCACCAAAAGGTAGATTCTCATTTGGTATTTTGGCATGAATATTAAGTGACTCTGCTTCAACAAAGAAGTCTAGGATGGTACCAGTTTGGTGAAGTGTCATAAGGGAGGTGGTATCATTTGCTTGCCGGCCTGGGTCAGCGAAAGCTTCTCGTAAAGCTCGAAGGGCGGTCTGTTCATCCTTTAGGTCTTTCTCATTATGCCTCCACCATAAACCAGCCTTGCCTTTCATTGCTAGATTAAGCAGTCCGAATCGAATGCCTGGAGTGTTTGTTGTCCGTAATGCTACCATGTTTTGAAATTCATACTCAAATTCATCAAAATTTGAGGTACCATCAAATTGATTGCAGTATCTAAGTTATCTGCTTCCGAGCTTGCTGAGACTGATAGAGTTGCCGGGGCTGCCCGAGTTGCTGGGGTTGCCGGAATTGCCGGGGTGACTGCCAGAGTCGCTGAGGTTGCTGAATTTGCCGGGTGGCTGCCAGAGTTGCTACTTTTCGTTCTAGCTTCTTGATGGTAGCCTGAAGGGCTTGTATAGTCTGTTGAGTAGTTGCAGTCGATCTTGGGGGTTCCGGTGAGAGTGATCCTAATGTTGGGGAGTAGGGTGTAGGCGATCCCAATGTTGGGGAGTAGGGCACTTCGTCATCCATATCCATTTGTGCAAGCGAGTAACTTCAAAGGGTTGGAGGCGAGAATCGTTTGTTGAGTGAAGGTAAACGGTAAGGCGTTGAGTTAAAAGGTAAAGGTAAGGCGTTGAGGTAAAAGGTAAAGGTAAGGCGTTGAGGTAAAAGGTAAAAGGTTCAGCGTTGTAATGTTACGGTGTCTGCGATTGCAGCGAAGTGTAGGTGTAACTTAGGACAACGCTTGGAACTTGACCTTTGTATAGAGGCCGTGGAGGCCTCTATATATAGGCGTCCAGCGTGTCGGTTATTTGCATTATTCTATTTAACATTGAGTGCTAACTAACAAGCTTCTCTCTCTTCACCATCATAACTATGAATGGCGTGATTATCATGCGTCATCTCTCATCGCTTATCATTGATACTTTGTTGGGTCACCCTGACAGTATCATAGGAAGGGGAGTGTAGAAAAGTGGAGATAGAGGAGGTGCAGAGAGAGGGATGCAAAGGGGAGGAAGAGATGAGTGGGAGGCATCAATCTTTTGGGATGGGAGCAACAATGTAGGATGGAGAGGTGAAGAGGATGAGAAGAGGGATAGATAGATTTTTTTTTTTTTTTTTTTTTTTTTTATATCATTACTCGCTTGCCGCCTGTCAGGCTATAGCGAGGTATTGGGATAAGTACATGGATGAGATATAGAGGTGTAGGGAAAAGGAAAAGGAAATAAGAAATATGACTAAGATAAAAGCTACCACTGCATCCTCCCTCCGTCCTCCCCCAACATCTCCATCAGACTCTGGAGTTGATCTCCCTCTCCTTCTCTTGGTTTTGCGGGCTGCCGGATAGCTGCCATACCCCCAGGCCATCTCTTCTTCCATACCCTGCACTCCTCCAGTAGGTGTCTGGTCGTCTCCTCCGCCTCCCCACACCACCTACAGTCCGGGTCTGGTGCCTCATGTATGTGATGCCTCCATGCCCGCAGGCCTTTCGCCCCTAACAGTCCCGCTAATCTTGTCGTTTTGATTCCCAGTCTCTCCAGTGGTCGATATGTCAAGCCCAATCTGTTCCTTTCTCGTGCTCTCTCCCTCCTTGCTTCCTGTCTCATTCCTGCTTCTGTCACGATCTCTGGTGCTCGCTGCAGGGCGGTTCCCACTCTCGCCGCCATGTCTGCCGCCTCGTTGCCTGGTATACCCTTGTGGCTTTTTCACCCACATCACTGCCATGTCTCGGTCCCCTCTGTCCAGTCTTCTCTGCCACGCGTCTCTAAGGCGCCTCGATGCTCCATCGGGTGTAGGTAGGCCCCCCGCTATAGCAACCATCCTGGAGATCGCGAATTTGGAGTCCGTAAGTATAAGCAGTTCGCCTTCTACTCTGTCTGCAGCTTCGCTAATTGCGTATAGTTCCGCGTCGTTGACCGTCGACTGTGACCCGAGGAATATTGAGACCGTCCCGCCCCCTGTTGCTACTCCCGCCCCCGCTTTCTCTTCAATCAGGCTGCCGTCAGTGTATGTCGGGGACCAGCCTTCATCCACGATGTCGTCTATATGTCTCATCCACTCCGCTGTCTCCGCGTCTCTGGGCAGGGTCGGTAGAATTGCTACCGGCATCTCCGGATTATGATCCAGCGATCCTCTCAAGTACACTTGCTCCGGGTCCCTCTGCCGTAACCCTTCTCCTTCGAACCTGAGCGACCTGGCCTCTACTCGTGTCACCTCGGCTCTCACGAATGAATTTACCGACTCCAGGTTCGCCAGCCCTTCTACCACGTCCCTCCTCGTGCCATGTGGTGCCCGTGTGATTCTACGTGCGATATTGTACTGCCATCTCTCCAGGTCCACCTGATGAAGGAGTGCAGGGTATGGCGAAGGAGATGGCCAGGGGGGATGGAGGCAGTCAGACGACCACCGAATTTCGGGGAAGGAGAGCGGGACCCACTACACAGACTGGTTGAGATGCTGGAGGAGCAATAAACGGAAACGGGAGAGTCTTTCTTTATTTCATATTATCTCAATTTGTAGTTACCTGGTTTTTGCCTTACTAGTTACCAAAACCTCGGCATAGCCCATAGGGCGGCATGCGAATAATGATATAGAAAAAAAAAAAGAAAAAAAAAAAACCTAGCTTCTAGGTGTGAAGAGGTGGAATACCCAGAAGGGTGAGGGAAATGGGAAGATGTGAAGGAAAAGAAGTGGGTAGAGCGACAAGGGAACGGGGAAGTGGTGGATGTCCTGGGGGAGTTTTTTGGGTCGCTGAAGGTTTGAAAGGGGAGGGGGTGAGTTTCTCGTCTGTTTGAGAGTGGCGGCGGAGGAAAGATGTAGCTATTTTTAATGCCTCGTGGAGGTGGGGCAGGGAGGGGCCGAGTTTTTCGTTTGAGGTGGCGGCGGAAGGGATAGTTAGATAAGCCTCCCTCCGGGCTTTGAGGGTCTAGACCCAGGGGCCCTGCCATGGCGAACAGCTGCAAGTTGTTGGTCGTCACGGATTCCAGAGTTACCATAACAAGACTACAAGGGATAGCGAGAGGAGACCTAACGCCAGAGGGGTCGGCTGAGTTTGTGAGGAGGCGGTGGGAAGAGAGGGTAGCCCGAGGGGAATATGACGTTGCGGTGTTGTGGGTGAAATCGCACAGAGGAGTCAGGGGCAACGCCATGGCGGATATGGCGGCGAAGGTTGCCACAGCAATACAATACCAGGATGAGACAGTGACAGAGGCGGGGATCAGACAGCAGGTCAAAGAGGGGAGAGCCGAGGAGAGAAAGAGATTGAAGTTGTCGTACAGACCACTGGAGTATCTAGGGAGCAGGAGAAGGGTATCCACTCTCGCGGGAATCTTGGGAAACAAGGGACTACGACAGTGGAGACACAAGATAGGGAAAGAGACTTCTCCCGAGTGCAGGTGGTGCGGAAGAGACTATGAAAATTTTGCGCACATCATGGGGGGGTGCGAGGTGTGGAGGAAGAGACTACCGAGAGGAGAGGAGTGACTAAGGGGGCCGATAAGGGATGAGGGGGTTAGGGGGGGAGAAATGACGCTGGCGGAGGTGATGGACTGGGCGGCAGAGTAGACGGAGTGGTGCAGGACACGCTCGATGTTGCGACGTTGTTTTTTTTTTTTTTTTACTTTTTCTGTGATGTTATACTCTGTTTATTCGTTGTTATGTATTTAAATCCTCGCCATAGCCTACAAGGCGGCATGCGAGTAATGACAAAAAAAAAAATAAAAAATTAAAAAAAAGCGGGGTCACGTGATTTTTTAAAAAAAAAAAAGGTTCCAAGGCCATTTGCAAGTGCTTTAACAGCACCAGTATTGAGGTGCCCGGGGCGCTAATGCCAGAGTTCAAGTTTAGTCAGGGGCATATCTGATTCAGTACGTGGATTGGAGAATTCGGCAGCAGCAGGCATAGCGACAGGCACGGTGGCAGGTATGGCAGCCGGTACAGTGGCAGGTATAGCAATGGGCATGGCGGCAGGTACGGCGGCCGGTGTAGCGGTGGCCGGTGTGGCGGTGGCCGGTGTGGCGGTGGCCGGTGTGGCGGTGGATGTGGATGCAAGAGCTGTTCGGGAGGCGTTTACGTTCAAAACATACATTCCATTGTTTCTTTTTATTGTGATAAGTAGTTGGTGACGATTGTGTGAGATTGTACAAGTGCCTTGCATAAAGAGGAGACTGAATCCAGCTTCATCTGCTTTGCCTACTGAGAAAAGGTTACATTTGAGATCGGGTACATATAGTACTGATTCAAGTGTTAACAGCTGATTAGTAGCCGTAGTGTTACCCTGAATATGGACTGTTCCTATTGCTGTAGCAAGAATAGAGTAATTGTCACCTAGTAGTACTGTGCGTGGTTTGGCCAGTCTTTTGTAGCTTGTGGACTCCGATAGGGTAGAACACATGTGGTCAGAAGCACCAGAATCAATGTACCGGGTTCTACGCTGGCTGTTGCTGAGAGCGGCTCTAGTCATAGAGGCCTTTTGCGGTAGTGTAGACTCTTGCCAGCTTGACGTTTGAAGGGCCTTCATCTGAGGTTAGTTTCTTCCTTCTATTCTTGAGCTCATTTGCCTTCTTCTTGACTCTGCAGTCTTCTTCCTTATGCCCCTTCTCTTGTGCAGTACCAGCATACTACTGCAGTGCGTTTGGGTCCACGAGTACTGGCCTCATTCTGACAGTTTCTTTTGTTGTAGTGACCTTTCTTGTTCTTATCCTTATAGCTATTATGCTTATATTATTTATCAACACGGTTGGGCTTGGTATTAGCTGCAAGTGCTCCTGCATTGTCAACTGTCTTCAGCCGCTTTCGTTTCTCGTAGGTGCGCAAACTGTTGAACACATATGCTCGTGTCTGGAGTTCAGCAGGTTGGCTCAGAATTATGTCAACAATATGCTCGAAGTTTGGACGTAGTGTGGTAAGCAGTTGGTGGATGAGAGCCCCATCAGTAATCTTTTGGTTTTCTGAGTGGGCCATTGAGACTGGTAGTCTAGTAGGACGCTGATATACTGATTGATGGATTGTCCTTCCTGTTGTTTTTCTGACTCAAACTGCGTACGTAGACAGGTGGGTCCAGCGCGGCTTTCTGCGGTATCAAAGTGGTCCTGGAGAGTGTTCCAGATAATGTTGTGTTCACTGTCTTCATCAATGTGTCCTGCCATGGCGAAGAGCCGCATGCGGGGTCATGTGACAAAAAAAAAAAAAAAAAAAAAAGTCTTCATCAATGTAGGCCTGGATTGCCTTAGCAGAGCAGTAGAGGGTGGAGGCAGCACGCCACTTGCGCTGTTCATAGGATTCAAGTTGTGCTTCATATACTCTCTCAGCTTCTAGAATTGCTGCCTGTCTAGCATTGGGGGCATGGACAGGAAGTGCAGGTGGTTGTTCTATTCCCTGTACAATATCCCAAGAACGGTCAGCGCGGAGAATATACTTTACACCTAAGCGCCATTCCCTGTAATTTTCAGTGGTCAGCTTAGGGACTGAACCATGTTTACTGGTATAGACTTCGGCGACAGTGGAAGAGGTATTAGTATTTTTTTTTTTTTTTTTTTATTTCATTAATCGCATGCCGCCTCGAAGGCTATGGCGATGTTTTAGATACATAATGTGAAATGAGAATGAAGAGAGAATTATGAAAAACTGAGATATCCCCGCCCGCTCTAAGTCCCAGGTTTACTCTGAGGTATTAGTAGCAGCAGAAGATGTAGCCATTGAAGAATGAAGAGGTGAATAAAAAGCGAGGAGTACGGCGAGCGAGGGGTACGATAAGCGAGAAGTGCGGTGCGCGAGGAGTGCGACAAGCTGATGAGTGCGGTAAGCG
The DNA here is from genome assembly GCA_015179045.1 of Kalaharituber pfeilii. Lineage (NCBI taxonomy): Eukaryota > Fungi > Ascomycota > Pezizomycetes > Pezizales > Pezizaceae > Kalaharituber > Kalaharituber pfeilii. The sequence goes on from WHUZ01000004.1 coordinate 1,198,117, forward strand.
AGGAGTACGGCGAGCGAGGAGTGTGGTAAGCGAGGAGTGCGAGGAGGAAGGGGCAGGGAGTGCGATGAGCGAGGAGTTCTGTGAGCAAGGAGTGTGACGAGGGCGAGCGAGGAGTGCGGTATAGATGCGGCTTGAGTGCGGTGGGATGAATACCATTTGACATGATGGTTCCAACAAAGCGAGCTAAACCAGAGGGCTTTTCCGAAACACATTATCGTGAACTCCTTTACCGCTGTCTTATCTCAACAAATTCACCAATCAAACTAGCAGAAAAGGCATCATTTCTAGAGCTCCTCCAATATTGCAACCCAAAAGTTCAGAAAATGTCAGCTCGTACTATACATAGAGATATTCTGAAACTCTATAACAAAACTCGTGAAGGTGTCATTCAACTTTTTAGACAGAAATACTGAATTTAGTGGATAGCGGCGAGGAGGATGAAACTGTAGAATAGTTTAGATTAGTTATCAATATCATGTAATCAAGGCTCGCTGGCTCGAGCTCACCCTCCAGCTCGGCTCGAGCTAGCTCGTGCCGCTCACTAAGCCTGTGTGTTGACACTGCAAGAATTGCCCCTAATTGCATGTTCAATTCAGGAGTTTTTTTTTTGTTTTTGTTTTTTATATCAGTACTCGCATGCCGCCCTATGGGCTATGGCGAGGGTTTATTAAAAATGAAAGAAAGATAGTAGATAAATAAATACATGTGGTTCCCGCGGTGCTTGTACATGATGCGGGAGGAATGTCAAAAGACTCAGAACTGGAAGACGTGTGCCGAGACCTGTCTATTCCCTTCCTCTGTCTGGCTCGTACACACTTTCCGCAGCCACCTTCCTCCAAGTTTCACTTTCCCAATTTCCTTCTGTGTCTCTAGATATACCACCGAATTCAGGAGTGAATTCAGTGGTCAATTTAGGAGTCAAGTCAGAAGCCAATTCAGGAGTCGATTTTCATTGAGCAGTCTCACAAAGAGGCATGAAGGTCCTTCTTCGAGGCGAGGCGACACATCGCACAACTTACCCACCCATATTAACAGGTCTCCCTCGGCGGCGCCAGATATGGCAACATGAGTTTAATCCACAGGGACCGGAGGGCACTTTCGACGGTGCAACGTTGAGCTCAATCTCACATGGCAGTAAATATGCAAGTATTGCCCAAATTCTCTTCCACTCAAGCTATCTATTTGTGGTGATGCACTGCCACTAGTATCGTGTTGATATCCGGTTTCCTGCATAAGTCTCGCATAATTGTGTTAACAAATTGTGGTCGATTAAATCTTGCTGGAAATGTAATGCTGCATTTCTCGGGAAGCGGTCTATGCTAACCCGATCATCAGATCGACATTGATTCATTCGCGATGGGCTTTCTCTGGTACCAGGTTTCTAGTCTTTATCGTCTGAGGAATATTCCGTGTTCTGCACTTGTAGTGTATCGGAGGTACTATCAGATCGCTTTCTTTTGTGAAATTGTGCTAGTAACTTGACTGCTGGTTCACTCATACGTTGGCTGGCCGTGTTAGAAACCATGAGCCGAACACACGCGAAACAGTCCGAGCGCAACAGTCCGAGCGAAACAGTCCGAGTGTGTAAAACATCCGAACATCCGCGATGGCCTAAGCACTCCGAACATCCGCAATGGCCTAAGCACTCCGAACATCCGCGATGGCCCAAACACTCCGGACTGAGTATTCCATATTAGGCAGTCCAAATACTTAGCTGTTCTGTTCACTGGTTTTGTATGCAACTTCGTGTTATAGAGTTTTTGTATATATATGGGCTCTGGAAGCCCCGTTCTTGATTGATTATTAGAATCGAATACACACATCTCTGAGCCTATTCCTCTGTACTCCTTTTTCACAGGCCGTAGTGTTGCCGATTTCGCAATC